>CM076846.1:121114985-121856534 GCA_039519185.1 Astragalus membranaceus
TTTGACAACTTCTTTTTCTTGAGCCTTCTTAGCGGCCAGCACCACCTCGAATACGAGAAGTGACCCAATCAAGTCTTCTTGAGGTAAAGTGCCAATATCTTTGGCTTCAGTGATAGCACAAGTCTTAGGAAAGAATTTACTAGTCAAGGATGCTAGAATATTCCCATTCAGATCTTTTGTTGAATACTTCTTCCCAAGTGCTCTCAAGTTGTTTACTATCATATTCAATCTTTGGTGCATAGCTGCAACAGATTCACCTTCCTTCATTTTGAAAGCTTCATACTCAGAAGTGAGAATTCTAATTTTTGTATCTTTCACCTGACTTGTACCGACATGTGTTGCTTCCAAACAGTCCCAAATTTCATTAGCTGTCTGACAACCTTTTACCCTTCCATACTCTTCTTCACATAGAGATAAGTGAAGAGTGTTCATTGGCATAGATATCTTCAATAGAAACTTCCTCAGCACTACCAGTAGCTTGAGATTTAGTAGTATCTACAGATCCACCAGGTTTTGTAATTTTGATTTTCATAGGAATAAGTGGTCCATCAACAATGATCCTCCATAAAGTGAAATCTATAGCCTGCACATGACATTTCATTCGACTACTCCAATAGTCATAGTTAGTCCCATCAAACAGGGGTGGCCTATTGAAGGACATCCCCTCTTTCATAAATGAACCCATGATCAGATAAATAAAATAAAATTGCGAGATGTTAAGCTCTATATGCAATTTCTAGCTCTTGATACCAATTGTTGGACTATATGATAACCTTAGAGGGGGGTGAATAAGGTTATACGCTAAAAATGAATTCTTTTTAATTTTCAAAATATTAACAATGCCTGTTTAAATCAAATGCGAAAAATATGATTTAGACTATATGCAGTAGCTAAGCAAGCTATACCTATGACAGATCCAGTTACAGTGATATTTTATGCTAATCACACTATAATCAGTTTTAACGATAAACAAATATTTATATGCAGCGCAATATAACAATAGACGAATATAAACAATAAACAAAGTAAAAGAGTAGGGAAAGAGATACACTGAATTTGAGGTTCGAGATAAAAGGCCTATGTCCTCGGCCTTCGGCTTTGCAACCTTTGGACTTGATAACAACCACTATATGAGAAGAACTTCTTCAACGTTTTACAAGAAAGCAACTTCCCTATAGCTAATCTCAATTTACCCAAATTGAGAACCCGAGCTCCCCGCTAAGGATTTCGCAACCACTTCAATCTCCCCGATTGAACGACCCAAGAACACTTCCCAGGATTTTGCAATAACCAAACAATAGATGATTATAATAGAGAAACTATGATCCAATCACTCAAGCAGTATAACAATATAGTAGCTGAGAGAGATGAGTGATTTGGAAATGAAGAACTTGAAAAATGATATCACAATGAAAGTTCTTTTTCTCTTTTTTTTTTGTGATTTGTAATTGTACGTTGTAGTGGTGTGTAAGATTGTGAAGCCAAGGTCCCTATTTATAGGGATCGTAAAAAAATGACCGTTGGCCTAAAACAATTAAAGAGCATAATCGATTATGTGCCTGAATAGACTAGGAATGAAAATCGATTATATCCCTGAATATGTCTAGGGTGATAATCGATTGTGTGCCTGAAACAAAAAAGTAGATAATCGATTGTTTTCTATCCAAAACATATTCCTTTAAAAACCATAGGCTAACAATCGATTATAGCTTTGTGAAGAGACCTTCCAAAATCGATTATATGCTTGAATAAATAGGCTAGAAATCGATTATGTGCTTAGTGTAAATAATAGGAATCGATTTCTTTCTTTTTGAAACATCTTGGAAATCGGTTCTTTGCTTTAGGAGAGATGTTGTGAATCGATTTCTATCTTTCATAGGGAGTTGGAAATCGATTTTAAACATTAGAGAAAATAGTGTGAATCGATTTCTTACTTTCACAAAATGGTTTTTATGTTACGTGCCTCCCCTATGCATGCATGCGTTTGTATAAAATATTTTTCTAAGCTTTTAACGCAACAGTTATATTTTTAAAAAATCATCTCTCAACTACTAAAATTTATAGACCTGAAGTGATAGGATCTGACACTGTGTCCTATCAAAATTGGATTAACAATTAGGTCTTGAACTCTAAGGTAGCTTCTCCTCCAAGCCGCTACACTTTAATATATCCTGCTCTTTGATTCATGTCCTGTACTTTTATACAACTGGAACCATTAGTAGACAGATTGTAATTTGTTATCATACAAAACAAAGAGTGTTTGTCCCGGGTTCAACAGCTTCCTCAAGTCACCACCAACAAATTTCTACTTAAAGTCTCTCTCAATATCTCACTATAGCCTCCCTAATTTTTCCCTTCTCGAGATGAATCTCTATTAGTTCCAAAATTCGAATGTCAAAGTACTAAGTAATCAGGAGTTCTGTCGCTCAAAACATTCATATGGTTTCGCAAAGGTTTTTTTTCCGTTTGTTTTTCAGACCCCAAGTCACACTCTAATCCCTTTTTCAAAATGTGATTCAAGAGTGGCGTTCACTTTTATAAATAAAAATGACTTTAAATTTATTTTTCAATAACAATTTACTTGGTCACCCAAATGGCATGCCTACATCTGCCTCACCTCACCCTCATTTCAAAATCCCTCACAGTTCTCACCAGAGATCATCAACTTCATACCCACATATTCACAACATAGAACAACCAATCTCCCGAGGTACTGAGACCCATTTAAGGGGTTGACCTCTCCCACCAGACATTTTCCCATATGCACCAGTCAGGGATCAAACCCTTGACCAAATGGTTAATGAGCCCAAATATCTACCACTTATGCTATACCATGTTGGTATAATTTTCGAGTTCTGGACTTGCCTTTTATGGGTATTCATGTTATCTTCTGACCTAACCATGTTAAGAAGAAGAGCTCAGATCACCAATCACCATTATAGATGTTGGTTCGATATTGGTCTGTGCTCGAACAATGGAGTTCAAAGGAGCACATCAGGACCATTACAAACTCAAACCAAAGAAATATAATTAGTTCGGGAGCAATTGGACATGTGATCATCCTTAATTTAGACCCTATGGCAACGCTTAAAATTGCAACGCCAAAAAAACCGTTGCCTTAGCCAACAATGGCAACGGTTTTTGAACTCGTTGTTGATTCATTTTTTTAAAATTTTTTTTATTGGCAACGACTGGAAACCGTTCCCATAAGGTCTACGGCAACGGTTTTTTGTTTAAGCTTTAGCCACATAAACGTTGTCATAGGGACAATTATTAAAAAATAAAAAAATTGGGCCAAACCAAAAAACTTTCAACCCATAAAACCAAAAACACTCTATCACTACTCTCGGCGTCTTCGTCACAAAAACACTAACACAAAAACACTCACAGAACCCTAAATCACGTTCAGCGTTTTCGTTTCTCTTATAAATGCTCTCCAGGAATTCATCTTCGTTTCTCTCACAGAACCCTCACAACTCTTAGTGTTTACGTTTCTCTCACAGAACCCTAAATCACGCGAACCTTCCCTCACGAACCATCCCTTGCGCGAGCCGTAGGTCACAGAACCCTCCCTCGCGCGAACATGTCTCAGTGATTTCATCAGTTTCGTTTCTCTCAGAGAACCCTAAATCGAAAGCGTGAAGATCAGAAGCGTGAAAGCAAGAATCAAAACCTCGCAAACGCATGAAAATGGAAACCCAACAAAAGTGTGAAAACCTTCTCGCCCTTCTCGCCCTTATTGAATTACATGTTTAATTTAATGTAGTTTCCAAGTCAGCCTCATTGCTATCTTGGATTCTGTCTATTTTCTTGGAAGAAGAGAGCAGAAAGGAGTATAAACTGAAATACACTTGCAAGTGTTCCTTTTTGGAGATATACAATGAACAAATAACTGATCTTCTAGAACCTTCATCAACTAATTTGCAAGTAATCCTCAATTCACCTATCTAATTTGATTTAGATAGCTGTTATTAATACTCCACGCAATGCAGTTTAAAACTCAATTTTCTCTTTGTATTGTAGATCTGAGAAGATATGAAGAAGGGGGTATATGTTGAAAACCTTACTGAACACAGTGTGGTCACAGTTAATGATGTCCTCAGGCTCTTGGTACAGGTGGGGTTTTGTGGTAAAAAAAATTTTAATTTCCTACATAATTACATAGGGCACTGCAAATAGAAAGGTGGCTGCAACTCATATGAACTGCGAGAGCAGTCGGTCTCACAGTATTTTTACTTGTATTATTGAAAGCCAATGGGAGAAAGATTTGACGACTCACTTTAGGTTTGCAAGGTCAAATTTAGTGGATCTGGATGGTTCTGAAAGGTAACAATGATTTTTATTTTTATGATCAGAATCTTCCACATATGTCATTGCTATTTATATCTTTTTCTAACTCAGGTTAACATGCACTTCAATCAAGGTAAAAAAGCTCTGGAGCCGACAGTGAGCGTTTGTAAGAAGCAGCAAATATAAATAAATCCTTGTCAACTCTTGGGTAGCTAACTGTCAAGGACCCGTTTATCAATTGGTTATGTTAAGTGTCTGACTTTATTATTTTGTTCTTCCATGTGATTAGCTTGGTCATAATGACTTTGGTGGACTTGGCTCATGGAAAACCTAGGCATGTATCATACAGAGACTAGAGGCTTACGTTTCTTCTTCAGGTTACATACATGAAGTTCTTAAAGTTAGGATGATTTTCTCTGGCAATTGTCACGTACCATGAAGTGCAATATTTTCTGTAGTAAGATGATTGTACTGTCCTAAACTTTATATGCAGGATTCGTTAGGTGGAAACTCAAAAACAATGATCATTGCAAATGTCAGCCCATCCATATGGTCTGTGTAAATTTGTTGGTTGAAATTATAAAATGGTCTCTACCATTTGTTTCTTTCGTCTATCACTAATATTGATTTTTCATCTCATGCAGCTCTGCTAATGAAACGCTAAGCACTCTGAAGTTTGCCCAGCGAGCCAAGCTCATTCAGAACAATGTAATCACCTATTTAAATGCATGCATCCTTTTTTTTGGGGGGTGGGGGTGGGGTGGTGTAGAGTAGATGAGTTGCATACCAAAATGCACATTTACATAACAGTTTTGTTATTGAGATAAGGTATGAATTAATTGATTTCTCCCCTTACACCAAAAAGGCTGAAGTGAATGAAGATGCTTCTGATGACATAAAAATGTTGTAGTGTATAAGCAAATATTCTGCTAGCAAATTTCCTAAGAAGATACTTCCATACTATGTGATTAAAGCTTCCTTATTTAAATATATTCGTGCTCTCTCCCTAAGTTGTTGCAAAACTTCATTTCCTATGCAAATATTTTGTTACTTAGTAATTAAAGCTTCCTTATTTAAATATATTTTATTGTTCCATTGAAGCGATATAATTTATATATTAAAATAAATTAGGCTTGAAGTGTTTGTTAGGGATAAAACTGAATTGTGTATTGCTTCATTGATGATTGAGCTATTAAAGAGCTCACGGTTACAACTGAAAAGAGTTTCAATCAACAACTAACTTTACCAAACTTGTGAATAATCAGATACAAGTTGGTACACAATACTAACAGTGGACTATACAGTACAAAATTACAAAAGAACCCCTAATACAGAATTACAAAACTAACATTTTTTTCCTTAAACTGAGCTGCAGCAGCAGTCAGTTTACATCACTTAAAGTGCACATCCGCAGCAGAGTTCTGAGCTTGAAGAAGGTCTTGCTTCAATCCCTTTGTCATCACATCGGCCACTTGGTTTTCTGTTGAGCAGTATTTCAATTGGATCTCCCCTTCTTTGCATAGATTTCTCAAAAAATGAAAACGAATGTCTATGTGCTTTGTTCTTCCATGAAGAACAGGATTCTTTGACAGATTTATGGTAGAATAATTATCACATTGCACTGTAATACAACCCACCTTATTCACACCAAATTCCTCAAGAACTCTCTTGATCCATATCCCTTGACAAGCAGACAAGGCTGCAGCAATATATTTTGCCTCAGTGGTAGAAAGAGTGTCCATTGGTTGCTTCTTGGAAGCCCAGGACACTGCACCAGACCCCAAAAGAAAGCAGTACCCAAAGGTATTTTTCCGGTCAACAAAATTACCAACATAGTCACTATCTGAGAAGGCAGCCAACTTTATTTCTTGATTTTCCTTGTAGAAAATCCCATACTCTAGTGTCCCATTTACATATCTCATGATCCTCTTTGCTGCTATCAAGTGTTGCTCAGTGGGTTTCTCCATATATCTGATGATAATGCTCACAGCAAAGGCAAGATCAGGTCTAGTTGTTGTCAAGTACATCAAGCTGCCAACAGTTCTCTTGTATTCAGTTGCATCCACCTGTCTGGCTTCTCCTTTTCTAGTCATTTTAGTTCCTGGCATGGTTGTCAAACTCGAGAGTCTACGTAAACTCGTGGAGCATAGGTAGACTCGACTCGGAGACTCGACTCGTAAACTCGTAAGAGTATACCTACTATCAAAGAAACCTATAAATGGGATACATACATGATATAATATAGGTTAGCACAACAATATTTCAACATTTCAACTCCACAATAAAGCAAAGTAGCAAACTATGATATTAACGTATGTTAGTGCATTATAACTAGATAATATCATACTACAATAATGACTAAATCATACATAAATTCATAAAAACACGAATTCTTAAGATAAAAAATTCAAGAAACAAGAGCTAATTTGACCCAACACTTATAATGTTTCGTTAAATGCTTTATTGGGTAGTTGAATAAAATAAAACAAAAATAGTATTGAAAATGTAAAAGTAACTTTATAAATCCAATATATACTATAGAAAATAGGTAATTCAACCTAAGTAGCTACCAATATTGACCAATACTTTACATTTTAAGGCCTAATCAAATGTAAAAGTGTAGACTCGTAAACTCGCAGTAAAATCGAGAGTTTACCGATTCTATTAGAGTTTACTTGAACTCGAACGAGTCTACGAAAAAAAGAGTTTACCTGCTAGTTAACTCGTTTTTGTGATCTAGACTCGTAGACTCGTAAACTCGTAAGAGTTGACTCGAGAGTTTGACAACCATGGTTCCTGGAACCATTGGTACTCCAACAGGTTTGCAATCCTTCATGCCAAACCTTTCAAGCACTTCCTTATCATATTTCTGCTAGCAAATGAAAGTCCACTTGATTTCTGATGCACTTCTACTCCTAAGAAGTATTTCATTCTTCCTAGGTCTATCATATCAAATTCACTTTTCATGGAAGCCTTAAAATCATCACACATCTTCTCACTACGTCATCAACATACAAGCTCAAAATAAGAATTTCACTTGCTGCATCAGTTTTAGTGAACAGAGCATGTTCATGTGGGCACTTGACAAAGTTTGCTTGAGCAAAGTATTGCTCTATTCTGCTGTACCAAGCTCGTGGAGCTTGTTTAAGGCCATACATGCCTTATGCAGCTGATACACTTTCTCCTCACTTCCCTTGACCTCATATCCTGGTGGCTGATCAACAAATACTTCTTCAAGTAGCTCTCCATGCAGGAAAGCACTTTTCACGTCTAGTTGGTTCATTTTCCATCCTTTCAAGGCAGCAAAGGCTATCAAACTTCTGATGGTATCCCACCTTGCCACAAGTGCAAATACCTCATTATAATCAATGCCATGCTTTTGTGAATACCCTTGGCAACAAGCTTTGCCTTGTGCTTCTCTAGATTCCCTTCTTCATTATACTTGGTCTTAAAGACCCATTTCACACAAATACTCTTTGACCCTTTAGGTAGATCAACAAGAGTCCAAGTTTTATTTCTTTTTGTGGCATCTATCTCAGCATTCATGGCTTCTCTCCATTCCTTGAACTTCACTACCTCTTCATAGGTACAAGGATCCTCACTCGATCCAAACATAGCTAGGTTGTGTAGTTGACTATTGTTATACATACCATCTGTAGCTAGGTCTAATTTGTCTCTTGTTCCTATTTTGAGCAATTGAGCTACTTTCTTGTGCATCTCCGGTTGTATCTCCAGTAGCTTCAGTTTGAGTTTCTAGTGTAGATGAGCTTCCCTTAATTCAGGGCCAGTTATTTCTGCTGATACATCTTCTGTTTGTTCATCTACAATATCATCATCATCATCTTGTAGAATTTGTTTCTCTACTGTTTTACTGCCTTTTCCCCATTCCCAGGCTTCATTCTCAGAGAAGACCACATCTTTGCTGGCCACTATCTTGTTAGTTGCAGGATCATACAATCTATACCCTTTTGATTCTTCACTAATTCCCAGAAAAACACACTTGACGCTCTTATCATCTAGTTTTTTTCTTTGTGCATCAAGTACATGCACATGAGCAACACACCCAAATACCTTGAAGTGGTGTACAAAGGGCTTAACATTGCTCCAAGCTTCCTCTGGAGTTATGTCTTTCACAGAGAAGCTAGGACTCCTATTTAACACATAAGTGGCCCAATTCACAGCTTCTGGTCAAAACACCTTTGGGACACATCTTCCAAATAACATGCTTCTAACTAGGTTCATGAGAGTCTGATTCTTTCTCTCAGCTACCCCATTCAGTTGGGGAGTATATGTAGTGGTCAGTTGCCTTTTAATTCCATTTTCCTCACAAAATTTGGTGAATTCTATGAAATTGAATTCACCTCCTCTATTAGTTCTAAGGCAACAAATAACATTACCAGATTGTTTTTCAACTACAGCTTTGAACTTCTTAAAACAATCTAAGGAGCAGATTTTTCAACCAAGAAGTATATCCATGTTTTTCTACTTAAGACATCTATGAAAGTGAGAAAATACCTCTTCCCTCCTCTTGACTCTGGCTTGATTGGTCCACAGATATTAGCATGGATCAATTCAAGTGTCTTGGATGCTCTCCAAGTAGCAGACTTTGGGAATGACTCTCTGTGTTGCTTGCCCTTCATACAATCAGTGCATACCTCTTATGTCTCCATTATTTTTGGCAGCCCTTTCACCGTGTTCTTTTGACTTAGTAACCTCAATCCCTTCACACTCAAGTGAGCAAATCTCCGGTGCCACAGTTTGGTGGTGTCCTCAGTGCTAATTTTCAAACATTCAGGTAGTGCAGGGGTTGCTTCCACAACAAACAACTTGTTTGCTGCCATCTTAGATGATATAACTAGACCCCATTTCTTATGATGTTCATTGCATTCATCATTTTCAAACACCACAGTCATGCCTTTATGTTGAAGTTGCCCTATGCTAAGCAAGTTATTCTTCAATTTAGGAGTATAATAAACTGAGGTGATTACCTGAATTCTTCCCTTAACTCTGATCTTCACACTTCCTTTGCCTTCCACAGCAATTCTTGAGCCATATCCTATTTTGACTGATTCCTTGAACCCTTCATCAAGATCATAGAACCACTCCTTGTGTCCACTCATATGGCGGCTACAACCTGAGTCCAAGAACCAAGTTCTCTCTTGTTCTGTGCCCTTATCTTCACAACTAGCCATGAGAAGGATCTCTTCTTCATGTTTTGATCCTGCATAGTACGCATTGTCTTCATTGTTAGGACACTCATATTGATAGGGTCCTAGTTTCTTGCACTTATAGCATTGAATTTGCTCCTTGTTAACATTCTGCCTTCCACGACCTCTTCCACATCTTCCTGCTCCTCTACCTTTTCCTCTACCAGAATTATCTTGACTAGTTGCCACCTTAAGAGCTTGCTCTTTTACTTTCTGAGTCTTCATCCTTTGTTCCTCTCCAATCAAGTTACTTTGTAGATCATCAATTGACATAGTTGTGATGTCTTTAGATTGCTCAATAGAGCACACCACGTAATTGAATCTTGGAGGCATTGAACGCATTATCTTCTCAACAACCATACACTCGCCCAACTTTTCTCCGTGCATTGTCATTTCCATCACAATCGTCAACGTTCTTGCAAAGAAATCGTTCACTGATTCTTCTTCTTTCATACCAAGAAGCTCGAATTCCCTGCGTAGAACTTGAAGCTGAGCCTTCTTTACCCTAAGATGAACCCTCGTATTTCAATCTTAGCAACTCCCAAATCTCCCTTGCAGTATCCTTCTTCAAAATTGTCTGCAATAGATTCCTATCAAGCGCTTGAAACAAGTAATTCTTAGCCTTGAGGTCCTTCAGCTTGCTTTCTTCAACCAATTTTATCTGTTCTTGCGTCGCCACCGTCGGTGCCGCCAGTAGAGTAGCAATTCCGTTGGCAACCACATTCCAGAAATCCTTCGATTGAAGAAGATTTTTCATTAGCAACGCCCAATGGTCGTAATGACCGTCGAAATTGGGAATTGTTGCTTGAACGAAGTTGTTGTTCTCCTTTCTCAATCGTCTTCTCGAATCGCCTCACCGTAGATTTCCTCACAAACACTCGTGTTTCGCTCTGTATCGGGCCCCGCGTGGAGCCCTGGTACCAGTTTGTTACGGATAAAACTAAATTGTGTATTGTTTTGTTGATGATTGAGCTATTAAAGAGCTCACAGTTATAACTGAAATGAGTTTCATTAAACAACTAACTTTACCAAACTTGTCAATAATCAGATACAAGTTGGTACACAATACTAACAATGGACTGCGTTCCTTGGAGAGAGGAAAAGGGAACGGTTGGAATGCTCTCTTAGGGTTTAGCGCTGTTGACGTCGTTGACTGCGTTTTCTGCAGCGCAGTCTGCTGCTATCGCCTGCGCCTGTCGCCTGCTTGGTCACGGGTTTCGTGCGCTGTCTTTCTAGGTGTCTCCATGTCAGATTCGGTTCCTCCTGACCTTATTCTTGCTTTTCGAGCATCCAATCGCATGCATGTTGCTGCCTCTATCAGCGAATTTGCTGCTGATGGGGTCTTTTCAGGCACAAATGTTAACAATGGTTTTCAAGACCCAATGTTATTGGAAGTCAATGGTTTATATGCGACTCGGGCGCCGCATTCCATGCCGGTGGGGTCCGTGACAGTGCCTTTTTGTCTCTCTCATGGGGGTAAATTGATGATTGCTGGAAAGAAGTTTTTGCCTCTTGTCAACAACTTGGATGCTGCCTCGGGTGCCGTGACATCCCCTGTCTGCGCCTTGGTCTCTGATGCTGTGGGACCAAGTTGTCCTCCTCCTTGTCAATTTCAAGGGAAAAACGTGGATAATGTGAATCATTCTAACAAAAATGTTGCGGTTTTGCAGGAACTGAATAACAGTCTGAATGCTATCAATAAATCTGTTAAATCTTTTGCTCAAGCTCTGGCAGGTTCATGAGATAAAATATGTGATATTCCGCTTAGTCAACTTCCTCGACCCTGTATTAAAGGAGATGAATTAGCTATTTCTATTCGGAAGCAGAGTACATTGCTGGTCTGGAGGGGTGCAAGAGACATCTACATGGGAGATTTTTATTATCAAAGGGAGACTCTCCTATCAAGATTGATGTTCTGCGGTCCAAACTACAGGATCTTTGGAATGCTGCAGGTAAGTGGGGTCTAATTTCTCTAGGGAAGGGTTATTATGAATTTTCTTTCTCTGTTATTGATGATTTACGTAGAATTCAATCGCAACCTTCTTGGAACTGCAAACTGGTTTGCTCCGGTTGTTTACCTGGCAACCTGATTTTAATCCTTTAAATATAAAGCATACAAATACTCAATGTTGGATTAGGCTAATAGGTCTTGCTCAAGAATACTGGCGCCCTAAAATTTTATTCGCAATAGCTAGTAGTGTTGGCACTCCCATCTGTCTTGATGATACTACTAGCAAAAATTCTTTTGATAGAGCTTTTGGTCATTTTGCTCGCATTCTGGTTGATATTGATCTGAAATCTAAGCTTAGAAATCAAATTCTTGTTGAGCGATCTGGATATGCTTTCTTTGTGGGTATTGAATATGAAAACTTGCCTTTATTTTGTATGAACTGCTTAAACATTGGTCATGACACTAGCAATTGAAACAATATGAGGATAAATTCTAGAGTGGAGAACAATAAGGAGCAAAAGGGTCCTGAAATTGTTGTTAGACCAAGAATGGTTGCTAAATATGTTCCCAAGGTGATTGATGCTAGTAATGTGCATACTAAGGAGAATGCTCAAGTGGTTAGTATTCCTGTGAATAAGGAAGCTTTTAAAGGTGTGAATAATGTTCCTTGGGATGGTGTTTACTCTAATCCTTTAATGGGGTATGCTCAACCTTCTAATGTGATAACCATCTTTTATGATGGTTATTACTTGCCTTTTTAGCTTGAATTTAAGTTATTTAATAAACTTGTTGTGTCAATTATGATGTAATTATGTGTTTAAGTTAGAAATAATGGTGCAGGAATGAATTGGTTTAATTTGGGCATTTTGATGCCCTTGATGCATTTAATTATGTTTAGTGTTAGTGCCGCGGCAAGAGGTGCGTGCGCAATAGTGGAAATGCGGAAGATGAGAGAGAAAGCTCAAGGGAAGTGCGGAAAACACAGAAATCAAGGCAAGGACAGGTGTCAGAGCTGTATGGCACGGAAAGATATGACCTAATGTGGGTTTCCCACAATTGCCCTTTAACCTAGGCAGCATTTTCCCAAAAAGGACATCATTTTAGGGTTGTGTGCAAGGAGACACTATATAAGGACGTTTCCCTTTCTTCATTAGCATGCTGGGCCGTCAGGGGAAGTTTAGAGATAGCTCCTCTTGCGTGCAAAAGCTCACCCTTCACTACCAAACACTTCCATTGCTGAGACAGTTGCTGCAGCATCACTGGAGTTACATTTTTCTCGGTGGATTCTACTTGGACGAGCTGGATCAGTCCTCCATTGTCATCCTTGGAGCTCTCCTACTGTTCTCTCTTCGTAGTATCATTTCTTACCTTGAAATTTGTAATATGACTTCTACTATTTTGTTTAAGTTATTTTCCATGTTTTGCAAGCTCAATATGAGCTAAATACTCATAGTTGAGATGCTGGATCTGATGTAGCTAAATTACTATGTGATTAATGAAGTATGTTCAATGTTATGCATTTTATCTTGTGTGTGAAAATATTTCCATTTTAGAGTAGGAATGGTCCGCCTATTCTAAATAGCATTTATAAATTCAGAGATGGTTTGTAAATTTATCTCACAAGGTAATATGGGTAGTGAACATTAACGAGAGATCTTGATGTTCCTTGCTTAACCCTAGAGATAGGAGGGCATAACCCATAAGGTGAATACTGCCGGTGCTCAAGCAGCCTAGGAGGTACTTCTTTAGGGTTTAGAGATAAACTCTTGCAAGGAAACCTAGTGTGAAGTATTCGAGAGAATAACGTCTTATTGCTGCAGCACCTAATGCTGTAGCATTGAACGTACCCTTAATCACATTTTAATGAAGCTACTGAAGTGAATGCATCTTGACTTGTTCTCATCACTGATTTCCATTACCCTTTACTTTTTACTACTGTTTATGTTGCCCAAAACTTGTGTGTCATTTACTTTCCTCACTAAATTGTTAATCAAATTAAACTCTCGTTATTTAGCATAATTCCTCGTGGGAACGATCTCACTTACTCTATATTACTTGTTGACAGTGTATACTTGCACTATCTACGTTTTCACGCAACAAGTTTTTGGCGCCGTTGCCGGGGAATTATAGTTAAATTGACTGTTTAATTAGTTAGCAGTTAGTGCCTTTTGTTACTAATTCTGTTTGTGTTTTTCTGTTGCTACAGCATTAGTTGCTGCAACATCTGTTGCTACAGCATATGCACAGGCTTAGACGCAATACTCCAGAATTCCAGTTGCACCCAGAGATAGAAAGACATTTTAGAAGATTGAGAAGAGTTCACAGTACTCCAGGACTCATTGAATTAGGACGAGTGCTGCTATGGCTAGTCCGCAACCTACTGTTAATGGTGATCTTTCTCCACCACCTTCACCACGTCCTACAATTGAAGGTGATGGTGATGGAGGGTACAGAAGACAGTTTATTGATATGAATGTCATAGGCATGGCAAATGATAGGGATAGACCTATGAGAGATATGCAGTCTTTGACCCTCAAACTATGCAGACAGGCATAGTGAGGCCAGAGATTGCTACAACTCATTTTGAATTTAAGCCTATGATGTTCCAAATGCTTCAAACAATTGGGCAGTTTGGTGGTGGTCCCCTTGAAGACCCACATCTGCACTTAAAACAATTTGTTGAGGTTTGCAGTAATTTCATTCTCCCTGGTGTTACAGATGATGCTTTCAAACTGAAATTGTTCCCTTATTCCTTGAAGGATAGAGCAAAGGCCTGGCTTAACTCACTAGAGCCTAACTCTATCACTACTTGGAATGAGATGGCAGAAAAATTTATGACAAAATATTTTCCTCCAATAAAGAATGCCAGATGAGAAATGAAATTACCTCTTTTAAGCAAACTGAATTTGAAACTTTGTTTGAAGCATGGGAAAGATACAAAGAACTGTTGAGGAAGTGCCCACACCATGGTATTCCTGTCATCATCCAAATGGAGACCTTCTACAATGGATTGGAGCCCCAAACAAGGCTCATGCTTGATGCTTCATCTGGAGGAGTTCTACTCAAAGGATCTTACAATGATGCATATAATCTTATTGAGGATATTGCTGCAAATAGCTATCAATGGCCTACTGCTAGGTTAAGTGCTCAAAAGAAGGTGGCTGGTGTGCATGAAGTGAGTGAGGTCACTGCCTTGTCTGCTCAAGTGGCTTCACTATCTAATATGATCAAAAACATGAGTTCACCTAGTGCTACAGCAACACATGCTGCAGCAACTGAAGCAACTGTAGCAGCAATTGAACCAGCTCCATGCGGTTCCTTCCAAGTTGTGTTTATTGTGGAGGAGGTCATCTTTATGAGGAGTGTCCTGCGAATCCTATCTCAGCAGCTATGTTGGGTACAACAAGGGTAATAATCATACTCAAATACCTACAATCCTGGGTGGCAGATCATCCAAATTTCAGATGGAGCAACAATGCTGCAGCACACCTGCTGCAACAGCTACTCCAGCACCTGCTGTGCCACCCGGATTCCCTGCTCAATCAAGACAAGCTGCTCCTGCAACTGATAACTCTATGGAGGCCATGTTAAGCTTTCATGAATGAAACAAAGACTCAATATCAGACACAAGGGCTGCAATCAAAAATCTTGAGAACCAAATAGGCAAATAGCTACTGCTCTAACCCAAAGACAGAGTGGATCTTTGCCATCCACCACTGAAGCTTCATCTTCTAAAGGGAAGGAGACATGCAAGGCTATATCTCTGAGGAGTGGGAAGGATTTGAATGGGCCATCACTTACTACAGGTGGTGGTGACAAAAGAAAAGAAAAAGATTCTGAAAAAAATGAAAAAAAGAGTAAAACAGATGCGACAGCAGTTGATGCTGCAGCATCTGGTGCAACACCTGTGCCATCACCTAAGTTTGTTCAAGAGTACCCTCCTCCTCCCTTTCCTCAAAGGTTGAAGAAGGCTCAGGAAACAAACAATTTGGTAAATTCTTAGAGGTGCTGAAACAACTACACATCAATGTCCCTTTGGTGGAAGCACTTCAACAAATTCCCAATTATGCAAAGTTCATGAAGGAAGTGCTCACCAAGAGGAGGAGACTGGGAGAGTTTGAGACAGTAGCAATGACAGAAGAGTGTAGCATGATCATGCAGAGCAAGCTCCCAAGAAAATTGGAGGACCCTGGCCGTTTCACCATACCATGTTCTATTGGTGGATCCTATTCTGTCGTGCACTGTGTGATTTGGGGGCAAGCATCAATTTGATGCCCAAATCCATATTTACACAGCTTGGTATTGGAATTGCTAGGCCTACCACTGTCACTCTTCAACTTGCAGATAGATCTATTGCATATCCTGAGGGAATCATTGAAGATGTTCTGATAAAGGTTGATAAATTTGTATTTCCTGCTGACTTTGTGATTTTAGATTTTGATGCAGATAAGGAGGTGCCTATAATTCTTGGAAGACCTTTCTTGGCTACTGGGAAGACTCTAATTGATGTGCAAAAAGGGGAATTGACTATGAGAGTTAATGACCAAGAGATCAAGTTCAATGTGATGAATGCCCTCAAGTTTCCTGATAAAGGAACCGAGGAATGTTCCTTTGTTGTATCTCTTGACTCTGTAGTTCAAAAGCACTTCCATAAGCAAAGTGACCATTTGGTTAAAGCTCTTGATGAATCAGAAAAAGAAGACCTTGTGGAAGTAAGTATGTTACATGATGATGTTGTTGTCAAAGAAACTCATGGGAATGTTGAACCCCAGCAACTAGAACCCACCCAGCTCCCACCTCAACCAGAACCACCACCTCAGCCAGAACCACAAGATGAAGAGAATCAGATTCTGAGATTTAATGCAACAGCATCTGCTGAGCAAGTGAATGTTGCAGCACCTATTGCTGCAGCATCTGAGAAAATTCAAAGAAGAGAGCTGATTGGGTCCACATGCAAAATGATGGTAAGAGGGTGAAACAGTACCGTGGAGCACATGTGGTGAGGGACAAAGTCACCACAGAATTACAAAACCTCTAGCATTAGAGGCTAGTCTGGCTGAGGACTCTTAAACCAAGCGCTACTGGGAGGCAGCCCAGGGTTTTTAATCTAATAAACCAGTGTTGTTGTTTGTTCTTGTGTTTGTTTTGCAGGAAAATAGTTCTGGCAATTGGAAGTTTGAGGGTGTGACTGCAGGTGATGCTGCAGCACTGCTTCTACTGCTGCAGCAACTGTTGTTGCTGATTCTGGTTCTGCAGCAATCTAATACTGCAGCAACATAAACCTCAAATGTCCCAAGGTCCTCCAAGGCTCCATCCCCAAGGGTCTACCAGAAAAAAGAGCAAGGGCAGTGCAACACGAACAAGCCCCAGAACCAAACCAGGAATCCCTGCACCCTAATCTGTTTATGCTTTATGTTTTTAGCTTTCATTTCTGTCTCTGTTTTTAGTTGCGTGTTTCTGTTTCTAGTGTTTGAAAAAACCTGTTGAGTGCCTTGCCTGTGTTAGCACTCAACAGTTGTGTTGTTAGTAGTTGCTTCTGCTTTTGCTGTTCTGTAGCTTGCCCCTTTGTCTTTATGCAGTGAGGACACTGCACAGTTCTAAGTGTGGGGGGAGCTATACATAGGTCTTGTACTCTGTTATTTGCAATCAAATCAGTGAATTTTCAAAAAAAAAAATAGAAGTAGAGTTGAGCAAAAACTTAGTGATGATATGGTGAGAAATGAGTGATTACACCCCTGTTTGATGAGTGAACTATTTTGTTTCTGCTCCTACACTTAAACTTGAACTCAGGTAGGAACTTAGTGAATTAAAGATGATCTGAAACTAGGCTAGTGTTGGTAGACCTAGGGAATTGCTAAATTTCTACTAAAAACTTAGGGCAGCATAAGAAACTAAGTTTGGGGGTTCTCTGAGATATATTAAGGCAAAGCATGAAGGAATGCAGTGCTGCAGGAACCTCTGCTGCAGCAATGCTGAGTTATGTGCACATAGTTTTAGGACATGTAAATTTGAATCTGAATGAGGATGCAAAGCATCAAAATCTGTAAATATGTAATGTGCTGCAATTGCCTATTATGCAAAAAAAAAATGCTATTCAGAAGAGAAATGGAAATAAAGGCATTGCAGTACAAAATCAAGTCAAAAATCTGAACAAAGTACAATTCTGAGTCTGTAATGCTGCAGCAATGTTAAAGTTAGGATTGAATAAGTGCACTGCCTTAAAAGTTCTGGATTGCTGCATCAAAGCCCTTAATCAAGCTCAACCCCCCTTTCTGAGCATGAATTGTTAGTCTGTCCTTCTTTTTGAAAAAAAATTTTAGCTTTCCCAAAAGAAAACCTCTCTATGTCTTAGCTAAGTGAAATCTTTAGCTTTGCTATGGTCTGAACAGAGTTAAGTGTCACACACACACTATTGAGCAGGAATAAGCTAGGGAACTCATTATTCAGAAGGGTTGCAATTGAGTGATAGTCTGAAAGTTGATGCTCAGCTTGATTCTTCTTTATGCTTCATATTTGAATTGATTCATTGGGTGTGATTGCTTATTAACAGTTGTGCTTGCCTGTGTCAAGTGTCATTGCTTGAGGACAAGCAACGGTTCAAGTTTGGGGGTGTGATAACCATCTTTTATGATGGTTATTACTTGCCTTTTTAGCTTGAATTTAAGTGATTTAATAAACTTGTTGTGTCAATTATGATGTAATTATGTGTTTAGGTTAGAAATAATGGTGCAGGAATGAATTGGTTTAATTTGGGCATTTTGATTCCCTTGATGCATTTAATTATGTTTAGTGTTAGTGCCGCGGCAAGAGGTGCGTGCGCAATAGTGGAAATGCGGAAGATGAGAGAGAAAGCTCAAGGGGAGTGCGGAAAACACAGAAATCAAGGCAAGGACAGGTGTCAGAGCTTTATGGCACGGAAAGATATGACCTAATGTGGGTTTCCCACAATTGCCCTTTAACCTAGGCAGCATTTTCCCAAAAAGGACATCATTTTAGGGTTGTGTGCAAGGAGACACTATATAAGGACGTTTCCCTTTCTTCATTAGCATGCTGGGCCGTCAGGGGAAGTTTAGAGATAGCTCCTCTTGCGTGCAAAAGCTCACCCTTCACTACCAAACACTTCCATTGCTGAGACAGTTGCTGCAGCATCACTGGAGTTACATTTTTCTCGGTGGATTCTACTTGGACGAGCTGGATCAGTCCTCCATTGTCATCCTTGGAGCTCTCCTACTGTTCTCTCTTCGTAGTATCATTTCTTACCTTGAAATTTGTAATATGACTTCTACTATTTTGTTTAAGTTATTTTCCATGTTTTGCAAGCTCAATATGAGCTAAATACTCATAGTTGAGATGCTGGATCTGATGTAGCTAAATTACTATGTGATTAATGAAGTATGTTCAATGTTATGCATTTTATCTTGTGTGTGAAAATATTTCCATTTTAGAGTAGGAATGGTCCGCCTATTCTAAATAGCATTTATAAATTCAGAGATGGTTTGTAAATTTATCTCACAAGGTAATATGGGTAGTGAACATTAACGAGAGATCTTGATGTTCCTTGCTTAACCCTAGAGATAGGAGGGCATAACCCATAAGGTCAATACTGCCGGTGCTCAAGCAGCCTAGGAGGTACTTCTTTAGGGTTTAGAGATAAACTCTTGCAAGGAAACCTAGTGTGAAGTATTCGAGAGAATAACGTCTTATTGCTGCAGCACCTAATGTTGTAGCATTGAACGTACCCTTAATAACATTTTAATGAAGCTACTGAAGTGAATGCATCTTGACTTGTTCTCATCACTGATTTCCATTACCCTTTACTTTTTACTACTGTTTATGTTGCCCAAAACTTGTGTGTCATTTACTTTCCTCACTAAATTGTTAATCAAATTAAACTCTCGTTATTTAGCATAATTCCTCGTGGGAACGATGTCACTTACTCTATATTACTTGTTGACAGTGTATACTTGCACTATCTACGTTTTCACGCAACATAATGCTCAGCCAATTGTTCCTAAGAAAGTGATGCAACATAAGCAGCAAGGAGAAACATCTTCTAATGTGATTAAGGAAGCAGTTATACAATCTAATGAAGAAGTAGACTCTGTCCATTTTGTCCAGGACTCTCTCTCTCTCTCATGAGGAGGGTAGGCAAGTTCCGATTGAGGCTAATCACACTCCGGTTGTTGCCAAAGATAACGTTGTGCTGATTTATCCTACATCTAACACTATCAGTGGTTGTAATATTGAAACCCCTGATGTTCACTCTAATATCAATGTGGTTAACGATATGCAGATTGTTAGTCGGTTTTTCTGTGAATTTGTTAGTGATTCCGAAAAGGACTAATTTTCAGAATCAGGAGACTCTCAGGTGGTGTCTTCAAAGTATTTGATTGAGAATAATAACAACGAGTTTACGGAGGTTTTGTCTAAGTCAAAGAAAAAAAAGATGAAAAAGAAACAACTACAAATCCAAAAGAAGGCTGGTTATATGACTCGATCTAAGGGTAGTATCCAACAATCTTCTCAATGTTAAAGATTCTCTATTGGAATGTCAGGGGCATTGGTAATCCTGACACTAGAGTTGTGTTAAAGAAGCTTTGTCAGTTACATAAGCCGGATTTCTTGTTTATTTCTGAGCCTTGGGTTGGCATAAATCAAATTCCCTCTAACTTTTTCCCTAAGCTGAATTTGAAATTGTTTGCTGAAAATAATAGAGGGTCTTTGTCCTCTAATCTTTGGTGCTTCTGCACTGATGTATATAGTCCTACAGTTATTTCTTCTACTAGTCATCAAGTGCCTTTCTCTATAGTCGTGGAAAATCAACCTCTTTTTTTCTCTGCGGTTTATGCGGCCGCTGCCTCTTATATTGCTAGAAGACAATTATGGTGTGATTTGACTAACCTGCAGCGGGATAATTTTGGTCCTTGGAGCTTTATTGGTGATTTTAATGCAATCTTGGGTGCTCATGAGTATTGAGGTAAGGGGATCCCCTCAGCTATCTCCTGTGATGAGTTCTCGTCCTGGTCTGACGAGAATCATTTGATCCATATTCCTACAAGAGGATCTCAATATACTTGGTCCAATGGTAGGCTTCGTAATAATTATACTGAAAAGAGACTTGATAGATCCATTTGCAATGAGGAGTGGTTCAACTTTTGGGATAGTGTTGATTGTTGTTCGCTTACTAGAAGTATGTCAGACCATTTTCCTCTTCTCTTGCTTATGAAAAAGGAGACTTCTCAGAAACGTTCTTCCTCCAAATTTATGAAAGTGTCGGTTCAACATTCTTACTGTAAGAGGGTTGTCTCTGATGCTTGGCAAACTCCTGTTGTGGGCTGTCACATGCATGTTTTATCCCAGAAGTTGAAAAACTTGAAGGCTAAACTTAAAGATTGGAATACTACTGTTTTTGGTAACGTTTTCGCTAATGTCAATGAGGCTTTTGCCAAACTGGATAATATCCAGGAGCAGATTAACAATCAAGGAGGTTCTGATTCTTTACTCTCTCTTGACAAAGAGGCTCAAATTAATTTGCAGATAGCTTTAAATTATGAAGAAGCCTATTGGAAGGAGAAATCTAGAGTTAACTGGCACAACCTTGGGGATAGAAATACTACTTTTTTCACAGATTGACCAAGATTAAAAATGCTACAAAGAGAATTTCTATCATGAAGGATGGGGATAATATTCTTTCAGATGCTGTTGATATTGAGAACCATATTCTGACTTATTATCAAAATTTGTTTTCTGTTAATAATGTTTGTCGTCTTAATGGTCTTATTCAGGAAGTAATCCCTTCTTTAGTTTCGGATACGGACGATGTTATGCTTACCAGTCTTCCCTCTATGGATGAGGTTAAAACTGCTGTTTTTTCTCTTAATGGAGATGGCGCCCCTAGTCTTGATGGGTTTGGTGGCTTCTTCTTCCAAAGTTACTGGGATATTGTTGCTCATGATGTTTATAATGCTGCCCTGCAATTTTTTCAACAAGGTTGGATGCTTCCTAACTTTAACTCAAATATAGTTGCATTGATTCCTAAAGTTGAAGGGGCTGATAGAGTTGATCACTATAGACCTATAGTTCTGGCTAATTTAAAATTTAAAATTATTACTAAGGTTATAGCTGACAGACTTGCTCTTGTTGCGCTTAATATTATTTCTGATAATCAAAGGGGCTTTGTGAAAGGTAGAAATATTTCTGACTGTATTCGCACTGCCTCTGAGTCCATTATCTTGCTTCAGAAAAAAGGCTTATGGTGGTCAATTAGCCCTTAAAATTGACATCAAAAAAGCTTTTGACACTATAGATTGGAACTTTTTACTTCAAGTGTTGGCGGCTTTTGGCTTCAATGATAAATTTTGCTCTTGGATAAATATTATCCTTCACTCGGCAAAGCTCTCTTTTTCTATTAATGTGTCTGCTGCTGGCTTTTTTGACTACAAGAGGGGTGTTAGACAAGGTGATCCATTGTCCCCTCTTCTTTTCTGTTTAGCTAAAGATGTTCCTAGTAGAAGTATTTTGAAGCTTGTTGAGGATGGCAAGCTCCAGCTGATGGCAGGTCCCAGAGGTTTTAGTATGCCTAGTCATGTTTTATATGCTGATGATATTATGATTTTTTGTCGGGCTACCAAGAGGAGTTTATCTAGTTTGATGGATCTTTTTGCTTCTTACGAGCAAGTTTCTGGCCAAGTGATTAGTAAGGACAAATCAAAATTTTACTCTGGCAACATCTCCATTCCTCGTATAACGGCCATCTCGAATTCTCTTGGATTTTCTCAGGGTGCTATCCCTTTTAATTATCTGGGTGTTCCGCTCTTTAAAGGTAAGCCTCGGAAAATTCACCTTTTACCTATTGCTGATAGAATAAAGGCTAGACTTTCCTCCTGGAAAGGCTCTCTTTTATCTATCATGGGCAAAGTCCAACTTGTTAATTCTGTTATTCTCAGCATGATGGTTTACAGCTTTCGCATTTATGCTTGGCCTGCTAATCTGCTCAATATGGTGGATACCTGGATTAGAAATTTTGTGTGGTCTGGTGATATTAATACCAGGAATTTTGTGTGGTTTGGGTTTACGGTCTATCAAAGCTATAAATAATGATGGGATGCTTAAGCTAGGGTGGAATTTCATTTCTACTAATCTGCATTGGGCTCTTCTTTTGAAAGCTAGAGTCTTTAAGAACAATAGGTCGGTAAATTATCATGTTTCTTCTTCTATCTGGCTGGGGTTTAAACCTCATATTTCTGATCTTATTGAGCATTCTACTTGGAAGCTTGGAAATGGTCTCAAAATAAATTTTTGGACTGATACTTGGATTTCTAGGCCAATTGTGGATATTATTGGGATTCCTTCTAATTTGCACTCAGTTTTTAAAGCAAATCTTAGGGATTTTATAATCAACGGTAAATGGTCTATACCTGTGGACCTTATCTCTCACTTCCCCCAATTTTACTCGGAAATTCAAGAGCTACCTATTCCTTTGGTCTGGACTGAGGATCAGTTGATGTGGAATCACTGTATTTCTGGGGATTTGACTTTTAAGGATTCTTTTCTTTTCTGCAACCCTCCAGGCCAGGTGATTCCTTGGTCTAAGACTATTTGGAAGGCTTTTATTCCGCCCTCTAAATCCTTTATTCTTTGGAGGACTCTTCACAACAAGATGCCAACTGACGATCAACTTTGGATTAGAGGTTGCTCTATCGTTTCTATCTGTAGCTTATGTGGAAAGGCTTCTGAGACTTTTCAACATCTCTTCCTCACTTTCCCTTTCGCAATCATATTTGGAGATGGCTTGGAGGTATCTTGAGTATTCATATTGATACTGCTTCTTTCCATAACATTTTAGCATTGACTTCTCATGGCTGGAGCTCTCAATTGCAAGATATTGTCTCTACTTGTTAATATTTTTTGGGTAATCTGGTATTGCAGAAATCAGGTTAGGTTTAATAATCATGTCATCCCCTTACACTCGGCTATCAATTTAATTCCCTCTAATGTTACGTTAGCTGGGAATGCCTCTAAATCTTTGATGTCTCCCTCTATTAATGAGTTTTTGATTATCAAGACCTTCAATATCATTGGTAATTATAGCAGCTCTGCTAACATCAAAGAAGTTAATTGGATCCCCCCTGCGCCCTACATGATTAAGTGCAATACTGATGGTACTGCCAAGGGTTGTCTTGGACCTGCTGCTTGTGGTGGTATTTTTAGAGACAGGAGGGCCGCTATTCTTGGTTGCTTTTCTTCATCCATTAACAACAGTTATGCTCTTCCCGCTGAAATTTTTGGGGCTATGCTGGCTATAGAGATTGCTTTCGATAAAGGTTGGAAGTATCTGTGGTTGGAGTGTGACTCTCAGTTAGTTGTTTCCGCCTTCAAGAATTGCAAAATTGTTCCCTGGAAGCTTAGAAATAGATGGAATAATTGCTTATACTTGACGAGACAAATGGACTTCGTTTGCACTCACATTTATAGATAAGGTAACACTTGTGCTGATAAGCTTGCTGGGCATGGTATTAACGCAAATGGTTTTGTCTGGTGGGACCTACCTCCTAGCTTCATTGCTGAGGATTTCTCCAGAAATAGGTTAGGGTTACCTAGCTATAGGTTCTGCTGATCTTTTGTTCGATGGTTTCAGTCTCCTTCTGGCCTTCTGCTTTTGGTGTGCTGCAGATGATTGTTAGTGGCTTTGGTGCCAACCTCATTGGGATGAGAGTCACTATAGTGATTCTCTTGCATACCAATTTTAACTTTCTTTGGATTAGTGTCTTTTTAATAGGATTGTTATTTTATCCTTTTGGTTGTTTTTTCCTTTTCATGGGTATTGGTCTAGCCCCCCCATGTTTCTTGTATCTTTTCCACTTTTTATCAATAAATTGCATGGGGAGTACTCTTTCCTTCTTGATGTTTTTTCCCTAAGGAGGGATTTTCATCAGAAGGTTTTAACGAGGCTCCATAAAAGAAGAGTTCATGTTTGGTTCAAGAACACTCCTTTCTAGTGATGAAAATCGAAATGCATGTGGGTATTCAAGTAAAGGATGAAGTCTTAGGTGTTGCATGTGGGATTCGAACAATTCATGTTGTGATTTTGGATTGACATTGGTGATTTGGAGTTTCATTGGGCTCATTAAAGCATAGGAGGAACTATGAGTGCTCTCGATAGTATTTCATTTTTAAATGTTTTTAGCTCACATGTAAGATTGAGAGAATGAATTCTTTAATGATACTTGTATGTGTGTATTTGGTGAATTATTATGTTTAAAGTGACAGAATGTTAGTTGGGGTAGCTTAGAAGCACTTGGATTGAAATTAAAAGAACAAAAATAGAAAAATTGGTCATTGTCAAACCAACATGTTGATCTAACGTACACTGGTATTTATGTTAGGTTCTGGTTGACAGGTATTTTCTACAACCTTTAAACTGTTTTGATCATAACTTTTGATCTAGGAACTCGATTGAGGTGTTCTTGGATGCGCTGGAGAGCTATTCTAACCCATATACTTGAAGCATAATAAAAATGTTGCTTTTACATTGAGTATGATGTGTTGTATTTTATTCGAAATAAAAAGATATTTCAAAAGTGAGAAGTCCCACATTGTTTGGCTTTGGATTCACCAAAGTCTTCATATACTAAAGCTTAATGAGAGCTAGTAAACAAGCAACTAGAAGGGACTCCCTCGCGCGCACAAGCAGGGACCAACATGGCTTGGATCAGTGCGAATCTTTCGATTCCCCCCCTGCGCGCTCGACTGGATTTGTACTATTTTTATTAAATGAAATATTACTTTTATCAGCCTATCCATATACGCCCAATCATGGGTCGAAATGTTTTATGAAACATTTCGTAACGGAAAGCTCAGGTCGAAAAACTGCAAGTTGGTCGAACTGATTGGCAAAACAATCTGGTCGAAAACTGAAAGTTGGTCGAACTGACTGGTGAAAAGATTTGGTCGAAAATTGAAACTTAATTCCCTTTATTTTGTAACTGTCAGTTTCTTTCAACGGCTTCTTTTCTTTTAAACCCATTTATTCCGTAACCGCAGAGTTAAACATTTTGATTACAATTGATTTTCGAAACGGTTTTTGACTAGCTATTGATTGCTGGAGCCTATGTCTCTAACAGCTATTTTTCTTAAAGCCTATATAAACAATTTCGAGTTGCACTTGAAAACATATCTGAAAATCCATTTTCCACATTTCTTGAAAAAGAGCTCTGGGTTGCTCTCCTGTTAATATCCAGTTCTTCTTGCTAGTTCTGATACCTCTTTCGCTACTGCGATTGAGAAGACCCGGTTGTACCTCGGGGAATTTGCGTTGTAGAGACGGATAAATTCTTCAAGGCAGTCGCAAGACGCCTCCGGTTGTTTATCTAACGTTTCTGTGTTTGCAGGTTTATTTTCGACAGCATCAGTACAATTCGACAGCAGCTACTTCGACTTCGACAATTTCTGTTTCTGCACATTTGGTTCGCAGCAGTCCTTGCCACTCAACAGCATCAGTCAAAATTTTACTTCTGAAATTCGGCTATAGAATTTCGACTGCAGTCAGCATCATTCGACTACAGCCATATCAGCATTTTAGACAACAATCTGAAGAATTTATCATGGCTGACGCAATCAACAATGATGATAACGGTGCTCCCATCAACAACAACAGCACTGTTATCATCCCTTCTGCTGTCCCGGTAACTTATGCGAAACCATTCCCTGACATCTCTAAAATTGAGGTCTTCGCAGGCCAAAATTTTCGCAGGTGGCAGGAACGCGTGAGTTCCCTTCTTGACATGCACGGAGTTGCAGCTGCTCTTACTGACTCCAAACCTGTCGAACCTGCTACTCCCAAACAGGTCGAAGTTTGGACCCATGCCAACAAAGTGTGTCGTCACACAATTCTCATCACCCTCTCCAACGAATTGTTCGACATCTACTGCACCTACAAGGAAGCTAATCAGATCTGGGAATCAATGATTCTCAAATACACCGCTGAAGATGCAAGCAAGCAGAAATTTGTCATCAGCAACTACTACAATTGGGTCATGAGTGAAATTGGAGAAATCAAAACTCAAATCAACCAGTATCACAAATTACTAGAGGAAATGAAGGCTGAAAACATAGTTCTCCCTGACGAGTTCATTGCAGGTATTCTGATTGAGAAGCTGCCAGAATCATGGAAGGACTACAAGCAACAACTGAAGCACAAACACAAGCAATTGTCACTGAACGAGCTGCTAACTCATATCATCATCGAAGATACCAACCGAAAAGAGAGTAACAAGACAAAGGCGAAATCAATGGCTTTACGGGCAAACATGGTGATGAACAACCCTTCAAGGTTCGACAAAGGTAAACCAGTCTCTCCAAACAAAAGGTACGATCCCAAGAAATCATCCAATCAAAAGTATCACAAAAGGAACAATGATAATTATCCTGGTACTCATAGCACTGAATTCAAGAAAAGAGGATACTGCTTTGTTTGTGGAAAGCCAGGACACTATGCACCTAAATGCAGGCATAGGGCGAGAAACGACAATCCTCCTAAGGCTAACGCAAACTTGGCGGATGCTGGTGGAGATGATAATGAGGATGACGATGTCATTGCTGCTGTCGTTTCTCTGGTCAACATGGCAACTGATGTGAACAAATGGGTGGTGGATTCTGGAGCCACCAAGCACATCTGTGCTAATAGAGAAGTTTTTACCTCCTACACTGCTGTAGGGGAAGGAGACGAAAATATCTATCTGGGTGACTCACATCCAGCCCCAGTTGTGGGGAAAGGAAAAGTTCTTCTCAAGCTCACATCGGGAAAAACTCTGGCTCTCACAAATGTGCTTCATGTGCCTAACATAAGGGCAAACCTGATCTCTGTTGGGGTTCTGCTGAAGCATGGTATCAAAGTAACATTTGAATCTGATAAGATTGTTCTTACCAAGAACAACATTTTTGTTGGAAAGGGATATTATGATCATGGACTTTTTGTACTCAACACTTTTGATTTCAATAACAATGTTTCGACTTCTGCTTACTTGATTGACTCTTATAATATGTGGCATGCTAGACTAGGTCATATTAACTTTCAGTATGTTATTAAATTGCAACGTCTTGGCATGATTTCGACTAGTGATAATCAACATAGTAAATGCGATGTATGTGTCGAAACCAAGTTAACAAAGAAATCGTGTCCCCCAGTACATCGTGAAACTGAACTGCTTAGTCTAATTCATACGGACCTAGGAGATTTAAAACAAACTCCAACTAGGGGCGGAAAAAATTATTATGTAACGTTTATAGATGATTTTTCGCGATACACTAAGGTGTTTCTATTAAGACAAAACGATGAAGCATTTGAAGCTTTTCTTTCATATAAAGCTGAAGTCGAAAATCAATTAGATAGAAATATTAAAAGAGTTAGATCCGACCGTGGAGGAGAATACATATCTTTTAATGTTTTTTGTGAAAAGGAAGGTATAATACAAGAAACAACTCCCCCCTATTCACCTGAATCTAATGGCATAGCCGAAAGGAAAAATAGGACATTGAAAGAGATGATGAATGTAACACCCCTTTTCTACCCGTTAATTTATTCGTAAAATCAGAGTTTCAAAAATCGCTTTCGTCGCAAGGAATGTTACACATACTTCGAATAAAACATCCTACTTTAATAAAACAGTTCAACATCAATAATTGTGCAATACGTAGCACGCCCACAATGGGGAAAACCTCAAGCATCAGTCATCGTCACCACAACCTTAACATCAATAAAACCAACTACACAGCGGAAAATAAAATAAAGAGAAACCATCAAATAACATATAACAACCAAAATGGTCTTAAAACATCGAGTTCGTTTCCCCCCCCCCCCCCCTGAGTGCTACGTATCAGAGAATGACGACCCGACTCAAATTAGTGAAGATACCTAGGTCTTCACTCGTGATCACCTGCACGTTACCGCATAGGGGTAACATTCAAACAGAAGGGTGAGTCCAATTCAATCCATATAATAAATCATATGATAAGCAATAAGTTAAAGTCACGGCACTAGAGTAACCACATCACAGTCATCAATCACGTCATTACAACAACTCATCACGATGTCATGCAACTATATGAAATGCAACCCACTCGCGGGCATATGCATGAGGTACCTTTCATCATCGTCGCTTAGCCTTTATGGCCTCATCGTCGCTTAGCCTTTATGGCCTCATCGTCGCTGGGTTCATGCACATGGAATACATGAGACACTATGACATGCACCACACACAAACACACAATCACTGTCAACTATGTGACCCGTCACTTACCAATTTGCCAAATAAGAGGCACAGCACCTGTCAATTCATAATTACATACAACAACGTCGCTATATTTCATCGTCGCTTATTATCATCGTCGCTTAGCCTTTTGGGCCTCATCGTCACTTATCCATAAACGTCACCAAACAAACAATAGCCACCAAGGGCAAAACAGTCATTTACACATCACCATCAATAATATTGGCCACTAAGGGCAAAAACGTCCTTTAACTAGCCACTAAGGGCATCATCGTCATTTACACATCATCATCAATAATATTAGCCACTAAGGGCAAAAACGTCGTTTAACTAGCCACTAAGGGCATCATCGTCATTTACACATCATCATCAATAATATTAGCCACTAAGGGCAAAAATTTCATTTAACTAGCCACTAAGGCATCATTGTCATAATCACCCATTTTGACACTAAAGCGTTAAAACTGTTGGTTATACGCAAAAAGGATTTTTAAAGGACTCAATATGGCTTTACAACGTCACTGTAATGACCACCGGGGACAGCCACTTGGGCGCCCAAAAACCACCAGAAAATAATAAGTTTTTATTTTAAAAATAAGACACACAGGTAGACAACTGAAAAAGCTTCCCAACACTTTTTGAAACGTTCAAAACGGATGCCCGAGTCAAAAGATATAGCGAAAACAGTTTTTATAAAAAATTTGGGAACATCCTGAAAATGGCGCCCTTGGCGCCCAGCGCCTAGCACCTGGCGCCCAGCAACACAACACACACGCAACACAGCACACAAGCACACTGGTGCCCTTGGCGCCCAGCGCCTGGCGCCTGGCGCCCAGTGTAACACCCCTTTTCTACCCATTAATTTAATTGGAAAATCAGAGTTTCAAAATTTAGATACATCACAAGGGATGTCACACTTACTTCGTTAAACATCATACGCCAAATTACTCGTTTTTCGAAAACAGCCTTATAATACTTTCAAAATGTCATCGTCAATTAACATACAACTTCACAGCGGAAAATCCAACCATGTTTAATCATAAAAATGCATTTCAACTATGCAAGGCTCACAACAGTAAAATCCAACAACAACAATGGTCATAAATAACTTAAACAACGTTCATCCCTCCCCTAGTGTTACATGATCAGAGCAGACGACCCGACTCAGCTAGTGAAGGTACCTAGTCCTTCACTCGTGATCACCTGCACGTTACCGCATAGGGGTAACATTCAAACAGAAGGGTGAGTCCAATTCAATCCATATAATAAATCACATGATAAGCAATAAGTCAAGTCACAGCTCTAAAATAGTCACATCACAATCATCAATTACATCACTACAATAACTCATCACTATGTCATGTAGGCATATGAAATGCAACCCACTCGCGGGCATATGCATGAGGTACCTTTTCACAAACGTCGCTTAGCCATTATGGCCTCATCGTCACTTAGCCTTTTGGGCCTCAAAAACGTCACTGGGTTTATGCATATGGGGCATGAGACACTATGACATGCACCACTCACAAACACACAATCACGGTCAACTATGTGACCCATCACTTACCAATTTGCCAAAACAAGAGGCACAGCACCTGTCAATTCACAACTCCCACACAACCACGTCACTTAGCCTTTTAGGACTTATCATCACTTAGCCCTTTTTGGGCCTCAAAACGTCACTGGGTTTTCATCGTCACTTACTCATAAACGTCATCAACTCAAACAATTCAACGTCTCTTATTTTCATCGTCACTTATTCATAAACATCATCAACTCAAACAATTCAACGTCACTTATTTTCATAAACATCATCAACTCAAACAGTTCAACGTCATTTACTAGCCACCAAGGGCATCATCGTCATCTACACGTAATTATCAACAACATTGGCCACTAAGGGCAAAAAGGTCATTTAACTAGCCACTAAGGGCATCATCGTCATTTACACATCATACTTAACAACATTGGCCACTAAGGGCAAAAAGGTCATTTAACTAGCCACTAAGGGCATCATCGTCGTTTACACATCATAATTAACAACATTGGCCACTAAGGGCAGAAAGGTCATTTAACTAGCCACTAAGGGCATCATCGTCATTTACACACCATAATTAACAACATTGGCCACTAAGGGCAAAAAGGTCATTTAACTAGCCACTAAGGGCATCATCGTCATTTACACATCATACTTAACAACATTGGCCACTAAGGGCAAAAAGGTCATTTAACTAGCCACTAAGGGCATCATCGTCATTTACACATCATAATTAACAACATTGGCCACTAAGGGCAAAAAGGTCATTTAGCTAGCCACTAAGGGCATCATCGTCAAAATCATCAATTTTGACACTAACACGTTAAAACCACTGGTTATACACGAAAGGGGATTTTTAAAGACGCCAAAACCATTTTTCAATGTCACAGCAACGACCACCGGGAACAGCCACTTGGGCGCCCAGCATCCTTCAGAAATTATAAGTTTTTATTTTTAAAAATGGGACACACAAATAGACAACTGAAAATGCTTCACAACGCTTTTTGAAACGTTCAAAACGGATGTCCGAGTCAAAAGTTATAGCGAAAACAGTTTTCGAAAACATTTTGGGAACATCCTGAAAAACTGGCGCCCTGGGCGCCCAGCGCCCAGCAAAAACGCAACAAGCACACATGGGCGCCCAGCGCCCAGCGCCTGGCACCCAGCGCCTTGGCGCAACACGCAACACACGCACACGGGCGCTCAGCGCCCAGCGCTGGCACCCAGCGCCCAGCGCAACACACACACGCACGCACACGGGCGCTCAGCGCAACAAACAGCAACACGCGCACAGCACCCTTGGGCGCCCAGCGCCCAGCACAAACCAGCAACACAGTTTTCAGCACAACTTCAACATCAAATATTTTGTTTTCAAATTTTTATATGACCATTCACAACCCAATTTCCCACAACTCATGAACACATGTAAAATCATCAAAATTATCTATCCAACATCAAAATTCAACAACATCCCAAGCACAAACATGGCGCCCTAGGCGCCCCTAACATCAACACGAATTCTTTGAGCAACAATTTCATCCAACAACATGCCAAATCGAAATAATAACATGAAATTATACATACATCCTATCCACGAATTAGATCTAGGCCTCTCTACTTAAAACCTATCATAGGACCTATTATATAATTTGATAGGACATCCCCTTACCTCAAATTTGCAGAATAGAAGCCCTAGAGACGGTCACGATCGAAACCACAGCAACACGCTCACGTCCCTTCCCTCTGCTTGGTTGTGCAACTTCCCTTCTCCTCTTCTCCTCTCCAACGGCGCCCTCCTTCTCTCTTTCTCTCTATTCTCAATTTTCGCAAATGCCAACAACACAACCCTAGCCTCACAAGACCTCACCACTTCGCATGTCACTTGGATCATGGGCTTGGGCTTTTCACTAAAGCCCAAGTCTAGCTAATTGGCGCCTTCATCTCCTAATACCACCTACACCATTTATTTAATATAATTTCGCTTAATTAAATTATATTCAATTAATTAAAATAAATTCCTAAATACTTAATTAAATAAATTAATTAAATATTTTAGGGTGTTACAACTCTCCCCCACTTAGAATATTTCGTCCTCGAAATTCACCTGTCAACGCCAACACTCTCCCTCTAAGGCCACCTAGACAACTAGTGCTATCTATCATGCTGATTATTATTGCTCTGATTACCGGCGGTAAGTGCTTGGGCGGCCGTCCCTCCTACTTGTTCAGCCAGGTAACTTCAAGCAGTAATAATCAGGCTCACTCTCTACTCCGCTGCGCCACTCCGATAGACTAACTTGCATGCTATCTCACTCATCCATCCTCATGGGTACGCACACTAACAGCCTGCTAATGGTTTGGTTCTATGACAACAGCATTACAACAACGCATTTTATCATCCCAGTCAGACTCCGGGATCATCTATCGCTCATCAACAATGGCCATAGGCCCGCAACAACAATTCAGCAATCTCAACAACGAAACCATGTGGGCCATTCGGCGGTACCCACGACAGAACATCAACACAACTTGGGCCATTCGTCGATACCCAAGACAATACAACAACGATGACAACAACAATATTAATATCAACATCATTAGTAACAACATCGTCAACAACAGCCATATTAACAACTCAGTTACAACAATCGGGCACTAAGGCACCGGCAACAGTTAACAATCGAAATAGGCACAACTCATAAAAATAGGGGCAGCGCATAAGTTAGGAACAGCAACAGTACTTTTCGGTACAGTGAAAGTAATTTTTAAAGACAGCAACGATGATTTTTCAGGAAACAACAACAATTATCTTAGGAGGACAGCAGCAGTAGTTTTCAGAAAACATTTATTCTCCTGAAAAACAGGCAATATAGTTTTCGGAAAAACAGTAACAATATTTTTCAGAAAACAGCATCAACAATTTCCAGAAAACAGCAACAAAAGCAAAACAACGACAACAATAGCGTCAACAACATCACGAGAAAGTTTACCAAGTGCGTAAATATAGTAAGACAAATCACAAAATCAGAGTGCTTGATCCTTAAATCAGTTTCAGAAAATTCAGAGAAAATAACAATTGTGTAATAGGACTTTATTATTTTCCAAGAGTTACAGCATGCTAGTATGGCAATGACACCAAAAACAATTTAGTGGACCAATATCCACAAAACACTTAGCCTAGAGCGTCAACATAGAAGTAAAAACATGCTACAGCAAAAGTATTTACATAGAACTACACATCAACCGAACCAAATTAGTTTAAGCATTCATATGAACGTCTAGCATCAAAACTAACTTTAGGAAAAGATATATCCATCCTCGGCAGACATTATCATTTTAATATTTTCAGAACTACTCAGGAAGAAGCAACCAAAGGAAATTTATCATAAAGACTCAAGTGCACCATATCAAGCTTCACGTGGTATATACTGGATTAGAAATATAACTACTAACACAAAATCACGAAGACTCGGTACAGGCGATTTCAATTCATAGTTAAAGGCACATATACGAAATGTACAACCACACACATGCACAAAATACTTATTTAGAATTTTTCGACACGGAAAATAAGGCACGTTATAGGAACTGATTTTCTCGTTAGCTTAACTAGTTTGAATAAGGTATCCTCAAGAACATATGACAGTAAAAGCCAACTCAAGGAAGTGCAAAAACAGTGCCAGTGCACATTTTAAATGTTTAAGGTTTCTCAAAATCACGTAGCACCCATTATGAAGAGTGCAACAGCTAGAACAAAATCAGGGAAAATTCAGCGTAGGAAATTATAGCTCACGGTCACGAAATAGTTCGCAAAGGTTCGGAGTTGGAAACATCACATGTTGAGGGAAATTAAGCAAAAGGACAAATAGAGTAAAATACATGGGATACTAACAGCAACATAAAATATAGTCCACTTTTCAAAATCATCTCACGGGGTTGTAGAAGTAGGAGAAGACAATAGTTGTAGCTTTCAAACCAAAACTTTATCATTTACAGCAGTCAAGACAGTGCACACTGTAACATCAGTAAAAACTTTATACTTGGTCAGTGTCCATTTATTAAAAATAATTTCCAATGCCAAAGTCGGTATCCAACCGTAAAATTGTTTAATAGATGTTTTCAAAAACATTTTCAGGAATCTCCTTACTTCCCAGGTTACAAAACCACACAGTGTAAATCAGGAGGCAAATACCAAAAAGATTTTGTCTAAAATTCAAGCGCTCAATGTCAACCTCAAGAAGCATGGGAATTAGAAAATAATTCATGAGGACTCTAAACTCACAATCACTGCGTGTCAAAAATAATCAGGGACACAGAGTAAAGAAAGATTAGCCGACTAACATGCATAAGTTGATTGGTAGCAATATAGCAAATTTAGCCCTTCAATAGAAAACAGTTACAAGTCAAGGGAATGGAAACTTAACATATTTAAGCGGGGACGTCATTACTCCGAGTGATCGAAACATTATTGCATGTTATCAACATAGTAACAACTTAAATAATCAGCAAAACCATTTTTTACAATACAATTAGCCTTAACATCAAGACATACCACAAAAGAGTTCATACAAGACCTAGTGTCGAAACAACTTTAAACCAGTCGAAACACACGTAAATATTAAACAACAAGGTAAGTTATTGAAAACCACACAAACGAAATCAGAATTCGTTCCACAAGAAAGTTAAAGAACAACAACCAACAACAGGGACACAAAGTTCACACACGGAAATGCAATACAACACAAAGCACCAGTAGGGGCATCTCCCCCACTAGTTCACTTACCATTAGCAACTCTTGGCTTACCTGCAACAAAAATATTGGTCAGCACTTAAAAGACAACAGTTGGTCGTACACCGACACAACGACTCGACGACTTGGCCAGACGGACCAACCATTGCTCTGATACCACTAATGTAACACCCCTTTTCTACCCATTAATTTAATTGGAAAATCAGAGTTTCAAAATTTAGATACATCACAAGGGATGTCACACTTACTTCGTTAAACATCATACGCCAAATTACTCGTTTTTCGAAAACAGCCTTATAATACTTTCAAAATGTCATCGTCAATTAACATACAACTTCACAGCGGAAAATCCAACCATGTTTAATCATAAAAATGCATTTCAACTATGCAAGGCTCACAACAGTAAAATCCAACAACAACAATGGTCATAAATAACTTAAACAACGTTCATCCCTCCCCTAGTGTTACATGATCAGAGCAGACGACCCGACTCAGCTAGTGAAGGTACCTAGTCCTTCACTCGTGATCACCTGCACGTTACCGCATAGGGGTAACATTCAAACAGAAGGGTGAGTCCAATTCAATCCATATAATAAATCACATGATAAGCAATAAGTCAAGTCACAGCTCTAAAATATTCACATCACAATCATCAATTACATCACTACAATAACTCATCACTATGTCATGTAGGCATATGAAATGCAACCCACTCGCGGGCATATGCATGAGGTACCTTTTCACAAACGTCGCTTAGCCATTATGGCCTCATCGTCACTTAGCCTTTTGGGCCTCAAAAACGTCACTGGGTTTATGCATATGGGGCATGAGACACTATGACATGCACCACTATGTGACCCGTCACTTACCAATTTGCCAAAAACAAGAGGCACAGCACCTGTCAATTCACAATTCCCACACAACCACGTCACTTAGCCTTTTAGGCCTTATCATCACTTAGCCCTTTTTGGGCCTCAAAACGTCACTGGGTTTTCATCGTCGCTTATTCATAAACGTCATCAACTCAAACAATTCAACGTCTCTTATTTTCATCGTCACTTATTCATAAACATCATCAACTCAAACAATTCAACGTCACTTATTTTCATAAACATCATCAACTCAAACGGTTCAACGTCATTTACTAGCCACCAAGGGCATCATCGTCATCTACACGTAATTATCAACAACATTGGCCACTAAGGGCAAAAAGGTCATTTAACTAGCCACTAAGGGCATCATCGTCATTTACACATCATAATTAACAACATTGGCCACTAAGGGCAAAAAGGTCATTTAACTAGCCACTAAGGGCATCATCGTCATTTACACATCATAATTAACAACATTGGCCACTAAGGGAAAAAAGGTCGTTTAACTAGCCACTAAGGGCATCATCGTCATTTACACATCATACTTAACAACATTGGCCACTAAGGGCAAAAAGGTCATTTAACTAGCCACTAAGGGCATCAACGTCATTTACACATCATAATTAAAAACATTGGCCACTAAGGGCAAAAAGGTCATTTAGCTAGCCACTAAGGGCATCATCGTCAAAATCATCAATTTTGACACTAACACGTTAAAACCACTGGTTATACCCGAAAGGGGATTTTTAAAGACGCCAAAACGATTTTTCAATGTCACAGCAACGACCACCGGGAACAGCCACTTGGGCGCCCAGCATCCTTCAGAAATTATAAGTTTTTGTTTTTAAAAATGGGACACACAAATAGACAACTGAAAATGCTTCACAACGCTTTTTGAAACGTTCAAAACGGATGTCCGAGTCAAAAGTTATAGCGAAAACAGCTTTCGAAAACATTTTGGGAACATCCTGAAAAACTGGCGCCCTGGGCGCCCAGCGCCCAGGCACCTGGCGCCCAGCAAAAACGCAACACGCACACATGGGCGCCCAGCGCCCAGCGCCTGGCACCCAGCGCCTTGGCGCAACACGCAACACACGCACACGGGCGCTCAGCGCCCAGCGCTGGCACCCAGCGCCCAGCGCAACACACACACGCACGCACACGGGCGCTCAGCGCCCAGCGCAACAAACAGCAACACGCGCACAGCGCCCTTGGGCGCCCAGCGCCCAGCACAAACCAGCAACACAGTTTTCAGCACAACTTCAACATCAAATATTTTGTTTTCAAATTTTTATATGACCATTCACAACCCAATTTCCCACAACTCATGAACACATGTAAAATCATCAAAATTATCTATCCAACATCAAAATTCAACAACATCCCAAGCACAAACATGGCGCCCTAGGCGCCCCTAACATCAACACGAACTCTTTGAGCAATAATTTCATCCAACAACATGCCAAATCAAAATAATAACATGAAATTATACATACATCATATCCACGAATTAGATCTAGGCCTCTCTACTTAAAACTTATCATAGGACCTATTATATAAATTGATAGGACATCCCCTTACCTCAAATTTGCAGAATAGAAGCCCTAGAGATGGTCACGATCAAAACCACAGCAACACGCTCACGTCCCTTCCCTCTCCTTGGTTGTGCGACTTCCCTTCTCCTCTTCTCCTCTCCAACGGCGCCCTCCTTCTCTCTTTCTCTCTATTCTCAATTTTCGCAAATGCCAACAACACAACCCTAGCCTCACAAGACCTCACCACTTCGCATGTCACTTGGATCATAGGCTTGGGCTTTTCACTTAAGCCCAAGTCTAGCTAATTGGCGCCTTCATCTCCTAATACCACCTACACCATTTACTTAATATAATTTCGCTTAATTAAATTATATTCAATTAATTAAAATAAATTCCTAAATACTTAATTAAATAAATTAATTAAATATTTTAGGGTGTTACACCCAGCGCCCAGCACACGACACACGCGCAGCACAGAACACACGCACACTGGCGCCCTTGGCGCCCAGCAACACTTCCAGCAACAAAAAAATTCAGCAACACAAATCAAGCACATGGCGCCCTAGGCACTCATAACACCAACCAAAGGGGTTTTTCAGCCATCAATCATGAACATCACGCATAAATCATCAACAAAACATGAAATCACATACACATTCATGATCATGGATAGATCTAGGCTAACCCTACCCTAAAACCTATCATAAACATTTATTATATAGAAAGATAGATCTCCCCTTACCTTGGATTTGAAGAACAGGAGCCCTAGAGACAGTCACGAACAGAACCACAGCGACGGGTCACGTTCCTCTTCCTCCTTGAGCTCGCGACCTCTCCCTTCTTTTTCTCTTCTCCACGGCACCTCTCCCTCTCTCTATTCTCTATTCTCAATTCGCAAATGCCTAGCCAAAACCCTAATCCCAAATGACTTAGCACTTCGCCTATTACATGGATCATGGGCTTGGGCTTTTCACTTAAGCCCAAGTTCATCTAATTGGCGCCTCCACCTTCTAATACCACCTATACCATTTTAACATAATTTCACTTAATTAAATTATATCCAACTAATTAAAATAAATTCCTAAATACTTAATTAAATAAATTAATTAAATATTTAGGGTGTTACAACTCTCCCCCACTTAGAATATTTCGTCCTCGAAATTTACCTGATCAAACAACTCTGGGTAGGACTCCCGCATCTTGCTTTCTAGCTCCCAAGTCATACTCTCACCGGCAGCTCCTAGCCAAACTATTTTCACCAATGCAATCTCTTTGCCTCTAAGCACTTTCACTTCACGATCCTCAATCCGTACGGGCATCGTCTCCACAGTGAGATTATCTCGCACCTCTACATCATCCATATGGATCACATGAGATGGATCTGAAACATACTTCCGAAGTTGCGACACATGAAACTCGTTGTGCAAATTCGAAAGATTTGGCGGTAAAGCCACCCTATAAGCCACATTTCCGATTCTCTCAGAAATCTGATAAGGACCAACAAAGCGAGGAGTGAGCTTCTTCGACTTCAACGCTCGACCAACACCGGTCATAGGAGAAACCCTCAAGAACACATGCTCACCCTCCTGAAACTCTAAATCTTTCCTCCGCTTGTCATGATAACTCTTCAGACGACTCTGCGAAGCCTTCATCTTTTCACGGATCATCTTGATTTTCTCTGTAGTCTCCCGGACAATCTCCGGTCCCAACACTACACTCTCCCCCGACTCATACCAACACAACGGCGTTCTACACTTTCGACCATACAATGCTTCAAACGGTGCCATCCCGATACTGGAATGGTAACTGTTGTTATAGGTAAATTCAATAAACGCAAGGTAGGAATCCCATGAACCACCTTGTTCCAAGACACAAGCCCTCAACCAATCTTCTAACGACTGAATTGTCCTCTCTGACTGACCGTCTGTCTGAGGATGATATGCCGAACTCATTTTCAACTTTGAACCCAATTCCTTCTGCAAACCCGTCCAAAACTCAGAAGTGAACCTCGGATCCCTATCTGACACAACACTCTTCGGAACACCGTGCAACTTCACAATTTCTTTGACATAGACCTCTGCCAACCTCGACACCGGATAAGTGACATTAATAGGAACAAAGTGAGCAGACTTCGTTAACCTATCAACGATCACCCAAATAGCGTCATGACCCCTAACTGTATTCGGCAATCCCGTTACAAAGTCCATCGCAATGCTATCCCACTTCCACTCTGGAACTTCCAACGGTTGCATCAACCCTGCAGGCTTCTGATGCTCAACCTTCGACTTCTGACAGGTCAAACAGGCATACACAAACTGTGCCACATCTCTCTTCATACCATACCACCAAAACATCTTTTTCAGATCTTGATACATTTTCGTCGCTCCAGGATGGATGCTCAACTTGCTACGGTGACCCTCCTCCAAAATTGCCTTTCTCATCTCCGCATCATCCGGAACACAGATCCTACCCCGGAACCTCAACACACCACGAGAATCCAATTTGAAATCTTCATCTTCAGATTGACCAACCCCATTAATTAAATCTACCAACTTGACATCTGACTTCTGAGCCTCTCTGATGCTGCCCAGAAAGTCATTATCGATCTTTAACATTCCCAGCTTGACACTGCGAGGTGTCATTCTACAAACCAAACTCAAATCTCGGAATTCCTCAATCAACTCTAATTCCTTCACCATCATTGCCGACATATGCAAAGACTTCCGGCTTAAAGCATCAGCCACGACATTAGCTTTGCCGGGATGATAATTCAAACCGAAGTCGTAATTCTTCAAGAGCTCCAACCACCGACGCTGTCTCATATTCAACTCTTTCTGATTGAACAGATACTTCAGACTCTTATGATCACTGAACACCTCAAACCTCGAACCATAAAGATAGTGCCTCCAAATCTTAAGCACAAATACCACAGCAGCCAATTCCAAATCATGCGTAGGGTAATTTTTCTCATGAACCCGCAACTGCCTCGACGCATACGCAACGACTTTCCCATCTTGCATCAGCACACCACCAAGACCCATCTTCGAAGCGTCACAATATACAACAAACGGTTCCTCCGGATTAGGCAACGTCAAAACAGGCGACGTTGTCAATCTCTTCTTCAGTTCCATAAAACTTTCCTCACACCGAGCATCCCAAACGAAAACTTTACCCTTACAAGTCAACTGAGTCAACGGAAGGGCCAACTTGGAAAAACCCTCGATGAACCTCCTGTAGTACCCAGCCAAACCCAAAAAGCTTCTGATCTCTGTTGCGGATTTCAGAGCCTCCCACTCTAACACTGCTTCCACTTTTGCCGGATCAACCGCAATACCATCACCAGAAATCACGTGCCCAAGGAAACTCACCTCTTTCAGCCAGAACTCACACTTTGTTAACTTAGCATACAACTTTTTCTCTTTCAGAACTTCCAATACTGACTTCAGGTGCTCAGCATGTTCTTCCTCCGACTTAGAATAAACTAGAATGTCATCTATGAAGATCACCACAAACCGATCTAGGTAATTATGGAAAATACGATTTATATATTCCATAAATACACCAGGTGCATTGGTCACACCGAACGGCATCACTGAATACTCATAATGCCCATACCTTGTCCTGAACGCTGTCTTCTGAACATCTTCATCCTTCACCTTAATCTGATGATATCCGGACCTCAAATCAATTTTGCTGAAAACACGGGCACCCACTAACTGATCCATCAAATCGTCGATCCTCGGAAGCGGATACTTGTTCTTGATAGTTACCTTATTCAACTGACGATAGTCCACACATAACCTCATACTCCCATCTCTCTTCTTTACCAACAATACCGGAGCTCCCCACGGTGATACACTCGGTCTCACAAACTTTTTCTCAAGCAATTCTTCGAGTTGCGTCTTCAACTCAGACAATTCCGACGCCGACATCCTGTACGGTGCCATAGACACAGGCCTCGTACCAGGTACAAGATCAATCGAGAACTCAACTTCCCTCTCCGGCGGCACACCCGAAATTTCGTCAGGAAAAACCTCAAGAAACTCGCGTACCACTTGCAGTTCTTCAATAACAGCTTGACTCTCAGCAGACAACGATGCCATCAACGAAAATAGCTGAACTCCTTCTTTCCTCAACTTCTTCAACTGACCAGCAGATACCAAAACAGAATGTTCTTCCCCGAAACTAACCGACTTGCTACGACAGTTGATATGGACGTGGTTATTCTCTAACCAGTCCATGCCCAAGATTACATCCAGCCCTCTCAACGGCAAGCAAACAAAATTCACAACAAAGTCCGTGCCGAAGATCGACACGGGACACTGAGAACACACCTGGGAAGTAATCACCGACCCCTTCGCAGGAGTATCGACAACCATATCCCCATACATAGCAGATAAATCAAGACCCAATCTTTTACAACAATCAACAGATATAAAGCAATGGGTAGCACCAGTATCAATAAGAGATTTCAGAGAAGTACCGTTAATGAAACACGTACCTCTAATAAGACCATCCTTCTCATCAGGCTCCTCTCCTGCCAATGCGAACACTTTCCCACTAGACCTTTCTTTCTTCGGCTTTGTACATTTTGCACTGATATGCCCAGACTCACCACAGTTGAAACACACCACATCCTTGACCTTACACTCGGCCGCCATATGACCCTTTTTACCACAACGGTAGCAAACTCTCTCATCAGACCCGCATGTAGCACTCTTGTGGCCAGGTTTGCCACACTTAAAACAGACAATGCTAGCAGGGGCATCTCCCCCACTAGTCTTCTTACCTCCAGCAGCCCTCTGATAACTCTTACCCGTAGGAACCTCATACGGCTTGCTTCGACTCAGAAACTTACCCTTTTTCTCAGACACAGCTTTGTAATGTGCAGTACTGTCCTCCTCGAAGATCCTACAACTATCAACCAGATCAGCGAACACACGGATCTTCTGGTAACCAATGGCGTTTTTGATATCAGGCCTCAAACCATTCTCGAACTTGATGCATTTTGAGAACTCAGCTGTAGCCTCACTATAGTGCGGATAGAATTTTGCCAATTCCACAAACTTCGCCGCATACGCCGTCACAGACATGCCACCCTGCTTCAGTTCCAGGAACTCTATTTCTTTCTTTCCTCGGACATCTTCAGGAAAATATTTTCTCAGAAATTCTCTGCTGAATACCTCCCAGGTAATCTCTTCCTACACAGCCTCCAACCTCTGCCTAGTAGCCAACCACCAGTCGTCGGCCTCCTCGGCTAACATGTGGGTACCAAAACGGACCTTCTGCTCAACAGTGCAGTCCATCACCCTGAAAATCCTCTCGATCTCTTTCAACCAAGCCATAGCACCATCTGGATCATATTTGCCCTTAAAAGTGGGCGGACTCTCCCTCTGGAAAGTAGTCAGACTCCGAAAACCAGCGTTCTCCCCAGCATTCTGCTGATTCTGCACAGCCTGAGCCATAGCTTGCAACGCAGCAGCAAGAGCAGCATCGTTTCTCCCAGCCATTTCAAATTATCACTGCAGCACAAACCAAAAATTTAGAACTAATCTAACAATTTCTTAATTGTCATAAGACACTATGACAGGACAACATTCGCCGGACAGACCGAACTGCTCTGATACCACTAATGTAACACCCCTTTTCAACCCGTTAATTTATTCGTAAAATCAGAGTTTCAAAAATTGCTTTCGTCGCAAGGAATGTTACACATACTTCGAATAAAACATCGTACTTTAATAAAACAGTCAGTTCAACATCAATAATTGTGCAACACGTAGCACGCCCCCAATGGGGAAAACCTCAAGCATCAGTCATCGTCACCACAACCTTAACATCAATAAAACCAACTACACAGCGGAAAATAAAATAAAGAGAAACCATCAAATAACATATAACAACCAAAATGGTCTTAAAACATCGAGTTCGTTTCCCCCCCCCCCCCCGAGTGCTACGTATCAGAGCATGACGACCCGACTCAAATTAGTGAAGATACCTAGGTCTTCACTCGTGATCACCTGCACGTTACCGCATAGGGGTAACATTCAAACAGAAGGGTGAGTCCAATTCAATCCATATAATAAATCATATGATAAGCAATAAGTTAAAGTCACAGCACTAGAGTAACCACATCACAGTCATCAATCACGTCATTACAACAACTCATCACGATGTCATGCAACTATATGAAATGCAACCCACTCGCGGGCATATGCATGAGGTACCTTTCATAATTACATACAACAACGTCGCTATATTTCATCGTCGCTTATTATCATCGTCGCTTAGCCTTTTGGGCCTCATCGTCACTTATCCATAAACGTCACCAAACAAACAATAGCCACTAAGGGCAAAACAGTCATTTACACATCACCATCGATAATATTGGCCACTAAGGGCAAAAACGTCCTTTCACTAGCCACTATGGGCATCATCGTCATTTACACATCATCATCAATAATATTAGCCACTAAGGGCAAAAACGTCAATTAACTAGCCACTAAGGGCATCATCGTCATTTACACATCATCATCAATAATATTAGCCACTAAGGGCAAAAACGTGATTTAACTAGCCACTAAGGCATCATTGTCATAATCACCCATTTTGACACTAAAGCGTTAAAACTGTTGGTTATACGCAAAAAGGATTTTTAAAGTACTCAATATGGCTTTACAACGTCACTGTAATGACCACCGGGGACAGCCACTTGGGCGCCCAGAAACCACCAGAAAATAATAAGTTTTTATTTTAAAAATAAGACACACAGGTAGACAACTGAAAAAGCTTCCCAACACTTTTTGAAACGTTCAAAACGGATGCCCGAGTCGAAAGATATAGCGAAAACAGTTTTTATAAAAAATTTGGGAACATCCTGAAAATGGCGCCCTTGGCGCCCAGCGCCTGGCACCTGGAACCCAGCGCCCAGCAACACAACACACACGCAACACAGCACACACGCACACTGGCGCCCAACGCCTGGCGCCTGGCGCCCAGCGCCCGCAACACACAACACACACGCACACACGGCGCCCTTGGCGCCCAGCAACACTTCCAGCAACAAAAAAATTCAGCAACACAAATCAAGCACATGGCGCCCTAGGCGCCCATAACACCAACCAAAGGGGTTTTTCAGCCATCAATCATGAACATCACGCATAAATCATCAACAAAACATGAAATCACATACACATTCATGATCATGGATAGATCTACGCTAACCCTACCCTAAAACCTATCATAAACATCTATTATATAGAAAGATAGAACTCCCATTACCTTGGATTTGAAGAACAGGAGCCCTAGAGACAGTCACGAACAGAACCACGGCAACGGGTCACGTTCCTCTTCCTCCTTGAGCTCGCGACCTCTCCCTTCTTTTTCTCTTCTCCACGGCGCCTCTCCCTCTCTCTATTCTCTATTCTCAATTCGCAAATGCCTAGCCAAAACCCTAATCCCAAATGACTTAGCACTTCGCCTATTACATGGATCATGGGCTTGGGCTTTTCACTTAAGCCCAAGTTCATCTAATTGGCGCCTCCACCTTCTAATACCACCTACACCATTTTAACATAATTTCACTTAATTAAATTATATCCAACTAATTAAAATAAATTCCTAAATACTTAATTAAATAAATTAATTAAATATTTAGGGTGTTACAATGAACGCTATGTTAATAAGTTCTAATGCGCCAACTAACTTGTGGGGTGAGGCTATATTAACTGCATGTTTTATACAAAATAGAACTCCTCATAGGAAAACCGGAAAGACCCCCTATGAACTGTGGAAAGGTTATCAACCTAACTTAAAATATTTAAAAGTGTGGGGGTGCTTAGCTAAAGTTATGTTGCCTGATCCTAAGAAAAGAAAAATTGGTTGCAAAACCTCTGATTGTGTTTTTATAGGATATGCAGAACACAGCGCTGCTTATAGATTCCTTGTTGTGGTAAGTGATGTTCTAGATAATAATACTATCGTAGAAACTAAAAATGCTGAGTTTTTTGAAAACGTTTTTCCTTTGAAACATGATAGTATATCTAAACAACCATTAGCAAGTACTAATGATGAAACTCATGAGGAACCATATCAAGAAATAAGGAGAAGTAAAAGACCAAGAAAAGAAACATCCTTCGGAAATGATTTTTACACTTATCTAGTCGAAAAAGATCCAGAAACCTTTTTTGAAGCAACTTCTTCTTCTGAGTCGAAATTTTGGAAAGAAGCCATTAAAACTGAAATAGACTCAATTTCCAAATGTAACACTTGGACCTTAGTTGATTTACCACCTGGGGCAAAATCAATAGGATGCAAGTGGATTTTCAAAAGAAAATATAACCCTGATGGGTCTATTGATAAATACAAAGCAAGACTAGTAGCAAAAGGTTTTTCTCAAAAACAAAACATTGATTATTTTGATACCTTTGCTCCAGTAACAAGAATTTCTTCTATTAGAGTTTTAATAGCTTTGGCTTCTATCCATAAACTTGTTATTCACCAAATGGATGTTAAAACCGCCTTTTTGAACGGTGACTTAGAAGAAGAAATCTACATGAATCAACCCGAAGGATGTATAGTTTCAGGTCAAGAAAACAAAGTATGTAAACTCCTTAAGTCGTTATATGGTTTAAAACAAGCACCAAAACAATGGCATGAAAAATTCGACAAAACCTTAGTCGAAGATGGCTTCACCACAACTGAAGTTGATAAATGTGTTTACACTAAAACTGTGTGTGGAGAACATGTGATCATATGTTTATATGTAGATGACATGCTCATATTTGATACTTGTCTAGATATTGTTATCAAAACAAAATCCTTTCTTTCATCTAGTTTCGACATGAAAGATATGGGTGAAGCTAATGTAATATTAGGAGTTAGAATCATCAGGGAAGGTGATAGTATCACACTATCACAAGATCATTATGTGGAAAAACTTCTTAGGAAGTTTGGACACTATGACTCAACCCCCTTGAGTACCCCCTATGAAGCTAACTCACGCTTAAAGAAAAATAGAGGTGATCCTGTTGACCAACCTCAGTATGCCCAAGTAATTGGGAGCCTACTGCATTTAATGAACTTTTCTCGACCAGACATTGCATTCGCAGTTGGTCGTCTGAGTAGGTATACTCACAATCCTGGTCAGGATCATTGGAAGGCAATTGCTCACCTTATGAGATATTTGAGAGGTACCACAACTTATGGTATTACTTATAGTGGATTTCCCGCAGTATTAGAGGGATACTGCGATGCTAACTGATATCTGATTCAGATGAGACAAAATCCACTAGTGGTTACATTTTCACACTTGGTGGTGGTGCGGTAACTTGGAGGTCAGCCAAACAATCCATTATTGCTAGATCGACTATGGAGTCGGAATTTGTAGCTCTGGAATTGGCTGGTACTGAAGCTGAATGGTTGAAGAACCTTTTAGCTGGTATTCCTTTGGGAATAAAACCGACACCATCAGTGTCAATACATTGTGATAGTCAATCGGCAATAGCCGTTGCAAAGAGTAAGACCTATAATGGCAAAAACAGACATGTGCAATTAAGACATAATGTTGTCAAACAATTGCAAAAGTATGGAGCAATATCGATCGATTATGTGAAGTCAGAAGTGAATTTGGCCGATCCTCTGACAAAACCCTTAGGGAAGAAAATGATATGTGAAACATCGAGGGGAATGGGACTAAAAGCCAACTGATATTAAGAAGTGATGGTAACCCAACCTTTGTGATTGGAGATCCCATGAATAAGGTTCAATGTGGTAAAAACAAGTTACTTCTTGATAGTGCTAGCACTGGAAATTAATTCAAGTAATTAATTTCATTATTGTCCCTTCCTGTGGTGTTATTGTGATGGTGCTAGACTGCAGGGTTAAAAGGATAAGCTTAAGCTTTTAATGATTTTCATAGCCCTTATGGGTGGTGTATGACTTGCAGCATACACTTGATGAAATCACCTATATGAGTGTCAAGTGAGGCCGCTTGCATGAGATCCTGGCGAGGTCTCTAGAGCACTCATGAATACGGAGCACGCGCAGGGCCTAGTAGCGCAACACCGCGAAAACAGCAAGAATTGTGGGGGTGTAATGTGATAATGAAACCTCTAACATATAATATGCGTCTTGGGTTCCATAGCTTGCTATACCAATTCACAGTATGTTATGTTTTATCTATCTAGGACTGGTTCCATAGCTTGCTATACAGCTCCGAAACCTTACATCTACGATGTCAACCCAGAAAACCTCTTTTTTAAACTTATTTTTCAACTTTTGAAATATGTGGGGGATTGTTGTATTTTATTGGAAATAAAAAGATATTTCAAAAGTGAGAAGTCCCACATTGCTTGGCTTTGGATTCACCAAAGTCTTCATATACTAAAGCTTAATGAGAGCTAGTAAACAAGCAACTAGAAGGGACTCCCTCGCGCGCACAAGCAGGGACCAACATGGCTTGGATCAGTGCGAATCTTTCGATTCCCCCCCCCATGCGCGCTCGACTGGCTTTGTACTATTTTTATTAAATGAAATATTACTTTTATCAGCCTATCCGTATACGCCCAATCATGGGTCGAAATGTTTTATGAAACATTTCGTAACGGAAAGCTCAGGTCGAAAAACTGCAAGTTGGTCGAACTGATTGGCAAAACAATCTGGTTGAAAACTGAAAGTTGGTCGAACTGACTGGTGAAAAGATTTGGTCGAAAACTGAAACTTAATTCCCTTTATTTTGTAACTGTCAGTTTCTTTCAACGGCTTCTTTTCTTTTAAACCCATTTATTCCGTAACCGCAGAGTTAAACATTTTGATTACAATTGATTTTCGAAACGGTTTTTGACTGGCTATTGATTGCTGGAGCCTATGTCTCTAACAGCTATTTTTCTTCAAGACTATATAAACAATTTCGAGTTGCACTTGAAAACATATCTGAAATCCATTTTCCACATTTCTTGAAAAAGAGCTCTGGGTTGCTCTCCTGTTAATATCCAGTTCTTCTTGCTAGTTCTGATACCTCTTTCGCTACTGCGATTGAGAAGACCCGGTTGTACCTCGGGGAATTTGCGTTGTATAGGCGGATAAATTCTTCAAGGCAGTCGCAAGACGCCTCCGGTTGTTTATCTAACGTTTCTGTGTTTGCAGGTTTATTTTCGACAGCATCAGTACAATTCGACAGCAGCTACTTCGACTTCGACAGTTTCTGTTTCTGCACATTTGGTTCGCAGCAGTACTTGCCACTCAACAGCATCAGTCGAAATTTTACTTCTGAAATTCGGCTATAGAATTTCGACTGCAGTCAGCATCATTCGACTACAGCCATATCAGCATTTTAGACAACATGATGTTTAATTGATCGTTGTGATAACTTGTGGATTATGTGAATGTGACTAACTTGAGAGAACTACTATACCTATTGTACATATATAATAAATGGATTAAAGAATGGTTATGCTGTACTTAGAGAGGGAAGTCATGAGTCCGAGTTTAAGGCACGTTCGCGCTTCTAAATGTTGGGTGGTGGTTTCCCCGTTTGGATTTGATATCTATTTTATATATCATTTAGTTGAGGGATTGCACTATTGGTAAATCATTTAAAAGACATCATATGAGTTATTGTGAGGTGCCACTTGAGTAATTCACTGAGATTTCATTGAAATCTCATCCAATCATGGTTTGTGGTTTTTTAGATAAGCAGGGAAAGCTGGATAATCTGAAGTCAAAGATTATGTTTATGAACTTGGGATTTGAAAGATTGTGATTTTATAGATGAAGATTCCTGAATATTTTGCATCATTGTATTGTGCTATAATAGCATCACTTATGTATTTTTGGAGAAAACTCAAAGGTTGAATATTATTATTATATATATATATATATATATATATGTATTCTGTTGAATTGCACTTTATGACTCTCGTAATATTCTAAAAAGGATTTCAGTTTATTATATTCATTAGGGTAATCATGGTAATTATATTGAGTCATTCGGGAGTCAAAGTTGATTCGCTCGGTCCAAAATGTTCTACGCGATCTCTGATTATTATTTGAACGACATCCATATTCTTTAATGACGATTAAAAATTAGAAATGTTACAATCTGTAAAAAAAAATTGATCAGTAAATGTTACAATCTGTAATTTGATCTACTCATTTACTAAAGATGAAATATGAGGTAGACGTATCCACCTAATAGAACTTTACAAGAAAATTAAGAGAGGAAAATAAATACAAATTTTGTTTACTTTAGAGCAAGTGTAGATTTACGAATTCAATGGTTGAAGTTGGAAACTAAAAATAAAGTTTTTTTGCTCGTTTTGATTTTGATCCCTGTTAATTTTTTTTTACATTTATTTCCTATAATTTTTTTTTTTGATTTTCCTCCCTGCCAGGTGGTATCAACTCATTGATCGCTAATATGAAATATCCGTGGCTCAAGGCAGTGTTGAGGTATCATGATAGTGTCAAGTGGCGCTACCATGTGCCTCTATTTGCCAAAACAAACACATTTTCATGATAGTGTCAAGCATATTTTGTTTTTGTAGGGAAAGAATCCAACTTTTCCTTTTACATGGACTAAATCTAAAAATTCCAATTTTTGCAGGGAGAACATGTATTTAAACCATATTCAACTATATCATTCTCTTTAATTTTTGGTAAAATATATTCACTCTATTCGGATATTAAGAAAAATAAGTGTTGCCTTTTTTATAGAGGGAAATGGAGATCTGGTTTAATTTTTTTTCCAATTTAATATTTTTTTTGTTAGACAATGTTAGTTTCTAAGTTTTTTTTTTTTATAAGCAAATGTTAGTCGGGGTGGGGGGATGTTAGTTTGCGGGGTTTGAATCTGGACCTCCTTCTTGCAACTTTGCAACTCATTCATGTCCTTTAGCTCGTCAACTGAGAAATCTTAGTTTCCAAGATTTGAAACCGAACCTCCTTCTTATACTCCTTTAGTATCTCTTGGCTCACCAACTGAAGCACCTGCTTGGATTCCAATTCATTATTTATAATGTAAAATCATTTTAAAGATTCATTCTTCCTGGCGACAACTATAAAATTATATTGTTATGATAAAATTAAGAACAGAACGCGTTCATTAAAAATACCATATCATAATCGACTATTTTTTTTTTTGTTTTTGGTAAATATATTGGTTCTATTTTTCTATTAAGGAAAAATAAATAGTACGTTTTTTAGAAGGAAAAAGGAGATTTTGTTTAAACATTTTTCCTAACAAAAGTTTCTAATTTGATATTTACATGTAATACCATTTTGAAATTTGTTCTTATCGTTTTATATTATTGTTATAACATCTATAAATGAGTCCTTAGGGAATAGATATATGAAAGGTGGGTATGTTGTGAGAGAATACAATTAGAGTTATTGGAATGGAGAAGTGTTGGTTTGTTGGGGTGTTGAGTGTGGTGTGTGGTGCTTATTGCTTGTTGTTTGGGGTAGAAGGGTATCCTACTGAGGATTTGGTGGTGAGGTTGCCTAGACAACCTAAGGTTGACTTCAATCAATATGCTGGATATGTTGATATAGATGTAAAGCATGGGAAAAGTCTCTTCTACTATTTTGTAGAGGCCGACCATGACCCTCACAACAAGCCCCTTACCCTTTGGCTCAATGGTGGTCAGTATATATATATATATATGAGGGTTTTAGTTGTAATGAATTATATATATATATATATCTATAATTCACGCACCATTTATAGTCCTTTGATTGAGAGCAAGTATCCTTGTTTTTTTAGGTCCCGGATGTTCTTCCATTGGAGGAGGCGCTTTTACTGAGTTGGGTCCTTTTTATCCTAATGGCGATGGACACGGTCTACGAAAGAATTTAATGTCTTGGAATAGAGGTATAGTATGCAAAATTAGTTTGTGTTTTGATACTCGAGAACAATTTAATTCATATTCTTGATAATGATCATGTACTATATATATATATATATATTATGGATTTTCATATATAGCTTCCAACCTCCTCTTTGTGGACTCTCCTATTGGAACTGGTTGGTCATATTCAAATACAACTACCGATTATATAACTGGTGATGCCTCCGCAGGTAATTATCCATTTCTTTATCGTGTTATTCAATTTATTTTACTAGGTAGGTCTGAATGCACTTTATTCTTTTATATTTTTCAGCCAATGATATGATTTTGTTCATGCTAAAATGGTACGAGAAGTTTCCATCGCTAAGATCAAGGGAGTTGTTTCTTAGTGGAGAAAGTTATGCAGGTACATCCAACTAAACAAAAGTATTAAAGAATCACAACCCAATTATTCAAAATTTATTTATTTATTTGTTCCCATATATATATATATATATATATATAGAGAGAGAGAGAGAGAGAGAGAGAGAGAGAGAGAGAGAGAGAGAGAGAGAGAGAGAGAGAGAGAGAGAGAGAGAGAGAGAGAGAGAGAGAGAGGGTAAATTCCCATTTCTCATATATTTTGGTTTCTTAAGTAACAACATTTCTAATATCACACAGGACATTTCATACCACAATTAGCTAACGTTGTTTTGGATTATAATGCCAATTCCACCGGTTTCAAATTCACTATGAAAGGAGTTGCTGTAAGTTGAAATTTGTGTTACTTTTGCAATGATCTATTACGTTTTTCTGTCAACAACGTACACTTTGTAAGGAATATATATATATATGAGGTAGTTTCTTTTTAATTTCCAACTCTCTTAAGAAGTTAATGTATTCTTATATAATTTTCCCTGGCTTTCCTTTGTTAGATTGGAAACCCACTTCTAAAGTGGGTTTCCAATGATTTAAAAGCAAAATATGAACTCCTCTGGTCACATGGAATGATTTCTGATGAAGTTGGCCTTACCCTGAAGAACTGTGATTCCCATGATGTATCTAAATCATGCGAAGATGCAAGAAGTGAAGTTAGTATTGGAAGTTACATAGATGACTATGACATTATTTTGGATGTTTGCTATCCATCCATAGCTGAACAAGAAATGAGATTGAAAAAGATGGTACTTTTTTCTCTTTCATTTTTAGTGTTTTAGACACATTTTAATTGTTTAATAAATATATATATATATATATATAAACTAATTACTATGCTTACTTATTTCAATGTAGGCTACTAAAAGTGTAGATGTTTGTATCGGTGATAAGGGTAGTTTCTACCTCAGACTCCCTGAGGTTCAGAAGGCTCTTCATGCTAACCACACCAATCTGCCTTATGAGTGGAAGATGTGTAATGAGTAAGTATAATCAAATACACACTTAATTAGCTACAAGATCTAGACTGTCTATCTATCCTAGAAAAGGTAGAATTTTCACGCATGCATGAGCTGTCAAAATGTGTGATTATGTTGAAGTTTGTCTTTCTTTACACTTAGATATTATTAACTAACTACAAGTATATGAAACATTTGTAACCCAACCCTCATTTTTTCTTCATAGTTCAAACTCGAATTAATTCACAAACAAAGTAATACAATATAGAAGGTTGAAGTTTTTAAACTTTCTTAAGATATAATTGACTACTTTAATTATAATTGCTTGTCACACTTTGAAACCTCATTCTAATTGTAGTACTGTTGATCTCTACATTTTCTTCATTGTAGAATTAATCATAGCATCGCAGACCGTTCCATCAATATCCTTCCAATTCTCAAACGGATAGTTCAAAACAATATTTCAGTATGGGTTTTTAGGTAATTTCAACAAAGGATACTTACTGATCATCATAGTTTGCCTATTTCTAAGAGTAATATTTTATTATGCTAGCAGTAAGCTAATATTTCTATTTTAAATTGTTATTAAAGTGGAGACCAAGATTCCATCGTGCCATTTCTAGAAACTCGAACACTCGTTCGTGAACTTGCTCATGACTTGAAGTTCAAGATTACAGTTCCATATAGAACTTGGTTCAGCAACGGGCAGGTATTTTAACAATAACATACCATATTGCGGTTTCGAATTTTATTCACTTAAAATAGTGGTGGTTTGGTGACTTGATGGCATCTATGTATGTAGGTTGGAGGTTGGGTAACTGAGTATGGAAATTTGTTGACTTTCGCAACTGTTAAGGGAGCTGGTCATATGGTACCTTATACACAACCTTCAAAAGCACTTAGTCTATTCAATTCCTTTGTGCGTGGCATGAGATTGCCAAACACAACAAGATCCATCTTCCATTCATGAATACTATAGTCGATCTGCCAAATAGAATTAGTAGCTTCTACAGTCTTGTTGATTCGTCTACCTAGATCTAAAGACTTTATAAGCTAAAAGAATAAACAATGTGTGTCAAAAAAAAAAGAATAAACAATGAAAATATTAGTAATTAAGAAATGTCTCTTTAAGGGTTATGGGAGAAAAAAAAAACATTTCTTTCATTTTGTATTTTGAGTTTATTTGTTCACTGTATAATTCATATTCTCCATTGGAAAGAATACGTCTATTTGGAACATAACTGATTTTTATACATCCATACACATATCCAACACCTAGAGAGTGATGTGAAAAATACCTAATTTGTTTTCTTCATTCCCAAATTCCTTATGTTTCTAGCAAAAATATAAAAAAAAAAACACACACAAAATCCTTTTTCAAATTGAACGTTAATCCTTTTTTGGACATGCTTTAACTCTCGACATGCTTGGACTAGTGTGGAAAAATACATACTAGATTATTAAGTTGACCGTTAATCTTTTTTTTTTTGGGAAATTGTGAATCCAATCTTTTTAAGTGTCATATAATAATAAAAATTAAAACTAATAAGTTGATTTGTATCATTCTTACCAGGAGAAAAAAATTTAAAGCCAAACATTCAATGACATTTACTACTACAATAAAGAGTAAACAAAATCACAGGAATGAACAAATAAGTGAAATGGTCAAAAAAAAAGTAAATAAGTGCAAAACCAACACAATTGGTCCAGTGGCATAATCTATTATGGGACACGGGGGTCGACTCCGTGCTCTCGGATTCATTCCCGCAGTGGACAAACTCGGCATTAGCCAATGCGAAATTTAATCCAAAGCACGAGCAGAGATTAGTCCTCCCAAGAAGGAACCCGATAAGTATGAAATTTCTTCTATTGATCATCTTGCTTCTAAGTAGGCGCATTTTTCCAAAAACTTGAAAAATTAAATGTTAGTGTTGTCTCACCTTCTTCTTCTTATTCTATACCACCTTGTGAAATATGTAGTGTTGTTGGCAAACCGGTGCTGAATGCCAACTAGGGGTATCTACTAATGGTTCTGAGCAAGCTAACTATGCTTTAAAGGGGGTCCTTTTTCAAACACCTATAATCCCGGATGGAGGAATCATCCAAATTTTTCTTATAAAAATGCTCCATCCAATCCCTCTTTTCAACCCGCAGCTAGAAAACCCAATGGTTTTCAAAATTTTCAAAATCAAAAGGGTTACAATAGCCCTCAAAAATCCAACTTGGAAACCTTGTTGGAAAATTGTGTGTTAACTCAAACTAAGTAAAATGAAGAGTTCAAAAACCAAAACTCATTTTTGAATGACACTCTTATCAAGTTAACATCAAAGGTTGATTCCATTTCGACTCACAACAAAATGCTTGCAAAACCAAATCACTCAAGTGGCTCAAAAAGTCGCTTCATCCTCTAGATCCCCCGGAATATTTCCTAGGAAGACGGAACCAAATCTCAAAGCACAAATGAATTGTGTTACTTTAAGGAGTGGAAAACAATTAGAGGAACCCAAGGTTAGTGATGAAAAAACTGTGAGTCACTAGTGCAGAAAAGGCTTTTGGAATCGGTTGTTTGGCACATTTGGAATCGGTTATTGGCCGATTCCAAATGTGCCGATTCTAAATGTAGGGACATTTTGAATCGGTTAAATAACCGATTCAAAATGTGGCATTTTAAATCGGTTATTTAAACAACCGATTCAAATCATCTTAAAAAACAAACATTTAAAATCGGTTCTTTAGATAACCGATTAGAAATGTTAACTTTTTTAAAAAAAAAAATCTTTCCACAACTCCTTTATTTAATTCATTAGAGACACTACACACTAATGTACCATCAATTCATAATTAAAGGTAAAATAAAAAGTAAATGTGTTGCATAAATTTGCATAGAATTATTTCATACAACATATGATCTAATCTAGATGACATTTGTTGACAACCATCAACACTAATACTGATAATTAGAAATACTGACATTTGTTGAACAAGCAAAACAGACTCAAGATGTGAAAACAACCATCCACACTCACTACAAGAATTATTGGTTTTTCCGGCCAGGAGTTTCCGGCGGATATAGATCCGCCGCAAAGTTACCGGCGGAATCTACGAATTTCCGGCGGAATTTATCCGCCTCAAAGTTACCGGCGGAAAAATTGACATTTGCGGCGGATTAAAATTCGTCTTGGCTTTTGCGGCGGATTTAACGGTTCTTGCGGCGGATTTGGGTTCACAATTTTTTTTTTACGAGATTTTAATTAATCGCCGCAAATGCACCTCCGTCCGCCGCAAATCCCTTAAATCCGCTGGTAACTGCCGTTTCCGGCGGATCTTGCCTTTTGACCGTTTGACTTCGTTTCTCCTATATAAACCCCTTCTCCCCTTCTTCTTTTTTCACACCTCTACCAATACTCTCATTCTCTTGATACGGCACTCGATCTCTTAATACGGCACTCTCTTGAGCTTGTCGGCAACGGGGTTCCAATTGAGTGGCGTACGTCTCCATTTTTTTGTAAAAAAATTTTCACATTGTCATGAAGACCCCTTCATCTTTTTCGTTAAAAGTAACCCCTTTATCAGCATAAAGTTCATCCTCATTATTTTCACCACAAGAGACATATACGCTCATCAAATGCTCGGTATCATCCTCCAACTTAACAACCCGTCCTTGCAGTTCCTCAAACTTTCTATTTAGAGATTCAATCATCTTTTCAAAAGATGGTTTCTTGTGAAACTTTCTATTTTGAAAATATGGTTGAATCTCTAAATAGAAAGTTTGAGGAACTGCAAGGATGGGCTGTTAAGTTGAAGGATGATACCGAGCGTTTGATTAACGTATATGTCACTTGTGGTGAAATAATGAGGAGGAGCTTTTTGCTGATAAATGGGTTACTTTTAACGAAAAAGATGAAGGGGTGTTCACGACAATGTGGAAATTTCTTTACAATGAAATGGAGACATACGCCACTGTAATGAAGCTGCTGCCGACAATGCTCAAGAGAGTGTCATATCAAGATAATGGCGTAGGTCTCCGTTTAGGGGTAGCAGACATTAAATATATATTTTACTGTTTTTCCCAATTTTTATTGCTTTAGATTATTTTATTTTTTTGTTTAAAATATTTTATTAATTGTATGGATATTTTTTTAGTGATAATATTTTACTGCTTTTCCCAATTTTTATTTTTTTAAATTAAAAATTAATTAGTTATTGGATTTTATTTTTTTATCAAAAATTAATAAAATAATATATATTTTTAATTAAAACGATTTTTTTAAAAAAATAAAATTTATTTTTTAAAAATAATAATAATTTTTTAAAAATAATAATAATTTTTTTTTAAAAAAAAAATGGTACTTTGCGGCAGATTTGTGTTTTTTGCGGCGGATGTTGAGCATTTGCGGCGGATCTTTGCGGCGGATTATAGCTTTTGCGGCGGATTATTGGGTATTTTTAAAAAAAAAGGCGCGATATTTTAATTTGAATATCCGCCGCAAAGTACCACGAATCCGCCGCAAACCTCCGTAAATAAAAAACCCGCGGATTTTAAATTTCAAAATCCGCCGCAACCGTCCAGAATCCGCCGCAAAACACCGAAAAAAAAAACCCGCGGATATTGAATTTCAAAATCCGCCGCAACCGTCCAAATACGCCGCAAATCCCTTTTGACCGTTGGGCTGCGTTTTTCTATATATATCCATTCCCCACTTCTCATTCTTCACACTTCTAACAATCCTCCCATTCTCTTCTTAAAATTTCTCTTTTACTCTCTCCCAAATTCTCTCCTTCTCTACTAAATCTGTTTTTGAAGTGTAGCGCTTCCTCCCTACGAATTGTCTTCTGCTCTTATTGGGAAATTTCTTCAAGGTATGTTTTTGATATTAGTTAATAGTTTTAGTTTTTTTTTTTTTTTTTAATATTCGTTTTTGAATTATTTTATAATAATATGAATTTGTTACTAATTGTGTTGTTTTTTTTGTTTAGGTATTGTTTGGGTTCCTCCTTTTTCCTCTCTGCTTTTTCCTCTCTGCTTGAGTTCAGGATAAGCTTAAAGCCAGAGCCTTCTCTTCACTACGGTTAGTTGTTAAAGTAATTAATAAAATATTATTTACTTCACTATTTTTAGTAAAATTTTGTTTAGTATTTTGTTTGCAATAATAATACAAATTAATTTATATTGAAAAAACTTATTTATTAAGTTCACTTATAAATTTTATTAACATATATTGTCTTATAAAAATTGAAATTTAAAATTAAATTTGGAATTATTATTTATAATGTTTAAATTATTTGTATATAACATTATTAAAAAATTCATTCTGTTGCTTGTAATTAATTGGTAGTTTATTGAAATATCAAAATAAAATGAGTAATAAACATATATATATCAAAATATGAAGTAATTGATAGTTTATTTTATTTATATTGTAGTGTAGTATACGTATAGTTCTTGAAAATGGATCGTAGTTGGATGTATGATCGATTGTATCCTGGAAGAACTGGTGTAAAACGACGTTTTGTAGAAGGAGTAGAAGAGTTTATTTTTTGTGCTAAGTATATTGATCATGAAGAATTTGGGCGACAAGGCGGTATTAGATGTCCGTGCTTGAAATGTTCATTTCGAGCTATAAAAAATGAACATGAAGTTAGACTTCATTTGTACAATAATGGGTTTAGGCCAAATTATTGGACATGGAGTCGTCACGGGGAAGGAGCGCCAGGGGTAGCTGCAGTTCCTGCGGTTAATGTTCCGGTTGAAGTAGTAGATCACACATCAAGTAGTTATCCAGTAATTAATTAGTTATTGGATTTTATTTTTTTATCAATAATTAAAAAAATTAATAAAATAATATATATTTTTAATTAAAACGATTTTTTTAAAAAAATAAAATTTATTTTTTAAAAATAATAATAATTTTTTTTAAAAAAAAATGGTACTTTGCGGCGGATTTGTGTCGTTTGCGGCGGAATTTTAAATAAAACGTTTTTTTAAAAAGATTATATTCATTTTTTTTTAAATAAAACGGTGTTTTGCGGCGGATAAGGGGTACTTTGCGGCGGATAATTTGCGGCGGATATTGGGTACTTTCCGGCGGATATATTGCGTCAAAAATTTGTCCCCTTTTCCGGCGGATTATCCGCCGCAAATTTGCGTTGGATTTTGCGGCGCCACTAAATCCGCCGCAAACTTGCGGCGGATAATCCGCCGCAACGCGTTTGCTTCGAGCTGGCTACCGGCGAAAAACTTCCGCCGCAAAGTCCAAATATCCGCCGCAAATTTGGCTTTTGCGGCGGATTTCGCCCGCCGCAAAGTCCAGCTTTTCTTGTAGTGACTATACAATACATGTGTTAGTGAATTGGTATACAAAATCTGTTAATTTCAATTGCTCTCCAATCTAAATGTACCTTGTTCTTTTGAAGAGGATTGTTCTTGAGCTGGTGCACTGAATTTCAAAGCATTTTTGAACTGTACTACCAAGTTTAGTTCCCTGTCATATAAAATAGTAACATTAGTACAATTATTATCCATGACAGTATTAAGTAAAGTATCAATGTTAAAATATGCATAGAACTAGAAATATGTTTTTTGTTCCTATAAAATTGGTTAATCCTCTCCAACGAATGACAAGCACGATCAACTCTTATTGATTTTGAAAACTTAAACCATCTTATTAGGAAATTTTTCATAACTTTAAAAACTCACCACAAGCAGTTCTTGATGTACAAAATCTACCAATTGTTGGCTGGACAGGCAATCCCTGAAACACGAGCCAGTAAGAATAACCATTCAAGAATTTTCAAGGCATGACAATCACAAGCTAAAATATCTTCCAAATACATTATAAAGCTCAAAACTAAAATGGGGATATAAAAGCATACCATATGCCATCACAAGCTAGCAACAAACTCATCTTCATCACAAAGGTCAACCTATGAAAAAATGTCAAAAACAAAACTATCTGTCAACACAATACTAAAAGTTGAAAACTTGTAGTTCGTAGTAGTAAGTATTGAGACTCTTAATCAAGCCTTTCATTATTGATTTTACCATTCTGCAATTGCAAAATTGTGGTTGATCTATATCACTTACTCTAGGATGCATCATTAAGATAGAATAAGCATTCTTATGAATTACGATTCTTTCTATCTTCCTTTCATTTCAATCTTTCTGGGTTCGTAACACTTACCAAATAAGCTGATTTGCAAAAGAATAAACTTACAATGTTTAGATCTGGATTGGCGGACGCAATTTGTTTTTCAGCAGAAAGAAATCTATTCTTCTTAAATTCCATGTCACCTACAGAATATCAATACATATGAATGAGAAGTATTGAAACCAAACCACATGCAAGCAACATCTTCTTGCCTCATAAAGACCAAAATAAAGCATACAAAGTGTAATAATGTCAAATTTCCTTCCCCAAGGACTTTCTTGAGAAGAATATTCACTGCTGCAAAAGAAAAATCAATTGCTATAATTACCATAAAAGGTTTCCATTCATCACAACTCTTCATCAAAAGTAGAAGAAATGTCATTTAGTCATTGAACCAACACATTTTTCATTTCATTTATCTATTCTACTCTCAAGACAACAAAATACAAAACTGAATCAAGCTATTCAAGTATGATTGCATGATACTTTCTCCAACACTAAAATTCACATGAGAGGGATCATAGAAATATTGCTGCATGCTAATTTTCAAAAAGATAATAATAATCTTCATACAACATAAAACTCCTTAGTTCCATAGCCCAATTCATTATAGTTGTTTTACACCAGACAAAACTCTCCTTCAATAATTGAAAAACAACGCATGGCTTGGGGTTTGTAATGTTGAGCACTTCTTAAAGAAACTGTCATATTATATCCAATCGATTCATTATATGATACTTAGTTTAGACAAAAGGATGCATAGCACTTCTTAAAGAAACTGTCATATTATATCCAGTTGATTCAAATCCTTATATTGGAAATAGCTATGTGCAATTAGAGTTAGAACTTAGAACCATCAGCAAACCAAAAGATGTAGTATCTACTCACCCAAGTTACACTTGAAGAGCATTGTCAGATTTGAATAGTTTACAGCTGCATCAAAAAAATTTGCTACCTTAACAAAATCCTCCTCAACAAAATCCCTTGAAGTAAGAGGAGGAGTTCCTGAAATCCACAAGAGTTATCATGACCAACTATTTGAACAAGAACAAGTCAAAATCAAAATGTAAGCAATGAAAGGTTCTGTACCTATCCGGATCCCACCAGGAACCATAGCAAACACATCTCCTGGAACTGTGTTCTTATTAGCTGCAATATGTCCTAACTCCAACACCTTATCAACTCTAGAGCCATCATCTCAACTCTAGAGCCATCAATACCCTGACCTGTTTTTTTTTTAACAACACTTTGTTACTTTTTAGATGAAAAATTACAGTTTTCAACTTATTATGTGACTAAAATAGCACAATTACTTTTATAAATTCTATAATAAAAAGCCAATTAACATGAATAATACAAATCATATTCAAAATAGGGATACATCTGAACTAGCATTTTGTCAAATACCTTGTGTGCAAAAGTCAATTAACATGAATAGTGAAATCAAAATAGAAAACATATTCTCATGAAAACTAAACAGTAAACTCATGTTCGGTACCATTAACATGAGATACATCTTGAATCACTGTATAATTCATATTCTCCATTGGAAAGAATACGTCTATTTGGAACATAACTGATTTTTATACATCCATACACATATCCAACACCTAGAGAGTGATGTGATAAATACCTAATTTGTTTTCTTCATTCCCAAATTCCTTATGTTTCTAGCAAAAATATAAAAAAAAAAAACACACAAAATCCTTTTTCAAATTGAACGTTAATCCTTTTTTTGACATGCTTTAACTCTCGACATGCTTGGACTAGTGTGGAAAAATACATACTAGATTATTAAGTTGACGAAAATACCATTAATGAATAAAAAATTTCCAAGCGCGTCCATGTTTTTTCCTGAAATTTAACCGGTACGGTACTGTAGCACCGGTACAGTACTGTAGCACCGGTACGGAACTACAACACCGTACTTGTTAAAATCACATTTTTTTGCGAAACACCCCCTTTAACAAGTACGGTGCATCACTACCGTACAAGTTCGACCCCACACTGCCGTTCTTGAATTTTGGGAATAGAGACCAGATAATGGAACATTGACTGGTTCCATTCACCACTATCCATAAGACCATATAGTAGGAAGGTTATGACGTCCTCACAAAATGTATTTATACTTCTATTCTAAGTTTTTTTTTTGGTCAAAAACTTCTATTCTAAGTTAAAATATGTAATTCCTACACTGTTAAACAAAGTATTAAAACTAAATTGTTCTCGTATAAAATTTGTTATCTTCAAAACAATTAAAAATTATTGTTTCTGAATCCACTTATTTCCAACAGTACAATATTAGACAACCACGTTGTTCCGGAATAAAACAACTCTCAATATATAGTCACCCTGCATTTAAGTTAACACAACCAATCTTAATCCTACTTATTTATTTATTATTTATTTTTGCAGAAAAATATATCTGAATAATATTTCAATTGTATTCAATATACAAGTGCTAAATGATATATATAGGCTATTCTAAGACTAATTACCCTAGCGGGCCTTGTAAATGGGCCATATGATTACAATTACAATGATGTAATAATTACTATTTGCAACACTCCCCCTCAAGCTGGTGAATGGATATCTATCATTCCCAGCTTACAAGTAAGTTGGTTGAAATGTTCTGTTGGCAGGCTCTTTGTTAGCACATCGGCCAGTTGATGTCCGGAAGGAATATAGGATGTAGCTATTAAACCGCTGTCTAGTTTCTCCTTGATGAAGTGGCGGTCTATCTCTATGTGTTTGGTCCTGTCATGCTGAACAGGATTATGGGCAATACTGATTGCTGACTTATTGTCACAAAATAACTTCATAGGTCCTTCACATTGTATTTGCAAATCATTCAGTATGATCTTCATCCACAGTAATTCACAGATTCCTTGAGCCAAAGCTCGAAATTCCGCCTCGGCGCTTGATCGAGCCACCACGTTTTGTTTCTTACTTCTCCATGTAACATGGTTCTCACATAAAAATGTGCAATAGCCTGAGGTGGATCTTCTATCACTGAACCTGCATAGTCTGCATCAGTGTATGCCTCTATAGTTAACTTTCCACCTCTCTTGAAAATGAGTCCTCTCCCTGGAGTGGCTTTGAGATATTGTAGAACACGGTCTACTGCTTGAAGGTGTCTTGCTCTTGGATCATGCATGAACTGACTTACAACACTAACTGCATATGCCAAGTCAGGTCTAGTGTGGGCTAAGTAGATCAACTTCCCCACTAGTCTTTGATATTGCATTTTGTCAACCTTAGCACTTTCCTCTCCAGTGCTCAGTTTGTGACTTTGCTCAATAGGAATGCTTGCAGGTTTACATCCAAGCTTTCCCCTTTCTTTCAGAAGGTCAAGAACATATTTTCTTTGAGAAATAAAAATGCCTTCATTGGAGTAGGCTACCTCAATCCCTAGGAAATACTTAAGTTTCCCAAGGTCCTTCATTTCAAATTCTGTGGCTAATTTTTCCTTAAGCAGTTGCCTTTCGGTCAAATCATCCCCTACAACAATAATATCATCAACATAAACAAGAAGTATTGTCAGTTTACCACCCTGTGAATGTTTGAAGAAAAGTGTATGATCTCCCTGGCTTTGCTTATAGCCAAGGTGCAACATTGCCTTTGAAAACCTCTCAAACCAGGCTCAAGGAGACTGTTTTAGTCCATATAAAGCTTTTCTCAGTTTGCAAACCACATTCGTTCCTTTAGTGGGACCAAATCCTGGTGGAATCTCCATGTACACCTCCTCTTCTAAATTTTCATGCAAGAAAGCATTCTTAACATCAAATTGGTGTAAATCCCAACCAAAGTGCGCAGCAAGAGAGAGTAAAATACGAACAGTATTCATTTTTGCCACAGGAGCAAATGTCTCCTCATAATCAATTCCATAAGTTTGAGTGTATCCTTTTTCCACCAATCTTGCCTTGTACCGATCAAGAGTACCATCTGATTTGTGCTTGACTGTGTAGATCCATCTACAACCAACAGGCTTCTTGTCCCTTGGTTTCTCAACAATCTCCCAAGTTTCATTCTTCTCAAGTGCTTTCATCTCTTCATTCATAGCCTGGACCCAATTTTTATCTTTAAGTGCCTCTTGAACTGATGTTGGGATTCTTACAGAATCCACAGCTGCAATAAAACTTTGATGCTGGAAGGAAAGATGCTTAGAAGAAACAAATTGAGAAATAGGGTACTTAGCACAAGACATTTTCCCTTTTCTCAAAGCAATAGGTAAGTCATCTACATTAGGGTCAACAATATCAACATCTGTATCAGAAATATGAGAGTCTGAAGTTGATGAGTCACTTTCAGTACTTACCTTCGGTTCAGGCGGCTGGAGCTGTTGCTGGACCAGATCAGGTTTTCCTCTTCTCTGATAAGTAGGTATAGGCTCACTAGGTATTGTTTCCTGCAAAACAGAAGACACGGGAGATACTGGAGGAACATTAGGAACATAACTAGGAGAAGTGGAAGGAGGAGAAGCAGGAGACACAGAGTCTATAACTGGTGACTCATGTTGCCATGGACCAAGGAAGAGAAACTCGAGCTCGGACTCAGATTCCAAATTGGAATTAGAATCACTCTCCCCCTGAAGCTGTGGACGAGTGAAAAAGGAGACATGCTCATGAAATGTGACATCGATTGAAACAAAGAACTTACGACTTGGTGGATGATAACACTTGTAACCCTTCTTGTTAGGAGTATAACCTATAAAGACACAACGAATTCCACGAGAATCCAACTTACTTCGGTGTTGTCGGTGAACGTGGACAAAAGCCACACAACCAAATACCTGAGACTCAAGGCTCTGCAAGACAGGAACAGAAGGAAAATGTGAGACCAAAAGTTGAACTGGACTAACATTACCTAGACCACGAGATGGCATCCGATTAATCAGATAGGCAGCAGTTAATACTGCCTCTCCCCAGTATGATTTTGGAACAAACATTTGGAAGAGAAGTGCTCATGCAATTTCAAGAAGATGACGATTTTTTCTTTCAGCAACCCCATTTTGTTGAAGGGTGTCAACACAGGTAAGTTAATGTTTGATGCCCTGTTTATTAAAGAAATCAGAAAGATTGTGATTCACATATTCTTTTCCATTATCAGAACGAACTCTTTTAATACCTCTTCCAAATTGAGTATTTATCATATTGTAAAAACGAATAAACAATTGGGGTACCTCAGATTTATCTTTCATCAAGAACAACCAAGTTGCTCGAGTAAAATCATCGACAAAAGACACAAACCATCTTGCACCAGAAATATTAGAAACAGGGGCAGGCCCCCCAAACATCAGAATGAATAAGATCAAATGGTTCAGCACTTTCGATACCACTAGAGGGAAAAGTACTTCGGTGGTGCTTAGCAAATTGACAAATGTCACACTTAAAGGACTCAATACACTGTTTTACGAATAAACATGGAAACATAGACCTGAGTAATGAGAAAGGAGGATGACCAAGACGCTTATGTAGAAGCCAAATCTGCGAAGTAGAAGAAGGAGACTTTGACCGAGACTGAAGTGCGGAAGACAACACCTTTTTAATAGCAAGCTCATCAGATAAATAGTACAACCCTCCCTTTTCCTTAGCAACTCCAATCGTCTTTCCCGTGGCAAGATCCTGAAAAACACAATGAGAAGTGAAAAGGGTTACTTTGTAGTTATGATCACGAGTGAGTTTATGAATTGATATTAGGTTGTGAGAGAGTGTGGGAGCATGCAGCACATCTTGTAATTGTAGTGAAGGTTGCAACCTAACATTTCCAGATCCATCAATACGAGCAAAAGAACCATTAGCAACAGTAACATGCTGATCCCTCTCAGAGGAGGCATAAGAGGAAAAACAATTGGCGTCAAATGTCATGTGATCAGTTGCACCAGAGTCAAAGAAATCAAGCATTCTTAGGGATTGTATCACAAACACTAAAAGCTCGAGAACATACACTCAAACCACTCATGGAGGGAGCACCAGACGGCTTACTGAGATATTCAAGTAGAGACTTTAAACGGATTACATCTTCCTTGGTGAAGCACAAAGAGTAATCAACAAAGATTTTTCCAGCCATTTGAAATAATAATTAAGAAAATACAAGTAGCAATGGCAAAAACAATAACAATGACTAAAGAGAAGACAACGAGCAACTGCAAGAGTGACTGAAAAATGCTCAAGGTGTAGGCTACAAATAACCCACAATTAGAAGTCCAATAGAAGCGAACGCCTTGCGCCCAAAAGGAACGAACAATCTTGAACAGTGTCGTCCGTACCGAATAATCAGATTTGTCCGTAGAATTGAACATAGGGGTGTTCGCGGGTTGGATTGGATCGGTTTTGAAGGAAAATTCATCCAATCCAATCCTTGCGGTTTTGAATTCTTATCATCCAATCGGTTTGGTTTTAAAACCAAATCCGATCCAATTTTAATTCGGTTTGGATTGGATTGAATTTCGGTTTTTTATTCTATACAATTCCTTACAATGCAAAATAAAAATGACATCCCTTTCATGCCATCAAAATGTCATACATCATCGAATTAATAAGTTTTAGAAAAGTTGCAAAATACATATCCAAAAGCAAAGTAAAATGAAAGCAAAAAAATTCAACAACTATTCATTTTCCAGCAGGCAGCAACATCATATCAGCAACTCTAAAAAATTCCAGCGACTCAGCAACTACTTCAGCAAACTCCAACTCCATCAACTCCAAAAAAGTCATTCACCCGTATGAATTAAATTGTCAATTCAATCAGACTCCACACCAGAATCATCATCAGCATGTTGTGTAGTTGGCATTAATTCTAAAGAAAAGTTAAAATAAAAATTGTAAAGTGGAGAGTGGAGAGTGAATGGTTTTATTAGTCGAGGTAGTAAGGTTCAGTACAAATCTGGTACCAAATGCAGTACAATAAGTGTCAATACCAATATGATTATATGAACAGTACAAATACACGATAATAGCCATAGCTTATCACAACACTTAGCTCACACCAAGCAGCGGCACATGATAATAGCCTTAAGTTACATGACAAAATCGCAGCACATGAAGAAATAATATTTTATTCAAATGGTCCCTGTTTATTAAATAGTAACATTCCTCCGGTTATTAAAAAATAGTAACATTCCAGCAAATCAGATCATGATATTATAATATTATCTATATCCACAGACACTAAAACATATAAGAAAGATGCAAAAGCTTAAAATCCCAAACCAAATAAAAGTAAAATACCACAATAGAAGAAACGACGGCTTGAGAGATGTTGCGGCCGTTTGTGACTTCACGGTGACTTGTGAGAGAGCAGCTTACTGATGGTTAGTGGTTAGGGTTACTAAGTTAGAGGTTTTTATATTAGGAGTTTGGGTAACTGAACAGGCATCGGTCAGTAGAAAACCTACTTAGGAGCTTGGGTAAGGGTAACTTAACAGGCATTAGGTAGTAAGAAAGATATGCAATATTAGATTATACAATAGATAGTTTGGATCGGTTTGGATTGGATCGGTTCCAAGCAAGGGAACCGAAATCCAATCCAATCCAATCAAAATTTTCGGTTTTTTGCGGTTTTCGGATTTTTTCGGTTTTCGGTTTGCGGATTTTCGGTTCGGTGGCTGCTGTTTGAAATGGATTGGATCGGTTTTGAACACCCCTAATTGAACGGTCCGTCCGTACAGGTGAATAGTGTCATCCGTACGAATGAACAGTGACGCAACGAACAGTGCTTGGAGGAAAAAATCTTAATGCAGATTTACGGGTTTACGCAGAAGCAAGACCCCCAAAATCGAGAGCTCGTGATACCATGTAGAAAAATACATATGAATAATATTTCAATTGTATTGAGTATACAAGTGCTAAATGATATATATAGGCTATTCTAAGACTAACCCTGGCCGGCCTTGTAAATGGGCCATATGATTACAATTACAATGATGCAATAATTACTATTTACAACAATTTTTCTACTAGTTGAGAACTTTTTTTATTATAAAAAATGAAATCTATTGGATGCTTGGAGTTCATGAAGGGTAGCTAAAAGAAATTTGTTGGATGCTTCGAGCTCTTGAAGGCTTATTATTATTATTGCCAATGCCTTGAGTTCATGAAGAGTTATTATTATTGCTTAAAAGAAATGAAAATAGTAATTTCAAAAAATGGTGATGGACTTCAAGATTAGAGCTTTCCTTGTGACAATGCTAATGTTTTTGGTGGCATCAGGGGTCTTAATTCTGGAAGCTGATGCTGCTGCTGTAAGCTGTGGAAGGACCTCAATTGAGTCTGTAGCTGCTAGTTTGAAACCTTGCTATGGCGCCGCGCGTTATGTGAGGGCAAAAGTTCCATCACTTTGTTGTGCTAGAGTTGGTGCTTTGCTTAAAACTTCTCCAAAATGCCTTTGTTCTGTTTGGAAATCACCTCTTGCAAAAAAGGCTAATATTATTCTGGGCATTGCTATGACTTTACCTAAGAGATGCTACATTAGTAAGCCATCTGCTAAAATGAATTGTGGAGGTAAGTAACACTAAGAACTAGCTAGCTACTTTAACTTGATCCTCATGTGGTTTACATTTTTTTTTGTCGGTTTAGTCGAAATGATAGAGAAACAACACACATATTATCACTTGGGCACATTCGGGTTTGAACACAGAATCCGGCGTCTTCAAGGCATTGAAATTGCCAATGCAAAGGGCAAACACGGAAACCCTTTCATGCACTCAAATTTTTTAGTACACTATGGATGGAAACTTTATGTAAGGAAGAATTTAACATTTTTAATAGGAGAAGTTGCTTAGAGATACTTATGGTAAATCTGGATATACAACTTCATTGAGCTTTTATTATATAAGCTCTAATCATATTAGTGCTTATTTTAAGTTATTTCAATAATCAAAGATAAAATATGTTTAAACTATTTTCGTATAGGTTGTAAGCTATTTTTATTAGCTAGTTTGAAGAATTTATTGAAATCTGCTTATAGACATGTCATTAGTTACTTTTAAGACAAGTGCAAGAAATACTCTCTTTAACACTCTCCCTCCAACACTGTCTCAATAGTTGGATAAAATTCACGTGGGTCTCATTTCTAAAGTGGTGAGACCCACATGAATTTTATCTATTTATTGAGAGCGTGTTTGAGGGAAAGTGTTAAAGAGAGTGCTGTTAGAATTTCTTTTTTTTAATTTTTTTCAAACGCTCCACAAGTAAGTTATATCAACATATAAATCCAGCCAACATCGTTGGCCCAACGACATAATCTACCATGGGACACAGGGGATCGACTTGGTGCTCGTAGGATCGATTTCCGTTATTCCACACTGATCACAAACTCGGTGTTGGCCGGTGTGAAATTTGCCTCTAATAAGTACAAGCGAAGATTAATCTTTCGTTGATCATTGGGCACACTAGGTAGCCGATAAAAATAGATAAATTCGAATAAGCTGGCATAAGACAAAAAGAGAAAATTGTTTTGATAATTAAAATAGACTAAACAATGCAAGACAACATAATTAATGAACATAGACAATGATAATGATATCATGAGAATAGTGGTTAATAAATGAATGTCAACCTCGACCTATATAGGTAATCTTCGTCTTGACACAAACAGAACAGTACGTGTGCAAATTTTGCAAACTGATTTTTCTTTTGAACAGTTTCATAATTTGCTTAATTAACCTTGCTCGTTTCTCATTGCAGGGTACACACTTCCTTGAAATCAAAATAGTAGGAGAATATGTAATATGCAGTATTTTAATAGATTATATAGCTAAATAATTAAGTGTTGTAATATAGCATCTTCTATTGGAAGAGAGGGACCTATTCAGAGCTATAGCATTTAACATTTCTCAGTTTATCATTGCATGGTTGGATGTATCGCATCATATCATAAAATAATTATTGCTTAAAAAAATAATAAAATAATTATTACTACTATCATGTCACACTTACCATTTCTCCCATTATCTTAATTTTTTTACCACAGCCACAGTTACATTATATATTTCTTTATATTATGGTCCAATTTGAATTAACTTGGGTTTTATATAATAATTTCTGAATAAAAATAAGTTTATACTTCTTTCACTTATAAGCAGATCCTATCCTCTCCAGATCTGCCAAGGGAAGTTTTTGTCCTCTTGAGTATTTTTTCATTTTATTTTATTTTCAATTAATTTGGGTATAACAGACTTGCTCTAGAGATGGTTTTTTCTTTAGGATGCTGAAAGAGGTTTTTTGTTTTTATTTTCAGTTGATTTTAATTTTGGCTTTCTTCTCATTCTTCTTAAGCCTTTCTATTTCCAAGATCTTATTTTCCTCCCCTGTTTGGGTAAACACAGGTATCCTCTACGGCGACTGTGGAGATTAATCCCTCGAGGTACATGAGTTCTTTTAAGGGCTGACCTCTCCTAAGCGATGTCTCTTCATACACACCGGTCAGGGACCGATCCCCTGACCAAATACTTAAGGGGCCCAAACAACTTACCACTTGTTTTTTTTTATAAGCAACAACTTACCACATGTGCTACGCCCACTTGGTTTCCTCTCTTGTTTTAAATTATTATAAAATGTTAAATAACAGTACCTTGTGGTCATGAACTAAATTCAAACAACCGAGTTGTCGCATTGGGCCGCTCCAATGGACGTTTCTTATATGCAAGAGGCTTATACTTTCCCCACACCCCCTCCTACTCTTTCACACCCCCTAACTTCTAAAAACCCTAAAATACCCTCAACTTAAAAAAAAAAACCTCTCTCATTCGAACCCTCACACCCCTCACACCCCTCACTCCTCTCACTTTCCCTTTCACTCTCCTCTCATTCGAACCCTACCTCTTTCACTCTCCCTCTCACTCAACTTCTCACAACTCACTCAATCTCACCCAATCTCCAACTCAATCTTCTCCACAAACACCCTCAAGACCATCTGGGTTTTGTTCGCCACCTCTCACTCTCTCTAATCGTTCCATTTTCATTCAGGTAACCCTCTCTCCCTTCTGTACATTTGGGTTTTTTTTCTTCTGTGCATCTGCTGTGTTCGCATGACCTCATGCGAACACGTGAAAACGAAGGTGTTCGAATGAGGTCATGCGAACACCGTTCGAATGAGGCCATGCGAACACCTGTTCGGATGGGGTTGTTCGAACAGGTGCGAATGATTCTGTTCGAACAGGTCCGAATGATGCTGTTGTTGCGCCCGAAAAATCCGGCTTGGGACTTTTCGTTTGACAACGTGGAAAAATTTGGAAGCCGCCACCAATATTTTAATTTTAAGACCAAAACATTGAAAAAAGGTCTTTTAAACAAGGCGGATGGTCTTTTGAAAACTAGAGATGTAGGTTCGGGGGTCGGTTAGGTATGGAGAAGGTATTAGCACCCCGTACCTCCTTTCTACCGAAAGGGAACCTTTAATTAAATGTGTGGTTTGAAGTGTTGATTTGAAAATGCTTTTATTTTGCCTCTTTATTGAAAAGGGAGTGAGAAGACTTAATGAAAATTTTTATTTTTGGCGCTTGACGAGAGTTAGCCTCTCGCTCCTACGTATCTCCTGGTGCGATGGAGAATTCAAAGCTACGTAGTTCTTGTTGTGTGTAGAAAATGTTCGTGTGTTTGGTGTTTTTTAATATAGGGGTTTTAGGATTGTGTGATCTGTGTTGAAGGACCACTGGGGGTCTGAAGGGCCGCTGGGGGCTGAAGGAGCGCTGGGGCTCTGAAGGACCACAGTTCACTTATCCTAAAACAATGATTAACCCGGCCGTACGACCGACTTAATCCCCTACTTTGAAAATAAGATTTTTGATTTTTGAAAGAGATGTGTTTGTATTTTTTTATTTAGAAATTATTTATTTTTGCGCTTGACAGGGGCGTGACCCTGCTCCTACGTATCTCCGGGTGCGATGGAGAATTCAAAGCTACGTAGTTCTTCTGTAGAAAATGTTTGGAAAACGGTTTTTGTTTTTTATTCTTTTTGGAGTTTTTCGCAAAGGGGTTGAGCGTTCGCAGTGACCAAACAACAACGGTTTAGAGTGGTCGCACTACTAACTCTTGTGAAAAGGAATTATCATTAACGACCAAACGGCAACGGCGCGAGTGATGATTAATGATAATCGGTTTTTATTTTGAGCATTGAAAAGGTTTTCGCAATTGAGGGAGAGCGTTTGTGAGGACCAAACAACAACGGTTTAGAGTGGCCACACTACTAGCTCCCACGGGAATGAAATCATCACCCACAATCAAACGGCAACGGCGCGAGTGATCATTAGTGGTGATTAGTTTTGACTTCGACGTTTGAAAAGATTTGTTTTTTTTGAAAAATGTTTTCGTTGATTTTAATCCGAGAGAACGTCGTGATGAAAGGAATTTGCAATTGGATTGATTTTTGTTCGGGGAAACACGTATCTATCATTTAAAAAAGGTTTGAGAAAAAATAAGTTCGTTTAGGGAAAAGAAAATTTATTATTTGGGAAAAAAGGGTTTGTAAAAAAAACGTTTATCTAGGGGAAAGAAATAAAATTTGAAAAGAGAAACAGGGGGTGAAACAGTAAAATGGGGGGTGCAAGTGGCAGGAGGGCTGTGTCATTAAAAAGGGGGTGCAGATAGTGAGCCCAGCTTGTTTTTGGTAAGCTGGGCTGGGCGTTTGGAAACCATGGGCTTGCGAGGGGGAGGCGCGCGAAGTAAACCGTGGGGTGTAAATAACAATCTGAATAGTAAAAAAACATGTGAAAAGACGAAATTACCCTCGTGTGATGCTATAAAAACAAAACCCAGATTTAGTAACCCTAATTTCCTCTTTTCTTCTCCACAGCGCCTCTTTCCCTAATCTGACCAAAACCTAAAAAAAATTTCTCTCTCTCTCCAAAGCGCTGTTTCACTCTCCTCCCTCCAATCAAACCTAAGTTCCGCCCCCTTCTTCCCACACCAGCCACCAGCCACCAGCAACCTCCGCCTTCCCTCTTCTCAACGTCGCACATCAAAAGTGAGGGGAGGAGAGGTGAGGTTTTCGGGTTCGCGATGGGTTTACGGTAGCGACGGCGTGGGTGATGGTGATCGTGAGAGGGTGGTTTGCGAGGAGGGCGAGGCCGTGACGGAGGTGTGGCCGCTTGGGGGTGGTTGGTTGTAGGGGTACGACGGCGATTTGCAGCGGAGGGGGGAGTTTGGTGGACAGTGGTGTTGCGGTGGGAGATGATGGTTTGGTCGTGAGGGGTGGCTGTAGGTGGATGGTTCGAATCTGGGCTTGTTTCGCGGAGGAGAGGGGGTGGTCGGTTCGGTGGTTGCGGGGCGGTTCGGTGGTGGAGATGGTGAGGCCGTGGCGTTTTGGGGTGGGCTGTGAAGGTTCGGTTTCTGTGTTGGTGGTTCGCGACGGAGGCGAAGGAGGCGCACGGCCAACGGCCACCGTCCATGGCGGCCGGAGCTTCAGAGTGAGTTTTGCTATGTTTTTATTTGTTTTTTTTTTTACGCTATTTCGGATTGGCACATACATATATTTATTTATTTTTTTCTTAAAACCTGACCTCTCTCTGTTGTTGCCTCTGACTTATTTTTTTGCTGCTTTGTTTCTTTTTAAAATCTGTTTGTGCTTGCCTACATGTACTTATTTTTATGGAACAGAAGAAAAAAAAGGTTCAAGACTAAATCTGTGATTACCTACATGTACATTATGACTAAATCTGTGATGACCTACATGTACATTATGAGACTACATGATTTATGTGTACATGAAACAATAAATAAAGAAGGTAAAAAAAGGATATGAAAGATAAACAGATGAATTTAGGCACTAACCTAGTTCCAAGACCTTTGAAAAAAAACCAGTACTTCCCTCTATTCTGCTCAAATTGAAATATGGTTTCTATATATTTTTGTGTGTATGAATTGTTGTGTATCTTGCTGTCTGTGTGCCTCCCTAAACTGATTTTTATTCCTTGTATTTATATGCAAGAAAACATGGTGTAGGTGTGGTGTTGAGCAGGGGACCAAATCCCCCTAGGAGACCAGTTTGTTGCTGCTGCAGTGACACAGCAAGGGAGCAGCAAGGGGATGGCAGCAAGGTTGCTGCCACTGCAGCAATGTTTTTGCTGAAACTGGAAAAAGCAAAGGGCAAGATAAAAGAAGCTTGAGCCCCATTCTAAAAAAAGTGTTACAGCAGCGCCCCCTGTCCTTTAAATTTTGTATTGTTTTTTAATTAATAATTTTTGTAAGAAAAGAGTTGACTTCTCTTTTTTTGTACTATTCTGTTTTTTTTGTATATGTAACCAATGAATAAAAAGGACAGCTGAGTTTAAATTTATTATTACCATTTTTATTATTATTTTATTTTTCTTGATGATAATAAAAGCGGTAAAAACAACGCGCGCCGACGCAACGACTCACACAACTCGAAATGAAATACGAGCGCCTTAAGACTAGGAACGCGTACGCGATTTGAATACGCGCTTTGAATACGCACGCGCGTATGTTATTAAAACCGATTTTATTTTATCCTCACTTCTCTAAAAAGAAAACGGTAAAAATAAACGCGCACTGACGCAATTACTCACACGATCCGAAACGAAACGCGCGCTCGCGCTATTTATTATTTCATTATTTATTTTTGGATTCTTTTTTCTTTTTTGGAAAACAACGAGCGCCAAACAAAATCGTTGCACGAGAGTGCCAAATACACCCGCATTTAGAACAATATGCGAAGCGATAAAATTTTTGGGATTTTTCGATTAGTCGGACAAAATTGGGGTATGACAGCTGCCCCTCTTTATTTCGATTTTACCAAGAAATATGAATTGCGCGAGACATATTTAGAAGGTAAAATAGAAATAAAGAATTCAGAAATTATACCAATTTTGTCCATTTGGAGAAATCCGAATTTTCTTTCTTCTTTTTTGGAAAGATAGACACTTTCGTGTTGATGCGAAAACAGTAAATGAACACTGACGTGCAGACAGAAATGTAAAATGGGCACTTGGCGTGCAAACAGAAAAGTAAAATGGGCACTTGGCGTGCAGACAGAAAAGTAAAATGGGCACTTGGCGTGCAGACAGAAAAGTAAAATGGGCACTTGGCGTGCAGAAAGCGGTAAATGAGCACTTGGCGTGCAGAAAGCGGTAAATGAGCACTTGGCGTGCAGAAAGCGGTAAATTGGGAATTCGGAGGCTGCCTAAAACCTTCTAACGGACTCTTGTCGAGTCCGAGCTCTGGGGGTGGCCTTTTCGAGCGGCCGATCAACATCAGGTCCGGAACTGATTTGATCAATGGATTTACGCTATGCCTTAGGCTGACATAACTAATCCGAAGGACTTAACGAAGTCTGATGGATCCATCGCGCGCTCGTACACGATGTTGTGATCTGTGGAAGGAGTTCACTAACTCTGTGTTGATGGAGTTTACTAACTCTGTGTTGATGGAGTTTACTAACTCTGTGTTGTGGTGATTTTCTAAAAATGAGATTTTTGGGACTCTCTGGTCCGAAGTAACTTTTCTGTTAGATGGTGCATGAAATGCGTGCACTTGGATGTTTGGGGTGCACATGAATGCAATGATTGACTTTGGTGGGATGCCTTTTCTGTTTGATTTTTCTCTTCTTTTCCTTTTGTTATTCTTTCGCTCTTCTGAGATGCGAATTTGAAGGCGTAATGTACTGTTCGATGCCATGGAGTGATGACTGGTATGGATGATATGAGAATGATGAATGATATGAAGATGTTGTGTTCTTTTATGTCCCGTCTTCTGTGATTTTCTTCTCTCCTTTCTTATTTGCTCTTTTTTTCTATGGAATGCAGATATCTATGTAAATGGAGTGTGAATGTATGTTATGCAAAGTGTATGTGATGTGATGATTTCAATGGAATGATGGATGCTATGAGATGCTATTTTTGATTTTCTTCCTTTTTATTTTGGTTAAGGATCAACACTTCAAGTGCCTACAAGGTAACATCCTAGTCCCTAAGGGTTAAGGCGAGCACTAAAGCCCTACAAGCGGCCAACTTTAGGCGACCCCCTCATGTGCTGAGATAGCTGGTTAAAGAATTTTTCCTATTTGTCTTTTGCTATGTGAGGATGCAGTATTTTGATGCATGATATGACAAAATTTTTGGGGTATTCAAATACTTTTTTTGTGAATACTTTCATAATGATGAGACGCGAGACTTTGGATGCAAAAGTGGGATGATTATTGACCATTTTTGTTGAAAAATTGAATTTGATTCAAACTCCGGTGTTCTCAAGGTTTTTATTTACAAACAAGCTCACTTGTTTTCTCTCCCTTCCAATGACGACTGAACCTTAGATATCGCATGACTAACGCGTGTTCTCTCTCTTTGAAGCATTGCTTAGTAAGCATGCATAGGAGCGCAAATGTGAATGAGTGAGTCTGTTAACTTGGGATTGGTTTAGGATATGTATGACAATTGAAGGGATGACAAACATGATTATTACCGACGCTTATGAGGGACCAAGGGATGCAAGACTGCCCCGGTTCGGGCTTTTGATGAGTGAATAAGCTTGCCTTTGCCTGGTGGTGATAATGACTAGGGGTGTAGGAGATGATGAATTGGGAACACTTCGGCTCTTGGGATGAAAGGTGGAATGAAAAGGGTTTTGTTTCAACCCACAGAGTTTGGTGTTGCCCCAGTCAGGACGAAACAAAGTTGCCCCAATTAGAATGACGAGGCCTTATTTAGGATAGTGAGTTGAGAGATTGCCCCGGTGAGGTTCTTATGGGAATGAATGAGGTGAAGGAATGGGAATGCACTTGCCCCATTTTGGAATGAAATTTCAAACGGTTTCTTTGAGTGAGGTTGTGAAAAGGCGATAGAGTTATGGTGACGGTTATATACGGAGGGTGGTATGTGAACGGGATAGACGACGAACAAAGTCTCCCCATGGTTGAGTGGAGTGAGAGGTGAAGGAAATGTCCCCTAGTACACATCTTTGATTCTTTTTAAGAAAAACTCAAATGCAATGAAAGTTTTAACTTTTAGTATGAAAGAAGCCTCACTTGGTGATCACTAAACCTTGTTTTAATGCAACTTGAATGCGTTTGAAGTGCAAGTCTTTTTTTGTTTCGTCAGCTTTCTTTTTTCTGACTGTTTGTTTTTGTCTCCTCAGTTCTCTTTTTCTGAGGGTTTATTTTTCTTGATCAGCTTTCTTTTTCTGATCGTTTGTTTTTCTTTTTGAGCAAACACATTGTAAGCAGATAAACTTATTTGTCCTAAGATTAAAATTTGAGAAAACGAAAGCAACCGGTCATTGATCGGAATGGACTTTTTAGGGTTGTGATGTTTTGTGGAGGAGGGATGATGGGGCTTAATGAAGAGCTTGGGGGCTAATGGTAGGATGATTTTCGTTCGGCGTTGGCTGACGATCGATGATTTATGATGGTTAATTGGCTTGATGAGGTGTTTGGAAATTTTATTCTTGGCTAAGGGTTCGTGGAGGGCGGGTTACCGAGGTCAAAGGGAAGTGTTTGCGGTTTATGGAAGGAGGGGTGTATGGGAATGATGAAGTGTTTGAAGGTTATTGAGACAAGGATCTCTTGTGTTTTGTGGTAACATGTACCAGCTCACCACTTACATTTCTTTTGTATTTTCTTTTGTTTTGAGATTTTCATTTTTGAATCCCTTTTTGATTTTCTCTCTCTTTTTGTTTTATGATTCTTTTCCTTCTTTGACTCGGGTGAGCTGATAGAAAGTGATGCACTTTTTTGGATATTTGAGGTGACCCTTGTCTAGGGTGATTTTTGGATTTTGGTTTTTCTTGGGTTAAGATGGGTAGGAAAGGGAACTTCTGGATGGCCAAACTTCATTTCAAATTCCGATTGCTTATTTTTCATAAAACTTGACAACAATTCATCTATCTATATGTGTTTGCTCTTTTCTTTGCATTTTTTTTATGCCCTAATTTTTGCCTGGACCGCTCTTTGCGAGTTTTCAATCCACCGGGCGCTCCTTTTTGCCTAGGCTGCCCTTTGCGGGTTTTCAACCTAGCGAGCTTGTTCTTCTCATTTATCTCTTCTTTTCTCTTTTTTTTTGGAAAGACTTGCACTAAAGGAATATAATGCCGATAAAGAAAGTTAGTGATCACAGAATTGCCCCAGCATGGAGGACTTAGAGTGTTAGTGAGAATGAACCAAAAAGTCAAGTATGCACTGATGGGAGAGAATATGTGCCTTATGGATGGACGGGGCGGGGTTAGACTGGGATGGTGATGATGACAAGGAAGGAAACTGACTGACTCAAACAAGAGAAACTGCACGTGTCATGCATGTTCACTATAGGAATGCTTCACAGAGAGTCAACATTAGTTAGAACAATGAATTGATGAGCTGCTTCAGTTTTTTTTTCTTTTGTCATGGAATGGATGGGATGCTGTGCTTTTGAAAGACATGCAAATGAGCTATTGATTTGCAAGACTGAGTGCCTTGGAACACCTTGAGTTTGCAACCAAGTAAGGATAAACTTTTTCAAAAAAAAGGATGATTGTTTTGCAAGAACGTCTCGCTTCTCATCACAACTTTTATTTTATGCAATGAATGAATGAACAAATTATGATATGCAGGTATGATGCAAATGCGTGGAGAACGACTACTCGAAAAGTGTGGCTTATTCTACATTATTTTGTTGCAAGACAAAATATGGAATACCAATGCGAATGATGCAAGAATGATGCCCCCCATTTTTTCCAAATGATTTTTGATTTTTTTATATATTTTTTTTTTTAGAGACGAGACAAGATGCGAAATGCCAATGCCCCTTTTTTGAATGATGAGAGATGCAAGAATGGTGATATGAGGCAACTGATTGTCGTTACCCTGAGTAACTTGCCTGAAACATTGAGTGGATCCTGACTCAATACTTCACACAATGTACTGAAACGTTTTGACAATTAGTTGACTCAATTTAATTCCCTACTTGAAATTAAAATACGTGCGACTGGGTCAAAGTGCTCTAACATCGTAAAGTAACGTCTCAAATTTGTAGTCGACAAACAAATTTGAGACATTACCCTTCGTCGTTCAAAGGTGCACTTCTATCCATTAAGCCATCACATGAGAAATTTTTCTTTGTTTCGAAAGGATGCATGCAGGGAGAAATGATGTATTCGAACAAAGTGATGAGGTTAATGAAATGATGCATGAGCGCCACATTGACGCGATGTCCGCATTATTTGATGATAGTTTTTGCATAATCAAGGATGAATGAAATGCGATATGGATGATAGATGCTTCTGGTTTTCATTTTTCTTATGCAATGAAATGAAATGCGTGATGCTTGCAATTACTTTCCTAATGCATAGGAGATATTGAATGAAGATGCATGCGAGATGAGACCTTAATGCTTATTTGCGACACAAAAAAGTATTAATGCGATGATGTGATATGGACGGACGACGGAATGAGTGGGTGAATGAATGAACGAATGTGCATTTTGAATGAGGATAACGTAAATTGCATCACTTGATGATTTTTTATGATTATGAGCGAATGAAATACCATAGGGATGATAATTGTTTTTTTTCAGAATTTTGTTTTATGTAATGCATGATGCCATGATGCGAAGTGCGGATGATGATTGCTTTTCGTTTTATTTTTAAACTATGAAATGGAGTGCCTGATACTAACAATTATTTTTAGTGCGTGGAAAGATATGATTCTTATGAAAATGCATGCGAAATGAGATGTTTATTTGATTATTTTTTGTAATGCAAAGAAAAAATGCATGTAGCATGTTTTCTAAAAAAACTTGTGGAAAATAATAATTTTTGATTTTTCTTGATTTTTGGTTTTTTTTTTGATAAAAGACGGTATGCACTAATACTTGTTTGAATGAAAGTGCAATGCAATATGTATGATTTCATGTTTGTCTTGGTGCCGGGAATCACGGTGTACTATGTCTTGCCATAGGTTTAACGGTGGATTTTGATTATTTTTTCTTTGAAACACAACAAGGTTATAATCAATAAGCGAAACAAAGCATATTCCATGCATTCAAACTTAAACAAACTCACACCTCGGAGTATACGCTGTTTCACTTTTGATTCCACATCGTGCCTATGACAAGATTCTTTGTCACTTTGGGATTCTCGGTAAACAAACTTTGATGAAATGCAAGGATGCATGCATGAACTGTAAAAGCTTCTGTTGGATGCAATGCGAGGATGCATGCAAAATGATGATGATGTTTTATGCATATGCAGATTAGGGCAAAACCCTTATTGGCCTTAGTTCAAGTTTTTTTGTTTTTTTTGAAAAATGCGAGCCGTACGTGGTTTCATATGGACCAAGTAAGAGAAAGGCTACAACGGCAGCTCGTTCTCTCTTTTTTTTGAAAAGAGTGGGCCATATGTCACTTCGTACGGACCAGCAAAAAAAGGCTACAACGGCAGCTCTTTCTCTACTTTTTATTTGAAAAACCTCCTACTCTTTTTTGAAAACATGTCTATATTACCATGCAACACACAATTTGGTATGCCCCTTGTGTTCTACGAAGGTGGGGACCTAAGTTCTAGGACAACTCAAATGTTCCTCCCATGCGGGTTCTAGTCACTTCCTCACCAGGCTACCAGAGCTAATTCTCTTTCACAATAGCACCCACAACGATGGAACGCCATCTGGAGTGAGGCATCATGAAAGAGCATACTCTGGCTGAAACTTTCGTGAGAGTCAGAAGGACAACAGTCCAATTGCCAGTCACTACTCGTTTCCACTCTCCTAAGTTTTGTCAGACCTTGGGTTTTAGGCCCCTCTCAAAGCACAATGAGTATGAGGTGTGACTGTGTGTAGCAAGGACATACCACCTAAAACTACCCAACACATATCACCCCACCTGCAAATGAAAACCCTGAACAGTCCAGATAAAAGCAAGCAATAACATGTTGTCTACCCTAGGGTTTAATATCTAGGATATCTATAAACAAGGATATTGCTTACCTTAACAAGAGGAGCCAAGAAGAGGGGACATGATAAAATTGGGGAGAAATGCATGAGCTTACCTTGAAGAAAGGGAGCGAAAAAGAAGGGATCGTGGGGACTGGAGAAATGCATGGGCATAAGCAATAAGAGAAAAGGAGTAGAAGAGGAGATAGGGAACAACAAAGAAGACAAATGCATATGCCTACAATCAATGATAAGAAAGAAAGGCAAACAAGGTATTAATCAAATCAACAATACATTAAACCACACATTTTAATTAGTTAGGCTTGACCCTCGTCTTTTAAAAAAGGTCCCCGGTGAAGTCGCCAGCTGTTGCGCCCGAAAAATCCGGCTTGGGACTTTTCGTTTGACAACGTGGAAAAATTTGGAAGCCGCCACCAATATTTTAATTTTAAGACCAAAACATTGAAAAAAGGTCTTTTAAACAAGGCGGATGGTCTTTTGAAAACTAGAGATGTAGGTTCGGGGGTCGGTTAGGTATGGAGAAGGTATTAGCACCCCGTACCTCCTTTCTACCGAAAGGGAACCTTTAATTAAATGTGTGGTTTGAAGTGTTGATTTGAAAATGCTCTTATTTTGCCTCTTTATTGAAAAGGGAGTGAGAAGACTTAATGAAAATTTTTATTTTTGGCGCTTGACGAGAGTTAGCCTCTCGCTCCTACGTATCTCCTGGTGCGATGGAGAATTCAAAGCTACGTAGTTCTTGTTGTGTGTAGAAAATGTTCGTGTGTTTGGTGTTTTTTAATATAGGGGTTTTAGGATTGTGTGATCTGTGTTGAAGGACCACTGGGGGTCTGAAGGGCCGCTGGGGGCTGAAGGAGCGCTGGGGCTCTGAAGGACCACAGTTCACTTATCCTAAAACAATGATTAACCCGGCCGTACGACCGACTTAATCCCCTACTTTGAAAATAAGATTTTTGATTTTTGAAAGAGATGTGTTTGTATTTTTTTATTTAGAAATTATTTATTTTTGCGCTTGACAGGGGCGTGACCCTGCTCCTACGTATCTCCGGGTGCGATGGAGAATTCAAAGCTACGTAGTTCTTCTGTAGAAAATGTTTGGAAAACGGTTTTTGTTTTTTATTCTTTTTGGAGTTTTTCGCAAAGGGGTTGAGCGTTCGCAGTGACCAAACAACAACGGTTTAGAGTGGTCGCACTACTAACTCTTGTGAAAAGGAATTATCATTAACGACCAAACGGCAACGGCGCGAGTGATGATTAATGATAATCGGTTTTTATTTTGAGCATTGAAAAGGTTTTCGCAATTGAGGGAGAGCGTTTGTGAGGACCAAACAACAACGGTTTAGAGTGGCCACACTACTAGCTCCCACGGGAATGAAATCATCACCCACAATCAAACGGCAACGGCGCGAGTGATCATTAGTGGTGATTAGTTTTGACTTCGACGTTTGAAAAGATTTGTTTTTTTTGAAAAATGTTTTCGTTGATTTTAATCCGAGAGAACGTCGTGATGAAAGGAATTTGCAATTGGATTGATTTTTGTTCGGGGAAACACGTATCTATCATTTAAAAAAGGTTTGAGAAAAAATAAGTTCGTTTAGGGAAAAGAAAATTTATTATTTGGGAAAAAAGGGTTTGTAAAAAAAACGTTTATCTAGGGGAAAGAAATAAAATTTGAAAAGAGAAACAGGGGGTGAAACAGTAAAATGGGGGGTGCAAGTGGCAGGAGGGCTGTGTCATTAAAAAGGGGGTGCAGATAGTGAGCCCAGCTTGTTTTTGGTAAGCTGGGCTGGGCGTTTGGAAACCATGGGCTTGCGAGGGGGAGGCGCGCGAAGTAAACCGTGGGGTGTAAATAACAATCTGAATAGTAAAAAAACATGTGAAAAGACGAAATTACCCTCGTGTGATGCTATAAAAACAAAACCCAGATTTAGTAACCCTAATTTCCTCTTTTCTTCTCCACAGCGCCTCTTTCCCTAATCTGACCAAAACCTAAAAAAAATTTCTCTCTCTCTCCAAAGCGCTGTTTCACTCTCCTCCCTCCAATCAAACCTAAGTTCCGCCCCCTTCTTCCCACACCAGCCACCAGCCACCAGCAACCTCCGCCTTCCCTCTTCTCAACGTCGCACATCAAAAGTGAGGGGAGGAGAGGTGAGGTTTTCGGGTTCGCGATGGGTTTACGGTAGCGACGGCGTGGGTGATGGTGATCGTGAGAGGGTGGTTTGCGAGGAGGGCGAGGCCGTGACGGAGGTGTGGCCGCTTGGGGGTGGTTGGTTGTAGGGGTACGACGGCGATTTGCAGCGGAGGGGGGAGTTTGGTGGACAGTGGTGTTGCGGTGGGAGATGATGGTTTGGTCGTGAGGGGTGGCTGTAGGTGGATGGTTCGAATCTGGGCTTGTTTCGCGGAGGAGAGGGGGTGGTCGGTTCGGTGGTTGCGGGGCGGTTCGGTGGTGGAGATGGTGAGGCCGTGGCGTTTTGGGGTGGGCTGTGAAGGTTCGGTTTCTGTGTTGGTGGTTCGCGACGGAGGCGAAGGAGGCGCACGGCCAACGGCCACCGTCCATGGCGGCCGGAGCTTCAGAGTGAGTTTTGCTATGTTTTTATTTGTTTTTTTTTTTACGCTATTTCGGATTGGCACATACATATATTTATTTATTTTTTTCTTAAAACCTGACCTCTCTCTGTTGTTGCCTCTGACTTATTTTTTTGCTGCTTTGTTTCTTTTTAAAATCTGTTTGTGCTTGCCTACATGTACTTATTTTTATGGAACAGAAGAAAAAAAAGGTTCAAGACTAAATCTGTGATTACCTACATGTACATTATGACTAAATCTGTGATGACCTACATGTACATTATGAGACTACATGATTTATGTGTACATGAAACAATAAATAAAGAAGGTAAAAAAAGGATATGAAAGATAAACAGATGAATTTAGGCACTAACCTAGTTCCAAGACCTTTGAAAAAAAACCAGTACTTCCCTCTATTCTGCTCAAATTGAAATATGGTTTCTATATATTTTTGTGTGTATGAATTGTTGTGTATCTTGCTGTCTGTGTGCCTCCCTAAACTGATTTTTATTCCTTGTATTTATATGCAAGAAAACATGGTGTAGGTGTGGTGTTGAGCAGGGGACCAAATCCCCCTAGGAGACCAGTTTGTTGCTGCTGCAGTGACACAGCAAGGGAGCAGCAAGGGGATGGCAGCAAGGTTGCTGCCACTGCAGCAATGTTTTTGCTGAAACTGGAAAAAGCAAAGGGCAAGATAAAAGAAGCTTGAGCCCCATTCTAAAAAAAGTGTTACAGCAGCGCCCCCTGTCCTTTAAATTTTGTATTGTTTTTTAATTAATAATTTTTGTAAGAAAAGAGTTGACTTCTCTTTTTTTGTACTATTCTGTTTTTTTTGTATATGTAACCAATGAATAAAAAGGACAGCTGAGTTTAAATTTATTATTACCATTTTTATTATTATTTTATTTTTCTTGATGATAATAAAAGCGGTAAAAACAACGCGCGCCGACGCAACGACTCACACAACTCGAAATGAAATACGAGCGCCTTAAGACTAGGAACGCGTACGCGATTTGAATACGCGCTTTGAATACGCACGCGCGTATGTTATTAAAACCGATTTTATTTTATCCTCACTTCTCTAAAAAGAAAACGGTAAAAATAAACGCGCACTGACGCAATTACTCACACGATCCGAAACGAAACGCGCGCTCGCGCTATTTATTATTTCATTATTTATTTTTGGATTCTTTTTTCTTTTTTGGAAAACAACGAGCGCCAAACAAAATCGTTGCACGAGAGTGCCAAATACACCCGCATTTAGAACAATATGCGAAGCGATAAAATTTTTGGGATTTTTCGATTAGTCGGACAAAATTGGGGTATGACAGCTGTTCGAACAGGTGTGACAGTATTGTTCCTGTTATTTTGCTGGTTATGTTGCTTAATTGGTTTAATGGTTGTTGTTTCAGATATGGTGAGGCATCGTGGCGGTAGTTCGCAACAGCCGGAGCGTAGGCCACCCCCGACGGCTTCCGAACGCAAACGGAGGCAAGATGGAGCTGAATCTTCCCGGAGGGGTAGGCGTAGGGACAGATTAGACGTCCCTCCTCCCCCACCGGAGGTTGATGATATTGGCCGGGATATTGAGGGTGATGCTCAATTTCCGGCATATGAGCTGGCCGGCCCTTCTGGCCATGCACATGAGGAGGTTGGTGCTCAACATGAGGAGGATGTTGAGCCTCAGGAGGCTGCTGCTGCTCCTAGGGCTACATTCCCATTCCCTGGTGGACCTGTTGATGGTTCTGTCTTGCCCACATACGGGTCTCATATTTTGACTGAGTTCTATGCTGGCCGGGTAAGTTATTGTTATATAATAGCGTGTTGTCAATTTTGTTTCTTATTTTGTTGAACATATTGGCTTATTGTGCCTGTGTCATTTGTCAATGCAGGTTCGGCCGGACATAACTACGATTCCACATGGACCGGTTAACCTTGTGGTCCATGCTAGGATCAGGGAGACTCTTATCTTATCGGGGTTGTTCCCTCTCATAGGACTTGGTTTTCCCCTCACTCACAAGGGGCTGCTGAACGCATTCATAGAGCGTTGGCAGCCGGATACATCATCATTCCACCTTCCTGTGGGTGAGATGTCTATCACCATTGATGATGTATCCCAGCTGCTACACATCCCCATCACGGGCCAGTTCTATGACATGCCTGACTGGACTTCGTGGCAGGGAGAGCAGCTGCTGATTGACTATTTGGGGGTCACCCCCCAAGATGCCGCTGAACAGACTTCTGCGCGAGGGTTGTCAGTTGGTCTTGTATGGCTGAGGGATCATGTCTTCCACCCAGCCATAGCTGAGCAGAGGTGGCATCATGCTGCTAGGGCCTATTTGCTCTATCTTTTGGGCTGCACATTGTTCGCAGACAAGTCAGGAAGCAAGGTTAAGCTTGGCTACCTAGTGCTGGCTGTATGGTGAGCCATTTGCCGGATAGAGTGCTCAGACAGTTTGGCCAGGTACAGCACATCCCGGAGGAGCCCAGACCTGCAAATCGGGTCGTCTGTACTGTCACGGAGTGTGATGAGAGGTGGACACAGTTCCAGGACCACTTGGTGGAGCGGGGGCCTCCCTGTGTGCCGTACTCCTCAAACACGGTGTCGGGCTACTTTCCATGGTTTTCTAGGGTCTCACATCCCTTTGCCTTCCCTGAAAATTATGTAGAGCTTGTGGATGAGCCGGATGTCAGTGTGGTACGTGTTTTTTAAGTTAATTACGGTAATAAGTTTCTTCTACTTATTTAAATCTACTTATTTAAATAATGTTATGTTATTTGTTTGACAGATGCTGCCAGAGCTCCTGGATATGGTGGATGAGATGGATGGGACCATCAATGATAATGTCCCAGAGCCAACCAAGAGCGTCTTTCAGCGCATCAAGAGGTTGCTCAACCCTTTCCGTAGGTTTAGGAGGAGGATCGTCATTGTGTATCAGAGGAGGGGGCGCAACACCCAGTAGGATGATGTCTTAGGGGGGGATATTTGTTTGGAACTTTTGTCTAATTTAACTACTTTTTATATTATTAAGTATTTTTCTGATGTCATCTACTTAATTTGGCGCAAATTTATTGCCTTTTTATTACAAACCATAACCATACATGAAATACGAAAGACATGAAATACGAAAGACATAAAACCAACATAAGCAAACAACTAACTAAGAAACTAGTGTTTCGGTAGTCCCTGTTCCAGAAGATAAATGATCTCTTCTGGAGTGCGTATTGTGTCCACGTACAACTCTAAGACTTGTCGCCCCATTCACTACAAGAATTTAAGTTATTACTGGCTAACTCAATCCCCCGGTAATGCTGAAATTCGGCCAGAAATTGCACATTACTGACGGATTTAGTCCGCCAGTAATCAGCCAGAAAAACGGCCGCAGGTAATTGTTACTGGCGGAATTTCAGCCAGTAATGACTGGCGGATTTACTGGCCGAATTTCAGCCAGTAAATCCTTCAGTAATTACTGGCTGAATATCAGCCACTAAACAACCAAATCCGCCAGTACTGTATTATATATTTATTTAAAAAAAATATTTTTCAAATGGTTTTTTATATTTAAAATTTGTTGATAATTTAATTCGTTTTTTATTTAAATTTTTTAAAAATAATTTTTTAATTCATTTATTTAATTCAAAAAATAAAATAATTACTAAATATTTTTTTCTAAATGATAAAATTTTCATAAACTTCATGCAATAAAGTACTAATTAAAATATCCATTACAAAATATAAATAGAAATAGTCATTACAAATGCAAATTAAAATATCTAGTAAAAGTACTAGATATCATAGTAGGAGGGTCCAGAGGTGTTGTTGTTGTTGCTGTTGTTGTTGTTGCTGCTGGTGTTGGTGTTGTTGTTGTTGTTGTTGTTGTTGTTGTTGTTGTTGTTGTTGTTGTTGTTGTTGTTGTTGTTGTTGTTGTTGTTGTTGTTGTTGTTGTTGTTGTTGTTGTTGTTGTTGTTGTTGTTGTTGTTGTTGTTGTTGTTGTTGTCATCATCCCGAAACCAAGCTAAAACAGGATCAATGTTGGTGTCTGTGTCGAACTGCTGTTGGGGTTGCTGGAGTTGCTGTTGAGACTGTTGCTGCGGCTGAGGTCGAGGAAGCTGTTGAGACTGCATATGTGGTTGCTGGAATTGCTGTTGAGACTGTTGCTGCGGCTGAGAGTACGGCTGACCACATGTGCCCCGGAAGGAAGGCTGGCCGATTACACCCGGGTACGGCTGAAAAGCTCCGGCATAAGGCTGGGTATGTTGTGGTGCTGGAAAAAATGATGCAGATGATGACATTGATGGCCTCGGATATAGAGACATAGTACCCATCAATTGATTCCAGCGCTCATCATTCAACCTCTGCTGCTCCCGCATCTGCTGCATTTCCTGATCATGTTTGTCTTGTCTCTCTTGCATCTGACGCTGTGTCTCGCTCAATTGTTGTGTCAATGACTGAATAGCGTCTAATTATGACGGAGCATAAGAGCGACCAGTACTTCTTTCTGAAGAAGATGCTGGCCTCAGATTTGGAATAATTGAATCTTGGTAAGCAGCATGGCCAATACCACCAGCTCCTACTAACCGGCTACCTTTGGTTGGACCAACAAATTCCTGCCAAGCATTGAAAGCCGCTCGACTCTCCTCAATAGGATCAATGTCAGTGATGCCATTACTCTGCAGTGATGCCGCTCGAGCAGCCTGCCATTCAGAGAAGTTTTCCTGATAGGAATAACCAAGAAATGAAAAATTACCCCATTAATGTAGATATAGAATATAATATGATATATGATATATAATATAATAAAAACATTAATATATAATTAATAAACATTATATATTTACCTGAATATTCCTATGCCGGGCATCAGGATACTCGCTCGTCTCCTCTCGCATATGAATCTGGCAGTGTAACTCAACCAAAGTAGGTGGTCGACCAAGGATGGCCTCCTATATACATAGTTATTATTATTTAACATATTAGTGTTTAATAAAATATAAAATATGTATGTATAATATAAATTTAATCAATTAAAAAATTTACCAAGCGTTTGAAGTGTTCAACAGTGTTGATAGAACCTGCCGTGTTTATGCAACCACCTTTCTCTGAAGCTCGGTTCTTCTTAGCTTTCTCACATTTTTCAATATACTTAAGGTCGTCCCATCTCTTTTGCAGCACAAGCCAATCAGAATTCCCAATCCACGACGGCTGAATACGATTATTACGACACTCCTGGAGCATTGATGAAAAGCGGTGAGAAGCTCTTTTGTGGAATACTCTCTCAACATTCCTTTGTTCCTCTGGGAGCCATGCCATTTTTGCCTATTTAAACAAGTTTAATTAACGTGTTAGTATAGTAAAAACAAATTAATCAATTCAACAAAATTAAAAAATTGAAAATCCACCGTGTAAAAAAAAAAACATACGCAGAACTGATTCCACATTTTGGATGTCTTATCCTTTTTGACCTCTTTCCAATTCAACCAGGGGCTAGTGTAATTCGCTTTGATGATGTCTGTGATCGTGCTGGATACAATCCTCCCATGATCAAACGTGTTTATAAAAAAGATAAATTAAAACAATAATAATTTATAATTTATATTTAATAAATCAACCAAATATATTGTCATAAATTAATAAATACTTACTGGTCACCAATAACCTTCGCTACAATACGACCGTCACGCGTAACCTCAACCACTTCCCTATTAATATTATACCTGCGTATCCCATTTTCATCTGCCGGAGGCTCGACACTACCAGGTGGAGGCACAAATGGTCTATCCATAGTGCTAGGTCCACTGACATCCTGATCCGTACGAGGTGGAGGTACAAAAGGGCCATCAACAACAACATAAGTCACACGACGACGACCGCGTAAAGAAGTAGAAACCTTCTTCTTCCCTTTATCATTAGGTTGGTCATCATTACTTTCTGATCCTGATGATGTCATCACTGTGTGTGTGTGTATATATATATATATATATATATATATATATATATAATGAATCAAATAAATAATGAATAACATAAATGATGAATAACATACATGAAGAATAAATATTATTTCATACAAAAAGCGTCTTATATATTAATATTATCTAATTACAAATAAAATCATCTAATTAGAATCCCATTCTTTCTCAAAATCACCATCATCATTAGATGAGTGAATTCTTGATACACCGACATGGTCGACAGCATCTTCATGATCTGTATCTTCTTCATCATCATTAACTTCATCACCCGTGTTTGGCTCATCACATAAACGGGTAATGGGTTCTACTTCAATCACTTCATTTACGTTGGACATTTCATCCATTTGATATGGCACGTCTTCCACTGTGTCATCATTTGTCTCAATGCGACCTCTTGGTTTTGTCTTAATTGCGACACACCAACCACGCCGATCAGTCCGTGTTGATGGATAAGAAACATAATAGACTTGTCTCACATTTTGTGCAATGACGAACGGATCATACGGTCGATATCTACTAGTCATTTTAATGTCCACTGTATTTGTCTTTGGATTAAACTTTGTTCCTCGAGCGGACGGGTCAAACCATTTACAATAAAAAACCACCACCTTTTGATTATAATCTAGATAAGGGTACGCAAGTTCATATATGTGTTCAACCACACCATAGAAATCATCTTCGCCTCTCCCAGTGTCACCCTTCATGCAAACTCCACTATTGACGGTTTCTCTGCCCTCTGTCCATTCCTTAGTGTGAAATTTGTATCCATTGACAAAGTATGTGTGCCATTCTTTAACACATCTTCGAGGACCGTCAGATAAATTTCTCAAGTGTTGGTTAGTAGGAGTTGGCGGGAGGAAATACACACGTTCCTTAAACCACATTGGAAAATGTGCATGAATATGAGCAGAAGATTGCTCTTCATTTACTTCTCCTGATGACAAAAACTCCCTATAATAACAAAATATTAATTGTTACACAACTGTGTACATTAATTTATTAACTAATTTAGATAGTTATATAGGTTGAGAAATACATACTCAATGAATGGTTGGACCTCAGTACAGTTTATCAATACATGAACATGGGCCGAGTTTAACTCTTCTTCTGTTAGCCAGTGAGTTGACTCCTTTCCAGACTGACGACCAGGTAGACAAAATACAGACAAAGCTAAACGATGTCTTGGACATTCAATTTCTGTTTCATTTCGACTACTTCTAGAAGCAAATTCATTCTTGAAGTAATAAGAGCAAAAATGAGTTGTTTCACGATGTAAGTAAGAAGAACATATCGATCCTTCAACTCTAGCTTTATTTTTAACTGATCTTTTTGAATCACCCATGAACCTAGATAGATAAAATGATATATGTTAATAACCCATCTAATAAAAATTTGATATATTCTTTCGATATATTAACTTACCTTTCAAACGGATACATCCATCTGTATTGGAAAGGACCGCCAAGTTTAGCTTCATGTGCTAGATGAACAGGAAGATGCTCCATAGAATCAAAGAACCCAGGCGGAAATATTCTCTCCAACTTGCATAAGATAAGTGGGATGTCTTGTTCCATTTTTGTAAGATCATTCGCTTTTAGCGTTGCAGAACACAAATTCTTAAAGTATTGACTTATTTCAATGAGCGGATTCAAAACATGTGTTGGCAACGAACTAAAGGCAATTGGAAGTAAGCACTCCATGAATACATGACAATCATGGCTCTTCATACCATGTAACTTCCCACTATCCACATCAGAACATCTTGCTAAATTGGAAGAATAACCATCTGGCATTTTCAACTCAGAAATCCACTGATAAACTGCTTTCGCTTGCTCTGTAGATAAAGTATAATTGGCTTTGGGTTTCAGTGTCCTACCGTTAGCTTGGTCAACCAACAACAAATCCTTTCGTTTTACCTTTCACGTTCATAACAGTGTTAAATATGTTATCAAAGAAATTCTTTTCAATATGCATTACATCCAAATTGTGTCTCAATAGATTATCTTTCCAATATGGAAGTTCCCAAAAAATACTTTTTTTCGTCCAATTATGCCATACTCCATAACCATCTGGACGGGAAACAACACCCGCAACAACTTCCACATGAGGGATATCCATGACACTATTCCAAACTTCTTCTGATGTCAACCTACGAGGAGGTTCAGCTGTTTCAACTTTCCCCTTGATGAATCCATATTTTGACTTTCTAAAGGGATGATCACTAGGTAAAAACCTACGGTGCGAGTCAAACCATGTGGTTTTTCCTCCATATTTAAGAGTAAAAGTCTTTGTGTCAACCATGCAAATCGGACACGCCAGCTTACCATGTGTCCCCCATCCAGACAACATTCCATAAGCAGGAAAGTCATTAATGGTCCACATCAAAGCTGCCCTCATGTTGAAATTTTTTCTACGTGCTGCATCATAAGTTAAAACGCCATTCCACAACCTTTTGAGGTCATCAATCAAAGGTTGCAAATATATGTCAATACCAGCCGTTGGACTACTTGGCCCTGGAATAATAGAATTTAAAAACATGTATGGTTTAGACATACACATTTCTGGAGGAAGGTTGTATGGGGTAACAATAACTGGCCAACAAGAATACGGTGATGCCGATGCTTGAATATAGGGTGTGAAACCATCAGAGCACAAACCAAGCCGAACATTGCGTGGATCACTGGCAAAATCTGGATGCACACGATCAAAATGCTTCCAAGCTTCACCATCAGATGGATGCCGTAACTCACCAGAATTATTTCTATTTTCATAGTGCCACGTCATTTTACCCGCAGTTTCCATTGAAGTAAACATCCTCTTCAGCCTTGGTATAATTGACAGATATAACATTGCTTTCCTTGGCACTTGTTTGCCTTTGCTCGTCCCTTTTCTGCTGACACGATACCGTGGCTCTTGACAAACCTTGCATTGCAGCAACTCTCCATCATTTATGCCAAACTCATTATTATAATAGATCATGCAACCAGAAACACAACAATCAATTCTTATGGATTTCAAACCAAGTTTCGATACCAATCTTTTAGCATCATAATAACTCTGCGGCAAAAGTCCTCTGATTGGGGTTGCATCTAACATCATTTTAGTCATATATTCCATGCACAATTCCGCAACATTAAATTGAGACTTAAGACCCAACAACCGAACACACATTGATAATTTAGAGTCTTTAGATCCTTCAAATAATGGTTTATTTGTCTCGTTCAAAAACATATAAAACCTCTGAGCTTCCTCGTTTGGAACTTCGTCAGCATCATATTGTGGTTCTTCAAAATCCAAATTTACACCGACAGCATCAGATATCATTCCCTGAACAACATCAAGCAACTCATACCCTGTAGTGTTTGGATTACTACTAGATGTGGCAACGACTGCGACTGGACTTGAAGTGTGACCTTCTACTTGAAAAGGAACATTGTCAACCGCAGGAACAGGAACTCCAGCTGCTACCTCGCCATGACGGGTCCATATCCAATAATTTGGCTTAAATCCATTATTGTACAAATCAAGTCGAACCTCACCTTCATTTTTTATAGATCGAAATACACATTTGAAGCAATGACATCTAATTCCACCTTGTTGCTCAAATTCTTTTTGACGCTTAGCAAAAAGAACAAACTCTTCGACTCCTTCGACAAAACGTCTCTTCAACCCAGCTCTACCGGGATACATTCGATCATACATCCAACTACGATCCATTTTTTTTGCATCAATGTTCTTAATATATACTACAACATAGTAATATGTGTATTAGAACAATACACATTCGTATCCAAATTATAATAATTAACTACTAACTATTATTTATTAATCTATAGTGATTCTAACTATTAAAATAAACAAAATAATTACAAATAACATAATTATTAATAGTAAATATAACACAGATTTTATTTTCATAAGTACAACACAAAACAACACAATTTATACTATACTAAATAATATCTATGATACAAATATAATTAATATTATTTTAACAACACATTATTTTGATTTAATTCCTATTTTTTGATAATAACATTTTATCTTGTCAAAAAAAGATAATAACATTTTATATCATTTTACATATTAAACAATTTTTATTTGAATTTATCTAATTTTATTTTATTTACTTTTAATAAATAATTATTAATTAAAAATAACACTATAATATCAGTATATTAAAAAAAACAGTATATTAGTTAATAATAATAATTATAACACATTTATATTTTTTTGTCATACTATAAAAGACTATAATAATAGTATATTATATTTTTTGGAAAAAAAAATACTATATTATATTTATTTTAATCCGTAAATAATAATTTTATTTTAAAATATCCTAAAAAAACAGTATACCATTATAATAATTAATTTCAAAATATAATATAAAATATCAGTATAATTTTTTATAAATATACAACAATAAACAGATTTTATAAATATACAACAATAAAATATCAGTATAATTTTTTATAAAATATATTATAAACAGATTTTAAAACTATACAACAATAAACAGATTGTAAAAAAAAAACTCATTTTTTAACAATAATTATAAACAGATTTTAAAAACTAATTTTTTAATTATAAACACATTTTAAAAAATACAACAATATATTATTTTATAATATATCACAGTAATTCGTTTTTAATTAACAGATTTTAAAAAACTTACAACTATAAATATTTAGTAAGAAATAACTTGATAACTAACCAGTAATGAAGAGAAGATTCTGGCTTGATGCTAATTCCGGTTTCTTTTGAGCAAATCTTCAACCAAACTTAAGCAAGCTAACAAATATGATATATCAGAAATATTAACAACTCAGCTTTTAAAACAAAATATTAACGAAAACAACCTAATATGAAATATATTCTTACAAACATACCTTCAACAAATCTGGAAACTTTCGTTTAGAACTTGGAGAGAAATGGTGTGAATGAATGAAAAAAAATTTAGACAGATTTGAGAGAAATGGTGGAATGAATAACAAATGAAATGAGAGGCAGATTTTATAGTGGAAGCAAGAAGGAGAAGACGCAGTTACTGGCGGATTAAAGGCATTACTGGCGGAATAAGAAGGAGAGGCGCATCGGGTGTCACGATTTTTACTGGCGAATTTTGTGGCGCAACGGGTGCATTACTGGCGGAACTGGGCAGCTGACAGGCCACGGAAGTGACGCGACATGTCACTGCCATCGTTAAAGGCATTACTGGCGGAATTTTGCATCTTACTGGCGGATGTGATTACTGGCCATTTTTAATGGTCAACGCACAGCTTTTGAGGGTATGTTACTGGCTGAAATTTCCGCCAGTAAATGCATTTACTGACGAATATGTTACTGGCGGAAATTTCTTGTTACTGGCTGAACTGCGTTACTGGCGGAACATGTGTGTTACTGGCGGAACTACATTACTGGCCATTTTTGACAGTCAATGCGCAGCTTTTGAGGGTATTTTCTGACTGAAATTTCCGCCAGTAAATGCAATTACTGGCGGATATAATTATTAATAAAATTATTTTAGTTTTTCAATTAATTTCCGCCAGAAATTCCTACTCAATCCGCCAGTAAATATACTGGCTGTTTAAATTCGACAGAAATGTTATGGAATCCGCCAGAAACTTACTGGAAGACTAAATCCGCCAGAAATCGCATAATTCCACCAGAAAACTTACTGGCTGACTGATTCCGCCAGAAATGTCTAGCCAGTAATGCAAGTAATTCTTGTAGTGATCGGAAGTGTAGCATGATATTCCATCATGGTCCCAACGTCGTCATCGTTGCGGATCTCCATAACTGAAAAATAGCCAGTCCCGTAATCAAGACGGTTGTACTTTCGGTAACGTATACGCTCCACGTCTTTACGCCACGCTCCCTCTAGACGAATCTTCCTCTCAGCCTTTTCCTTCAGTTGGGCGAAGGTGATGTCCTTACTCATCCTGCAGAATACATGGTTAGGACAACGAAACACAACACCATGTTCGTCGGTGGTGACAGTCCCATGGTGATGAAGGGCCGTTAGGAATTTGGTGGATGAGTACTGGGTTGGGCACAATTGCCATTCCATTTCAGCTTGGTTGTAGCTGTCAAGAGGGAGAGTAGGTTTTGGTGAAGAAGCAGATTACGGTTTGGTGAAGAAGGTATGAGGATGTGAACCCCCTTTTATAATAGGCATGGTGAAATGTCAGCCGTTGATTTCATTTTTAGATCAAAAATCTGAGCCGTTTAAATTCTATCCGTTCAGACACATTTTCCAAAAGGATTGACATCCACTCCTTTATCTGACACACATTTGACTGATTGTAAGCCGTTGATCAAAACTGTCGGTGGAATCTGAGACGTCCAATATCTGTCGCTGTGCAACACTGGTTCGAACAGCCTCATGCGAACATATTTGCATGACCACATTCGAACCTGTTCGCATGACCCCATTCGAACAGGTGAAAAACACCCAAGAGGGTGTGTCCCCATATTTAACACACGCAAATGGCCGCGTGCGAACCTGTTCGAAGGCCCGTGTTCGAACAGGTGAAAATTCGTGAAAAAAAGAGGTTTGGCCTGGCCTTTTGGTCATTTCACACCCTTATGGGGTGTGTTTCGAGTAGGAGGGGGTGTGGGAAAAGCAAACACCAATTGTATATATACTCAAGTCTCATTTACTTTACTGGATTAAGAGTGCTCTGACCCAAATCTGTAGCTTAATCGATGAAAAATCATAGTTAGTCCAACCTGTTTTAATTTTATGAGATATTTCAAAAGTATTAAAGTACTACATTGTTTGGCTTTGCGTTAATTTTTATTTATTGAGATATGAATTATATATATATATATATATATATATATATATATATATATATATATATATATATTTGACTTACATGAGCCTATCCAAAAATGTTTATTTTAAGTTATTTTGATTAATCAGAATTATTTTTATTAAATATTAGTGTTAAATATTTTTTTTTGACAATTGTTAAATTTTTTCTTAATAGCTATTTGCTTGAGCTCCAAGTATTGTCCACATTCAGTTAATTAAAAGCATCAAAATACGTTACTTCTTCAGCAGTCTCCACTTTCCACTATTTTAGCGTAACAAACTGAGTGGTTAGGAGCACTTCTTTGACTGATTTTGTAATTGTTAGGGAAGGCTAGTAGTAATTGGAGTTAACGCATAAGCACAAAAAAAAACTCTAACTCTCACTCCTTTCTTGTTTCCTGGGTTCGGCACCTGATTACTAAAAATTTATTCTTGCCAGTTCGGATACATCAGTCACTACTGTGACTCGAGACGAGACCGCTTGTATCCTCGTGGTATTTGCGCTTTTGAGGTGGATAAATCCTTAAGGACGCGTCGTCAGACCCCTCCTGTTGTTTTTATCTAACGTTTATTCTTTTGCAAGTAATTACGCTGTTGTTTCAGGTCATAATTTACAACAATCTTAAGGAGTTATCATCATGTCTACTGAGACCATCAACAACGCAATCATTCAACGTTCTGAAAATATGGAAACAAAGTTGTCTCGCGGTAAGCACTAGTGAGCAATTTTGTTCGTTGTTTCGCAGTACTGGTGGTACACTGCCACCATCGCAATTGTGATGCAACTTCAAGGGAGATAGGAGCAGAGCCACTGCTGGCGATGACATCAAGGGAGGTTAACTTCACTTTGTTTTCCTTTACCCTCACATGTTTTCTAATTTTGTGCTTGCTTTTTTCCAGGACTTATATTGGAAAAGAAAGTATTGTGCTGGAATGAACAACTTTCTTCCTCTTCTTGATTTTAATAACCCTTTGATAATATGGTGATATGTTTGGGATTGAAAATTCTTAGAATGTGGTTGAGGCCTAACTCAACCCCACAAAACCGGCTTGTAAGGTGAGGGATGTCTCCCACTTATAAACTCTTTTTCAGGCCATATCACATCCGATGTGGGACTCTTAACACACCCCCTGACGCCCAGGACTAGACAACTGGAGCGTGACACGAGTGGCCCGATAGCGGGTGGCCCAACGGATCTTGGATTGGCTCTGATATCATCTCAGAATGTGGTTGATCAGGCCTAACTCAACCCCACAAAATCGGCTTGTAAGGTGAGGGTTGTCTCCCACTTATAAACTCTTTTGAGACCATATCTCTAGTCAATGTGGGACTTGGGTTTTTCCCAATACACCCCCTCACGCCCAGCACTATTGGGCTTGGTGCGTGGATTATAATGGTGGGTGGCCCGAAGGATCTTGGATAGGCTCTGATACCATGTAGAGAATTATACTGAATGTATTATTTCAATTATGTATAATTACACTCACTAATCTTATTATATAGACAAGTAATTAAACCTAATGGGCCTAGTATACATGGACTACTAATAATACCAAAAACCTACTATTTACAACTACAATAAATACCGTGAGCCGAATTTATGTCAAACTGTTTTTGATTATAATATGGAATAACAAATCCTTTTTTATGAGGTTCATCCGCTGAGGAGAATAACTCTACGGTGGGTGAGAAGGCCCTGTCCAAACCGCAGAATGCAAGATGTAAATTTGCTATTTGATGGGCTAACACAAATTGAGTTTCTTTCATGGAGAAACCCCCAATTTGAGTATGGAGGTAAGGTTATTTCATTGTGGAATATGGAAACTCAAGACTCAGGAGTGATGGTGACTCAGTGCAGCTTCACGCACTCTACGTTCACGTCGCGCTGCTTTCTTTTGCTCTACGGTTCATTCGCTTTTCTGTTAACGGGTCATAAATTCTAACTGTGGTGTGGTTGCTGTTATTGCTAACATTATTCTTATGAGTTGTCCATGTGGAGAATACATGGGGACCTAAAATGAAGATTTTCTTCTAATTCATTGATGAACAACACAATGGGAAGGAGAATGCTAATACTTTAATAGATCATCTCTTAACTAACCAACTATCTCAGCCTGAATACTATACGGATCAAATCATCAAGGGACTCACTGTGGTATGAATTTAAAGTAGTATTTAAAGCAATATTAATATTGCCTCCTATTATACATAATGCTATGATTAGTGTGTGAGTGTGCATGAGCTAATTTGTTTTGACGACGTTTGTCATATGTTTAGCTAACATGATAAATGCTATGGTAGTTAGTTCTAATGCGCCAAACAACTTGTGGGGTGAAGCTATCCTAATCACATGTTTTATACAAAATAGAAATCCTCATAGGAAAACCGGAAAACCCCCTATGAACTATGGAAAGGTTATCAACGTAACTTGAAATATTCAAAAGAGTGGGGGTGTTTAGCTAAAGTTTTGCTGCCCGATCCTAAGTAAAGAAAAATTGGTTGCAAAACTTCTGATTGTATGTTTATAGGATATAGGATATGCTGAAAATAGCGCTGCTTATAGATTACTTATGGTGAAAAGTGATGTTCAAGATAATAATACAATTGTAGAAACAAATAATGTTGTTGTTTTGTGAACATATTTCCTTTGAAATATGATCGTACATCTAGACAACCATTAGTAATTACTAGTGATGATACACGTGAGGAAGCATGTGAAGAATTAAGGAGAAGTAAAAGACCAAGAAAAGAAACATCATTCGGAAATGATTTTTATACTTATCTTGTTGAAAAGGATCTCGAAAGTTTTACTGAAACAATTTCTTCTTCTGAGTCAAAATTTTGGAAAGAAGCGATTAAAACTGAAATAGATTCAATTTCAAAATGCAAAACTTGGACTTTAGTTGATTTACCTCCCTAGAGCAAAACCAACAGGATGTAAGTGGATTTTCAAAAAAAAAAAATACAACCCTGATGGGTCTATTGATAAGTATAACGCTAGATTAGTAGAAAAAAGTTTTTCTCAAAAGCAAAATATTGACTATTTTGATACTTTTGCTCTAGTAACAAGAATTTCTTCTATTAGAGTTTTAATGGCTTTTGCTTCTATCCATAATCTTGTTATTCACCAAATGGACGTTAAAACTGGGTTTTTGAACGGTGACTTAGAAGAAGAAATTTATATGATTCAACCCGAAGGATGTATAGTTTATGGTTAAGATAATAAAGTATGCAAACTCCTTAAGTCGTTATATGGTTTAAAATAAGCACCAGAATAGTGGCATGAAAATTTTGATCAAATTATGATTAATGATGGTTTCTCCACAATTGAAGTTGATAAATGTGTTTACACACTAAATCTGTGAGTGGAGAACATGTTCATATATGCTTGTATGTAGATGACATGCTTATTTTTGGTACTTGTCTTGATATTGTTATTAGAACCAAATCTTTTATTTCATCTAATTTTGATATGAAAGATATGGGTGAGACAAGTGTAATATTAGGAGTTAGAGTCATTAGGGAAGGTGATAGTATTATACTATCACAAGAACATTATGTTGAGAAACTTCTTAGGAAGTTTGGTCACTATAACTCTACCCCTTTGAGTACCCCTTATGAAGCTAACTCTCACTTAAAGAAAAATAGAGGTGATCCTGTTGACCAACCTCAGTATGCCCAAGTAATTGGGAGCCTACTGTATCTAATGAACTTTTCTCAATCAGACATTGCGTTCGCAGTTAGTCGTCTGAGTAGGTATACTTTCAATCCTGGTCATGATCATTGGAAGGCACTTGCTCACATCATGCGATACTTAAGAGGTACCATGAACTATGGTATTGTGTATTAGAAGGATATTATGCTAACTGGATTACTGATCCAGATGAGACAAAATCCACTAGTGGTTATATCTTTACACTTAGTGGTGGTGCAGTAACATGGAGGTCAGCCAAACAATCGATAATAGCTAGATCGACTATGGAGTCGGAATTTGTAGCTCTAGAGTTGGCTGGTACTGAAGCTGAATGGTTGAAGAACCTTTTAACTAGAATTCCTTCGGGAGTAAAACCGACACCATCAGTGTCAATACATTGTGATAGTCAATCAACAATAGCCGTTGTAAAGAATGAGACCTTTAATGGCAAAAAAAGACATGTGCAACTGAGACATAATATTGTTAAACAATTGCAAAAATATGGAATGATATCGATCGATTATGTGAAGTCAGAAGTAGATTTGGCTGATCCTCTAACAAAACCCTTAGGGAAGAGATTAATTTGTGAAACATCGAGGGGAATGGGACTTAAGCCAATTGAAATTAAGAAGTGATGGTAACCCAACCTTTGTGATTGAAGATCCCATGAAGAAGGTTCAATGTGTGGTAAAAACAAGTTGCTTCTTGATACTGCTAGCACTAAAATTAATTAAAGTAATTAATTTTATTCTTGTCGCTTCCAATGGTGTTATGGTGTTATTGTGATAGTGTTAGACTGCAAAGTTAAGAGGTTAAGCTTTAAGCTTTTAATGATTATCATAGCCCTTATGGGTGGTGTATGACTTGCATCATACACTTGATGAAATCACCTATATGATTGTCAAGTGGGGCCGCTTGCATGAGATCCTGGCGAGATCTCTAGAGCACTCATGAATACCGAGCACGCGCATGGCCTAGTAGCACAAAATGGCGGAAACAACAAGAATTGTGCGGTGTAATGTCATGGTAAAACCTCTAACATATAACATGTGCCTTGGGTTCCATAGTTTGTTAAACCAATTCACTATATGTTTAGTTTTATCTGTCTAGGACTGGTTCCATAGCTTGCTATACAAATCCGATGCATTACATCTACTGTGATAACCCAGGAAAGTTCTTTTCTTTATTCTTTTTCCAACTTTTGAAATATGTGGGGGTTGTTGTAATTTTATGAGATATTTCAAAAGTATTGAAGTCCTGCTTTGCCTATCCAAAAATGTCTATTTTAAGCTATTTTGATTAATCAGGATTATTTTTATTGAATATTATTGTTAAGTATTTTCTTTTTTTTTGACAAATTGTTAAATATTTTATTAATAGCTATTTACTTGAGCTCCAAGTATTGTCCACATTCAGTTAATTAAAAGCGTCCAGATACGTCACTTGTTCAGCAATCTCCATTTTCCACTATTTTAGTGTAACAAACTGAGTGGTTTGGAGCTCTTCTTTGACTGACTTGTAACTTTTAGGGAAGGCTAGTAGTAATTAGAGTTAACGCATAAACACACAAAAAAACTCTAACTCTCACTCCTTTCTTCTTTTATGGGTTCAACACCTAATTACTAAAAATTCATTCTTGTCAATTCAGAAACCTTAGTCGCCACTGTGACTCAAGACGAAACTGGTTGTATCCTCGGGGATTTGCGCTTTTGAGGCGGATAAATTCTTAAGGGCCCATCGTCAAACCCCTCTGGTTATTTTTATTTAACGTTTATTCTTTTGCAGGTAATTACATTGTTGCTTCAGGTCATAATTTACAACACAACCATGTGAACATTTTAGAACATAATACACCAACATTACACAAAAAACCTCATCAAACTTGAAATTACCATAAAAGACCTCTAAAGTAATATTACAAAATTTTTTTTTAATTGAACATTACGAAGTTTTAATTATAAAATTTACACAAAAATGGCTTAAATATGTTCTTATCTCTATATAGGGGCTAAGTAGAACTTAGTCCCTGAAAAAATTGTCAATAACCCCTTATAGATTTCACTATTTTCATTTTAGCCCTTCAATTACTTTCTCCGTTTGGAAAAAAAGTTAAGCTGCAAACATTTTGTCTCCATGGCTTTGCCGCGTAATTTTTTTTAGTTCCCTTTATATTTTAAAATGCTAACTTTGAAAACACACCTAAAATGCTAACAAAAGCTATAACAAAAGCTATGGAGGACCAACAACTGGCTGCAAAATTTGGCAGCAGAGATTGGTTGCAATAGAAACAGGGGGCATGTTTTGAAGGATCCCCAAACAATGTCAAAGGATACTCCTATTTTTGCCATCCTCGTGCGTAAGGTTTTTCTGATATTGGAGTCGAGGCTCCCGTTGGAGGTTCTTTAGTGAGTCCAAACTCTATAGTGGAGGCTACAGTGGTTTTATGTTTAGAGAAAGTGGATAATGGTTGTTTAATACTTTTTCTTAATGAGTGTGAATCCGAGAAGAGAAGAGAAATACTAGCAATGCTCTCTTTTATGAACCGATATCATGTAGTTATTATTAATTCAATATTTAATTTAATTTCAAAATCAAGAAATATAAAAACTGATATGTTATTAAGTAATTAGATACGAGAGTGTTCACCAAAAAGATACCCAACATAGAATTTAACTAATACAAAAAAGATAGAATTTGTCACTTTCTATATATGCCCTTTTTTCGATTATGGCCATAAGGTTTTAACGTCGGTGCTAAAGGATCGACTCTTTCTCAATACGACTCTTTCTTAAAAATAGAGATGAACCTTTTTGTTTGGTATAAACCGGATGTTTTCTGCGCGCAACTACGGTCTACGGAGACTAATCTCTTGAGCCAGGTAGGACCACAATGGGCGGCAAAACTCTCCCTCGAGAGATTTAACATTGCAAATACGCAAAATTCCTTTCTCAATAACCGATTTGGTAAAGAAAAAAATAATTTCGTGATAAAATAAGTAAAATGTTCGGAAATTTTTTTAATTGATTAAATATGCGAAGTTTTTACTCAATAACCAGTTTGATGAAAAATTAATTTCATGACAAAATATGTAAAGCGCGGTGCTAAGCTTTGTGTTTTGGAGTACTTTAGAGTTCGAAAAAAAATTCAATTGTTCAAAGCAATAGTTCGTTTCTCAATAACCAATTTACGCAAAAAAAATCATGACAAAATATGTACAACACAACACTTGTTTATGATTGTGCTTTGAGGTATTTAGAGTTTTAAAAAAATTTAACTAACCATCACAAACCTCTTCTTTTTCAACAAACTACCACGCACTCTAGAAGATCATCGCAGAGATAAAAATCGTTCATACAAACAATTAAAATGTTAAGCATCTAAAAATATCATATAAAAAAATAAAGAAATTTAAACATCTCAAAAAATTAGCATTATAGAAATCTGGCGTGGATCTGTTGCTCAGTTACAATCTGGCGCGGTTATTCTGTTGGTGGTGAAAGAAGATAGAAAGATGAAGGATGGAGACTGCGATAGGGAGAAGTAGGCGTGAAAAGATTGAAGAAGGGAAAAATGAGCGTGGGGGAGATGGAAATCTTGTAGTTGCTTGTTTAATGGTTAGATTCAGTGTTTGTCACTTAGTAGTAGTTGTTGTTATTGTTGTTGTTGTCGTCGTTTACGCGAGGAACACTTGCACTACTGTCACATCTTGTAGTAGACTATGAAAGGGGAAGACGACATGGTTTGAGAGCATGAGTCTTGGGAGATGTGAGAGTTTCAAGAAAAAATAGGGAAGCAAAACAAATTGGTCTTGGGAGATGTGAGAGTTTCAATTGAGTATTTTTTTTCCATTTTAAATTTTAACCTTGATATATATATCAGTCGGACAAGTGGGGAATGTTGGGGTAAACCAGAAAAGTTTGGGCAAAGCCGGATCTAAACGTTGGCTAGGTAGGCGCCTTGTAGTAAGAGGAGTTGTTATGAACCCTGTAGACCATCCCCATGGGGGTGGTGAAGGGAGGGCCCCAATTGGTACACAAAATGTTTTTTTCACATGAATATATTTAGCAATAATGGAATTTCGGTTCTTTTTACTTTCCTGAATCACATGAAATTTTACCTAACTTCGTCTATGAAATACCTATTATGAAAAGAGGAATAAATATAATTTTATACGCAAATTGGAATTGGAATTTTTTTGTAATAAAACAAACCGATCTAATCTATCTAACTTGTAATATAAATCGACACAAATTTATAAAATTCACCTAGACTTCGGCGGGGTTTTTAAGAATTAAGAATCTCAAAACAAAAATTGAATTCGGGATTTGCTCGGCTCGATGAGATAAAGATAGAATCTAATAAGCAGAAACAATATAGTATTGATTTTTTTCGCACTTCCCTTTTCAATTGTTCCAAAACGAATTCGGGACCTCCCTTTTCGCACTTCCCTTTTCAATTGTTATAAAAGCAATGTTAGTGGATGGGGGAATGTTGGTTTCCGGGGTTTGAACTCGGGACCTCCTTCTTGCACTCTTTTGGTGCACTCTTTAGATATCTCTTATCTCGCCAACTGAGCTATCTACTTGGGGGACTCTTTTAACCTTGATATATGCCTCTAAACTATTTTGAATGCCAATATTGTTTCAAAAAAAAAAACTATTTTGCAATGAATGTAATAAAATATTGAATGTGAATATAATACATATTCATCAATTCTACGGGATGATTACTGATACACACTACATTTTTTTGGTAAAACATGTTTTATCATTTAATCTTTCGTATTATTTTATATTGTTTATATTGAATGATTTCTTTTATTTGTTTTTTTTTTGTTTTTTAAGAATGCTTTTTTGGTTATTTCATATTTAGATAAAACAATTGAATAAATAATTGATCTAACAAAATTGTATTTTTTTTTGGTAAACCCGGGTATCCACCACACGGACAGTAGTGACTAATCTCTCGCTCATTGTAGGTGCCTCGAGGGGCAGGACAGTTGGCCCGGAGTTTTAATGCTGCTCCGTACTCAAGGCGGGGATCGAACCACCGACCATTGATTAAGGGAGGTTCAGTCCCAACCGCTGAACCCCACGCTCTGGGTTACCAACAAAATTGTATCAAATTGAATTATTATTCTTGACAATTTTTAATTAAAAATATCTATAGTACTATATATAAGGTGAGAGGAGAGTTTATTGTGAGAGATGAGAGGAGTAAATCTGGACCATATAACACTACATAGGTGATTGTGATTAAAAGGTGAGTAGCTTTGTCCAAAAAAAATGTGGGTAGTTATCATGTTGACTTTTTGCTTTAATCACAACCACTCATAATTTGATCTATGGTTATGATTGGTTCCTCTCACCATCTCATTATAAAAGTCCTCTCATAATATACCTTCCTTATATATATATATATATATATATATATATATATATATATATATATATATATATATATATATATATATATATTAATTGCTTTCTGTCTTTAATTTATTTATTTATTGTTGCATTCCGTATGCTACCTACTTCCCCTCTGTCTCTTTAATTTAATCTTCTTCTGATTCCGATCCCTCTCTGGTATCAGAGCCAGATGGTGGAAGTAGGAATGTAGTTATTAACTTTGAACTGTTGGTTACTTATCTGGGTTTATGCTTTGCAATTAATTATAAGTTGTTCATAATCATATAAGTGCCAAATACATGGATATTATTTCTGAAAAATAATATATATACTAAGTGTTATACTATAGTGTGCTCCTTGACTATAGCTAAACAGTCAAATGCGTACGTCAATACAGGCGTCAGGCAAGGGCAGTGTTTACTGCTGTATTTTCTCAATTTACACCTCTTGGGGGGCCCCAATGTGGGTATGACCATGGGTTTTGAGAAATCCTATAGTCAATTGGTCTACTATTTTATGACTAATATTTGTGAAAAATGATTAATGGTATTATTCATCTATGTTTATACCTTGTAGAATTTACCTATATCCTTAAACATTTAATGAAGTATACTGCTATATACTTACTTTGAGGTTTTACTATGTTATATTCTATATATGTTATATTCGGTGTATTTAATTAATTATGTGTCTATGATCAAAATAGTTCAGAAAAGCTCTTTTCATAAAAACTTTGCTATCTCTTTAACCCTATAAGGATTTTCTTGTAAGAATATCTGGTAATCTCACTTATGACGAATGGTATGTGAAATGCATAATATCCCTGCTGTTGATTAAAGGGTCGCATAATTACCACCCGGAGAGATAAAATATTCTTAATTAATCCTTGGTATAAAAGAGGAAGTTTTGCGAAAACTCTTTGTTTTGATCATGTGACTGACATAAATACAAGATATAACTTAGAATATATATTTGTTAAACCAAGTCTGTTATATAACTGTATTTACTTTAGTATTGTTTGCTGTATAAAGGTTATTTCCACTCCAAAGTATAAATTAAAAAATAATTCTTTTATTCAAGTTTTAATATCCATTATGGTGGCCTTATACTGATCTTCGAACAAGACATAGTTAACTCCACAAGCATACTCCAGAGGGTAAGTACTAGTTCATGATTAATACTTATATTTCTATGTAAACCAAGTGAAGGCATTGATATCAAACGGGTGAGGATATTATATTTTTTACTATGTTTAGATCTCTTTCCTCACGCTTTTCTTGCAATTCCAATAGGCCTTCATCTTCTCAATCTTCTCTTAGTGAGAATCAATCAAACCAATCCTTTTCAAACAAAATCTTCAAAGAAGAGATACGTTTTGAAAATATCAATCAGGATTTAGATAATTGGGATATCCCAAAAATATCCCAGAAAAACCTTTACAAACCAAAAGGGTTTTTCTCTAAAACTGATTATGTTATCAGAACAGTTGAACAAAAAATCATACTCCGAAAGGACGATGAGGAGTTTCATCTACTTTCTGAAAAAAGTATGAACAATCATAAATCTAAGAACTTCAACTACCTACACATAGGAAGTGTCCAGGTAGACATGAAGCCTCTTACTAGAGAATCTCTTAACGTAGCAGTTCTACTCTGCTTAAGAGATGCTCGCCACAATCAGTTTCACGATTCCTTATTAGGAACTGTTGAAACTAGCCTAATTCATGGGCCTATCTTTTTCAATTGTTTTCCAGATCTGACAGTTAGTCTGGATGACAAGAACATCCTTGATGTTCTATTTCTTAATGTCAAATGTCATGGTTATGACATGAAGGAAGGATCTGTCCCAATCACTCTGATATACAGAGTTCAATACAAAGTAATGAACTCTATCAGATCCAACTTTCTCAAAACAAAATGTCACAAATCAGGAGAAACCACTTTGTTTCTCACTGACAATAGTAAGGCCAATATTATTGTGCCTAAAACAATCCAATGGAGTGACATCACCTTACCAGAAACTTGGACCTTAGAGAAAGCTGCTCCTGCGGCACCTAGGTTAACACCTGAGTTTCAAGATGTTATACAATATCAAACTGGGAAAGTTGACCTCGGGTTCAACAGGAGAAACTCATTCTCCATTCCCAGGTCTCTTAATTCTGAAGAGGACTTCAGAATGGCTATGTCCAGAGGAGCCTCCTCCAGGAGGTCCTTCTCCGTAGCCAGGGAACCTTCCAATCTTGGTGCTGGACCCTCCCATGATGGTTCCACAATCCACCTACAGGGCTTTGAAACCACAACCCCTGTAAAAACCTCTTATCAAAAGGATAATGAGGATCATAGATCTATCCAATCTCCAACCTACTCCTCCCTTAATGAACCTTATGATATTTAAGTTCGTTATTGAAAAGGAATCCCTTAAGAAAGAATTCTACTCTGAGGAATGGTCTCCTCACAGAGAGTGGTTCCTTCTGCATTTCCAGGGACACAAGCGTAGGAAAATCCAAGAGAAATTTTACAAATTTCTCAATCATGTCAAATGTAATATCCCTTTCTTTAATTGGTTTCAGGAGTATGCCATTAAGAAAGGTATTACCTATCCCTTCCAATCCAGTTTAGCTGATAAGCTGGATGTCCCTGTTATTCCTACTAAACACCCTAAAGATGTCTTAGAGCAATCTAGGTATCTCCATGCTTTAGGTATTCCTACCCAGGTAGAAACCCTATTGCCAATCCCGTTCTTCAGCATAATGAGCACAACGAAGAACTCTTAGCGAAAATCAAAGAGCAACTTGACCTACTTAAGGCAATGGCTCTTGACAATCATTTACCCAAGAGCAATGACTCTATAAACATGGTAAAAGTGACATCCTCTGATGAAGACGACCAAATTAGCTTTGAGGCTAAGGTTGTCTGCTTTAAATGTGGCATTCTTGGCCACATCAGCAGAAAATGTCCTAACCAACCTAAACCTGGTTACAAACCCAAAATTTACCATAGGAAACAGGCCAATAAACCTGTAACCCAGGGTGAACTTCAAACTACTAGCCATACCATAGACACTTGCTGCACCTGTGGTAAGAAGAAAACCAAAACTCAGGCTAGTAACCAATCTACCAAGAAGCAGCATGATAGCCCCAAAAGGCCTATCACTTGCTTCACTTGTGACAAAACTGGTCACAAGAGCAAAACCTGTAGGATCGTAAGGAAGCTTAAAGCCCTTAAGATAGATCCTAGTATCAAAACCAATATCATCAATTGCTTCAAGAATGACAGAACCAGTCACACTAACAGGTATGACAGAATCAAAGGGAAACTTGAAACCCTAGAGTTAGATTCTGAAACCACAGATAAGGTTAATAAATTATTAACCCTATCTTCAAAACATGGTTCTGACATTGGCTCAGAACCCACTAACCATTCTTCTAAAGCCCTTGTCCAAACCCAGAAGAATGTGTTAACTATCAGCAATTTCAATCTTTTGTCTCTTATCAGGAATATTGAGAATAGAATTATTTGGGAGTCCCCAACTCTACTCTTCTCTTTCCACACATCTATGGACACTATAGATACTTATTATCTGGGGCAACCCATTATGTTTGAATCTCTAAACAAAATCTTTGATTCAAACTACAATATCCTCTCTGTTTTTGATATTAATTCTGGTCTAAGTCAGAACCATATCAAAATAAGGGCCAATAATGGTACCAATAGGATTACTGATAAGCTAGTCACCAGTGCTAGTTCATACGCAGTCCTTGGTCCCTAAAATCCTGTTAGAACCTCTTTAGACAAAAGAAAAGTTTTAACTACCAATATTATTATTCCAAATAATCAAATTAATTTATCTTCTAATCATACTAGTATGTTTGTCACCTATACTAGTTCACAAACTATTAATCCTGTTAAAACCTTTTTAAACAGAAGAAAAGTTTTAACTATCAATTTTCTTATATCAGAAAATCAATTTAGATTGTCTTTTAAATATAAACTTGTGACACATTATGTTTATATCAAAAGGCACAATATTCAAAGTATTTTTGATATCTTAAGTTTATTTGATTTTGATATATTAAGAATTCAAGTAATACTTTCCTTGTCTAACTCTCCTGCGACTGTTTACAGGGCTACAAACACTATGGCTTCGAGAAACCCCCAAATATCTTACCAGTTACTACAGAAACCCCCATTTTACCAGTTACTACATGATCCCCCTTACCAATTAATAGGATCCGTTGACACTAAGTCTTTGACTTACACCAAATCTCAACCGCTTAAATTAAGTCATCCCTCGGTTCACAATATTTCAAAAAGAAAAAGAAAAAAGGGGCACGTGACTTGTTTTGCCTTTAACATCTTGCCTTTAATAACCATAATCTGTGTACCGCACGGGAGTCAATTATAGTAAACATAAAAGAACCCGTGTCTCAAATTATGGTTTTCTAAGTGAGATTTTTTCTTATGCCTTTGTTAATTTGTTTGTTTGGTTGATGCGGCCCGATAAACTACATATTACCTTATATATAGTACCAACACACAATAATAATAAGCAACAGTAAAGAATATTATTGTCAAAAAAAACTGTAAAGAATATCATAAAAAATATATGGGGTTGGACGCTTCCATTCCAATACTTCAACTTCAAATTAGAGTTATATTAAAAAAGAGTAGGCTAAATATATATTTTGGCCCTTTATCTTTGGGGTTGTGGTCACTTTGGCCCTTTATCTTTTTTTTTTCTCATTTTAGACCCTCATGTTTTTTGTTTGTGTCATTTTGGCCCCTGCAGTTATCATTTTGGTCCTTTATGTTTTTAATTGATTTCATTTTAGTCCCTTATGTTTTTAATTGATTTCATTTTGGGCCCTTATGTTTTTAATTGATTTCATTTTCGTCCTTAAAAATTTGCCTAAAAAAACATAAACATAACGGCAGGGGCCAAAATGACACAAACAAAAAACATGAGGGTCTAAAATGAGAAAAAAAAAAGATAAAGGGCCAAAGTGACCACAACCCCAAAGATAAAGGGCCAAAATATATATTTAGCCAAAAGAGTATGAAATTAGATTATATTGTAATAAGGGAATGGAACTATATATAGTTTTGTAGTTTTTCCCTATATACACTAATGCAATCAGAATCCTTATTATCATTGTCATTTTTTCAGTTGCTTTGTTTATGATTTTGAGTTTTTAAATTTTTATCTTTTAGTTTCAGGATAGGGGAAGTGAAACTGACAATAGTAAACATTTGAGTAATTAACCTTGTTCTAGAGTCAATCAAGAGGTCCTATTAGCAATACCAGGGGGTGCAACTAGCAACAAGATATGGATCAGCCCAATCAACTTGGCCCATATCCACTACATGCAAGCCAATACACTTGGAGGGTTCAGATCGCCTCCACTGATCCGACGATCTACAACGAACAACAATTTCCTATAAATACAGTCTCGCATAGCCATTTACGAGGTACACACTCTTCCTTCGCATATACACTGTCTTACTCTCATACTGACTTGAGCGTCGGAGTGGCTTGCAGGTACCCCCCGGGGCGCTCACTGACCAACAGCCAGGACAACAAGGGACCTACCAACAGCAGCCTACCAAAAAGCTGGTAGGTACAGAACATTGGCGACCACAGTGGGAGATTTTTATATTTCACACAATCACTACTCGAACTTTTTCTCTTGCTGCACAAATGGCTTCCAGAGGCCGACCCCGGATTCGAAGCATCACCTATAAGGGCACCTGGCAGGGCGCCTGTGATGAAGCAGCCAGCGCCCATGAGGGCGCCTGGCAGGACGCCTGTGATGAAACAGCCAGCGCCCGTGAGGGCGCCTGGCAGGGCGCCAGTGATGAAGCAGCCAGCGCCCATGAGGGCGCCTGGCAGGGCGCTTGTGATGAAGCAGCCAGCGCCCATGAGGGCGCCTGGCAGGACACACATAGTGAAGCACAAAGTGCCCATGAGGGCGCCATGGTAATTGATGGAAGCAACCCCCTTGATGACTGGGGGTCAAACAAGTCAATGAGGAAAAAGTGGAAAGAAATCTTGAGCGTTGCGTCAACCTCAACCCCTAGGAAAGGACCAATCAGACCACCTCTATCCTTTGACGACAAGGATTTGTTTGACGGGAAACCAAACGAACACGTCCCGCTGCTCATCACCGCCATTATGGCCAACACTGAAGTAAGAAGAGTCCTGGTCGACCAGGGAAGCTCAGTAGACGTCATTTTCGAAGATCTACTGCAAGTATTGAACATCTGTCCCACTGACCTGACTCCATACCGAGGAGAGAATTTGACCGGGTTCGACGGATCAATGACTAAGCCACGAGGCCACTTGGAACTCATGGTCACCTATGGAGACCCCGATAGTAGACCACCTTTGTTCAGAACTATCAAAACAGCCTTCCTAATCCTCCCATGTAAGTCTATACCAGTGCATTATCGGGAGACCGACATTGGGAAAGCTAGGAGCCGTAACCTCAACCATCCACCTGAAGATGAGGTTCCACAATTTAGAGAATAAGGTTGTGACCCTCATGGTAGACCTGGATGCAGCACGCAGATGTTACTACATGAGCCTCAAGGATGAAAAAGAGATTACGGAGGTAAGAAACCCAGGCGGGGAATCCGGGAGAGAAGCTGAAATAAATTTGGCAGACTTAGATGCCAGATACGATCCGGATAGTGAGGAAGAGGAGGAAGATTCCGTCGTCGCTAAGGAACTCAAAAAAGCGCATGAAGAGGCCCGAGCCAGATGGCACCTTCATCTCCATCCAGTTAGGAGAAGACCCCACTAAGACTATCAGGATAGGCTCCGATCTCCCCGAGGAGGACAAAGAAAAACTTACCATCTGCCTAAGGGAGAATGCGGACCTGTTTGCCTGGTCCGCAGCCGACATGCCAGGAATACCACCCGAGGTAGCCTGTCACCACCTGGCTGTTAATCCTTACACTAAGTGGGTCGCCCAGAGAAGAAGAGTCCAAAAGGGAGAGAAAGCCGAAGCCGCTGTGAAGGCTGTGAAGGACCTCGTGGAGGCAAATTTCGTAAAAGAAATTAAGTACACCACCTGGCTGTCAAACGTAGTCCTTGTGAAAAAATCTAACGGAAAATGGAGAATGTGTGTCGACTACACTGATCTCAACAAGGCATGTCCCAAAGACGCCTTCCCCGTCCCTAGCGTGGACAAGTTAGTCGATAGCGCTTCAGGATTCCGTTTGTTATCTTTCATGGACGCATACTCGGGATATAACCAAATCCCGATGTTCCCGCCCTATCAGGAGAAAACAGCATTCATGACGGAGCAAGGGAATTATTGTTATCGCGTAATGTCGTTTGGACTCAAGAACGCCAGGGCGACCTATCAAAGAATGATGAATAAAATCATCAAAAGTCAAATCGGCCGGACAATAGAAGTATACCTAGACGACATGATAGTGAAAAGCAAAAGCGACCCAGATCACCTCAAGGACCTGACAGAAGTGTTTTCTGAAATCCGGAAGAACAATATGAGATTGAACTCAGAGAAGTGCACTTTTGGAGTCCGTGCGGGGAAGTTCCTCGGTTTCTATCTCACTGAGAGAGGCATCGAGGCCAACCCAGACAAATGCAGGGCGGTGACCGAAATGGCATCGCCCACCACAAAGAAGGAAATTCAGAAGCTCACCGGGATGATAGCCGCGCTGTCCCGATTCATCTCGAAAGCAGCCCACAAGTCCCTTCCTTTGTTCAAGCTTCTTAAGAAGGAGACGGGTTTTGATTGGACCGCCGAACAAGAGCGGGCGCTGACCCTTTTGAAAGAGACCCTCTCCGAGCCACCCATTTTGACACGTCCCGAGGAAGGAGAAACATTATACTTATACCTCACAGTGGCCGATGAAGCGTTAAGCGCAGTACTCGTCAGGGAAACCAGCACAGGCCATAGGCCGGTGTACTATGTCAGTAAGGCGTTACAGGGACCGAAATTGAGATACCAAAAAGTGGAGATGATCGCCCTGGCAGTCGTGATCGCAGCCAGGCGCCTTAGGCCATATTTTGTGGCACATCAAGTAGTGGTACGAACCAATCAGCCAATTAGACAAATATTGCACCGTCCCGACCTGGCGGGAAGGATGATCAAGTGGGCGATCGAGCTCTCAGAATTTGGGATCAAGTACGAAACAAGACCGCCCATGAAGGCTCAAATCTTAGCGGACTTCGTAGCTGAAATGACAGCGGCGCCACATGGAGACAAAGCAGAAATGGTATGGACCCTCCACGTGGATGGGTCCTCAAACAGCAAAGGGAGTGGAGCCGGAATGATACTTGAAAACTCAGAAGGACTCATAGTAGAGGTCTCCCTGACCTTTTCGTTCTCCACATCCAACAATCAAGCGGAGTACGAGGCTTGCATAGCCGGCCTACGGTTGGCCAAAGATTTCGGCGCTACACAACTTGAGCTCCGCACAGACTCACTGTTGGTCGTCTCGCAGATCAGCGCAGCATTCGGAGCCTACGACCCGGTGCTGCAGAACTATCTTGCCAAGGTTCGTGAACTCCTTGGAGGGTTTAATAAGGCGGAGGTAAAACATGTGCCCAGGGGAGAGAATACTAGGGCTGATATACTCTCCAAGCTGGCCAGCACCAAAACACTAGGGAACCTTCAGAGCGTCGTCCAAGAAACTCTGTCTAGTCCCAGCATCCTCCTAAGCAATGAATCGCCCACCTCTGTTCTCACCGTCGAGGCAAGCCAGAGCTGGATAACCCCGATCCGTCAGTATATTCTCGAAGGGCAAGAGCCTGCTGACGCCAAAGAAGCAGCTTCCGTGAGGAGGCGCGCAGCATCATACTCGGTCATCGAAGGACAACTTTTTCGTAGAGGCTTCTCGATTCCTCTGTTAAAATGTGTAGAAGGGCTAGAAGCAGATTACGTGCTCACAGAGATCCACGAGGGGATCTGTGGACAGCACCTGGGAGGACGAGCCCTCGCGGCGAAAGCACTCAGGGCAGGTTATTACTGGCCTACCATGAATGAAGATTCGCAAAATCATGTGAAGAAATGCGAAAAATGCCAAAGGTACGCTGACGTGCATGTCGCCCCCTCCTCGGAACTGACGTACCTAAGCTCTCCCTGGCCTTTTGCTTGGTGGGGAATCGATCTTTTAGGTCCCTTTCCGCCCAGCCCAGGGCAGGTAAAGTACTTAATAGTCGCAGTCGATTACTTTACCAAATGGATTGAAGGCGAGCCCTTGACCACTATCACAGCTAAAAATTGTATGAAATTCTTCAAGAAGAACATCATGACCAGATTCGGCATACCGGAGGTGGTCATCACCGACAACGGCACGCAGTTTGCGAACAAAGGTTTCAGACAACTGATGACCGACCTGGGCATCAAACACCGCTTCACGTCAGTAGAACACCCCCAGACCAACGGACAAGCCGAAGCAGCCAATAGAGTAATTTTGAGAGGTCTAAAGAGGAGGCTCGACGAAGCAAAAGGCTGCTGGCCGGAAGAGCTACCTTATGTCCTATGGGCCTACAGAACTACCCCTCACTCGTCAACAGGTGAGTCGCCCTTCCAGATGGCATACGGAACGGAGGCGGTCATACCCGTCGAGATCGGAGAGCTAAATTGGAGAACCAAGAGCCCAAGCCCCCCGGAGACCAATGGTCAAAGACTCTGCGAGGAGCTGGACTTCGTCGAGGAAGTCAGAAACCAAGCAGCACTAAAGGATTTGGTGATCAAGCAAAAAATGGCTGCAAGATTTAACGACAAGGTGGTTCCCAGAACCTTAGAAGTCGGCGACCTAGTCTTGCGAAGGGCAGACATAGGTTTGAAAAACAGGTCCCAAGGAAAGTTAGCTCCAAACTGGGAAGGCCCATACAGAGTAGTTGCGGAAACCGGAAACGGAGCTTTCAAGTTGGAAACCCTGGCAAAGGAGCCAATACCGAGAACTTGGAACGCGGATAAGCTGAGAAAGTTTATTGTCTGAGCAAGACAAAAATGTTAAACCGATGTAATAACTTAAGATGTTACCAAACGAAATTGTACCCTTGTAATTCAAAATATCATGTTGCAATTACAATGTTCACTCCAGCACCTCCTCGCGCGCGTCCCCCCGACACTCATGAGGGGCCAAGGAGCCGGGTAGTCACCCGCAGAAGGCACCACCAGGTAGTCAACATGATATCGCCATGAAGGCACCACCCGGATCCTCCGAGCGACACAGGCATCAACAAATCTAGGAACTGGGGCAAGTTCCTTCAAAGATCCCAGAAATACATGAACTATAAGGCTGGAGCAGCCAGCACCCATGAGGGCGCCTGGCAAGATGGGATCAAAAAGCAAAGTCCCGACCCAAACAACAGGGGACCATGCAACCAGGCAGAACCAAGGCACGAGTCGACCTACTCGGTTCACGAAGCGGCTATCAAGAGACGTCGCAACCTCTGATAGGTGAGTTAAATTCGGATCGATTCTGATAAACTCTTGTCAGAGTCCCTAGATGGATGAACGAAGCGGCATATCGAAAAGGTTGCAACCTCTGATGGGTAAGTTAAATTCGGATCGATTCTGATAAACTCCTGTCAGAGTCCCTAGATGGATGAATGAAGCGGCTTATCGAAAAGGTTGCAACCTCTGATGGGTGATTTAAATTCGGATCGATTCTGATAAACTCCTGTCAGAGTCCCTAGATGGATGAAAGAAGCGGCATATCGAAAAGGTCGCAACCTCTGATGGGTGAGTTAAATTCGGATCGATTCTGATAAACTCCTGTCAGAGTCCCTAGATGGATGAACGAAGCGGCATATCGAAAAGGTCGCAACCTCTAATGGGTGAGTTAAATTCGGATAGAACAAGGCAAGGACTGGCGCCCGAGCCCACCACGCGCATGCTAGTCATAGGAATGAGAATCAAGCCTGACAAAGACCTCATGATCAAATCAAAGGAGGCTTGACTCTAGAACGGCTTCCGGATACAAACACTGAGCGTGGCTCATCGCTTTGTGGTAGGCAGCATAGAAGAATCTCCACCACTTCATGCTCAATCAGCAGATCATCATCAGAAGAGGTAACGACGAAGCCAGGGAAGCCGGCTTCCTCCGAAGGAACGGCATCACTCACCATCTCTCAATCTGCAAGACGGGGGGCAGAACAAGCGGTTACAAGACAGACAGGAAAACTTGCAGACAACCCCCTCCCCTGAGATTGGGGACTTCAACAAAACAAGACATGCCCGAACACCCCCTCCCCTGAGGTGGGGGACGTCAACAAAACAAGACGTGCTGAAACACAAAAAAAACAAGAAAAGCAGGCTAAGAGACAAGATGAGCAGCAAAAAATAAAGCAAAGTGCCAAGCACACGTCTACACAGGTCAACACCCAGGAGGGCGCCTGTCAGGACCAGGAGGGCGCCTGTCAGGACCAAGAGGGCGCCCGTCAGGACCAGGAGGGCGCGTGTCAGGACCAAGAGGGCGCCTGTCAGGACCAGGAGGGCGCCTGTCAGGACCAGCAGGGCGCCTGTCAGGACCAAGAGGATGCCTGTCAGGACTAGGAGGGCGCCTGTCAGGATCGGGAGGGCGCCTGTCAGGGCCAGGAGGGCGCCTGTCAGGACCAGGAGGGCGCCTGTCAGGACCAGGAGGGCGCCTGGCAGAGGCAACCAGCGCCCATGAGGGCGCCTGACAGGAGCAACCAGCGCCCAGCAGAGGGGGCACCTGGCAGGGGGCAGTTTGAAAGCAATTCCTTCGCAACGGGATAGTCAACACTATGCAGCAAGGCACCCACGAGGGCACCATCAACAGCACGCAAGCAGGGAACAACACCCAAGGCAACCAGGAGGGCGCCAACTATCAAAAACAAACAAGCACCTTGGCCCAAGGCGCCCAAGAGGGCGCCAACATCAGGGGGCATGGCACAGGGCGCCCAAGAGGGCGCCAATCTCAGAGCATCCTGGCACAAGGCGCCCAAGAGGGCTCCAACCTCAGAGCACTTGGCACGAGGCGACGCCAACATCAGGATACGTCACCCTAGCTTGGTGCCTAGCACAAGGATTACACCGAAGGAGGTGTAAGTCACGGTCGCAACAAAGTGATCTCATACGACCCGACAAGACAGAGACGCCCAAGAAGGCTCCAACATCAGGGGGCATGGCACAGGGCGCCCAAGAGGGCGCCAATCTCAGAGCATCCTGGCATAAGGCGCCTAAGAGGGCGCCAACCTCATAGCACTTGGCACGAGGCGACGCCAACATCAGGATATGTCACCCTAGCTTGGTGCCTGGCACAAGGATTACACCGAAGAAGGTGTGAGTCACGGTCGCAACAAAGTGATCTCATACGACCCGACAAGACAGACAAAGCAACGCTTAGAAAAAAAAAAATTCCTTTTTACTCTAGAGAGTGAAAATGACGGAACACGGTTGTTACAAAGGCAGTGTCCCGCGTAACCTCACAGATCCGGCAAACCGACGAAAATCCTTCAAGCCAAGACCATCCTTCGGAATAATCTCGGCTTGGGGGGAAACTGTTCTAGAGTCAACCAAGAGGTCCTATTAGCAATACCAGGGGGTGCAACTAGCAACAAGATATGGATCAGCCCAATCAAATTGGCCCATATCCACTACATGCAAGCCCAATACACTTGGAGGGTTCAGATCGCCTCCACTGATCCGACGATCCACAACGAACAGCAATTTCCTATAAATACAGTATCGCATAGCCATTTATGAGGTACACACTCTTCCTTCGCATATACACTGTCTTACTCTCATACTGACTTGAGCGTCGGAGTGGCTTGCAGGTACCCCCCCGGGCGCTCACTGACCAACAGCCAGGACAGCAAGGGACCTACCAACAGCAGCCTACCAAAAAGCTGCTAGGTACAGAACAAAACTCTTTAATAGGAGCTAATTAAACTGACAATATCAATTGCTAAAATCATTTAGAATAATTCATCTAAAGTTATATCTTTAGAGACAATTTCATGAGTGATTATCTAGAGTTCGGCAAACATGGAGGCACTCATATATCTGCTGAGTAGTTGGCCGAGGGGGAATCTAGCTGAACCATAGATTTGCTCGAGTGGATATGAGCCGAGGCACTCATATATGGAGCATCATAGAAGGCGTGTTTCATACTAGACTAGAGAGAGAAAAGAATATGTGCTAAACAGATTGTTCTCTTCATGAAAAAACTGTCAATTATGAGGGAGAACCAAATTATAGTGAAGCTAGCTAGGAGCATCACTGGAGACGCCGAGGAAGGCAAGAAATAGCTAAGAGCAAGGGAATTTGGGTGTAATCATTTGAGTGCCTCGAGGGAGTTAGGAAACTCATAACTGAGAAATTTAGTTCCTTCCTCGGTGTAATCATTTGAAGAAACAAGGAATTAAAGGTTCAAGCTATAAGAGAAAGTTTGACAACAAGAACGCAATTGTTGCTGTAGATGTTGAACATGGTCAAATTATAGGAAGATTTGCAGACTTGGTCCCTCTCTTTACGATGTTCGCGACTCTTCCTAAGTTGTGCATGAACGTGGAAAAAACACAAGAAAGAAGCCTTGTGTTTTTCAAAATCTTTTCGCAAACTTGTTTTTCAAAATTTACTTCGTTAAAAAAATTATATGAAAACAAACAATGAACTAGCAAAAAGTAAAAGACTGAAAGATGTATTCTGGTTCGCTACTACCTGGTAGCTAATTCGATCCTTTCTATAACCTAGAAGGATTTCACTATTTTTTAAAAGTTACAACCTTTAGAATTTTTCTGCCAACCTTGACTTAACTCTTAACTTCTTCGAATGACCAAGTATAATTATACCTCTAAGGAAATGCTACTACTAGGAATTAAAGTTACAATTGTTCAAATAAATGTGAAATAAAAACTCTTCCTTCTAATGGATCACCGTCCGTAGGACCATATGATAGTAGGCATGTTATGACTTTATCACATATAGTCATTTTTCTTTTGATATCAGAATCTCTTACTTCTGTTCTAAGATAAAATATGTAATTTCTGCATAATTAAACAATGCACTAATCTAAATTGTCCTCATATTTAATTTGTTACCAACATGATGTGGCTTAATCATTTGGTCTTGGGTTCGATCCCTAGCCGATGCGTATGGAAAAATATCTGTTGAGAGAAGTCATTCCCTTAAATGGATATTCGACGCCTCGAATGATTAGTCTCCGGAAGAGTAATTTTTTCTAATTCCACTTAGTTCCAACAATGCAGCAGTGTACAACCTTGTTATTCGTGAATAAAACAACTCTCAAGATATCATCCTCCCAGCATATAAGACAACCACCAAACTTACAGCCACAATTTTATTCAACTCTCTCAAGATATCATCCTCTCAGCATTTTAAGACAACCACCAAACTTACACCCACTTTTTTTTCCACACTACTTGAGAATTTTTTTTAATTTTATCATAAAAGATAAATCTATCTTCTTTTTTAATCATTCCTTTATTTACCGTCTTTTCCTGTTTCAAAACTTTGATTTCATAAAACCAAATCCTAGAATAAATCTGATTGATGCTTGGAGCTCATGAATGGTAGCTAGAAGAAACTTTTTTTTGACCACCAAACTTACACACATTTATTAGTTTTTCTATATTGAATCATTGATTGAGAACCTTTTTTATTAGATAAAATAGTCTCTCCTTTTGTTTTTAATCGTTCCATATTTTTCTATTGTTTTCTCCCATTTCAAAACCTAGATTTTACAAAACCAAGAGGAAGAAGAAATCTGTTGGATGCTTGGAGCTCATGAAAGGTTGTTATTATTGATATAAAGAAATTTACCACAGGCAATGTAATTAAAATATAGTAATTTCAAAAAATGGTGATGAACTTCAAAGTTAGCACTTTCCTTGTAACAATTGCTAACGTTTTTAGTTGCATCAAGGGTCTTAATTTAAAAACTGAGGCTGCTGGAAAGTGTGGAAATATGTCAATTAAGTTTGCAACGCCACACTTAATCTGACACCAATGAAAGCTTGGACCAAATGAACTCTTTAGCAGACAGATACTTGGACAAATGCACACTACGTCGATAGGAATCATATGTTGTACTGACCAGATGCATTCTTCTTACAAGACGCAGAGTAGGGACAAGAGAGACCAAATAATTGATCACTGTCCAGTTCCATTTACTGTCCATATATATATATATATATATATACGAGTATACGACCATATGATAGTAGGCATGTTATGACTTTATCACAGATAATGAATTTTATGATTAAAGATACTTAATGAATTTTATTTTGTCCCCACAAAAATATAGGTGTTACCTACATAAGATAAGTTTCTTATAAAAAAATAGATAAAAAGTTATAAAAGACAAAAAATTAGTACTAATTAATTTTATGTGTTTGTTCATATAATATAATTTTAGTGTTTTTCTAATTAATACTAAACACGCATTATTACAAAAGATATCTCTGATTTAAGCTTTTGTAATCACATAAATATATATTTTGTAAAACAATTGTACAAAAACATAATTGGTTGTTTTTTGCCCCACTGAAAAAAGAATTCTAGATATGCCACTACAATTGGATTTCATGAAGAAGAAATTAACCTGTTGGATGCTTAAAGCCCGTGAAGGGTGATTATTATTGTTAATGCTTGGAATTCTTGAAAGGTTATTGTTATTACTATATATAAAGAAACGAAATCAAATGTAATTAAAATTAAAATTAAAATAGTAATTTCAAAAAATGGTGATGAACTTCAAGGTTAGCAATTTCCTTGTAACAATGCTAATGATTTTGATGGCATCAAGGGTCTTAATTTTGGAAGCTAGGATACTTGGATACTGTGGAGTGTCGACCACAGTTGGGACTGCAGCTGATAGTTTGAATCCTTGCTTAGGTGCTGCATGTAATGTGATGTGACAGCAAATGTTCCAGCAATTTGTTGTGCTAGAGTTGACACTTTGCTTAGTATTTCTCCAGAATGCCTTTGTGGTGCTTTGACTTCACGATTTGAAAGAAAGAATGACATTAATCTTGTCGCTGCAACATTACTTACTCATATGAAGGATACACATGTCATTGTAAGTAACCACTAATCACTAACTATTTTAACTTTGATTTGTGGTTCACATGCATGCAATCTATGGATGGAAATTGTGTTAGGAAGAATTTAACATTTCTAATATGAGAATTTGCTTACAGATCATGGAAAAATGTTAAGGCTCTAACATAGTCTAAAGGATACTTACGGTGAGTAGTCTAGAGAAACAATTTCATCAAACGTTTATTTTCTAGATATATTTATCATAATAGTGTTTGACATTTCTAATTTAATTTGCAACCTGATTTTTCTTTTGAACAGTTTTGTAATTTAATTAACCTTCCCCTTTTTTTCCTTACAGGAGGGTACACGCTTCCTTGAATCAAAATGAGTATAATACGTACTATGCAATATTGTTTAACATATTATATATAGAGCTTAATAATTAAGTATTGCTTTGTAAAAAAAAAAATAATCTAGTGTTGTAATATGACATCTTCTATTGGGAGAGGGACCTGTCCAACACTGTAGCATTTAGTATTTCCCAGTTTATCGTTGCATGGTTGAATGTATTGCTTCATATCATAAAATAATTATTACTATTATCTTGTCATAGTTACCATTTATCCCATTATCTTAACTTTTTTCACCACAGCTGCAGTTATATTATATATTTATTTTTAAATGGTTCATTTTGAAATTAACTTGGGCAGCTTTATAATAATTTTTTAATATAAAAATAAGTTTATGCTTCTTTCACTTATGAGCACATTCTCTCCAAATCTGTCGAAGATTTCATTTTTCTCCTTTTTTTAACCAAATTTTCTAAGATTGAGAGAGGAACAAATTATTGTAATTTTTTTTTTATAAGCAATGTTAGTGGTGGTGGGGGAATGTTAGTTTCCGGGGTTTGAACTCAAGACCTCATTCTTGCACTCTTTTGGTGCACTCCTTTGATATCCCTTAGCTCGCCAAATGAGCTACCTACTTGGGATACAAGGTTGTATACTTAAGGTCTCATTTACTTATTGTTAAATTATGGTGCCACTACAAGAATAAGCTTAATTTGCTACGAAAATTTCCGACGAAACTCATTTCGTCGCAAATTTCCGACGGATTTGCGACCAAAAGGTCCGTCACAATGGTTTAGGAAACACGCGCCTAAACTTCCGTGTTGGTTTCCGACCAATTACTTTTTCATCGCAAATTTTCGACGAAATATCCTTGGGAAATGCATTATTTTTCGTCGGAAACGATAAACACTAATGTTAAAAATAAGGCTTCTCTCGATACATTCATTTTCATACCTTTTCACTCATTTCATTTCACGGTCTCTCTTCCCTCAACCTCCACTCTCCTTCCCTCAACCTCAACCTCCACTCTCCTTCCCTCAACCTCCACTCTCCTCCCTCACCTCTACCCTCCTCCGCCCTTCTCCGTCGTTGAACCTTCGAGCTCCACGACCACGAAGATAGTCGCGTTTTTCCCTCTCTCCGAGCCTTCCACTCTCCCTCTCCTCGCGCCTCCACTGTTTCTCCGCCGTACTCCATCACATCTGGACCTCTTGCCGCAATCCTATTCTAGTCAAGTAATTTCTAGTATTTTTCTTAATTTGTTCCTCATCTCACTGATTTCATAAACCCTAAATCTATCAGTGTGTATAACCGTATATTGTTACTTAATTTCTAGGTATATAACCGTCTTCCATTCCAATCTATCAGTGTGTATAGACCAAATCCTTTGCTTATTTGTGTTAACTGTTGCTAGTTACCCTCTTCGTTTTTTTTTTCAAAAAGATTCCACCTTTGCTTCTTGAGTTTGGTTAATTGCTCTCTGTGACTCTTTCTTTGCATACCAAATCCTTTGCTTATTTGTGAAAACTGTTGATTTTGTGTGCTAAGGGGAAAGTCTTTTATGCTTGTCAGCTGAGATTGATTTGGAGGTCACAGCATGTATTTGTTCTTTGGTTTGCTTTCACGTTAAGGTGTATAATAGAATCTTTATGTGGAAAGATGTCATAACCTAGATTGCATATACAGATCTTCTTTAAAACCTTGGTTTTAACATGATTGGAAAGATGAAATTATTTGCCATGTGGGGTATTTTCAGGCATTCAAGAAGGCATGGAAAGCAGTATGTTCTTCTGGAGAAGCAGTTTTTGTGGTGCCTCAAGATAGTTATATACTCAAACCAATCAGATTCTCCGGTCCTTGCAAATCTAACATTGCTGTCCAGGTCAGTTATTCTACACTGATCAAAAGCTGGTTATTATTTAGTTTCCCATCTTTTAAGCAAATTATAACTATACTAAAAAGAAACTATTTGATGTATAAAAATTTGTCAGATATCTGGAACTCTTGAAGCATCAGATGACCCATCAGATTACAGTGAATATCAAAGACGCTGGCTGATATTTGACCATGTTCAGAAAGTGTTAGTTAATGGTGGTGGAACCGTAAACGGAAAGGGTAAAGATGAGCTAGGCATTGCTCAAAGTCATTGTGCTGAGGCATGGTTCAAGATTAAGGGAAACAAGTAATTGTTTTTTTGTTGATATATCTGTTTGTTTCTGGTTCATAGATGAATCTTTATTTGTTTGAGTTGTGTTATTGCTTGCAATGTAGATATTGTTCAAGATGTTGTGTACTTGTTTTAGAATTCAAAATGCATTATAGATTTATAAGGATTCTTAGGTTCTATTTGTTGGTTGTTAAAGAGGACTCTTATAAAAATATAGCATTAGACGAGAACAGGATTTAGGCGATAGGAAGTCCTAAATTGCAGTTCTGTTGTTGCTATCATTATTATCATCATTGTTGTTGTTGTTTTGTTGTTACTGTTTTGTTGGTGTTAAACTTCACCTCTAGAAGACCCTCAAATTTGGCTCTACACTTATGGAAACACCATTTTTACTTATCATTTTGTCAGTTGGTTAATGCATGTAACTCATTGTTGTTTTGCTTTTTAATGGCACATCTCTAGTTGGAGAACCACTATCATGATTATGCAGACTGACACTCGTGTTCCTGTTTGACAAAAAAGTGCTCATCTTGCCTCCATGATAAATTTGAATCCTTTGTTTCTCTGTTCCACTGATGTAAGGGGAACGAACTAGGAAAGTTAATTTTATACTTTCTTTGTCATTGCTTCTTAATATTAATGCTTGTAATGAATTCTCTGAGATGCCTTCTTCACTTGCCTTGAATCACGAGCTTTGTTAGAGTCTTGGCCACTTTTGCAAGATTTAAATTATGGACTAATGGTTCAGATGTGTGCTCAGTTCTTTTGTTGTTCAAAATTCTACTGCGCCTGATGAAGGACAGAATAAAGTTACTTTCTTTTTTGTTCAGTAATCTTTTTTGTTCTTGTTTGAAAGTACTTGCACTTTTTCTGATAGGTTGTCACAGAAAATAGGTGTTGGACTATGCTGCACAATGGGTGGCAGATTCAAGTTATGCACACTTACAAAGAGGCAAATAAGTGTGCCCATCTCCCATCTGTTAAGGGGAGCACTCAGATTCAAGATATGGGAAAGGTGGACAGGGTGGGTTGTCCTGTGGACTGCTAACATAGAGGTATAGCAATTCTGGTTGTTTTATGTTTTTTCTCTACCTTCTCTCTCACTTTGATTTATGTTTTTTGCATACTTGTTAACACAGAGGTTTTTCAAATGAATTTTATTATATCTTTTACTAACTGGCTCTCTGCGGGATTTAAGTTATCAAGCCAAATCATTAAAAACCCGGATCTCCGAAATACACAAGAGATTAAGGTGAATTTGATTTTTTTTATTTATTTTCCAACCTATAGTTTTCCTAGCTAATTAGTATATATGATAATGAAAATGTACTTAATTATGATTTTCTATAGCTGTGGCCTGTGAGCTAATCTAAAAAAATTCGGTTTATTATTGGATTCTGCAGTCAGTGGACTGATCCGGAGAAGATTAGTTCAGTGGAAGAATTGGGACAGATGGAATATTCACTCAAGGAGTCTCTTAATCAAATTAGAGCTCTTGCATGTGAGTTCCTCTCCTTTTCCCCTAGCTATTTTAGTGTTGTTTGTCTAGTTGATGTGTTGAAATCATGATATATGAATATGCATGCTCATATATTACAAGTAGACATGTTAAAGTTCCTGCCTCTCCCTGCTAAGTCACTCCCCACTGAATCATTTATGTTGCAAAATTTAAGTTGTACTGTATAATTTTAACTGATTTGAACATGATTGACATGAAGTAGTTGGTTTGATGCTTATAATCCGTGAATGGTTTGATGGTTATATCAGAAACTTACTTCTGTTAGTGTTATCTGCTACTTCAATAAACCTACAGCACATTTATTCTGTTTGTTTTTATTTCTGTTAGTATCTACTTTTGCGAATACTTTTAAGCATCTAGATGCTAAAGGAGTTCAATCAGTTTTTCTATATCCAGCAGTCAATGTGGATCAGTTCAATGAACCCACTTCCTCTAAGTAAATGACAATATTGTATCTTATCACATATTTTAAATGGAAACCCATCTTCTTCCTTTCATGATTGTGTGGCTCCAACATTGAAGCTTAGTGAGTTGTTTACATAGGCATTGAGTCTGTTCATATATTACGTACAGTTGAAGTAATAGTTGTATATATTACCATTTACAGGTTTGCATTGTTGGAGTACCAGCTGATAAAGACAATAAGAAGGCGAAAGTAATTCAAGATAATTGGTTTCCCGCATGGGACGAAGAGTTTGAATTTCCTTTGACAGTTCCAGAACTAGCTTTGCTCCGAATAGAAATTCGAGAGTATGATAAGCATGAAAAGGATGACTTTGGTGGACAAACATGTTTGCCAATCTCTCAGCTGAGATCTGGATTCAGGGCAGTCCCTCTATATGATCAGAAGGGTGAGAAATTAAAATCTGTGAAGCTTCTGATGCGGTTTCAGTTTACATAAACTACAGAGATTAGCTAGTCATATAGTATGGTCTCGTATATATATTCCTAGGTGGTTTTCCTTCTGATTAGCAAGTAGTGACTAGGGGTATCAAAAAGAACGTTGTAACAATAGATTATGTGGTTAACTACTTGAAATAATATTATTGGGCTTCAGAAGTCATCAACGCAAGTAGTATTTAGAAGTTTCACCAAGTGTCTTTTGATCTTATATATCCAGATAGCTTGAAATTAGTAAAAGTATATAACATCCGACATATCTAATGAGTAATGCAAACCTGTAGTTAAGCTGCATAAAATGTATAATTTAATTTTTTTTTATTTTTTTTTTAAATTTCCGACGGATTTCCGACGAAAATGTGTTAGAGTTTGCGGCGACTTTGCCACGGATATTTGCGACGGATTTTCGACGACTTTGCGACGGAGACATTTGCGACGACAAAATCCGTCGGAAACGATTTGCGATGAGCGATTTTGCGACGAAAATTTGTCCGCCGGAAAGTCCGTCGGAAACGTTAATTTGCGACGAAAATCAGTGCGTTTCCGATGGATTTTGTCGTCGGAAATCGTCGAATTTCTTGTAGTGCAAGGTGTGTCAAATTAACATCAGCGGCCTTGCCTTTTCTTCTCTTCTCAGAATCTTTCCGATCTTCTTCTTCGGGGAGACCCCCTCTTCCATAGCATTATTATCCGCATTGATGTGTAGATAAAAGCACCTCTGGGCGGACTCCAAGTCGGCGTTGAGGGTAATAACTTCGTTGCACAAAGAGTAGAATTTCATCTTGAGGTGGACTGTGGAAGTCACCGCCCTAAGTCTTCCTAATGCCGGCCTTCCAATAATGCAGTTGTAGATCGAAGGACACGACAAAACCAAGAATTTGGTCTTGACAGTCCGTACCAATGGTTCTTCACCATAGGTGACCACCATTTCCAAATAGCCAAGTGGCTTAGTTCGTGACCCGTTAAAACCGGAAAGGTCCGATCCTTTGTAAGGGGTGAGGTCTTCTTCAGATATTTGCAGCTTTCTAAGGAGATCGACGAAGATGATGTCAGCCGAACTCCCCTGATCAACTAGGATTCTTCTTTCTTCAGAATTGGCCATTACGGCCCTGATTAACAGCGGTATATGCTTATTGGGCTTCCTATCTAGCAAATCTAGATAGGGATGGCAATTTCTACCCGTAAGTGGGGATCCCCGCAGGGATTGCCCCGTTCGGGGCCCCGTGGGCGGAGAATTTTCCCCGTGGGGACGGGGACGGGGGAGAAAATCTCCCCACGGTCAAGGTGGGGATGGGGACGGGGATCATACCCCCCGCCCCGCGGGGACTCCTCCCCGAAATATATTACATAAATATTTTTATTATAGATGTATATTATACTATAAGTATTAATTTTTTAGTCTTTTTATATGTGTTTCTAATTTAAAATATTTAATTGTTCTAACTTTTATACTTTTTAAATATTAAAATATAAAAGTAAGACTAACTTTTATATTTTTTGTATTAAAATGTTAAAGCCAATGGAGGCTGGACTGGCGAAGACGCAGGATCCGAGGTGGAAACAACGCTCATTATTTCCTTCCACTTCCTCTTCATGGTTTTCCCCGAAGCCTCCTCGGGGTAGCCTCCCGAGATAACCATAACAATAGTCTGACCTTTAGACTTCCGGTGATCTTGCTCGTCCTCCGAACTTTCTTCCTTTTCTTGCTTACCCTTACCCTTCCTTTTCGGGTGGTCTTTCTCCTCCTTAATCCCTCCTTCATGCCGAGGCGGCCTCTTAACATATTGGCCCAATTTCCCCTTCTTGATTAGATCTTCGATGTCATCTTTCAAAGCATTGCAGTGATTGGTATCATGACCATTACTTCGGTGATACCGAGAGTATTTGTTAGATCGCTGCCCCAGCCTACGCGGGAGCGGATTGGGGAACCTAACTTCTTTGAATTCCGCGTTCATGCATTTTGCCAAGATTTTGGCTCTGGTTTCATTAAGATCGGAATAATGTTGGTGCTGGTTACGAGGTATGGATTATCACTCCGATTTTCCTTCTCATTTCGGGGTTTAGATCCTCCGGGCTCCGCATCCGACCTCCTCTCGATCGCTCCTTCCTCGTGGTCGATGTACTTCTGAGATCGCTGGAGGAACTCCGCAAGCGATTCAGTTTGGTTAACCCCGAAATCAATTTGAAATAGGCTCCCCTCACGAAGACCGGCCTCCATGAAGTAAAGACGGAAGGAGTCGTCGAGGTTCTGGACTTGAGCAGCTGCTCTGTTGAGACTCTCTATGTAGTCCCGGAGGGACTCATTTTCTCCTTGCCGAATTGCTTGTAATACCTTCCGAGATTTGGGCTTCATCTTGGAGTGGGCGAAGTGAGTAGAAAATAGCTTGGCTAATTGATCCCAATAGGAGATCGTAACTGGCTTAAGGGCTCTGAACCAATCCAAAGCTACTTTCTCTAGAGTGAGGGGAAATATTCGGCATTTAATCTCCTCAGGAATGTTACGGTACTGCATCACCGTATCAAAGTAATCGAGGGCGATCAGGATCGCGAGTCCCGTCATACATCTTCAAACCTTCAGGGTGTTTCCCAAGATGCTTTCGCACCGAAAAGTAGTCGATCTTACTGATAAAAGGTCTTTTCCGTTTCTTTGATCTCTTCGGGGGTGGAGATCGTCGTGAGAGTGGGCGCCGACGTTCATGCCTCAAGGATCTTTCCCGGCTTCTAGATCGTCGCCTCGAAGAGGAAGATGATAGAGACGAGCTTCGCCGAGGGGAACCCTCAGGAAAGTAAGTGTCATCGGGGGTCTGACTTGGGGGAGTTCCAGATCCACGCCCTCCCCTACGACGAGGTGGAGAGTGGTGGTGGTGTCTCCTACAGGTCGAAGATCGGTGACGCCTGCGGCTAGAAGTCCTTCTACTTGAAGGGTGAGGAAAAGTCCGATCGGGGATGTTATGAGCTCGGAGTTCAGCTATCTCCGCTTCCATTTGAGTGAGCGTTGGCTTCTCTGCTGATCAGCCTCGGCCTGCTGAGTTAGTAGCTGGACGAGCTGTTGAACAGCATCAACCAGCACCTGGACAGTCTGAGGAGGAGGTGGAAGTCGGTTCTGGGCTGAACTCCTAGAGATAATAGCCGTGGCGGAATTACGAGCGTGAGCCGAGCTAGGGGGCAGAGTGACTGCCACACCTTCGGGGGTCTGCTGCTGCTACTCCGGTCTTACAATTGCACTGGAGATCTTCCTTTGACGTAACACTAGAGCCATCGTTGGCCAAGGAGATGGGAGAGGAACTAGAGTACAAGATCCTCCCATTGTGGTCGCCAATGTTCTGTACCGTATCTCTAGATCTAGGTTTGATCCGGTCCGAGATAGTTGGTAGCTATAGGTCTTGATCAACTGCACTCTGTCACGATCCGATGCGAGATGGTACCTGCGAAGACACTCTGACGCTCAAGTCAGCGAGTGGACTGATTAGAGGTAGAGTGTTGGAAAGAGTGTATACATTTAATGCTAGCATTGAATGCTTATTTATAGGGTCAAAGGTGTGCTTGAAACCAATAGGAACCCTTAGATCTAGGGCTTTGATCCCAACCATTGATTAATAAATCTGCCTTGTGATTGGGCCTTTAATTATGGACGTGGCCCAATCCATAACAGTCTTAATTTTGGAAGCTGAGGCTGCTGGAGTGGAAACCGTAGAAGGATCTCACTTAAGAAAGCAGCTACTTGTTTGAAACCTTTCTTTGGTGCCGCACGTAATGTGACAGCAAATGTTCCATCACTTTGTTAACCTTGCCATTGCTATAACCGTACCTAAGAGATGCAACATTAGTATCCCATCTACTGGGAAGAAGTGTGGAGGTAAGTAACCACTAGAATCACTAGCTACTTTAACTTGATCCTCATGTGATTCACATTTATTCTTTTTTCAGCTTTGACGAAATGACAAGTAAACAACACACAATATCACACAGACACATCCGAGTTTGAACACAGGAGCCGATGTCTTTATGCCACTGAAAATTGCCAAATGCAACGGGCGAACCTGGAAACCCTTTCATGCACTCAATTTTTTTTAGGTACACTATAGATGGAAATTCTGTAAGGAACAATTTTACATTTCTAAGATGAGAAGTTGCTTAGAGATAGTGGAAGAAGGTTATGCCTCTAACATAGTCTAAAGGAAAAGACTCTAGATACTTATGGTGAATCTAGATAAACAACTTCATTAAACGTTTATTCTGCATGCGCTTATAATTTAAGTGCTTATTTTAAGCTATGTTTATGAATTATGATCAAAAAAGATAAAATATGTTTAAACTGTTTTTGTATAGGTTTGAGCTATTTTTATTAGTTATATATTCTGAAGAATTTATTGAAATCAACTGAAATCAATATATTTCCTCCAACACTCTCTCAATAATTGGACAAAATTCTTTTGGGGTCCCATTTTCAAAGTGGTGAGACCCACATAAATTTTATCCCATATCCAGCCAACATCGTAGGCTCAGTGGCATAAGCTACCATGGGACATAGGGGGGTCGACTTGGTGCTCGCAGAATCAATTTCCGCAGTGATCACAAACTCGATGTTGGTCATTCCAAAATTTGCCTCTAAGCACAAGTAGAATATCTTTTGTTGATAACATTGAGACACTCTAAATAGCCGACATTGGACCCAAAAAAATAGATAAATCCGAATAAGTCGGCATAGGACTAAAAAGAGAAAAAAGTTTGGTAATTAAAATAGACTAAACAATGCAAGACAGAATAATGAACATAAACAATGCATTTCAGGAGAATAGTGGTTAATAAAGGGATGCCAACATCGATCTATTGGTAATATTCCTCGACACATAGAACATGTGTGCATATTTTGCAAACTAATTTTTCTTTTGAACAGTTTTGTAATTTGCTTAATTAACCTTTTCTCCTTTCTTATTGTAGGGTACCCACTTCCTTTTTAATAGATTATAGAGCTAAATAATTAAGTGGTGTAATATGACATCTTCTATTGGGAGAGGGACCTATTCACAGCTCTAGCATATATTTTTTTTTATAAGAAATATGTATTTATATAATAATGAAAGGAGCACTAGAAATACTCAACCCATTACAAGAAAGTCTAACACAAATAGTGTCAAGCATTAATACAATGAAATGGTGAATTCCACTGGTCCGAAATATTCGCACCTCCTGCACCACCTGCCTTTCCCATGAACCATCCCCAAGATATATGTTTGATCTGATTAACAATGTTGGGAGTGTCTTGTGATAACATTGAGACACTCTAAATAGCCGACATTGGACCCAAAAAAATAGATAAATCCGAATAAGTCGGCATAGGACTAAAAAGAGAAAAAAGTTTGGTAATTAAAATAGACTAAACAATGCAAGACAGAATAATGAACATAAACAATGCATTTCAGGAGAATAGTGGTTAATAAAGGGATGCCAACATCGATCTATTGGTAATATTCCTCGACACATAGAACATGTGTGCATATTTTGCAAACTAATTTTTCTTTTGAACAGTTTTGTAATTTGCTTAATTAACCTTTTCTCCTTTCTTATTGTAGGGTACCCACTTCCTTTTTAATAGATTATAGAGCTAAATAATTAAGTGGTGTAATATGACATCTTCTATTGGGAGAGGGACCTATTCACAGCTGTAGCATATATTTTTTTTTATAAGAAATATGTATTTATATAATAATGAAAGGAGCACTAGAAATACTCAACCCATTACAAGAAAGTCTAACACAAATAGTGTCAAGCATTAATACAATGAAATGGTGAATTCCACTGGTCCGAAATATTCGCACCTCCTGCACCACCTGCCTTTCCCATGAACCATCCCCAAGATATATGTTTGATCTGATTAACAATGTTGGGAGTGTCTTGTGCCCCCTCTTTGAAAATCTTGTTGTTTCTCTCCTTCCATATAATTCACAAAGTAGCCATCCAAAACTGAAAGTGTCTCTTGTTCTTGTTATTGTTGAGATTAAGGAGCCTATCATATTCCCGAAAATGTTGAACTCCCCCTACTCCTATATCATCTACAATCCCCAACCATCTTAGAATTTCTTTCCAAATACATTTAGTAAAGACACATTGGAAAAATAAGTGAGCAACAGTCTCCTCACATGTATCACATAAAGGGCACCTACTATTATTAATGACCACATTCCTTCTAAATAAATTATCCTTAGTTGGCAACCGATCCAAGAGTAACCGCCAACAAAACAATGCTACTTTGGATGGCACAGGAACTTTCCAAACAATAGACAGTACATCCACTACATCGCTGTTTAAGTGTGTATGATTTACCAAAGACATGGCAAAAGAAAAACAAGAACTTACGGTGATAAAGTTGGATTTGTGTAATGACCATTTCCACCTATCTTGTGAATCCTCCAGCAAGTGCACATCAAACAGAATTGCCTCCAAAGAATGTAACGAGTCTTCTTCATTAGGATGAAGATGTATATTCCATGTCAAGTCCCACTTCCAACGCCCCTCCATCCAAGAACCCGTTTCCAGCGGACATAAACTTTTGAGATGAGATATCATACAATTCTGGGAAGACCACCTTTAATGGATCGGGTCCTATCCATTTCTTATGCCAAAAAATGGATAGGACCTCTAAATTCTTCACACCTATCCCTCCCTCCTTCTTCGATTTGCTAATGTCTTCCCACACCACCCAACAAATCTTCCTTTCCTCCTCATGAGACCCCCACCAAAAATCTCTCCGAATTTTTGTTAACTTATTGATAACAACTTTAGGAGCTTTGTAGAAAGAGAAAAAATATAAAGGTAAATTTGAAAGGACAGAATTAATAAGTATTACCCTTCCTCCAAAACTTCTGAAAATAGTTTTGATGCTCCACAAATTCTTCCAAGACCCCTTACCCATCAAAATTGTATCATCAGCAAATTGTAATAGAGACAAATTCAGACTGTCCGACACTGAATTGTCATCAAAATTTCAAACCTGAACCGCCTTTTGTACCAAACCAAAAAGTCTCTGTGCAACAATAAGAAATAGAAATGGGGATAAAGGATCACCTTGCCGTAACCCTTTATGCACTATGAATTCATCCGTAGGGCTCCCGTTAACCAAGACTGACATAGAACTGGTAAATACACACGCCTTCATCCACCCTATCCACCTCTCGTCAAAACCCATTCTGTTTAACATGTACATCAAAAAACTCCATGAAACTGAGTCGTAGGCCTTCTCAAAGTCTACCTTAAACATCAAACATTCATGCTTTTTACGTTTGGCGAGGTCAACTACCTCATTAACAACCAGCACACCATCTAAAATTTGTCTTCCAGATATAAAAGCTGACTGACAAGGCTCTAGAAGCCAACACCTTAGAAAGAATCTTATATAAACATCCAATCAAACAAATGGGCCTATATTCCTTTAGGGAGCACACCTGTGATCTGAAATTCATGTAAGAAATCCACTATGTCATCCTTAACAACTTCCCAACATTCTTTTATAAAGCGAAGGTTAAAACCGTGCGGTCCCGGACATTTATTACCATCACAATTCCACACTTCTTCCCTTATCTCCTCCTTTGTAAATGGTGCCACTAAAAAAGAATTTTCTTCCCCACTCAAAGTCTGGAAATCAATCCCCGCCAACACTGGTCTAGAAAAAGAAGATTCCTTGAATCCTTCCTCAAAAAACCGGCGCACTTCCAACTTCAGTTCCCCAACCTGTTCCACACAATGACCTTCCACCTCCAATGATAAAATTTGATTCTCTCTTCTCCTAGCTTTGAGACAAGAGTGAAAGAATTTTGTGTTAGAATCCCCTTCTTTAATCCACCGCAACCTAGACTTCTGTTTCAACAAACTCTCATTCATCATTAATTGTTGCCAAAATAACGAATATGCCTCTTTCTTCTTCGCCACAACATTAAGATCACAACCCTCCTCAATACCACTGTCCAACTCATTCATATCTGCCACTATATTTTCAATATTAAGGTCTAACCACCCAAAAACCTCCTTATTCCATTTTCTCAATCTATCTCTAAGAATTTTCAACTTCTCCTTTATAACATAGGCCTTCCTACCATTAATCTGCATTTTCTTCCACTCCTCTAGAATAAACGTCATGCTGGGGCAATGATCAAAGATGTCTCTGTTACCAACCTGCTGCCCCATAACTTACCACAAAATCATGATACCATCTGAAACAAGAAACCTGTCCAGTCTACTAGCAGCAACACCATCCGAGCAAAAGTTTGTAAATTTTTTTCCATACAAAGGAGGGTCAATCAGATTTATATCATTCACAAAAGCATTAAAATCCACCATATCCTTATGCCCCCAATAGACGCTTCTACCCGTTCTTTCCTCCCTACTAGCTACAGCATTGAAATCCCCCATTAGACACCACTCTCCCACCAAACTACCATCTTTGAGTTTACACAAATTCTCCCACGATAATCTTATGCCAACAGTATTACATGGTGCATATACACTCACAAAGAAAAACAATTTTGACTGAAATTCAACACAAATTCCTATGAAGCCATTACCAGAAAAATTCGATTTAACCACCCACAACCCCTTCTTCCACATCATTAACAATCCAAAGCTATCTGCGGCTTTGCTACTGCGTCTCTGCTCTCTCCCAAAGCTATCTGCTGAATGTATACTTCATCATTCCCCACACCTTCCACCTCTATACGCCGTGCTTCTTCCCAACCACCACATCAACAGTAGACAACGAACCACCACATAAGATTGATCCTCCAGAAAGATGGGTAGAGGCTTGCGCTGATGACTTGAGCGAGCTCTCAGGCATTATTCGTGAACGTTTTCGCAGAGACTGACTGAAGGACATGCGTGACTTGATTCTGAATAGAAGCCCGACCCGGCTTTTACAAAAAACCACGTTCTGATAACTTCTGTTCTTTCACATTGCGTTGATTTGGGCTCTGAATTCTATCTTCGTTGGATCTTTGGATTGAAGTGAGTCCTTCCATAATTGGACCTGAATTATTGTTAAGCGCTAGGCCCATATGGTTGTGTTGGTAATTAAAAATCATTGCTTCCATAATGGGTGGTTGTGAAACTATTGGGCCACACGAACCTGCATGCATTCCTGGGCTCATCTCGCAACTATTCTCCTTACACCCCCCTGATCCACGTGTTGCACTCACATGGGAATTTGCTGAGGATTCACCAAATTGTTGACTCTCCAATTGTTTCATAAACTCTCCAGCAGAATTCCAACACATTAAGTCATCCCTTGAATGCTCCTTAGTCTCCTCCACGTAATCCTCCCTCATATCCTTATTACCACTTTTAATTACCCTCTCATTATTTTCTTCATTTGAATTTGAATTTGATATACCAATTAATGCCTCATTTAATTGTGAATTATTTCCATAACTGACATCATCTTCCTCCTCCTCCACCGATGTGTTTTCCGGCGAACTGTTCGGCCATGCTTCCTCCTCGCCAAACGAACTTTCTTCGTCATCTGAGTCCCCCTTACTTCTCTTATGCGTGCTACACCATTGTATTGGACCGAACCAATCCTCCACCATCTTAATGGAAAAAGACACTCCATTGATACACACCTTACGTATCGTATGGAATTGCCTCCTTCTTGTTTGTATGCAACATTAGTCGAGCTACATCCATGGACTTCTTTTTCATAGTGTTCTCATCGGAATTAACAAAGACACCAATATCCTTAGTCAAAAAAGAGAAGAAATTGGTGTCCCATACATGAATCGGAACCCCATAGCATCTCACCCAAACCAATCTCTCCTCATCTACAATCGACTCATTCCACCGCTTGACTTCTTTGAACCATTGTTGTAGCCACTCTTTCGCCTCCTCCACGTAACCTTGGAAATCCTCTTCATCTTTGCCCCCCTCTAAAAGGACCAGATTGGCACCTAGAGGAGTGACCAAGATGGAAAACACCCATTGCCTAGAAAACTCTTCTTGAATAAGATAAGTTTTGCCTGGATTTATCATTACACCAACCATAGCTTTACTTAGGCACGTCACTTCAATTCCTCTTCCTTTGCTTCGTAAGGTAGCTCACCATCAATCTGACCATGCGTGATTCCCTTCTCTATTTTGCTTGGTTGGCCGTGGTCCTTAGGCTTCCACACCTGGGTTGTTTTCCGCTCCCTTGTTGCTATCTCTTTAGACAGAAACCCCCCTACCACTTTCTTCTCTTGGAACCCCCTACCACCTTCTTCAATTGATCTCTTTGAAACCGAGGAAGATTTGCAAATAGCTTATCACCTCCAACAAAAACATTGTCAAGCTTCATAGCAAACCATTCTGGATCTTGAATCTGGCAAAACCGAGCAAAACCGAATCTTTTGCCCATCTTATTTCTCCTTGCCATAATCACCACTTCTTGCAAATCACCATAACACCCGAGAATGTTGAACAAGTATTTTGCATCTATCTCCTCCGCAAAATTTGAAATGGAAAACGAAATTGCTTGTTGTTGCTCTCTGCCCTCTTGATTCCTAGCTTGAAAAATATCTGGTTTGACATACCCAGGGACTCTTCCCCCACCACTCCTCCTACGTCGTTGCACTAGCTGCCACCCATCACCAGGTTGATCATGAGTGCAAAATACACCACCACGATAGCCTCTTGGATTCCTCTCCCTCCAAGGAGAACGTGATCTCCCTTGGACTCCCCTCCACCACGATCGCCCTCTCCCACCGTCTCCCCTTGTCGCTCCTCCTCTCACCTATTGTTAAAGTTACTGTGAGTTAATACAATAGTTGTAGCATATAGTTTTTCCCAGTTTATCATTGCATGGTTGAATGTATTGCTTCATATCATAAAATAATTATTACTATTATATTGCCACACTTACCATTTCTCCCATTATCTTAATTTTTTTCACCACATCCTCAATTACATTATATATTTATTTATAATATGGTCCAATTTGAATTATCTTGGGGTTTATATAATAATTTCTGTATAAAAATAAGTTTATGCTTCTTTCAATTATAAGTGGATCCTCTCCCGTGTCAAGGGTGATTTTCAACCTCTTGGATATTTTTTTTGAAGCAAACCAGCTCAAGCCATTTCATTCATTATAATAGTGGTAATACAAGAATAAAATCATGTAATTGGTGACTAGCAAAACATTGAGCCGCCCTAGCTAGGTTATGAGCAATACAATTGGCTTGTTGATAACTCTATTTTATATAGGTTATTTATGCTCTTAACGCTTAAGTCAAGCTTACTTCTCAAGTAATTCTAGTACTTAAATATGTGAATATATGAATACTAGAGTAAATACAGGTTATAAGTCAATTCCCTAAACCTTGGGCATAGTCAATTCCCTAAACCTTGGGCATAGTCAATGCCTTTGTGAATATGTTTGATGTTTTGCTTTAGCGCTGCAGCGGTATGCTATCAAGGAGACGCTACAGCGTTATATGACGACTGACCATTGAGATATTTGTGTGACCACTTGAGGACATGATGAGTCATCACCCTTATCTCTTCCTTTCAGCTGGATATTTTGACTTCCAAGTGGATGCTAAATTACACTTGGCGCCCCCTAAATGGAACCCATGCGATGGTTGGTGTATTCCATCATTAGCACTTTTTGTAAAACACTTTAAGGATAATATCTAAGTCTTATGATGATGATTTAGTATTATTATTCTATTAAGACTTAGTTAGTTTTAGATTAGAATAGATTGCTTCATTAGGTAGCAACATACGTAGACACAAGTAGTTGTAACTTGGAAGAAGAACTTCTTATGATATAGTAGCTTTTCTCCATTGATATACTACCTTTAAGCTTTTTATTTTTAGCATAGTTTTCTAGTCCTCATTCAAGGTTTTGCTCACGCCTCAACTTCATCCTTTGTATGCTACTTGGGATCATTGGAGTGTATCTTTTGCAACCACTCTTCTCTTGTCTTCATACGGTAATACATACTCTCTAGTTGTATTATGTTGATGGAACTTGTGATGAGCTAACTTTGTTGTAGTTGGATTGTTCTTGGTGTGTAATGAACCTTGAGTAACTTTTGTATAATATTATGATGTTTGTGTTTTATTCCTTGTGTCATAATGCTTTCAATCTTGGTTTGGGAATGATCAACTAAAACAAGGTAACTTTGGGGGTACAGACATGGTTCACAAAGAGAACTCAAGGAATGATATGAATGAAAACCCTTTAAAGACATTTAAAGGAAGCACTACTTAACTCTAGACATAGGGGAGTAATAGTTCATAAGGCAAATGTTGTAAGAGCTTAATATACAAGGGTAAAACTTATTTAGAGCCTAGACATAGGAGTCTTGTAACATAACTCTGACGAAAGTGACTGAAAGGCACGCTACCAAAGCGCTACAGCGTCTACGGACTTTGAAGCGCTACAGCGTCTAAATATTATTTGAACATTACTCTTGGGAATTTACATAACTACTGAGCTATCCAACTCACCTTTAATTACTTCAACTTAATATTGTTTTATCACAACTTATAATGTTTACAACTCTTTACCTTTACTTGTTACTCAATTCTTTTCACTAAGCTTCTAATCATTTAAACTTCTTAGATTAATTCCAATCCCTGTGGGAACGAACTTTACATATCATTATATTACTTTTTGCGATTGTGTATACTTGCACATCAGCTTTTCGCACAACAAGTTTTTGGCGCCGTTGCCGGGGATTGCATTTAATTTTCATTGTTTAAGTTTTTAGTAAACTTAGTGCCTATTTTACACTGGTGTGTTGTTTCTTGTTGCTGCAGCAGTAAGCGCTACAGCGTATGCCCAGGTCTCAACCACCAGAATTTGAACCATACTCAGAACCAGAGAGAAGGTTCAGGAAACTAAGACATCTTCAAAGACTCAGACCCACCATGTCAGAACATAGTCAGAGGACCACTTCTGGTAGAGCTACCACTCCACATGGAAGATCTAATTCTGGTAGAGGAGGGACTGAACCATGTGGAAGGGGTAGAGGTAGACATCATCAGCCACCCACTCCCACCTTACATGACCAAGAGGACTGGTACAGACATCAATTCATAAATGAAGGACCTGCTCAAATGGTAAATGACAGAGATAGACCAATGAGGGACTATGCTGTGTTTGATCCACAAACCATGGAGACAAGCATAGCAAGACCTACTCTCCATACAGCTCAGTTTGAATTCAAACCTATGATGTTCCAAATGTTGCAAACAGTGGGACAGTTTGGTGGTGCTCCTCAAGAGGATCCATATTTACACTTGAAGCAATTTTTGGAAGTCTGCAGTAACTTCATCATTCCAGGGGAAAGTGATGATGCATTCAGATTAAAACTTTTTCCTTATTCCTTGAAGGATAGAGCAAAGGCCTGGTTAACTTCTCTAGATCCTCACTCTATCCATATCTAGAAGGAATCTTAGAAGATGTTCTAATAAAGGTAGACAAATTTGTATTTCCTGTTGATTTTGTAATTTTGGATTTTGATGCAGATAAAGAAGTACCCATCATACTGGTAAGGCCATTCTTGGCCACTGTAAGAACTTTGATAGATGTGCAGAGAGGAGAACTGATCATGAGGGTCAATGACCAAGAAGTCAAGTTCAACATCCTCAATGCTATGAAGTTTCCAGGCCCCAACATTGAAGAGTGCTCCTTTGTATCTCCTATTGACAAGGTAGTTCTGGATCACTTCCAGAAAAGCACAGATCATCTGAGGCAGTTACTGGACAGCAGTGGAGATACAGGATCTGATACAGAAGCTGCAGAAGAGGAGGAGCAGACAGTTAAAGAAATTTGGGCTAAGAAATATGAATCTTTGGAGCAGGAGAATTCTGACATGAGAAAGGATCTCCCCTCCACTGAACAACCACCAACTCTGGAACTTAAGGAGTTGCCTTCACACCTCAAATATGCTTATCTGGGGGACAATAGTACTTTGCCTGTTATAATTGCTTCTGACCTTTCTGAAAAGCAGGAACAGGATCTGATTCAAACGCTGCAGCGGCATAAAAAGGCAATTGGATGGCAGATGTCAGATATCAAAGGTATCAGCCCAACCATCTGTATGCACATAATAGTGTTAGAGGAAGGTTCTAAAAATTGTATTGAAGGGAAGAGGAGGCTGAACCCAATTATGAAAGAGGTGGTGAAGAAGGAAATCATTAATGTTAGACAATAGTATAACCTTAGAGGGGGGGTGAATAAGGTTATATGTAAATCTTGGATTCTTTTCAAAATAAATGATAAGTTTGTTTTAAATCAAATGCGGAAACTTAGATTTAAACTTTATATGGTGCAAGCAAGCAGATTTAGGCACAAAGAGATATTATACTATTTTCAATATACACAATAAGATTATTTATAAGAAGTGTAGTGATATTGAATATAGTAGAAAGTAGATCAATTGCAGTGATATGGAAGATGATAGATAAGCACAAGATCAGAGTAGTTTAGTTGTAAACAGATGAAAAGTATGATAAACATATCTAAATAATATTCAATATAGCAATAAGCAAGGGTATAGATAATAAAGCAAAGTAAAGAGATAGGGATAGATATACACCAGGAATTTAGCGAGGTTCGGGATAAAAGCCCTACGTCCTCGGCCTCCGGCTTTGCAACCTTTGGACTTGATAACAACCACTATATTGAAGAATTGTTTACAAACAAGCAACTTCAAAATAGCAAATCTCAATTCCCCGAACTGAGAACCCGAGCACCTAGCTAAGGATTTCAACCCGCTTCAATCTCCTGATTGAACGACCCAAGAGCACCTCCCAGGATTTCAGTACCACTTCAATCTTCCCTGATTGAAAGACCCAAGATCACCTCCCAGGATTTCAAACCAACTCAATCTCCTGATTGAGAGACCCAAGAACGCTTCCCAGGATTTCAAAATGACCCCACAAAAGTAGATTACAATATTGAAGCTATGATCTAATCACCTCAAATAATATGACAATATAATAGCTATGAGAGATGAGTAGATCTATAAAAATGATATGAAAGTGATAGCTCTATTTTTCTCTTTCTCAGGATCTAGAATTCGTATGAGAAGAAGAGAGAATTTGTTGTCAAAATGTGGTGTGTTGAAGAGTGACTTGAGGCTGCCTATTTATAGGCTTAGGAAAGCGTAGATCTGAAAAAACATTTTAATGAAATGAAAGAATCGATTATGTATGATGTGCAATAATGTGATAATCGATTCTTATCATCTTAGAAGCCTCAAGAGTCGATTCTTTGGATAGTTGAAATAGTGAGGAATCGATTCTTTATTCTTTGGAAAACATGGGAATCGATTCTTTGTTCTTTGAAAACAAGTAGGAATCGATTTTCAGGACCTCTTGTATAGGTGAAAATCGATTCTTAGCTTAGTTAAAAATATGGAGAAATCGATTCATAGCCTATGAAATATCTTGACAATCGATTTTAAGGCTTTTGTAAAAATGTAAGAATCGATTCATGGCTTTGGAATATGCATATGTATGAATCGATTTCATAGCCTATGAAAATAAGTATAAATCGATTTCATAGCCTATGAAAATAAGTATAAATCGATTTCATAGCCTATGAAACAAAATAGAAATTGATTCTTGCTTTCCACAAAATTGCTTTTAGGTTTTTGCCATGCATGCATAAAATATTTTCCAAAGCTTGCCATGCATGCATAACATATTTTCAAAACCCTAATTTTGATGCATGATGCATGTTTTCAAAAATCATCTCTCAGCTATTTAAACTGTCATAGACCTTAAGTGATAGGACCTTACACTGTGTCCTAAAGAAAGCGGAAAAGAAATTAGGTCTTCATCTTCAAAGGTGGCTTCTTCTCCAAGCTGCTCCACTTTAATGCTTCCTGCTTTTTGATTCCCCTCCTGTACTTTATTCAGCTTGAACCTGTACTTTCATACAGCTGCAACCATTAGTAGACAAGATGTAATTTGTTATCATACAAAACAAGGAGTGTTTGCCCTTGGTTCAACAATTAAGTGGTTGGATGCAGGTATTGTGTACCCCATATCTGACAGTGCATGGGTTAGTCCTGTGCAGTGTGTGCCAAAGAAGGGAGGGGTAACAGTAATTGCTAATGAAATGAATGAGCTACTTCCAACCAGAAAAATAACAGGCTGGAGAATATGGATGGATTACAGGAGGTTGAACAAAGCAACAAGAAAGGACCATTTCCCATTGCCTTTCATTGACCAGATGCTGGACAGGCTAGCAGGTAAAGAATTTTATTGCTTTCTTGATGGTTATTCAGGTTATAACTAGATTGCAATACTGCCTGAAGATCAGCAGAAAACTACATTCACTTGTCCATATGGCACATTTGCTTTTAGAAGGATGCCATTTGGCCTGTGTAATGCACCTGCCACTTTTCAAAGGTGTATGATGGTAACTTTCTCTGATTACATTAAAAGATCCATGGAAGTCTTCATGGATGATTTCTCTGTGTTTGGAGAAACATTCCATCTATGCCTATCCAACTTGGAAGAAATCTTGATTAGATGTGAAGAAACTAACCTTGTGCTGAACTAGGGAAAATGCCATTTTATGGTACAAGAAGGTATAGTTTTGGGGCATAAGATATCCAAAAAAGGATTGAAAGTGGACAAGGCTAAAATAGAGGTCATTGAGAAGCTACCTCCTCCAACCAATATCAAAGGTATTAGAAGCTTTTTGGGGCATGTTGGATTCTATAGGAGGTTCATAAAAGATTTTTCAAAAATCTCCAAATCTCTATGTCAAGTACTATTACAGCATGATAACCCCTTCACATTTGATGAGCAATGCATGTTAACCTTTGATAAATTGAAGAGAGCTTTAATAACAACACCAGTTATTATAGCTCCTGACTGGAGTAAGCCTTTTGAGCTTATGTGTGATGCTAGTGACTTTGCCATTGGAGCTGTTCTTGGGCAAAGGTATGATAAAATTTTTCACTCTATATATTATGCTAGCAAAACACTTGTAGAAGCTCAACTGAATTACACAGTCAGAAAGAATTATTAGCTGTAGTCTTTGCTTTTGATAAATTTAGATCATATTTGGTTGGCACCAAAGTAATTGTCTTTACAGACCATTCAGGCATTAAATATTTGATAACAAAGAAAGATGCAAAGCCTAGGCTAATTAGGTGGGTTCTCCTACTCCAAGAATTTGATTTAGAAATAAGGGATAAAAAAGGAGTAGAGAACCAAGTTGCTGATCATCTGTCTAGATTGGAAAGAGACATTGCAGGTACAGCAGGTGGGGAGATCAAAGAATACTTTCCAGATGAGCGGCTATTGACAATAACTGCTAAATCATCAGCCGCTGTAGCGGCTAGTGTAAAAACACTAGACGCTGTAGCGCCTGAACCTGTAACACCTTGGTATGCTGACATAGTGAATTTTTTGGTTAGCAAGGTGGTACCTGCTGAGATGACCTATCAGCAAAGGAGAAGGTTCTTCCACACAATGAAACAATATTATTGGGATGAACCTTTTCTATACAAGAAGTGTCAAGACCAGTTAATGAGGAGATGCCTAGCAGAGGAAGAACAAATTCAAGTGCTACAGCACTGCCATTCTGCACCATATGGTGGGCATTTTGGTGGTATCAGAACTGCTGCAAAGGTATTGCAATCTGGCTACTATTGGCCTTCACTTTTTAAAAATGCTCAAGACTTTGTAAAAAAATGTGATAGGTGCCAAAGAACAGGGAATATTTCAAACAAACATGAAATGCCTTTAACAAACATTCTAGAGGTTGAACTCTTTGATGTTTGGGGAATGGATTTCATGGGACCTTTTCCCCCTTCTCATGGAAACCTATACATTTTAGTAGCTGTAGACTATGTTTCAACATGGGTAGAAGATGTTGCTCTACCCAACAATGATGCAAGGTCTGTGAGTAAATTTTTATTGAAAAACATTTTCACTCGTTTTGGAACTCCTAGAGCCATCATAAGTGATGAGGGATCTCATTTTTGTAACAAATTAATTGAGACCCTATTGGCTAAATATGGAGTTAAGCATAAAATAGCAACTGCTTATTATCCACAAACTAGTGGTCAAACTGAATTGTCAAACAGAGAAATAAAGAGGATGTTGGAAAAGATGGTAGGGTCTTCAAGGAAAGAATGGTCAATACATCTAGATGATGCATTATGGGCCTACAGAACAGCTTATAAAACACCTTTAGGGATGTCTCCCTATAGGTTGGTTTATGAGAAGTCCTGTCACCTACCAATTGAACTTCAGCACAAGGCCCATTGGGCTCTAAAAACACTCAACTTTGACTACAAAAAAGCAGGAGATGCTAGATTGCTGCAGCTAAATGAATTGGAAGAACTTAGGCATTTTGCCTATGAAAATGCAGCAATTTATAAAGAAAAAACCAAAATGTGGCCTGATCAAAAATTGATAAAAAGGGATCTCACTGAAGGAGGACAGGTATTGCTTTACAACTCCAGGCTAAGATTGTTTCCTGGGAAGTTAAAATCTAGGTGGTCAGACCCTTTTCAATTGATGAAAATATACAGCCATGGAGCTGTGGACCTCTATGATACAGCAACCAACACTACTTTCAAAGTGAATGGCCAAAGAATTAAACAATATTTTGGTGAAAATGTGGTAAGAGACAAGACCACAATTGAGCTTAAAGATCTCTAAATTGAAAGAGAAAGTCTGGCTGCAGACTTTTAAAGCAAGCGCTCTTGGGAGGCACCCCGAGGATTTTAACAAATTTTCTGTTTGTATGTTTATTCTTTTTTGTAGGAAATTAGGATGAGTGCTGTAGCGGTTACTTGTTACAAAGGCGCTGCAGTGGTTGTTGTTAAATCAGGGATGGGTGTGGTCAAACAAAAAAAATAAAAATCTTGCTTAGGGTGAGCTGGCACTGTTGCCCTTATCCCTAGTCTGACCTGTGTAACACCCCTTTCTACCCGTTACTTTGTTTATAAAAATCAGAGTTTAAGAATCTCGTTCATAGGAAGTGTTACACATACTCAATTCAAACGTCGCTTATCAAACTTTTAAAAACAGTTTAACTCAAATTCATACGTCCACGTAGCACATCACAATATCAAAAACTCAAGCCTCATGGTTAACGTCACCTATAACACTCCTCATAACACAATCAACTACGCAGCGGAAATTTATAAAACATAACCAAATAGTCCACATGGACAAAATAATCAAAAATCATTAATAAAGGCCGAGTTCATTATCCCCCCCTGAGTGCTACGTATCAGAGCATGACGACTCGACTCGAAAAGTGAAGCTAATACCTTCACTGGGAATCACCTGCACGTTACCAACACGAGGGCAACATTCAAACAGGAAAGGGTGAGCATCATTTCAGTCTATATAATAGAAAACATGATAAGCACTAATCATAGGCTACGCACTAAAATAAACAGCAATCAATACACAAAACGTCCACATCACAGTCATCATTCACATCATGTACAAACTCATCTCATGTCATGTAGATTTATGAAATGCAACCCACTCGCGGGTATATGCATGAAGGTACCTTTTCACAAAACGTCGCTTAGCCACTTAGGCCTCATCATCACTTAGCCACTCAGGCCTCAAAACATCACTGGGTTTTATGCATATGGGCATGAGATTCTATGACATGCACCACTCACTTCACAAAATCACACAATTACTCAGATCATAGTCAACAATGTGACCCATCACTTACCTGTTTGCTCGCACGGAGCACAGCACCTGTCAAATTCATAATCATCACACAACATCACTAGGCCACTTAGACCTTAACCTCACTTAGCCACTCAGGCCCCAATTGTCACTCACACTTAAACATCATTTAACTCAAACATTAGCCACTGAGGGCAAAAACGTCATTTGACTAACCACCAAGGGCATCCTCGTCATTTACACATCATTATCATTAACTTTGGCCACTAGGGGCAAAACAGTCATTTGACTAGCCACCAAGGGCATCCTCGTCATTTACACATCATTATCATTAACTTTGGCCACTAGGGGCAAAACAGTCATTTTGACACTACCGTGTTTAAAACTGTTGTTTATACACCAAAAGGGGTTTTTAAAGAGTTCCACGTCATTTTTCAATGTCACCGGGACGACCACCGGGGACAGCCACTTGGGCGCCCACAAACAGTCAGAAAATAACAATTTTTCATTTTAAAAATTGGACCCACGAATAGACAACGTAAAAAGCTTCACGGCACTTTTCGAATCGTTCAAAACGGACATCTAAATCAAAAGTTATGATAAAAATAAGTTTGGAAAAATCAGGCAACATCCAGGGAACAGGCGCCTTAGGCGCCCAGGCAACACAGGCACCCAGCGCCCAGGCGCGCACAGCGCAACACAGACACGGGCGCCTAGCGCCCAGGGGCAACAACGCACGCCAGGCGCGCACAACGCACGCACACAACACGGGCGCCCAGCGCCCAGGCGCGCACAGCGCGCACACACACAGACACGGGCGCCTAGCGCCCAGGCGCGCCCCCACGCGCAACAACAACACAGCACAGGCGCCAGCGCCCAGCATGGGCGCCCAGCGCCCAGAAACCAGCAACAGCGCCCAGAATTTTACCAAAACACCTTTCAACACTAAAAATTGTTTTTCTCCGCAATTCCAAATCATGAAAACTCAACATTTTCCAGCCACCAAAAATACACTTAATTTAATTAATTTCTCCAAAAATTCAATTGATCAATGTCTTACCTATCCCCTTGGCGCCCTAGGCGCCTATACACCATCATCCCACTTCGCGAACAACACAAGCAACATCCAACACAAATTTCAGTTTCATGATCAAATCGAATGTCACAATTTACCAACACAACGCATACATATCAAGAAATTTCAGTCTCATGATCAATCCCACTTCGCATACACACATACATATGATGGTCAATATCAACAAAACATCAAGAAAGCATCAAGAATCATGCATACATCAATTCGCATACATCTAAATACGAAATCCAACATCAACAATGCATCAAGAACTCTATTCTAACCCTAGATCTAGGACTCATCATATGAACTATTAAATAGAGTGATAGAGCTCCCCTAACCTTTTCAAGAAGAAATCGATGCCTAGGATGCAGTCACCTACAGATCCACAGCAACAACGGAGGTCCCTTCCCTTTTGCTCTTCGAATTCCTCTCCTCCTTCTTCTCTTGGCCGCCCCTTCCTCCCTCTCTATCTCACGCTATACTCTTTCTCTTGTTCCCTCTCTCAACTTCGCAATTCCTCCACCAAAACCCTAGCCCCCAACAACCTAACCACTTCGCATATGACAATAATAATGGGCTTGGGCTTCTCACTTAGGCCCAAGTCCATTTGGTTTGGCACCTCCACTTTCTAATACTTCCTACATGTATTAGTATAATTTCTAATTAATTAAAACACATCAAATAATTTAAATAAAATCCCCAATTACTTAACTAAATAAATTAATTAAATAATTTTGGGGTGTTACAACTCTCCCCCACTTAGAATATTTTCGTCCTCGAAAATTTACTCTACTCTACGAAACGAAACCCAACCTCCTAGTCACTTCCAACCATCCCCGTCCATCACCCTTCTCCACATTGTTACTCTTAATTAGATGTTCTAATCCGAAGGTCATCAAAGTCACACTCAACTACTCAAACACCGTGACACTTCACTTAGGCAACCACACCTCATCATCACTCACTTCTACAACTATCTCGGTTACACCTACTTCGGTTCTCCATCATTCTCCTTGCCACCCATACGCTGCACTTATGCACTTTATGCTTCAACCACACTAGCTTCTACATACATTGATAATGCTGCAACACTGCACTTCGTCCCACTAATACCACTAATGGTCAGGTAACCACATCTCGGTCCTTATGTCACCCTACACACCTAACCTTCATCTCTTCTTGTTTCTTTGGTCCTCTCACACTATGATCGAACTTAGCTACGACTACAACACCCATTCACTTGAAATTGGCGCGACACCCATTAAAGTACTTCAACGAAAGTGACAACACCGACCACGACATCTTTTCGCTGAGAGTTCCTCAACTCCCATTTCTCCCCTAGGTCCTTCATAGGACCGACTCATCGACAACACATCATAATTTCACCAAAGTGAAGCACACACCACATCAATCACATCAATCACAATTAATTACGCGACTCCTTTGTCAATAAAGGACTAAGTCAACGTACATAGGGACCAAATAGCACATAAAATAAAATAATACATAAAAATAAAAATAACACAGATCGAGACATCGCCCTCTCACAATACCGTAACAGTACTAAGGAAAATAGGAAGACAGCTCCTTTCAAAAATCTTCGAACGGCCCACTTGATTCAAGAAAACATCATTTTAATTTCAAGAACTCGACACTTAAATTATTAAGAGAACAACACGTTATATTTGAGTGAACATCACGTTTAAGTCGAAGAAAACAACAATCTAGATTGTAGAGAACAGTACACTTTAACGTACGAAAACAGCAGCAAATACGGCAACATTAACGACATAAAAGAAATGGCACCCTATTAATCTCAAAGTAAAACAGCATCTTTAAACAACATAAGAACAGCGCGCTATTATTTTTCAAAACGAAACCGCAACTGTAAACAATATAACCAACTCTTTAACTTTGGGAAAAGCACGTCAATTTTTGTAAACATCCTCGTAAAATTTTGGGTAGACAGTGTGCTTGAAAATGAGTACACAGTACATTAAATTTACAAGAGCAGTGGCAAAACAACCACATTATTTGAGTAAAACGGCAACAGCAAGACCAAGAAGGACAACAACAACAGTAAGGTGTAAACAGTGGTCTTTTAGCGCGCAACAACAGCAAAACACGGAGTGAAAATAATACTTCCTTTTAGCGCGCAACGGCAGTGGAAACAACACGTTTACAACATAAAAAAAAAAAAAAAAAAATTAGCGCTTCATTTTCGTAATACAGCAATACGATTATGTCATAAAAACAGCAACTCATTTCATAGAAATAAACCGCAACACAGCAACTTATTTTTAAGCAAACCGCAGTATTTTATTTTGAAAAACAGCAAGACAGCAACTCCGAACAATATACGACAGCACACTATTCAGCTTAAAAAAAAATAGAACAGCGACCTGAAACACTGTCAAACAGCACACCATTTATTTTAAATACAATTGTAACTTTGATTTCTTTGAAAACATCAAATCCAATTATCAACTCTACGAACCATTATCAATTCGATTCAATCCGATTCAATTCAATCATCACCTTATATTTTAGAAAAATACACTCTTTTCTTTTAGAACATACCACATTTCAAATGGGGAAAACATCGCATTTTAAGCTGAGGAAAAACAGTACCTACAAAAACAGCGCTTAAAACAAAACTGCGCATAGAAACAGCATGCAAAACCGAGTGAATAACAGCAACCCACTTACTTGTAAATACAGTATCTCATATATCTAATTTAAACGATGAAGCGGCAACACCTTTTCAACATAAAAACAGCTTACTATTATTTTTACAAACAACCAGCACTTTAAACAAAATAAAAACAACACACCATTGTTTCCAAACAAAACGGCAACTCGAAACAGCGTAAAAACAGTACACTATTTATCTTTAAAACAAAACAGCAATACATACACACAATTAAAATTTGGCGCCTATACACCCGTGGGGATGTATAGAATACATACTTTCAAAATATTTAATTTTCTTTTTAAAATGTCTCAACTCATTGTACTCACACGTCAAAACATACAAAGTAATCATTAAAATTTATAACACATCATACTCCTCATCTTAATTCAACCTCAATCATCATCAAACATCAAGACGCGAAATTACACGTGACAACATCAACATCACAATGTACTCAATTCCTCATCAATTTTACACCTACTCATCAAACCTCAACAACACTAAAAACACCCAACGACAAACCAACAAAATTCACCACAAAGTCTCCGTCGAAAATCGACGAGAGACACAGAAAACACACCAAGCAACACATTACAGTCATACACAAAGTACTCAGAGTAAACACACACATAGCAGTCATGCCGTCTGACCAATTTAGCTAATCACTGCAACACAATTTATGGTTAGAACGAGTACCAAGACTCGAGAGATAGCTAGACTCCACACTGGACAACTTGGCCGGACAGACCGAACTGCTCTGATACCACTATTGTAACACCCCTTTCTACCCGTTACTTTGTTTATAAAAATCAGAGTTTAAGAATCTCGTTCATAGGAAGTGTTACACATACTCAATTCAAACGTCGCTTATCAAACTTTTAAAAACAGTTTAACTCAAATTCATACGTCCACGTAGCACATCACAATATCAAAAACTCAAGCCTCATAGTTAACGTCACCTATAACACTCCTCATAACACAATCAACTACGCAGCGGAAATTTATAAAACATAACCAAATAGTCCACATGGACAAAATAATCAAAAATCATTAATAAAGGCCGAGTTCATTATCCCCCCCTGAGTGCTACGTATCAGAGCATGACGACTCGACTCGAAAAGTGAAGCTAATACCTTCACTGGGAATCACCTGCACGTTACCAACACGAGGGCAACATTCAAACAGGAAAGGGTGAGCATCATTTCAGTCTATATAATAGAAAACATGATAAGCACTAATCATAGGCTACGCACTAAAATAAACAGCAATCAATACACAAAACGTCCACATCACAGTCATCATTCACATCATGTACAAACTCATCTCATGTCATGTAGATTTATGAAATGCAACCCACTCGCGGGTATATGCATGAAGGTACCTTTTCACAAAACGTCGCTTAGCCACTCAGGCCTCATCATCACTTAGCCACTCAGGCCTCAAAACATCACTGGGTTTTATGCATATGGGCATGAGATTCTATGACATGCACCACTCACTTCACAAAATCACACAATTACTCAGATCATAGTCAACAATGTGACCCATCACTTACCTGTTTGCTCGCACGGAGCACAGCACCTGTCAAATTCATAATCATCACACAACATCACTAGGCCACTTAGACCTTAACCTCACTTAGCCACTCAGGCCCCAATTGTCACTCACACTTAAACATCATTTAACTCAAACATTAGCCACTGAGGGCAAAAACGTCATTTGACTAACCACCAAGGGCATCCTCGTCATTTACACATCATTATCATTAACTTTGGCCACTAGGGGCAAAACAGTCATTTGACTAGCCACCAAGGGCATCCTCGTCATTTACACATCATTATCATTAACTTTGGCCACTAGGGGCAAAACAGTCATTTTGACACTACCGTGTTTAAAACTGTTGTTTATACACCAAAAGGGGTTTTTAAAGAGTTCCACGTCATTTTTCAATGTCACCGGGACGACCACCGGGGACAGCCACTTGGGCGCCCACAAACAGTCAGAAAATAACAATTTTTCATTTTAAAAATTGGACCCACGAATAGACAACGTAAAAAGCTTCACGGCACTTTTCGAATCGTTCAAAACGGACATCTAAATCAAAAGTTATGATAAAAATAAGTTTGGAAAAATCAGGCAACATCCAGGGAACAGGCGCCTTAGGCGCCCAGGCAACACAGGCACCCAGCGCCCAGGCGCGCACAGCGCAACACAGACACGGGCGCCTAGCGCCCAGGGGCAACAACGCACGCCAGGCGCGCACAACGCACGCACACAACACGGGCGCCCAGCGCCCAGGCGCGCACAGCGCGCACACACACAGACACGGGCGCCTAGCGCCCAGGCGCGCCCCCACGCGCAACAACAACACAGCACAGGCGCCAGCGCCCAGCATGGGCGCCCAGCGCCCAGAAACCAGCAACAGCGCCCAGAATTTTACCAAAACACCTTTCAACACTAAAAATTGTTTTTCTCCGCAATTCCAAATCATGAAAACTCAACATTTTCCAGCCACCAAAAATACACTTAATTTAATTAATTTCTCCAAAAATTCAATTGATCAATGTCTTACCTATCCCCTTGGCGCCCTAGGCGCCTATACACCATCATCCCACTTCGCGAACAACACAAGCAACATCCAACACAAATTTCAGTTTCATGATCAAATCGAATGTCACAATTTACCAACACAACGCATACATATCAAGAAATTTCAGTCTCATGATCAATCCCACTTCGCATACACACATACATATGATGGTCAATATCAACAAAACATCAAGAAAGCATCAAGAATCATGCATACATCAATTCGCATACATCTAAATACGAAATCCAACATCAACAATGCATCAAGAACTCTATTCTAACCCTAGATCTAGGACTCATCATATGAACTATTAAATAGAGTGATAGAGCTCCCCTAACCTTTTCAAGAAGAAATCGATGCCTAGGATGCAGTCACCTACAGATCCACAGCAACAACGGAGGTCCCTTCCCTTTTGCTCTTCGAATTCCTCTCCTCCTTCTTCTCTTGGCCGCCCCTTCCTCCCTCTCTATCTCACGCTATACTCTTTCTCTTGTTCCCTCTCTCAACTTCGCAATTCCTCCACCAAAACCCTAGCCCCCAACAACCTAACCACTTCGCATATGACAATAATAATGGGCTTGGGCTTCTCACTTAGGCCCAAGTCCATTTGGTTTGGCACCTCCACTTTCTAATACTTCCTACATGTATTAGTATAATTTCTAATTAATTAAAACACATCAAATAATTTAAATAAAATCCCCAATTACTTAACTAAATAAATTAATTAAATAATTTTGGGGTGTTACAACCTGCACGTGCACCTACTGACCTGCACTTGTCCAATCAACAGTTTCTTTTCTCTCTCCCACTTCACTTACAAATGGTCACTTTAATCTCTACAACTCCCCACGCTACCATTTTTTTCTTTCTCTCTCTTTTCTCTCTGAAACTACTCTAAACCGTTACCACTCACCATTCATAACCTCCATCCTTTCTTCTTCCTTCGTCCCAACGCACACCCCAACATTTCCCAACAACCATAAACATATACGCAAAGCTCTTAAGCAAAAATGACCAAAAAGCAAGCTGCTTTAAAACGATCTGGAAAAGGAGCTAGTGCGAAACCAGAACCCTCCAATCCTGTCAAAATCGCCATGGCCAAAGCAACTCCAGTTCCCCGAAGGTTTTGGAAAATGGACTTCATTGCTGAAAGGGGGTTCAAAATAGACAACGCTCCTGAAGCTTTCTCAACCGCTGTCACAGCGCTAGGTTGGGAGAACTTCATTAAGCATCGTAAGGAATACATGACGTCCTTGGTGAGAGAGTTCTATGCTGGCATCGAGGAGCCTAAGGAAGGAAAGCCTCAAACACACTCATTGGTAAGAGGTGAGACGGTTAATTTCAACTCAAGAACCATCAATGACATTTTTCACCTAGGGTATCATGGAAAGGCGTTGGAAATCAAAGTGCTGAACTGGGGAGATGAAGAAATGGAGGCTGTCAGAAGAAGAATTTGTGTGGAAGGAGCTACATGGGACAAATTTGGGGCTGAATACAAAATCAAAAAGGCCTACTTGTGTGAGGAGGCCAACTTATGGTGTAGTTTCATCAAACACTCTCTATTGCCTACATCTCACACAATTTTCGTGGAAAAGGAGAGGCTCATTGTTATTGACGCAATAATGGCTGGAGAGAAGATAGATGTAGGAAGACTAATTGCGAAGGAGATAGAGAAATGCAGAATTAAGAAAGGAGGTAACTTGTGTTTTCCTTGCTTAATTACTGATCTATGTCTGGAAGCTGATGTAGAAGTTGAGATGAAAGAAGAGAGAAGATCCCCTCTGGGGGCATTTCCATGTATTTTTAAGGTTAAGCAGAAACCTGCCGCTGCAGCGTCTCTAGACTCTGTAGCGCTGCAGCGCTTAGAGCTGAAGCAGCAGGTTCTCTACAGATTTGTGAAGGAAAAGTTTGATTGGGAAAAAGCAATGTACGCCCAGATATCAAAAGGGAAGACATCCATTTCCCCACCTCAATTCCCTGATTGGCTATTGGGGAAAGAGCCAGCTGAAAAAGTAGAGAAAAATGGAGCTAGGAAAGAAAAGAAGAAAGCTGTGACTAGCCCAGCAAAGAAAGCAAAGCCTAGCCCAGCAAAGAAAGTGCAAAAAGCTGTAGTAGAGGAGGACAGTTTAGATTCTGATGACATTGAGGATATAAGTGAGGAAGATGAGGAAGAGACCATTGCAGTAATGAAAGAGATGGAGAAGCAGGAGGATGAGGAATCATCAGGTGAGGAGAGTGATACTGAAGAAGAATTTGAAATTGCAGAAGATGAGGAAGCAGAAGAAATTCAGTGTGATCCAACCCCCAGCCCAAAGAAACCAAAAACCCCACCTGCCAAAGCCAATCAACCATCAACCCCCACCCACATCCCTGAACCAACCAAGCTAACACCCCATAAATCACCTGCCAAACAAGCCACACCAAAGAAGCCTGAACAATAACAGCCAATAAACCAAGAAACCCCAACTGTGCAGCCTAAGAAAGTTTATCAATCATACCACAAAGCAAGAAGAAACCCAGGAGTCAAGCTGGCTGAGCACCCAGAAGAAGGTGTTCAGACAGTAGATGCTGCAGCAACTATGCCTGCAGTATCTAGTGACACTGTGCCTGAGGCAATTCTGACCGAGGATGAAAGTGAGAAGGAGGCTTCTGAGGAGTTAGTGAACTTGCAGGATGGAAAAGAACCAGTACAGGAAGAAAAAGAGCAGGAACAAAAGCAAGTAGAAGAGGAAGAAGGAGTGCAGGGATCAGGCGCTGCAGCAGCAGCAGTAGAAGAAGGAAACGCTCCAGCGCCTCCAACCACTGTAGCGGCAGGGAAGACTACTCCACCACCCCCAAAGAAGAAAAAGACAGCCAGAGCAGCCCCAGCCCCTTCAAGAGCCAGTAAAAGGCTCAAGAAGGCCTAAAAAGGCAAGACTTGTTGGCTTCTCATGCCTGTTATGACTCTTTGTACTTTGTTTTTGTTGTTTAAAGGCCTCTCCCTTTTGTTATCCATCAAGCAGTGAGGACACTGCCAAATTTAAATTCTGGGGGAGGACCTTATGGTTATTAAATAATATTTTGAATTAAGTACAATTATGTTTTTAAATATTAAGTATAATTAATTATAATTATGCCATGTTTTGCATGTGTTGCATGTTTTGTATATTTTGTATGCTTGAATAGGAAATATGATTAGCTGAATATTTTAAATTTTTTAGTAGCAAAAGCTGAAGTTATATAGCCAAATTAAATAATAAATAAGAATTTTTGAGTAGGGCAGCCTTGTGTAAACAATGAAATGGTTTTATTGCTGCTTTTACACAAAATCCAAGCTTAGTGAAGAACCTAGTTAGCTAGGGGTAATCTAAGGATAAAGTTAGTCTAGGGTAACCAAGGGTTAGTCAAGTTCTCATTAAAAATTGAGAGTTGTTTTTAAAGCTAAGTTTGGGGGTGCTTCGGATATGTTAAGGCTAGGAACAAAAGATGATAAATTGGTCATTGCAAAATGAAATAAAAATGTGCATATGGTCTTGTAAAAAGTTGCAAAATATCTTAAATAAATTGCTGAGTTGTTCCAAAAAGCATGAAAAGAAAATGCAAATAAGGAGCTCAGTAATGAAGATAGCATCTAGTTTTGATCATCAAAATCCAACGCTACAGCGTCTAAACGCTACATCGTTTGATCACCAGGCCAAAACCTTATGCATTGACCAATATTCTGAAAAATGCCTAATCAAATCCCTTTGCTGTGCTTTGAAGCCCCTCAGATCTTGTGTGAAATTGTTATTCCACTCTTCTTTTTGAAAAAATTCCTTGCCTAACCCAAAAGAAATCCATTCTTCCCAAAACCTTAGAGAAATTCTGAAATTAACTAGGAACTAAATTAAGCTTTGATATCACACACTCACAACTGAGCAATAATGATTCTATTTGAATTGTGAACCACAAATGTGTGTGAAAAGGATAAAAATTGCCTTTTTGCATAACTTCTGTTTAATTTAAAAGCTGCAGCTAGTTATATGATCAGTTTGTCTTATTCAAGTGTCATTACTTGGGGACAAGCAATGGTTTAAGTTTGGGGGTGTGATAACTCTATTTTATATAGGTTATTTATGCTCTTAACGCTTAAGTCAAGATTACTTCTCAAGTAATTCTAGTACTTAAATATGTGAATATATGAATATTAGAGTAAATACAGGTTATAAGTCAATTCCCTAAACCTTGGGCATAGTCAATGCCTTTGTGAATATGTTTGATGTTTTGCTTTAGCGCTGCAGCGGTATGCTATCAAGGAGACGCTACAGCGTTATATGACGGCTGACCATTGAGATATTTGTGTGACCACTTGAGGACATGATGAGTCATCACCCTTATCTCTTCCTTTCAGCTGGATATTTTGACTTCCAAGTGGATGCTAAATTACACTTGGCACCCCCTAAATGGAACCCATGCGATAGTTGGTGTATTCCATCATTAGCACTTTTTGTAAAACACTTTAAGGATAATATCTAAGTCTTATGATGATGATTTAGTATTATTATTCTATTAAGACTTAGTTAGTTTTAGATTAGAATAGATTGCTTCATTAGGTAGCAACATACGTAGACACAAGTAGTTGTAACTTGGAAGAAGAACTTCTTATGACATAGTAGCTTTTCTCCATTGATATACTACCTTTAAGCTTTTTATTTTTAGCATAGTTTTCTAGTCCTCATTCAAGGTTTTGCTCACGCCTCAACTTCATCCTTTGTATGCTACTTGGGATCATTGGAGTGTATCTTTTGCAACCACTCTTCTCTTGTCTTCATACGGTAATACATACTCTCTAGTTGTATTATGTTGATAGAACTTGTGATGAGCTAACTTTGTTGTAGTTGGATTGTTCTTGGTGTGTAATGAACCTTGAGTAACTTTTGTATAATATTATGATGTTTGTGTTTTATTCCTTGTGTCATAATGCTTTCAATCTTGGTTTGGGAATGATCAACTAAAACAAGGTAATTTTGTCGGTACAGACATGGTTCACAAAGAGAACTCAAGGAATGATATGAATGAAAACCCTTTAAAGACATTTAAATGAAGCACTACTTAACTCTAGACATAGGGGAGTAATAGTTCATAAGGCAAATGTTGTAAGAGCTTAATATACAGGGGTAAAACTTATTTAGAGCCTAGACATAGGAGTCTTGTAACATAACCCTGACGAAAGTGGCTGAAAGGCACGCTACCAAAGTGCTACAGCGTCTACGGACTTTGAAGCGCTACAGCGCTTAACGCTACAGCGTCTAAATATTATTTGAACATTACTCTTGGGAATTTACATAACTACTGAGCTATCCAACTCACCTTTAATTACTTCAACTTAATATTTTTTTTTCACAACTTATAATGTTTACAACTCTTTACCTTTACTTGTTACTCAATTCTTTTCACTAAGCTTCTAATCACTTAAACTTCTTAGATTAATTCCAATCCCTGTGGGAACGAACTTTACATATCATTATATTACTTGTTGCGATTGTGTATACTTGTGTAACGCCCCGAATAATTAATTAATTATTTAATTGAATTGTTTAGGAAATTAAGTTGTAAGAAAATATTAGTGTAAAAATATATTCTCATATGTGGGCCTAATTGTTGGTGTTAGGAGTAGTAAAAATAAGGGGGTGTAAAGAAGGCCCATGAAGCCAAAATCGCATAAGTGAATGAGAAAGCCCATAAGACCAAATAATTATAAAAAGGTGTTATTTTAGGGTTTTGCTCACTTTAGAAAAAAAAATAAGAATTGGGAGAGAAGAGCAAGGAGGGGCGGCGAAGAGAGCTAGGGCAAGGCCAAGGAGAGCTTCGAATTCTTCAATCCAATGTAAGGGTGGAGTTCTAACTCTATAATCGGGTGTATGAAGGGCTCTATGTAGGAAGGTTAAGGAACCCTAGGTATTGTTGATTGTATTGAACTCTAAATGTTGATGTTGAATCCAATTGATGAGGTCTGTCACCTATTGATGATGTATGCATATGTTTGAGAATCCAAAAATCTGTCCTGGGCGCCATCTTGTTGCTCGCAGGTTGTTGCTGGGCGCTGGTGCGCTGGGCGCCATGGGCGCCGTTTTGATGTCTGTCACGGTTTCTGGTGCATGGGCGCCAAGGGCGCCAATGTTGTGGCTGCCCAGTTGCTGTTTGCAGTGTTGTTCTGGCGCATGGGCGCCAATGTTGTGGCTGCCCTGTTGCTGTTGCTGTGTTGTTTCTGGCGCAGGGGCGCCAAGGGCGCCAATGTTGTGGCTGCCCTGTTGCTGTTCTGGCGCCTTGGGCGCCAAGGGCGCCAAGTGTGGCTGCCCTGTTGTTGCTGGGCGCCATGTTGGCTGCCCTGTTCTGTTGCTGGGCGCCATGGGCGCCATTTCCTAGTGTTTGGGTGCCATGGGCGCCGTGTCTGTGTTGCTGGGCGCCATGTTGGCTGCCCTGTTCTGTTGCTGGGCGCCGTGTCTGTGTTGCTGAGCGCCATGTTGGCTTCCCTGTTCTGTTGCTGGGCGCCATGGGCGCCATTTCCCGGTGTCTGGGCGCCATGGGCGCCATTCCCTGATGTGCTGGGCGCGTAGGGCGCCAATTCCTGTTTCTTGCTGGGCGCCTAGTAGGGCGCCATTTCCTGCTGTCTCATGGGCGCCAATGTGTGGCTGCCCTGAATTTTTGGGAAAGGTTGTTAAAATTGGCCAATTGACATTTGTTGGTTGTTAAAGTTGTTAGAAGTGGCTAATTGATAATTGTTGGTAATGTTGCCATAGTCGAATTGCCCCATTCATTGGCAATATATTCTGTTGTAGGCCTATGGCCAATGTTGTTTCCTTTTGTCGTTGGATTGCCTCTATTTATTGGCAAGGATACTATGTCATAGGCCTATGGCCAAATGTCGTTTCCCGTTGTCGTTGTTGTCGTGATGCTAAGTAACCATTGTTATTGATTAGTTGAGCATTTATCATCGCGTCGCATGGCATTTGCATTTTTGTCGAGGGCTGATGGCCCTAGAGCTTCGTCTCACACGTCGGCCTGGATTGGCAAATTTCAGTCGCTGATGCCTCTATTTATTGGCAGGTTTTTAGTCGGGAGTTCTGCTCCAAACGGTACCGCATGCATGTGCATAGTATTGAGTCGCATTTCGCATTACATACCGTATTGCATATTTGAGTGGTTATGTCGCTGACTCTTAATGATTGAAATTACCTGATTGATGTGAAGTAATGTAGTTAGGTGTCCTGATTCCATATATATATTGTTTTTCATACCTCTTATTATATGGTTCGATATCTCACCCCTTCTGTTTGAATGTTACCCCTATGTTGGTAACGTGCAGGTAACCATGACTGAAGGCCATGTACCTTCGTTAGTTCGAGTCGGTGTCGTCGCTCTGATACGTAGCACTCGGGGGGGATGGACGCACGTTATTACTACTTTATTTTGTTATTCTATTGTCTGATTTCGAGTTAAAAACCCGTTTGAATCCGCTGCATTGTAATTGCAAGTTGACTTGTTTTGTTTATTAATTCCTCCTAGCTATTTTATGTGCTATGTATCTGATGCTATAAATGACCTAGTTATGCTCGTTTGTGGATTTTAGTTGGAAAAATGTAGCATCCGTTTAATTGTTGAAATTTTTGAAACTCTGATTTTTACTATTAAATCGCCGGGTAGAAATGGGTGTTACAACTTGCACATCAACTTTTCGCACAACACTTGTCTCTGAATATAATTGATGGTACAGTTGTGTAAAGAAGTACAAATATGTTTGCAACTAGAGATAATATTGCCAAATTCAGTAGGAATTGCTGTAGCTGCTTTGAAAGCATCAGTAACTTGCTTACAGTCAAGCTCAACACCCACACGGCTTAGACCAAGTTGATGCAACCAATGGAGAGCTTCCTTCAAAGCCATTGCTTCAATTTCTTGTGGTAATAAGACACCTTCCCTCCAGATAATTGTTGCCCGTATGAATCTGCCTTGATGATCTCTCAGACACATAGCCACACTCCATCGCTGGTCTTGCTGAAACCAGGCGCCGTCAGCATTACATTTCAGTTCCTCCTTCGCATGGTTTTGTCCACAGTTGCTGGTCTGGAACTGAGGTATGTCGCTGATCATTATTCCTGTGAAACAACCACACTGAGATCATGGTTCTGGCGTCGTGAAGAGCAACCGCGACGGGCTTCTCCAAAGAATTCCAAACCATATCATTCCCTCTACGCCAAAAACACCATATGATAGCCGCGCAGTCTGTTTTTACTGCAGAATCCAACGTGTCAAGCAGAGTGAAAAACAGTTCCTTTACGCTTTCGGATAGCATCTTGATCATTAAAATTGGAATTGATGAGACTAACTTTCCACTCATTAGTGTTGCGGTCCACGAAGTTAGAAACATACACCATATTAGAATTCATTGTAGGAATTGAGGAAACATACGCATTTTGAGGTACACGAAGCCAAGGATCATTTCAAATTCTGATTTTTGAACCATCTCCGACTCGCCATCTCAATCCTCTTTTAACTATTGCCCGTGAAGCGTAGATGCTACGCCAAACAAAACTTGGGTTGTGGCCATTAGATGCCTCCAAAAAGTCCCCTAGAGGGATATATTTAGCTTTGAAAACACGTGATATAATAGCATCTGGGTTTGTGAGAATCCCCCAACCTTGCTTCCCTAGCATAGCCAAATTGAAAAGATGAAAGTGCCGGAATCCCATACCTCCATGTTCCTTCCGTATAGCCAGCTTGTCCCAATTCAACCAATTGATTCCTCTTCCTTGAGCTTTATTCGAACCCCACCAAAAGGAGTTGATCATACACTCCATTTCTTCCCCTAAAATGTGGGGATAAGAATTGTGCTCATACAATAGGTGGGGATAGCTTGTGCCACCGATTTTACAATGACTTCCCTGCCTGCCTTAGACAAATGTTTGTCGGACCAGCTGTGAATTTTGTTCCAGACTCTATCTCAGAGATAATTGAAAACTGCTTTTTTCTTCCTACCTACCATGGATGGAAGACCCAGATATTTGTCGGTGCCAAGGCGTTTAGAAACTTTGAGGTGGGTGGACAAAAACTCGCGCATTTCCGTTGTTGTGTTTTTGCTAAAGAAAATTTCAGATTTCTGAAAATTGATTGCCTGGCCAGATGCTAGCTCATAAGTTTCAAGAATCTCCTTCATTACCGTGCATTCTTTTTCAGTAGCCCTGAAAAACAGAAAACAATCATCAACAAATAACAGGTGTGTAAGGATTGGAGCTCCCCTACACACTTTTATGCCATGCAAATCCCCTTTTCCTTCGGCCTTTCGTATGAGTCTTGTACGGCCCTCCACACCAAGAACAAATAAGTACGGAGAAAGAGGGTCTCCTTGTTTATGACCTCGACCCGGTTTCACAGGTCCAACACTATTATCATTCACATTGATTTGGCATTCCATCGATTCTAAACACATCATCACCCAACCAATCCATCTATCATGAAAACCCATCTTAAGGAGCACAGATTTCAAATACTGTCAGCTAACTCTTTCATATGCTTTACTAATGTCAATTTTAAAAGCCACCTCACATTCCTTCCTCCGAACTTTACAATTCATGTGGTGAATAGTCTCTATAGCAACCATAGCATTGTCTAGGATAGACCGGTTTCGTACAAAAGCAAATTGCTCAGGTGAAATACACTTAGACAACAATTGTTTCAATCTATTAGCTAGCACCTTAGACAGAATTGTGTACTTAATCCGAGTATAATAGAGTCTCTTGGATATTTCTTATTTTATTTTAGGCTAAATAGCACTTTTGGTCCTTTATCTTTGCTCTAGGTTTCACTTTGATCCTTTATCTTTTTTTTGGTCCGTTTTGGTCCCTCATCTTTCATTTTTGTTTCATTTTGGTCCATGCCGTTAGTTTTTGTTAACGGACGCCACGCTGGCAGTTAACTGCTGACGTGACGTCTTAAATTCATTAAATGACGTGGCATTCATTAATTGATGTGGCAAAAAATATTTTTTAATTCTAAATCTAATGACATATAAGCAAATAAGTTTTTAAAATTATAAAAACACAAATTAACAAATTACCAAAAAACACTAGAACACCTTCAAACAAAAAACACTAAAATTAACACAAGAACTTCAACTGACGGCAGATCTGGGTTTGAGAGCCATCACTCATCATCTTCAACACAAGAAGACCTTCTTCTTCTTCTTCTTCTTCTTCTTCTTCTTCTTCTTCTTCTTCTGCTGCTTCTCCTGCTTCTCCTTCTTCTTCTTCTCCTTCTTCTTCTTCTTCTTCTTCTTCTTCTTCTTCTTCTTCTTCTTCTTCTTCTTCTTCTTCTTCTTCTTCTTCTTCTTCTTCTTCTTCTTCTTCTTCTTCTTCTTCTTCTTCTTCTTCTTCTTCTTCTTCTTCTTCTTCTTCTTCTGCTGCTTCTCCTGCTTCTCCTTCTTCTTCTTCTCCTTCTTCTCCTTCTTCTTCTTCTCCTTCTTCTTCTTCTCCTTCTTCTTCTTCTTCTTCTTCTTCTTCTTCTTCTTCTTCTTCTTCTTCTTCTTCTTCTTCTTCTTCTTCTTCTTCTTCTTCTTCTTCTTCTTCTGCTCCTCCTCCTCCTCCTCCTCCTCCTCCTCCTCCTTCTCCTCCTTCTCCTCCTTCTTCTCCTCCTTCTTCTCCTTCTTCTCCTTCTTCTCCTCCTTCTCCTCCTTCTTCTCCTGCTTCTCCTCCTTCTTCTCCTTCTTCTCCTCCTTCTCCTCCTTCTTCTCCTTCTTCTTCTTCTTCTTCTTCTTCTTCTTCTTCTTCTTCTTCTTCTTCTTCTTCTTCTTCTTCTTCTTCTTCTTCTTCTTCTTCTTCTTCTTCTTCTTCTTCTTCTTCTTCGTTTCGTTTCGTTAGAAACTAACGAAACGAAGAACAAATCTGGAAAACAATACAAAGAACAAATCGGGAAAACGAAGAACAAAGAACAAGTTGCTGGAAAACGAAACGAAGAATAAATCTGGAAACTAACGAAACGAAGAACAAATTTGGAAAACGAAGAACAACGAACAAATTGCTGGAAAACGAAATGGAGAACAAATCTGGAAACTAACGAAACAAAAAACAAATCTGGAAAACGAATCACTGCAATCTTCTCCTTTGATTTTTGTTTTGAAACCCATAACCCACAAATCGGGAAACTGACGATTTTCGTTTTGAAACCCATGATTTTCGTGGAGATGAAAGAGGCGAATCTTGAAGATGGAAATTAGGGAGATGAAAGAGGCGAATCATTAAAATCGTGGAGATGAAATCTAGGTTTAATTTCTGGGATGAAATCGTGGAGATAAAACCGTGGAGATGAAAACGTGGAGATGAAAGAGGCATAAAATCTGGGTTGAATTTATGTTTTTAGTGTTTTTAGTTAATTTCTGGTCTTTTTCTTTAATGTTTTTAGTTTTTTTGTTAATTTTTGTTTTATGTTTTTAAAAATTAAAAAACTTAATTGCTTAGGAGTCATTAGATTTAGGATTAAAAAAATACACTTATTTGCCACCTCAATTAATGAATGCCATGTCATTTAATGAATTTAAGATGCCACGTCAGCAGTTAACTGCCAGCATGGCGTCCGTTAACAAAAACTAAAGGTAGGGACCAAAATGAAACGAAAATGAAAGATGAGGGACCAAAACGGACCAAAAAAAGATAAAAGACCAAAGTAAAACCTAGAGCAAAAAGATAAAGGACCAAAAGTGCTATTTAGCCTTTATTTTATTTTTACTTAATCGGAGTATAACAGACTTCCTCTAGAGTCGGAAGGTGCAAAATTGTTTGCTTATGATGAGAAATCAACATATTCAAGTGCGTTCGTCAAACATTTATTCCTCTTCATAGATATATCTTCATCCTCTTGTTGGGAAATTCTATTTGGATCCTCTTAAAGCCATTGATCACTGTAATACGTATAAGTGAAGAAAAACTAAATAGATAACTATTGTACTATATATATATATATATATATATATATATATATATATATATATATATATTAATGACTGAAAAATATAAATAATTGAATAGGCTAGTTTTAGCTAGGATTCATAGATCGAGCTATACAATGGAGAGGAGTGTAACTCTTGGTCCACCTATCAATTAGTATAGAATAAACAACATAAAATGTTGATGCATCACCCAACTCTTTTCCTTCATACCTTATATATTTACGGACAGCCCCCACTTCTGAATTTTTGATGGTCCAGAAGGTTGGAATTGTACTGGTTCGGAACCAAACTTATGTACGTGGATGTGGCTATTAATTTCTTATAAGCTTGAACTTCAACAAGCAGAAAAGGAGCTTCAAAAACTAAACCAGCAAGTCTTTTCAGATCCCAAACTTTGATTTTCTCTTCAACATGCAACTCAATTTCTCATGGCTTTTGTGGGTTCCTATAATTTCAGATTTAATGGCTTGAATTTGAAGGACTTTTAGTTTCTGGTTTGAAGAAGATAAAAGGGGTGAAATGTGATGGAATGGTGAGGATGATGAAGGATTGGCAGTGGAGGAAAGATATCGCTTATCTCCCTTATTTCTCTTCTCTCTTTGATCTTCTAATTTTTCACCTTCTATTGCAATATTGTGATTTGTGTTTCCCATTTCAGAAGGAAATAGGAGTAGCGGTGTGTGTGTCTTTAAGCTATATGACATGTTCGGTACTTTACTACCGAATTGGTTCAGTACTAAAATATCGAATCAAGCCAAAACACAGTGGCGGGAGGTTTGGGAGTGTGTTCTACGTGGAGGGGTAATTTTGAAATATTTGAGTGTTGGAGTGTCCACTGAGTAAAGGGGGTTGTAGGAAGTATGTGCCGACAGAAATAGAAGAAAGTGACCGCCACAATGTTATAGGCAAGTCTCTAAACCTCTATGGTCTGGAAGATGGCTACAAACCCCATCTATGGAACGTATTTGGGTGCAGTTCAGGTATGAAAGGTTACAGGGGTTATGCTTTTAGTGTGGTATGTTGGGCCATGATCAACGAAAGTGCACTGCACCTAGGGCTATGGCTGCTTATGACCCTCAGGTGCCTAAATATGGGCACTTTCTCACTACCGTGAAGCCTAGACAATGGAGATCTGCTTTTACAAGACAGTCACAAAACAGCGAACAAAGTAACCCTAATAGGGATGCCTCACACTCTTAGGAATCAGCTAATGTGCCTAATGCAAGGGGTAGAGAAGAAAATGCCAAGATTAGTCCTACTGGTCCTAATGAAGCCCCTGCTAAGGGGAAACTTAGTGAGGCGGGGAGTTTGATCCTAAGCAATGGTTTGGAGATAGGAGGCATGAGGATATGCAGGAAGCTGAGAAGAAGAAATGTGTTGATACCGCTCAAAGTGCAAGGTTACTGGCAGAAGTGCCCTATAATACTGACTCTGTGGCTGAGGAGGCAGGCCTACCCATGCCCCCAACCTCCAAATGACTTGCATAAGCTGGAATTGTCGTGGCTTGGCGGCGGCCACGACAAATAGAGAGTTGAGGGCTCTCACTCAACGTTATAAGCTGGCCATGGTCTTCTTACACTACAAGAAATTTGTCAACCGGCGGCGGACATTCTGCGGCGGTTCTAAGAAAACCGCCGCCGCTTATTATTTGGCGGCGGTTTGTGCGGCGGTTAAACTAACTGCCTCAGCTAATACGAATATGGAGGCGGTTATTTTATATTTTGCGGCGGTTTGGTTTTAAACTCAAGTGGCGGCGGTTGTTCGCTAAATCTGCGGCGGTTGTTAAAATATTCGTCCCTCCGAACTCCAACTCTCCCTCTCTTTTTTTTGGTCAAACAAAAATTTGCTCCTCTAAAAAATATTTCATTTTATAAGTAAAAAATAAAAAATAAAATAAAAAACTAAACACTCTCGAAACCTAATCAGATCAGTTGCTCCTCTCAGTCGCAAACTCCACCGCTCTCGCGCCTCTCATCGCTCTCGCGCCTCTCACAGTCGTCTTCCTCTCGCGCCTCTCACAGTCGTCTTAGCCTCTCACAGTCGTCTTCCTCTCGCGCACACCTCTCACAGTCACCTCTCATCATCGTCAAACGCCACCGCCAACCTCTCATCGTCAAACGCCACCGTCAACCTCTCGAAATCTCTCGCCACCGCCACACCTACACCAGGTTCATCTTTTTTCTTCCTCTCTTTCTATTTCTCATGGTTAAATATTCCGAGCTCAATCCTTTGTTTTCTTCATACCCTATTTTAATCACTCTAAAGAAGAGATTGAGGTTGCAATTGCAAAGGTGTGTGTTAATGATGTGAAATTGTATTCACGTTAATGTTGCTTTATTCTGTGTTTCGTTTTCTTCATTTTTACCCTTGTAGATATAAGGCTTCTTTGAGATTTTAGGGTTTGGAGTTCACTGCTTTGCTTTTTTATGACCTGATTTTAAAGAACGGTGTTTATTTGCTCTGATTTGGTTTGATTTAAAGAATGTAAAGGTTCACTGTTTTGATTTTAATTTGCTACTAGTAGGGAATAATTGTGTTAATGAAGGTATGCATTGCTTCTTGTCTCAGCATAGTGTGCTACGGACATCCATATTTTCCTTTTGAAATCAAGTGCATTTTAAATTTAGTAATTGTACTTTGCCACTTTTACAAATTAATGCTACTTTTGTAAATCCTCATTTTCAATCTGATGGTGGAATTCCACTTGCATCGTCCACTCTTGTGGTAACTAGCTGCTAATGCCACTTTAGTTGGAAAAGTCTGTGGAGTTTGAAGTGTGGAATTTGTGTACTTTATTTTTGGTGATGAATGTTAAGGATAATAACATCGTAGTTTCTATTTTTGAGTTTTTCTAAAGTGATGATGTAAGTAATGTTAGGTGTAACACCCCCTTTCTAATAACCTTACTATTTAATAAAAATCAGAGTTTCTTTTTTTTTTTTTTGAAAACAATCTAAGCGAGTGCTACACTTACTTCATTAAATCAACAACTTCAATTTTCATTGTTCGGTTAAAACCACAAGATACATAGCACCATGAAATACCGTTTAGTTCGCATCAACCAAATACAGTCACTACCGCAGCGGAATAATAACAAGTTCGAAAACAAAACCAATACAGCACCAATAATAGTCTAACAGTATAAAGACAATAACACATAAGCATAAGACGCGCCCCCGGTGCTACGTATCAGAGCATGACACTTCCTACCAGACGAAGGCATAAGGGTAACCTTCACTCATTATTACATGCACGTTGCCGACATAAGAAGCAACATAAAAGCAGTAGGGTGAGTCTCTTTTCATAATTAATAACATATGGAAATAAGCACTGCATAGGAAAGGTAACTAGGCACACCGATTCACAACAAAGGCAACACCCACATCACAATTACAATCTCCAAACAACAATACAAAAGGTATGGTTATGCATGAAATGCAACCCAAACTCCACGGGCACATGCATGTCGGATCCGTCACCAAATACAAGTAGGTCGTAGCCTCTGCTCACCAATTTAAAATTAGGCCGAAGCCTCTGCTCACCGATAATGCACATGGTTCATGAGACGCCATGACAATGCACCACAACACACCACACAATTCACCAAATTCACATTTAATCAACTCACCATGACTCACCAATAAAACTCACCAATAAATCTCACCAATAAAACTCACCAATAAAACTCACCAATAAATCTCACCAATAAAACTCACCAATAAATCTCACCAATAAAACTCACAAATAAATCAGTACCAATTTAATTAAACCATTTTAGGAGATTGACACGGAATAGGAGAAAGTGAATAAAAATTGTAATTAGACACCTTGGACAACTTCAGTCCAGAACCACCAGTAAATTAATCCATTTTTGCATAAAACTAGAATATTTGGATAGACACCGAAATCAGCTTCGAAACGCATTTTGAACCGTTAAATTTGGATAACCGAGTCAAAAGTTACATTAAAAACAAGTTTAGAAAAATTTGGGCAACATCCTGATTTTGGCGCCCAGCAAAACTGGCGCAGGGCGCCTAGCGCCCAGACACATGACTGGCGCAAGAAAAACTGGCGCAGGGCGCCTAGCGCCCAGACACAGGCGCAGGAAAAACTGGCGCAGGGAACACGGCGCCCATGCATAAGGCGCCTTGTCAAAACACGCAAGAAAACTCTTTTAGCTTCGAAATTAATTTTGCACGAGCCAAATACTCAGAATATGGGAACCCAACAAAATTTTTGGCAAAATGTGACACGCATCTTTGGCGCCCATGGACTAGGCGCCTAAGGCCAGGACAGACCACAACTCCTATGACTCCAAAAATTATTTTGCACGAGCCATTTAACTTGGACATGAAAACCCAGTATCAATTTTCGCAAAATAAGCAACAGAAAATTGGGGCCCTTGGCGCCCATGGCACAAGGCGCCTAGCGCCAAAACTGGCAACACAGTGGCACAGGCGCCCAGGAGGGCACCCAGCGCCTGGAACAGCAACAGACACAACAGTGGCAGAATTTCCAGCAACACACACACACCTAGGGCGCCTAAGGCTCCATCAATTTTTGAGTTCCTCTCAACAAAATTTCACCAAATTAAATCACCAATGCCAATTATTTATATGAACAATAGCCATCACATTTTCCACCAAAAATTCATTCAATCATAACATCAAACAATGGGCATGCTCAATTCTTATTGTGTACAATTCAACACCAAATCAAACATATCTTTGCACAATTAAAATTCAGCATAGCCACAACATCAAAATACACAATTCATTCAAGAAAATCACTCTAAAACCTAACCCTATACGATACTCATCACATAAGCTATTAAAGATAAAAAGAGGACCCCCTAACCTCTTGAAGTGAAGAACTCGCAAGGCACCCTAGGATTCACCAACACCACCAACGATCCAAGCTCTCCTCCTTTGCCCTTTCTTTCTCACTCTCCTCTTCGCAAGTTTCTTCCTCTTCTCTTCTCTCCTCTCTTCGAATCCTTTCTTTCTTTTGCACAAAAATGAGCTAAAAATCTAATTTTTCACTTTAAATATGCGCCTAGACTAGTGGGCTTGGATTGCGGGCTTTTCCCGCAGCTTAAGCCCAATTTAATTAAAACACCACCTCCAATTACAATACCACTCCCCATTTTATTTAAAGCACCTTATAATTATTTTAATAAATAATAATTATATTATTATATTATTACTCTACCACCAAAATCTCTTTTTATTTAATTAAAATAATTTACTCTATTATTTTTGGGGTGTTACAATAGGCATCTTGGAGATGATACAAATGAAGACACCACACAAGGTGAAAGAGTGACTCCAAATGTATCTCAAGAAGGGAGGGAAGCTAGAGAATTTTATGAATTAGCTAGAGATGGAGAGCAGCCTTTGTATGAAGGGTGCACAAAGTATTCTAAACTTGCTTTTATAGTGAAGTTGTATCATATCAAATGCCTTTGTGGGATGACCGATAAGGCTTTGACAATGATCTTAGAACTACTAAATGATGCATTTGAGCATGCAAAAATTCCAAGTTCATTCTATGAGACAAAGAAAACTATATCGAAGCTTGGTTTGGATTGTCAAAAGATACATGCATGTCCAAATAATTGTATGTTGTATTGGGGTGAAGATGAATATAGGCAAACATGTAAAGTATGTAACAAGGGCAGATGGAAATCCAGGACAAAAGATGGTGGGGTTGACGCATCCAATGATGGAATTAGTAAGAAGAAGGTGCCTGCAAAAGTTCTTCGTTACTTTCCTCTTAAACCGCGCTTGCAGAGATTGTTTTTGTCTTCAAAGACAGCTGAGGATATGAGATGGCATGCCGTGGATAATAACAGTGATGGCATGATGAGACATCCAAGAGATTCAAAGGCTTGGAAGACATTTGACTCAACAAACATGTCATTTGCATCAGATCCACGTAATGTTCGCCTTGGATTAGCTACGGACAGTTTTAATCCATTTGGTAATTTAAGTACAAGTTATAGCATTTGGCCAATTATTCTCATACCTTACAACACCCCACCATGGGTCTGTATGAAGTCGACATCATTTATCCTTTCAACGATAATCCCTGGTAAAAAAATGCCTGGAAATAATATAGATGTTTACATGCAACCTTTAGTTAAAGAGCTTAAGGAGTTATGGCACGATGGTGTAGAAGCTTATGATGCTTCAACTCGAGAGATGTTCAAATTGCACGCAGCTTTGATGTGGACGATTAGTGATTTTCCTGGGTTGGGAACTCTCTCTGGGTGGAACACATATACCGGACGAGCTTGTCCAACTTTCGTGTCATTTTAAATTAAATAATGATTTGGATGATTATATTAATAAATCTCGTTATGATTTGATAGGTACTTAGGATCATTGAAATCCTATGTACGAAACAGGGCGCGACCAGAAGGCTCTATAGCAGAAGGATACCTAATGCAAGAGATCTTAACATTCTGTTCAAGGTATCTTGATGATATTGAGACAAGATGGAATCGAGTTGGTCGTGTAGATGACGAACCTTGTGATATACAACCTAAAACACGAATAGATGAATTGTTCCCACAAGAAGGAAAACCTGTTGGTGGTTGTTCACACTTCACGCTTACATCCACTGAAAAGTTACAAGCTCATCGACATGTGCTAACCAACTGCTCTGTAGTTGATCCCTATCTCCAGTAAGTACTTGATGAAATTTAAGTATCTAAATTATCCTTTAGTACGTCTATTAAATTTAACCTATATAGGGAATATAGAGAAATTGTCCGGAGACAATTAAGGGGTCGCACAAGGAGTACTACTGAGATAGACAAGAAGGTCCATAGAGAGTTCGTTAGCTGGTTCTCTAATCATGTAAGCAAAAATTCACTTGATTCCAGGTGTATGTTGCATGTGTATTGCTAATATGCATATGACTAAAACAACAAAATTCTTATTTCAGATTTTTAAAGAGATGGACAATCTTGTTGAACCAGATAAAGATGTTCTTCCTTGGCTTGCTAGAGGTCCTATTGACAAAGCTAGAAGATTCACTGCATATAATGTCAACGGATATAAATTTCGAACCTTGGAACGAGATGAAAGATTAAAAACTCAAAATAGTGGGGTTTTTTGCACATTTGGAACTAGAAGTTATTCAAGTAACCGTGATACTCAAATGAGGTTTGGAGGGGTACCTTACTATGGTAAATTAATAGACATCATTGAGCTTAGCTATAATGGCGTATTTACTGTTACTTTATTTAAATGTCAATGGGCTAATACCACTACTTCTAGAGGCATGAAAAAAGATAATTTGGGTTTTACCTCAATCAACTTTTTGAGGCTAAGAGATACTGGTGTCCTTGAAAGTGAGGAACCATATATCAAAGCATCGGAAGCGCAAATGGTTTATTATGTAGATGATGAGAAAGAAAACGGATGGAGCATACCTATTCATTTGAAGCCAAGAGACTTGTATGACATGGGTGAAGATAATGAAGAGATAATGATGTCTAATGAGGTTCATGAAGCACAAAACTTAGAGCAAATTTTCCCCGATGATACAACATACATACAATTAGCAAGAGCTGATCTGGATGATGATGATCCTCGAAGATCAACCTTGAATGAAAATGTTGATGATTGTAATGACAACATGGTTACATAACAAAGACCAGTGCACAACATATTGTCTTTCATTTATGTTTTGTATGATGTGTGATTGTAATGACAACATTATTATTACATTCTCTTTTGGAAAAGTTTCCCTTTTGAATGTTTGTGAAGGACATATCCTTTCTTAATTAGCATAGGTTTTTGTTGGGGATAATCAAACACCTTTATGTAAGGACATGATACTTTTTTTATTGTTTATTATTTGATTCTGCCCACTTATATTGGAACATGGTTCCTATTGATGTTTAACTTTCAGCATAGTAGGAAAAAAGCAGCTGTTGAGGTAATTATTTGACTCAATTGGTTAGGCATTTTCTTTAAGATGCATTCATTGTTAAATTATTATCAGAGATTTGATAAGCTTGTGTCATCAAATGAAACATTTCAATCCCGTTGACTATTTTTACTGTAATTTCATATTCTCTTACATCTAAATATGGTTTTGCAAGAATGGCTAAGAAAAAGAGGTTTACTCCTAGAACCCAATCTGCACCTGTTCAAGTTCCAGATAATGCTCAAAACATGACTCAAAGTGCATCTCACGTGTCACCACAAAGTGATCCTCTAGATGATCTTGACCCATCTTTTGACTTTGAAAATTTCCTAGACAATGAAGATGGAAGTTTTGTACCCACTGACCAGAAAAAGCCCAATAAATGTTGGCCAGTTAATGTCATTGGTATACAATTTACTTCTTATTAGTTTGGATTAATTAATAATTCCTAATGAGTTATAGTTTTTAATTTCCATTTTTTGTTTTACTTTATATTCAGTTGGGGATGGAGAACCTAAAGAAGAGCGTTTAAGAGTTAAAGACTTGTTTTCGTTTCCTAGTGAGAAGAAAGTGATCTTAGATTGGAATCGAGAGGGTCAACCAATTGGATATGCTGCTGGTCTTTTGGGGGGCTATTTAGGAGCTATTGGAGCAAGCTATGATATCCTCCCTATTAGTTATGTGAGCTGGCCAAAGGTTCCAAATGACCTCAAGACCGATGTGTGGAACAAGATGATAAAGGTATGAACTATAAATATAACATTATTCATTTATATATGGCTGAAAGAGAAAAGGGTCATTATTATTGTTGTTGCTATTATGAAGTTCTGAAATTAGTTGTTCAAAGTAAAGTGATAGGTATATAATGCTTACCAAAATTTAATTTGCCTATTGTAGAAAGTATTCCTACTCGATGAGTGTCGCAAGAAGTTCATATTGGGGAGTATAGGAAAGAAATGGAAAGACACCCGTTGTCTACTGTTTAACGAATTTTATGATGACACTCGTAGCTGGGAGCAAAATCTTGAGTTTCGCCCTGAAGGCATCCCTAAAGATCAGTGGGCAGGTTTTTTGGAATATCGATTATCAACTGAAACTATGGTAAGATATGATGTGTTGAGAATGTTTTGATAAGAGTCATTGTAACACCCTAAATATTTAATTAATTTATTTAATTAAGTATTTAGGAATTTATTTAATTAATTGAATATAATTTAATTATTAGAAATTATATTAATATGTGTAGGTGGCATTAGAAGGTGGAGGTGCTAAGTTAGATGGACTTGGGCTTAAGTGAGAAGCCCAAGCCCATGACTCTTGTCATATGCGAAGTGGACAAGCGCCTAGGGGTTAGGGTTTGTTGTGAACATTTGCGAAATTGAGAATAGAGAGGAAGAGAGGAAGAGGGCGCCGTTGGAGAGGAGAAGAGGAGAAGAGCAAGTCGCACATCCAAGGAGAGGGAAGGGGCGTGAATTGTTGCCGTGGTTCCGTTCGTGACCGTCTCTAGGGCTCCTATTCTTCAAATTCGAGGTAAGGGGATGTCCTATCAATTCTTATAATGATTCCTATGATAGATTTTAGGTAGTGATGGCCTAAATGAACCATGATCTTGATTCATGATTGTGAAATCCATGTTCTTGTTGTTGCTATATGCGTGATTCATGATTGTGCTTGGGATTGTTGTTGATTTCGATGGTTGGTGTATAATTTTGGCGATTTCAATGTGTGTCCATGATGGTTGTAATGTGTGTTGTAATTGATCAAGTAACAATTTGAAAAAAAATGATGTTTGTGCTGAAATTGTGTTAATTTCTGGTGCTGCAAGTGTTCTGGGCGCCAGGCGCCCTGTGCTGGGCGCCAAGGGCGCCAGTGCGCGTTGCAGTGTGCGTGGGTGGGCGTTGAGCGCCCGTGTGAGTGTGTCGCGTCTTGCTGGGCGCCAGGTGCCTGGGCGCTGGGCGCCCAGGGCGCCAGTTTTGCAGTATGTTCCCAAAAATGTTTTCGAAAACTGTTTTCGCTATATCTTTTGACTCGGACATCCGTTTTAAACGTTTCAAAAGGTGTTGGGATGCTTTTTCAGTTGTCTATCTGTGTGTCCCATTTTTAAAAATAAAAACTTATATTTTCAGAAAGTTGCTGGGCGCCCAAGTGGCTGTCCCCTGTGGTCGTTGCTGTGACATTGAAAACTCGTTGGTGTCTGTAAAAATTCTCTTTTGCGTATGACCAGTGGTTTTAACGATTTAGTGTCAAAAATGATGATTTTTGACGATGATGCCCCTAGTGGCTAGTTAAATGACTGTTTTGCCCTTGGTGGCTAATATTATTTATAATGACGTGTAAATGACTGTTTTGCCCTTGGTGGCTAATATTATTTATAATGACGTGTAAACCCTTGGTGGCTAATATTATTTATAATGACGTGTAAATGACTGTTTTGCCCTTGGTGGCTAATATTATTTATAATGACGTGTAAATGACTGTTTTGCCCTTGGTGGCTAATATTATTTATAATGACGTGTAAATGACGATGATGCCCTTGGTGGCTAGTAAATGACGTTTTTGCCCTCAGTGGCCATTGTTTGAGTTGATGATGTTTATGTATAAGTGACGATGAAACCCAGCGACGTTTTGAGGCCCGAAAGGCTAAGTGATGTTAAGGCCTAACAGGCTAAGTGATGTTGTTGTGTGTAAATTGTGAATTGACAGGTACTGTGCCCCTTGTGAGCAAATTGGTAAGTGACGGGTCACATAGTTGACCGTGATTGTGTGATTTGTGCGTGGTGCATGTTATAGTGTCTCATGCATTCCATGTGCATAAACCCAGTGACGTTTTGAGGCCCAAAAGGCTAAGTGACGATGAGGCCATAATGGCTAAGCGACGTTTGTGAAAAGGTACCTCATGCATATGCCCGCGAGTGGGTTGCATTTCATATGCCTACATGACATAGTGATGAGTTATTGTAGTGATGTGATTGATGATTGTGATTGATTAATTTAGAGCTGTGACTTGACTTATTATTTATCATATGATTTATTATATGAATTGAATTGGACTCACCATTCTGTTTGAATGTTACCCCCATGCGGTAACGTGCAGGTGATTGCGAGTGAAGGACTAGGTACCTTCACTATTTCGAGTCGAGTCGTCACGCTCTGATACGTAGCACTCAGGGGGGGACGAACTTAATATTATGAATGAATTTGGTTGTTATGTTTTGATGACAACTCTGTTTTATTTTGTCATTCCGCTGCGTAGTTGATTTTATTGACGTTAAGTTTTATTGCGATGATAACTGTGGTTTTGAGATTCGCCTTTTAGTGATGTGCTACGTAATACATGGTTATTATGTTTATGAGTTGTTTTATTGAGAAGTGTGCTTTTATTGAAGTATGTGTAACATCCTTGCAATGAAAAGAAATTTTTAAAAACTCTGATTTTTATAAACAAATGAACGGGTAGAAAAGGGGTGTTACAGTCATCATTTACTAATTGTTTGATTTAATAATGCAGGAAATTTGTGAAATTAATAGGGAAAATCGGGCTAAGCAAACGACTACTCATACACTTGGGTCGAAAACATATGCCCGGAAAAGACATGAATTGGTATTTGTTTCTTTAAAGTGTTGTTGAATTCTATAATTAAAATTCAATATTATTTGATGTTACTAAACTGATATAATTTGTTAGGAAACTCAAACTGGGCGGTCTTTTGGGCGAGTAGAGATGTATGATGTTGCTCACAAAAAAAAAAAGATGGATCATTTGTCACACAAAAGGCTAAAGAAAAGAGTGTAAGTATAATTGTTATTTATTATTTTCTTTTTTTATTGAATGTTAACTATAATTTTACTTAGCATTTATGTTTCAAATGGAATGTTGGTTAATTTTAATGTAGGAGCGCTTAAACGAAAGAGCTCTGACATCTTCTGGAGAAGATATTTATGCTGAAGTATTTGGGAAAGAGCACCCCGGACGTATGCGTGGCATGGGATATGGAGTAACTCCAACTCAATACCTTTCATCTGGTTCTTGTAATGGGAGCTCAATGTCAGCAGGTGTTCCCACAGCGGCTGATTATGCTAGGCTGAATTCGGAATTACAAGCTAGTAATGCAAGAGTTCAAGCTTTAGAGACAGAAGTTGCTAAAGTTCGAACATTAGAGGAGCAAGTAGCTTTTCTAATGCAGCAAGCTGGTGGTCAAATGCAACAATGTCCAGCTAGATCTAATCAGGTATTTGAGTTTTTCTGAATTTTTATGTATGTTGAGGACAAGAAAGCATTATCAATTATCTATTAGTGCTTCTAGGAATGCTTCTGGCAGAAACTAGTAGTTTGATATAAATGTTGTTCCATAGTTAGGATGAGATTCAAATCTTGAACTCTTGCATTACTAATTGAAACTGTAGTTTGCTAGTTTCAAATCAGCAATTGATATAAATGCTGTTTCAAATCAGTAGTTTGCTAGTGTTGAAACTGTATGCAGAAGTTTCAAATCGGCAATTGTTGAAACTGTATGCAGAAGTAATTTTAATGTAGGAAAGTCACGGTTAGAGTAATTGAAGTAGCATTGAAGTAGCATTGAGTATGCAGAAGCTAAGTTTGGGCTTGAAGAAGCATTGAAGTAGTGGTCTATATCCCACAAAATAGAGCTGCAAAATCCTATCCTTAAAAGAAGAGCAATCATAGAAGAATTTAAGATAGTGAAACCAAAGAGCCATTGCTAATAATTCTGATTGCTCTGTTAGATTGTTTGAATCAACAGAGCCATTGCTGATAAATCTGTTAGATTGTTTGAATGAGAGAGAGAGAGAGAGAGAGCCTCTGTTAGATTGTTTGAATGAGAGAGAGAGAGAGAGAGCAGAGCCATTGCTGATAAATCTGATTGTATTCGATGAATAGTATTGTACAAGCAGTGACCTAATATAGAGGGAAAGGGGAAACCTGCAGTAGCAGGTAATACAGATGGGGGACCTGCTATAGCAGGTAACAGAATTAATACAGAATCAATATACACACTAACAATAAGCTAACTTGAATTACTACTCTAACAGCCTCCAATGGTTTACCCTGTGCTGAAACATAGAGTAATCCAGATTTTCAGTCCTGTGTACTTTATTGAAAAATGAACAATTTGTATTTTTCAGTCCTGTGTACTGTATTGTACGAAATTGCTTACCAGTGGTAATTTTTTCGAAATGTACTCATGAATGAGACTATTTTATCCACTACTAATTTGTATTTTGTATTGGGTTGATGTGTAGTCAATGCATTTTGTATTGGGTTGATGTGTAGTCAATGCATGTTGTTGTTTCTAGAGTTTCAGTAATTTCATGTGCCAAGTAAGTTGTTGGAGTTGAACTAGAGCTCATTGAGAAGCTTGTGAATGCTGAAATTGTGCCTTTAGAGTGAATTGCAATTTGATTGTGTTTTATGTGATCTTAATTTATTGTTTATTGGTTGAAGATTGATGGTTTGAGTTGATAATTGTACTGTATTTGAGACTATTCTATGTCTGGAAATTTAAATGTAGTAATTTTTGTGTAATTTCAGGTTGCAGATTTACGTTCGCCTGCTGAAGCAATACCCTCTTCATCTGCCAGTCATGTACCTGCACATCGTGGACCGGCATCTAGTCTTTAGTTTTCGGATTTGTTATTATTAGTAATGTTTCCTAAGCACAGTACCTTTTATTAGTAATACCAAAAGTACTGTGCTTTTAATCTTTTGGAGCAACTGTACTTTTGATATATTTTAGAGCAACTGTACTTTTGATATATTTTGGAGCAACAATACTTTTGATATTACATGTTGTGTTTACTTTAGAAGTATGAATTAATGAATGAACATTTTGTCATTGTGTATGTTTAAATCATTTGATGCATTGGCATATTTCTTTATGTTTTTAAATAATTTTTGAGAAGTTATAAATAACAAAAAAAAATACCAACCTTTTAGAAAAATTGGTTTTGCTCTCAGCTTTTAAAAAACTGCCACGAACACCCTCAAGAACCGCCGCAGAAGGTTAAGAGTTACTATAACCGTAACTTTTTTGTGGCGGTTAAAAATCCCTGCAAATAATAAAACCGCCGCCAAAATCCTCAAAACCGCCGTGAAACTATGCATATTTTTCAGTCTCAGCAACTATTTAGGGACGGTTAATAACCGCCGCTAATATCCAACCGCCACTCACAACCGCCGCTAAATACACCTCCAAGCGGTTATACCAGCGGCTACCAAAACCGCCGTTGAATTCCCTCGCGGCGGAGAAAACTGCAGCGGTACAGGAACCGCCGGGCGTGTTATTCCCCGGCGGTTAAAACCGCCGCAGAATGCTTTTTTAACCGCCGTCGCATGCCATTATTGTTGTAGTGTTAATGGAGACAAGAGCAAAAAAAGATCGTGTGGAAAAGGTTAGAAGAAGATTGAGGTTTCACCACTGTTTTTGTGTGGAAGCAAATGGGTTATCTGGGGGCCTTGCCCTATTTTGGAATGACTACTATACTGTCCAAGTTCTAGACAGCTGCGCTAACTTCATCCATGCTGTGGTGCAGCAGCAGAGAACAGGTAAACTTTTCCAATCTACTTTTGTTTATGGGCAACCTGTGTTCAACCAGAGAAGGTTCGTATGGGAAAAAATTGTTAATCTCAATCTGTGCTCAACTGTTACCTGGGTATGTATGGGAGATTTTAATGAGATGTTCTCTCAGAATGAAAAGGAGGGTATGAGAATTGTGGAGGCCAGGAGAATTGAACTTTTTAGAGAGTTTCTGAACAAAGCAGGCTTAATGGATATGAATTTGAAAGGTAGTAAGTTTACATGGGTGGGTAACCCTAGAGATGGTTGTGTAACAAAACAAAAGATTGACTGTGTATTATTCAATGTTAACTGGAGGCTTCTATTTCCTAATGCCTTTGCAGTGGCCTTACCTATGATAAATTCTGATCACTCACCCATTGTGTTGCATCCAGCTCTAATAGCCACTAGTGGTAGAAGGTTTAAATTTGAGTCCTTCTGGCAAGAACATGCTGAGTTTGAAGTTGTTCTTCAGGAGAGTTGGGAGGGTACTCAGGAAGGCCAAGACTGTTATCTCAAGATCAACACTGATGCGAGTTTCATCTCGCAAACAGGTCGTGTTTATGGATGCACGAGGGATACCTTACTGGGTGTTGCGGTTGATGTGCTGAGTGCTGAAGCGATGGTCCTACGGAAAGGTGTGATCCTTGCTCTGAACATGGGGGTGGAAAACGTGGAAATGGAGCCTGATTGCTTGGATTTGGTGCGTGCGTGCCGTGGTGAAATTGAAAAGAGAAGCATAATTAGTATCCTAAGTGATATAAAATCTGCAGCAACAAGACTTAGTTCCTGTATCTTTACCTGGGTTGCTCCTCGATAGAGTAATCGTGCGGCTCACACCAGTGCTGAGCTCCTCCGTCGTCATCTTCTTCCACCGGATTGGCTCTGTTATCCCCCTCCGAATTTACACGACATATTGATGGAGGATGTTGGTGGTTGTCGTCGAAGACAATAATTTATCACGCTGATGAATGGATGCAATCTGGGTAGCTGAGGAATTGATTTCTATGATTAATGTCTTTTTGCCAAATTAGGGTTGCATCCCTTTTTCCCTTTCAGATTGTTTTTGTGTATCTTTGTCGTTTATGTGTCTTTCCATTTCTTGGACTTTGACTATCCTCTAACCGGGTTGCTCCATCTAGTTTGGGCCCGGCTAGCTTGTAATTGGGTTTGGGCCTTGTCCCACTCTTATAAATTCAATTACATTTTTCGACCAAAAAAAAATCGAAATAAACATTAAAACTAAAAAATACGGTGTGAGCTGGAGAATTGGCTGAAGGGGTTTTTTTTTGTACCCCCATCATCTCCCTATATACCCCCACAATAAATTTTAAGACGAAAATACCCCTTGTAAAATTGACTTAAATCGGATCTACCTTTGGGGAGGTAGATCCGATTCACAAAAATAAAAGGCGGATTTACGTATATCCGATTAGAATTAGTGGGGGGAAATCGGATATAGCTTCAGTGAGGTATATCTGCTTTGTTAATTGCAAAAGCGGATGTACCTATTAGGTAGGTAAATCCGCTTTGCAATTAACAAAGCGGATATACCTATCAGTGGGGGTATGTCCGCTTTGTTAAAATGCAAATCGGATTTACCTCCCTGATAGGTAAATCCGATTTGTACTAAATTCGACGGGTAGGATTTGTCTGTCAATGTTGATCAACGGTGTAGATTGCACCGACAATATCAACGGTTGATAATCATTGACGAATTCTATAAATACCCATTGCCAACCTCATTTTTTTCACTCAAAAATTTCACTCTCACTTGCTTATTTCACTCATCCAAAATGGAGATATGCCTCACTCAATGCTCAAATGACAATAGACTTTGCGGTATACATCATCGGGGCGAAATCACGATGAGAGAAGATGGTGTCCACTTCTGGAGTCCTCAGCCGGTGTTATGCAGAATCCACCGCGGCATGGGGTTTGAAGGTTTGAAGGATAAAGTGTGGTCCAAAGTTCAAGTGACTGGTGACGACCGTGATGTCACTAGTATCACTTATCGCAAACCCTATTTTGGAGACGATGGCCGCGTTTCCTTCTCGTCCATGACAATCAATGTAACACCTCTTTTCTACCCGGAAAATTTTTGACGAAAATCAGAGTTTCAAAAACAATTTTTCACTACACCCACAAGGGATGCCACATTTACACCATTAAAACATCACACGCCAATAACAAAATTCACCATTAAAAATAGTACGATACATAGCACGTCATAAATAACTTCATCACCACGCAGTGGAATAAAAATAAAGGTTCAACAATTAATCATAACATCACCATAAAACTTCAGAAATTAAATAATAGTAACAACTAATAAAAACTAGCGTTCATCCCCCCGAGTGCTACGTATCAGAGCGACGACACCGACTCAACTAGCGAAGGTAGACATGCCTTCACTCGCAATCACCTGCACGTTACCAACATAGGGGTAACATTCAAACAGAATGGGTGAGATATCTAACATTATAATAGCATATATGATAGGCAATATGCTAGAGTTACGACAACTATATCTACCGCTTCACAACAACATCAAATTACAAATCACCAAGAATCCTCACCAACATCATGAGTAAGTATATGAGAGGCAACCCACACCAACGGGTATATGCATGTGGTACCAATCATCACCAATAAATTAGCCAATAAGGGCATCATCACCTGTATGAGCATCACCATCATCACCTATAGCTCCAAGGCCGAAGCCTTCATCACCAAAATAATGCATATGAATTGTATGCGACACCATGAGCAATGCAACAACAATAGTCATCTATGTGACCCAACAACAACAATATCAAAAATTGGTCATAGACCCATCACCTATCACCTTAGCCAATAGAATAGGCACATCACCTGTTATATCATCACCAATAACACCAATCATCACCAATAACACCAACACCTATGGGACAGTCTAACAACTCGACCATAACATCAACAACCACCGACACCAAAGACACCAATAGATTTACAACGTTAATGGCAACAACAATTTTACAACACCGAGAACAACGACAATTTACAACACCAATGACGATACCAATTTACAACACCAATGACAACGACCACCGGGACAGCCACCCAGGCGCCCAGTCACCAACAACCACAGACAGGCAGCCAATCATGGCGCCTACGGCGCCCACTGCGCCAAACACCACGGGGCAGCCACATGAGGCGCCCACTGTAGCTGTCTCAATAAATTCGACTGCAGTTGTCTCAGTAAATTCGACTGCAGTTGTCTCAGTAAATTCGACTACAATTGTCTCAGTAACTTCGACAGCTTCTGTCTCAATAACTTCGACAGCTTCTGTCTCAGCAATTTCGACAGCTTCTGTCTCAGCAACTTCGACAGCTTCTGTCTCAGCAACTTCGACAGCTTCTGTCTCAGCAACAACAGACATGGCGCCCAGGAGCAGGGCGCCTAGCACAACAGCAACAAACCCAGAATCATGTACAAGGCATGGAGCCTAAATCAGCAGGGAACACACAGGGACAGTGACACAGACATGGCGCCCAGGAGCAGGGCGCCGTTTCCAGCAACCAAGACAGCAACAACCTAGTGCGACACACACGTCAATGGCGCCCATGGCGCCTAGGGACCAATTTTTGATTTTTCACCATGATCAATCACCAAACACCAAATTGCAATCATCCTCAACACATTCAAACATCACCAAATAAACATCAACAAAATCAAAGAGACAACATAGAGCCTATCTCCCACATAACACCCATCATACACCCTATTATAAAGGTAGAACCCACCCTTACCTTAGATTTTCCGAATACGTGATCCCCTTGCACGAAGACTCCAAAGAACCACAGCAACAGAGCTCCTCTCCTCTTCCTCCTTGGTGCGCCGTTTCCTCTCTTCTCCTCTTCGCAAATCTCTCTTTCTTTCTTTTCTCCAAGAATGCACAAAATGATTCCTAACCCTAGCTAGTGCTCTCCTTCATGCGCCTAGGCCCTTGGGCTCTTGGATCACGGGCCCCCTTCTACTATTCACTTAATTACTAAACACCACTCCCTGATTTAAATAAAACACCGTATTATTATTTTAAAATGACTATACTAATAAAATACCTAAATAATTTAATTAAATAAATAATTAAATTATTTGGGCGTTACAATCAAGACTGACGAAGACGTGGTGAACATGTTAAACATTCATGACACGCTTCAAAGGTATAAGCCGTTGAAGCTATATGTGGAAACTCAACGGAGTGTGAATGAGATTTTACTTTGTCTTCAACGACCAGAATTTTAGGAAAATGTATCTGCCTATTGTTATTGTAGTTGGTTATGTTTTATCTTTTATCGTATGAATGAAATCGAAATTTTAATGAAACTCCACAAATATAATAAACCAGAAATAATAAGAATCAAGTCATAAAAAAATAGTTCAAGCATACCAATCACACAAAACCCCCTAGTCACGCCCCGGTAGCATATCGACTAACCGGGTGAGAGGAGCGTATGTTTGACTACCCATCCTAATGTCTCCGCTCCGAAGCCCCCTCCGAATCTCCTCGTCCACAATCTCTAGCAAATCTGGCTGTACTGGTGGTGGTGGTGGTGGTGGTGATGCAACCCGTAAGAGTCTAGGAATAGATGCTCTCACATACCAATGTATGTAGTCCGGAGCAACCTGACCCAACTCCTCAGCAGGATAAGTAGTATGCAAAACCTCCTCCACCACAGGCATATAATGTGCAATCGGAAAAATGCAGTCTGCATGGCTCGGACGATCGGTAAGAGGGTGACATGGGATGACCTGCACGTACCCAAACTGTCTGAGGCACCAATATCTGCCATGTAGGGAACAGTGATGTCTCCCCAACTGATGTATCCCCTGTATAATGAGACCTGCTCAAAGTCTCCATCGTCACGATGCTCCTCAAACGGTCGCCAGCAGACATCATCCGAGGTCAGCGCATCAATCCTCTGCCTGTATACCCCCAGCTTCACTCCATCTGTCTTCTTCTTCCTCCAACGCCCACACAGTGCTCCAGCCTGCAATCCACTCCTCCTCTCCACTAGTTGAGGAAAATACCATAAAATCCAGCTCTGAAAAAAAGAAGATAAACAACATGGTGAATTAAAAACTGTTTAACAGAAATTTAACCAAACTCGGAAAAAATTAACTTAAAATTATTACCTGTAAGAGGGTCGCATACCCTCCTAACTGATGCGCCTGGTCCAAGCAGGAGTAGTTCAGCTGGTCATACATGAAAGCAAGTGCTGCTGCCCCCCCATGCATATGATCCCACACCAGCTGCACTGATATCCTCAAGTAGCAGCAGCCACTTAGCCCCTGCCCTGTCGCCGGTCTTGACTGTGAAGATGGACCAGCTCAGGATCAGAAGGATAAAGGCCCTGACAGCAGGACACATGTCATTCTCTATGGACTCTCTACTAACAATCTCCTACAGCCACTCAAAACGGTAATATGGGCCAGATGAAGCTCGACACTCCAGCCCCGCCTCCTCCATAGTCACACCTAGATAAACATGTGCTAGGTGGATGGCCTGATCAGTGATGACAGAAGTAGGTGGAGCTCTGTAGTAGTTCCTCGTAATGGGTAGATGCAGCAAACAGGAGACATCATCCAAAGTAATCGTCATTTCACCAAATGGTAAGTGAAATGACGATGTCTCTGAGTGCCACCTCTCAAGAAAAGCAGACATCAGCTCATGGTCCACATTTGTATGTCCGGTCGAGACGAGGGGGGCTAATCCAGAACCTGTGATAAAATCCCACAACCGGTGGTTTTGGGAAAACCCAAGCAGTCTCTAAGCCATCTTGTTACCGTGGTTGGTAACCTTCAATTTTCGCTCATATGTCTGTATTATAAAAGTATCAGAAATAAGGCTATGTAAATAAATTAAACTAAGAAGGCTATGTAAATAAATTAAACTTACCGGGTCTCTCAATATAACGGAACAAACATGAGATGCTAGCCCAATGAATAGATGACTGCTCCTCATGCTGCTCCTCATGCTGCTGAGGCTGATGGTAGGGCTCCTCCTGGTACTGCTGATACTGCTGCTGCTGATAATACTACTGCTGGTAGTCCTCAGGCATAGAATGGTCCTCAGACATAGAATGCTCATCAAGAGGATGCCCCTGCTGGCCCTCCTCATAGTGATAGTCTGGGGCTGGGGCCTCCTCCATCTGTTGATACTGCTGCTGTCGGCTACGCCGGGTAGACGCATGTCCCGCAATCTTGTGGCGGGTGCGTGTACTGGGAGCAGATGGCGGGGCCTGACTCGAGGACTCCCTGTAATACCCCAATTTTGTCCGCCCAAGTCAAAAAAAACATTTTTCAGAAAAATGGAAGCAATAAGGTAATTCATAATGTGTGGAAAACAGTGGATTGGTGCATTTATGTGTGTTCGTCCCCTATTTCGCATTTTTATTTTAATTACGCGCGCGCGCCAGTAGTAACTGCGTGAGCTGCCCTGTGCCCCCGTCATTTGGCACGTGTCTGTATTTTCATCAAAAAAAAGGGCCATTTATTGATCATTATTAATCTTTGGCACCCAAAAACATTTTTCTTAATATTTAGGAATTTTAGGAAATAAAATAGTGCATATTTTTGCATTTTTGGACATTTAAATAAAAGCGAATTAATTATTTTTGGACCAAGACCAGGTCAAGGACGTGGCGTACATGTTACTCTACCAAGGGTAATTTTTGTATAATTTTTGGAAAAAAAGTCCTAGTCCAAAATAATTAAAAATGCATTTTCCCCATTTTTAGTGCATAAAAAACCCAAAAAAAGACCATTAAATATTCCCTAATTACTAAATGACAATTTTTATTGCCTAGAATAATTAGAGGGAATATTTTATGGTGCTCAAATATATATGACACTTTTTAATAGGTGCACCTTCACTTCCATGCCCAAAATTCAAAACTCAAAAAGAAGGAAGTGTCATCAATAAGACAAAAGACCAAAAAGGAGAGGCAATTTTCCCTCCCCATTTTTTGTTGTCATGAATTCTCTCTCTCTCCCTTCCCAAAATTTCTTCACACTCTTCTATTCCTTATTCCTTAAGAATATGCTTTGTACTATCCTTAACTTTTCCCTTTTTGGTGACCATCACTCACTCCCACATAGATCTATGCCCTCTTTTGTAAATTACCCCACCCATTTATACTCACCTCTTCACAAGAAAATACAAAATTACTTCTTTGGTAACATTCCATCTCAATTATACCCTTAACCCTATTTTTTACCTCACATCACATATGAGCCTCCATTCCCAAAATAGGACAAGTTTTTTTTTCACACAAGCTCTCCCTCCCTCAATCTCATTTTTGTGTTTTTTCACTACCCACAATCCAAGTGATCTCTAATCCTAGCCCTTCATTCAAATTTAAAACCCAATCCTAGAGCACCTAGTAAAGAACAATGACCTAATTACCCCTAGACCTAAAACAACTCTATAAATACCCTCTCATTTCCACACATGAGCATCTTTTGCTTCTCATTCTTCCTACACTAAAACCCTAGCACACAAAAATCTCTCCCTCTTTCCTCTCAAGGCCGTAGTCTCCTCTCCCTCTCCTCCATCCATCTTTTTCATTTCCTTCCACCCAAACACCACCACTCCACCTCATTTACATCCCTCTTTCACATACTCCCTCTATTTCTCATTCAAAGTTCAAGCATCATCACCAAGTGGGTTTGATCATCATATTTGCGTGGGTATTTCTTTGAAGAACCTTGGAGTTTTGTTGATTTGTGTCTAGTTTTCATCTTCTCATCTCACTTCCTAACTTGGAGTTAAGGTAAAATCCTTAAAACCTTGCATCATATTTGAGTTCTTGCCTCAAAAATGTAAAATTATTCATCCTATCATCTTCATATTCTCATATTGTTGATTGATGTTGGTGAGAAGTGTCATAAGCACTTTGACAAGCACTTAGGGAGGCTTGGGTGCTTATGGTGCTTCTCACCCTTAATGATTGATGATTTGTGTTGATTTGGATCTTGACCCTTGCATTTCATGAAATAAAATGTTGTTTTATGGCATATTATGTTTCGCATACTTGTAGAAAAATAGGGTTTATGTTAGTTTTGTGCATTTCTTTGCCTAATCACATGAACCTTTACCAAAAATTGTAATCTAGCTTGTTTTCTCATATTATCTCACTTGCTTTCAAAAATAAATGGGTTCTTGGTTATGTATTTGGGTCGCATATTGTGAATAAATAGGGTTTTTATATGTTTGCTTATCATTTTAAGTTGATGATAGGCAATATGACTCTCATTTGTGCCTAGTGCACCTTGCTTAAAGTGATGAGGATTGTTCTATATGATTCAACCCTTTTAGTTTAGGTGTTGTTTAAATTGATGATAGGCAAATAGATTCTCACTTGTGCCTAGTGCACCTTGTTCTAAGTGATGAAGATTGCTCTAGGTGATTCAACCCTCCTTTTAGTGTATGAGATTGCTTATTCTTATGAATTACTTTATAATTTGTCTTAGGTTGATGATTGGTAAAGTGACTCTCACTTGCGCCTAGTGCACCTCGATCTAAGTGAGGAGGATTACCTAGAAATGATTCAATCTCTCCTTTATAATTCTTAATGAGTAGGAAGATGCAAATTTAGGTTTCCTTTTATGATAGTTAAATAATGCGTGAATGCTTGAAGGCCAATTTGGCCTATGATGGCATTCACCTTGAAAGGTTTGTGTAAATGTAATTTAGGGTTCGTGTAGGTTTTGTAAAGGATAGGTTGTCCTAATCTTGATGCATCCTCACTTGCAATTGTGGTGTTGGTTCTTGGAGTTTGTGTAGGTTTTGGCAAGGGATGGACTAACTCTAGTCTTGATGCATTCTCACTTGTTAATGTAAGTAATTGCAAAGGATAGGCTAGCCCCCTAGTCTTGATGCACATGTGTTGTTATTCATTTATACTTGTTTTTGTGCTTGTTATGTGATTAAGTATTGAATTGGTGTTCACGATTTGCTTGCTTGTTTTGATGATCGCATTGACTTTGTAATCCGACTTCAAAGTTCAAAACCTTTGTTACTCGTTAGTAACACTTCAAAACCATGTCGCATTCAAATTATACTACAATTTGTTACTCGTTAGTAACATTTACAATTTCAACTCTTTTTCATAACCAAGAACACTTTCAAACATCAAAAAGCCATCTCACAAACCAAAAATCAGTTCGATTGTGAAAACCCTTTTGATTACCTAAAGTAAGGACCAATTATCATTAATGATCACTCGCGCCGTTGCCGTTTGGTTGTTAACGATAATTTCATTTTCAAAGGAATTAGTAGTGTGACCACTCTAAACCGTTGTTGTTTGGTCTTCATGAACACTCCAACTTAAATAAAACCAATTGTCATCGATGATCATTCGCGTCGTTGCTGTTTGTTGTTAATGACGATTGCATTCTCAAAAGGGTTAGTAGCGCGGCCACTCTAAACCGATGTTGTTTGGTCATCGCAAACACTCGAATCAAAAGCAAAACCGATTATCATTAATGATCACTCGCGCCGTTGCCGTTTGGTTGTTAATGATGATTTCATTTTCAAAAGAGTTAGTAGTGTGACCACTCTAAACCGTTGTTGATTGGTCATCGCGAATCCTCATTCCTATTGCGAAAACTCACCTAAACAAGATAAAAGACAAAAACCTTTTTTCAGGACAAACAAGAACTACGTAGCTTTGAATTCTCCATCGCACCGGGAGATACGTAGGAGCGAGCGGCTAACTCTCGTCAAGCGCCAAAAATAAAAATTTTCATTAAGTCTTCTCATTCCCTTTGAGGCAAATTTAAGTATTTTCCAAATCAACACTTAAAACCACACGTTTAATTAAAGGTTCCCTTTCGGTAGAAATGAGGTGTGGGGTGCTAATACCTTCCCCATGCCTAACCGACCCCCGAACCCAAATCCTCCGGTTTTCCAAAAGGCCATCCGCTTTCCAAAAAGGTTTTTCTTCAATATTTTCCTTATAAAAAAGATTGGTGGCGACTTCATTGTTTTAAAAAGTTGTAAACGAAGAAAAATCCCCTCAGGGACCTTTTCGGGTGCAACACTCCCCTCGATACCTATTGGACACTGGAAAATTTTTTTTTAAAAAAAAACACAAAAAACACAAATCGGATCTAGCTATATCCGATGCGAAATCGGATCTAGCTAGTTCCGACTTACTGTTTCTGCGTGTTCTGAGGAAGATCGGATTTCTATAGATCCGATGGTAAATCCGATGGCAAATCGAAAATAGCTCTCTCAATGGTAAATCCGATTCTCTCAGCAAACTTTCTGGTCAAACGAATGCAAGTGAAAAATGGTAAATGTTTTGTAAATTTGTAAAAATTTTAAGGGTATTTTTGTCTTTTCACATGTCTGTGGGGGTATATAGGGATATGATGGGGTTAGGGAAAAAAAAACCTTGGCTGAATACTCCTTTTATGCATAGAGATTACAAACTAATTTTTCATTTGTTTTTTACTAACACGGTTAAAACCCAAGAAGGGGCCGAAGAGCATCCCTGAGCTGGGGCATCGACCGAGCACTCTCAGCACCAACATGAAACTGAGACACACTACCATTTCCAAACAATCTTCTCTGACACCCCTTATTTCCATGAAAAAGCCTCCCAATCCAACACCCATCATCAACCACACACACCTCTCTCAAATACTCTCAAAACCCAATTCCGATTGGGTCCTTTTACTAAACCATGAACTCCATTCAAACAAATTACTCCTCACTCCTTCTTCTCTCGCAACCATTTTCCAAAACCATCAAAATCCATTACACTCCATCAAGTTTTACACTTGGCTTTCCACCATCAACCCCTCACTCGCAAACGACCGTTCCGTTCAACGCGTTTTAGGTAACACCTTGTACATTAAAGGTCCTGTTTTGTTATCTGTTGAATTTCTTAAAGATGTTCAGAATTCTGGTTGTAGGGTTACTGAGAATTTGCTTTCTTTGTTAATTGGTAGTTGGGGTAGACTTGGATTAGCTAGATATTGTGTTGATGTTTTTGGTCAAATTTCATTCTTAGGTATTACTCCAACTACTAGACTGTATAATTCTCTTATTGATGCATTGGTGAAATCCAATTCAATTGATTTAGCTTACCATAAGTTTCAACAAATGATTGGGGATAATTGTTTTCCTGATAGGGTTACTTATAATATGCTTATTCATGGTGTTTGTAAGATTGGTGTGGTTGATGAAGCTCTTAGGTTGATTAAACAAATGAAGGATAGAGGACATTTTCCTAATGTTTTCACATATACAATTTTGATTGATGGGTTTTGTAATGCTAAGAGGGTTGATGAAGCTTTTGGGGTTTTAGAGAACATGAAGGAGGGTAGGGTTTGTACAAATGAAGCCACGGTTAGGACGTTGGTTCATGGGGTTTTTCGTTGTGTTGGTTCAAGTAAGGCACTTGAGTTGTTATCTGAGTTTTTAGATAGGGAGGATAGATATTTTAAATTGGCTTGTGATACTGTATTGTATTGCCTCGCGAATAATTCTATGGCGAAAGAGATTCCTGTGTTTATGAGAAAAGCATCGGTGAAAGGTTATGTCCCTGACAATTCTGTTTTCAATGTCATAATGGTTTGTTTGGTTAAGGGAGGTGATCTTAAAGAGACTTGTGAGATATTTAAAATTTTTAGGAAGCAAGGTGTGAAGCCGGGTATTGGTACTTATCTTGCACTTGTTGAAGCTTTGTACAAGGATGGATTGAGCGAGGAAGGGGGCCGGATTTCCAGTCAAATGATTTGTGATGGGTTGATTTCGAATGTCCTTTCGTATAATATGATGATTAATTGCTTCTGCAAAGCTAAATTGATGGACAAAGCATCTGAGGTTTTGAGAGAGATGCAGTTTAGAGGCTTCACTCCAAACCTTGTTACTTTCAATACCCTTATTAATGGCCATTGCAAAGATGGAGCAATAGTTAAGGCACAGGAGTTGCTGGAGACGCTTTTAAAAATTGGACTTAAACCTGATATCTTCACTTTTTGTTCTATAATTGATGGACTTTGTAGAACAAAGAAGACTGAGGAAGCTTTTGAGTGCTTTACTGAGATGACCAAATGGGGCATAAAACCAAATGCTGTTATTTACAATATATTGATTCGTTCTTTATGCGCTGTTGGGGATGTTGTGAGCTCACTGAAACTGTTAAGAAGAATGCAAGAGGAAGGAATAAGCCCGGACACGTACTCCTATAATGTTTTGATTCAAGTTTTCTGTAGGATGAATAAGGTTGAGAAAGCTAAAAAGTTTTTTGATTCAATGATAGGATCTGGCTTAAATCCTGACAATTACACATACAGTGCTTTTATAGAGTCACTGTCTAAATCTGGGAGATTAGAGGAAGCCAAGAAGTTGTTTTATTCAATGGAGGCAAATGGTTGCTCTCCTGATTCTTACATATGTAATTTAATTATTAAAACATTGGTTCAGCAAGATTGTTTTGAAGAGGCCCAAAAGATCGCAGAAAGATGCAGACAGAAAGGAATATCTTTGGATTGTATTCCTAATTTGTAGACCGATTTTCTATTGGTTTCTCGGATGCTGCTACTTTACTGAGATTATAGCTGAGAAGATATTGATACAGGATACAGGTACCTTATATTATAGTTTATAAGGCATTGTTGATATGGAGATCTTGTGATATGCTGGTATGCATGATTTAGTTATGCACATGTACGTACTTTTATGGCCATTTTTTAAAAATCAAATGTGGGTTAGCCTATGGAGAGAATACGAGTTAATTTAACTAATTGAAATCTATTTAAATTTTGAAGATATCCTTGTTGGCAACCTTAAATGTTAACAAGAGGTTATTTATTCTTACATATGTTCCTTACCATGATAATAATAATAATATGAAATCAATCAACTAAATATTTATATGTTACCATTTTAAACTGGTAGGAATGCCAAACCGAATTGTTATATTTTAAATTTAAAACCAAGGACCTTGTTAGAATAATATGACTTGTCATGTTTAAGGACTCTTGTGATTTAAGTACTCTTTGGGCTGAGCAAGTATTAGACTATTAGTTGTACTACTCTAATATTTGTCCTAGATTATTGGCATAAAAATAGGCATTATTTAGTGTTATGTACTGTTGACACATCTCATATTCAATGAAATGTTATATTTCTTCTCCTTTTATTCTTTTTACATATGAATTTACCATGATATAAAATCAATGTTTTGCATCAGGGAAAACAGCCCGTGCTAACTGGTAAGAGCAAAAAAACACCTGCATTATGGATAAGAGTATTCTGTTGAAAGAAAATGAAATACTTGGACTAGATGTTACACCACAAGGTTGGGTTGTGTGGGACTCTAACGCAACAGTGTGTGTATAAAAAAAGTCAAACAAGAGCTGTCCCACTTTGCATGCTAAGCATTAAAAACAAACACCATTGAACATGAAGTGCAGGATGGCACTGCCATGATCGTTTCCAGTAATGAACTTTATAAATATTAGCTACATGGTCATAGTGCTAAAGTGTAAGCGTAAGTCTATCAAGGTTTCGCCACATTTGTTTCTTTACTACAAAATCAAAGTCTTGTTAATCTTTGTTCCTTTATTATAGTATCCTCTGTGACCTAATCTGGTCGTTATTCTACTTGAGTTCCCAAGCACCTGGAATGCCCTTTGTCTTCTGCTATTGTGCCTCTTTCCCATGACTCTCGTCCGCGTTGCCTTCAATCTGACCTCCATAGTTTAGATACTTCCACCTCTCCGAGGCTGCCTTGCCCGTTGTATCTTGTTGCTGTGTCTTGTTGGCATCAGTACCTACAATTACTTTTCTGTCCTGTTTTTCTTCCTTTCCCATTGCAACTTCCTTCTTCCACTTTTCGAAACCTTCCTGGTCTTCCATCAATAGACTGATCTCACAATTGGGATCGGAGGGTTCCTATGAGTTAGGACTGAAAGTCTCACTTGAAAACTCCAAGCCACTTGCTGCTGCATTCTGTGGCCTCTCCTCGTGGCAGCACATCTTGAAGGCCCTTCACTGGAATGATTCACTTGAAATCTCTCATGACTTTTTTCTCACAGCTGACCCTATCTGGCCGAATCTTTGCTGTAATCCCCATGTTTGGCCCTGTTCTTGCACGAGACTTATTTTATTTTCCTTTTGTTGTTTATTGGACATTGTATTTTTGTCACTTTTCTTTGCTCCAGCTTGTTATTTATTTTAGACTAGCTTATTACTACATCTACATGGGCTACTATGCTTTAGCTTATTTATTCCTCATTTCATTGCAGCCTATGACATCCACTTGGATTACTCAGTTGAATTTTCTTAGCAAGAAAACAAAGTATATAATTTTACCCACAAAAAGAATTTTTGTTTGTTGTACCATATGATGCACAAATAGTTAGTTTTGTCACTGATTTCAATCATATCTATCCTTACAAAATTAATATGTTTTTGATCTGGGCACATCCTCAGATGCTTTCCCACAATTCCATAAATGCATTCCTTATTCTTCATATCACTCTTCTCAAATGTCTTTGTTAAAAAGTTCTCTTCGATAAATAGAACTGATCACCAGGTCTAAATGCAGCATGGTGCATTTTCTTTTGAGAAAATGAAATACACGTCTTGTTAGGATATGCAGAAAATGAATCTTCATATTCTAAGACCACATTTACAAAAGAGGTCATCTTGTATTGCTTTTGATTCTTCTTTCATGAAGGCACTCGTTATTAGAAGTTATTACCTTATTTGTTGTGGGGAGAGGATGGAGATATTACTATATTAGCTACTTTTAGGAGTTTATGTCAGCATTCTATTAAGTTATATTGTTTCCACATGTGGAGATATACTTTTATGGTGCTGGGTATAAGAGGACTTCTATTTTCCCAAAGCTTAAGTTATATTGTTTCCACTTTTGAAGAGATTAATTTTTTTTTTTAAATAACCTTTGATAAAATTATTTAGAACATGAAATCTACTTATTGTATTGTCATTTTGATATTACTAAAGTTTTCAGTTTGAGGATCGTGAAGGTAACTTTTCTTTTGCCTTTGCAGCTTGTGTATTGCCGGTTTTTTATTGCCTGAATGGTTCACCACTTAAACTCCATGTTGATTTGATGAGTTACAAAAATAATGGCCATCTGGACCCTGAAAGCTATGATTGTGTCACAGCAAGCAATATTTGAGTTGAAGTGGTGATTACTTGACATTCAATTCTTGGGAAATGATCATTTTCACATCAGCTATTGTTGCATGGGATTGTGGATTTCAATTATAATGCAAGTTGGTTTTTATTCTTCTACTCAGGTGATTTTATGTCTGACGGCAATTCCCATCTCTCTTTGTGATATATCTTTTACCATTCGTTTTCGGTATATATAACTGTGATGCTTGTAGTAGCTAAGTGGATGTTACTTGAGTAGTAGTATTTTATTTTGTACTTGTTTTATATTTCACGATGTAAATCTCATTTGTGATGGTTCTCTTGTTTGGATAGACTTGGCATTTTTAGATGTCCAACTTCAAATTTCTAAACCAACCCTTTCCCACATATTTTGAGAGACATATCACCTGCCCATGCATGACTGTTTGATACTTGGTTGAATATGCAAGTTATATCAAATTCTCCCATGAAATTATTGGATTTTTTTACATTTGGTCGCTAACCAACTTAATATGTTTATATCATATGCATTTTATTCTGTATAGAATGATCACAAGATGCATTAGATAGGTTTTTAATGGAAGGACGAGCCTGATTGTGATGATGTGGCTCTCATTGTAGATGGAAGCTGTCTTACAAATCCTGGTTATGTGGGATGTTTTGGAGGCTTAATCCGAGATTATGGCCCTTTTTCAGGGTATTAAAATCCGTCGGAATGAATGATTTCACAAGGTGACATGCTATTCAGACTCAAAAGCAAATGCTGAAATTGGTTGAAAAGGCGCTTCAGGTTCATCACTGATATAGCAATGAGTTATCTATCATGAAATCATTTCTTTCTGTGGATTGCAGTTTCTCCTTGTTCTGTAGATATCGAAAAGGCAACCAATATGCTGATTTGTTTTTGGCTAAGTTAGCAGCTAAAAGGAGTGATTCTCCGGTTGTAATTGATAAGATCCCATTCGGTATGGAACAGCTCGCGATGGCTAATGTCATAGGGACAACATTCGTGAAGGTGATTACGTGATCTGAGCATGAGATAATAAAATTCGAACTGTATCTATGATTTTTGTATTTTTAGAATTATGGAAATCAGTGTGTCTGAGCATATTAACAGAATCGAGCACAGCTATTTTGTTACTGTTTTTCTCCTCTATTCAGTTGTCTAATGATATAAAATCTTCGATGGTGAAGTCACAAAGTGTTAACTTGTGCTTACAAAATAATGGAGCACTGAAGATGCATAGATGAATTCATGAAATCCCTGTTTGTTTCTGCGGAAAACATTAAGCGGACGCGCAATTCCAACCTTTGAAGCTACTAACTGTAGCATTGGCTTGGACGTGCGTTTAGAAGGCTCCCACCATTAAAACAAACAAGCCTGAATTGAAATGTTGGTATGCTTGGTGGTGCCTAACTATGTTTTGGGTTACAACCACACATGGTCCCACTTTTTAAGGGGCACCATTTTTTTTACTTGGTATATATGGTTATATTAAAATAAAATGTTCATTTAGTAACAATTTTAGATTTAAAAACATTAGGACCCAATTGTTTTATTTTAAAAAAAATTCAGCCCCAAAAATTGACAAGCCTTGTAAGACCCTAAGTTTTGTAAAATCCAATCCTTTGTCATATTTTGTATTTCTCTGCTAAATTGGAAAACACCAACTAGGAAATATATTATTTTTGCGAGCTGTCTCCCCTAATTTTACACCATTCTTTTTCATAGTTCATTGTTCACTTTCATCATTTCTTTAGCATCAAGTAACGCAAAAGAAGAAAGAAGGGCCGGCCCAAGGCCCAAGCAGCTAAAGCAAGGGGCTTTGGGCCTCAATTTTTTTTAAAAAAAAGGGCATCACTTTTTCCACACCCCTCCCTACTCACCCCACACCCCCTAACTCCAAATATTCCAAAACTACCCTTAATGAGAAGACATGTTTACGTGCGATTCGGTTGAGGCCAACTGAATATATTCGGCTAGGTCCAACCGAACGTGTATTTTTTTGAGACACCATTTTTTTTACCTCTTTTACACTATTCTGTTGACCTCAACCGAAATATTTCGGTTGACATCAACCGAACGTGTATTTTGGTGGAATATGTATAATTGGGGGTTTACTTGTGAGTTGTGGATATTGAATGGATCATGACCTCTTTAGATGAAGTGTCAAGTTCTATGCCACTTGCTTACTTCCAATATTGAAAAAGTGTCCACTTTGTGGATATTTTACGTTATATGGAAAGGACACGTGGCATTGAATTTTGTTTTATTTTAGTTAAAAAATAAGAGTATTAGGAGCATTAAACTTTGGTTATTGCTGGATTATCACTATCTAGTTTACTTATTAGCAGAGTCAAACTACCAAAGTAAGGCTACCATCCATTATGTTAAAGTTTGAACGGTAGAGGAATTGGATTCCGTCATTACATTTACACTTTACAGCATACAATACAAAGGCAAAAAAAAAGTATCAATCCCTAGTTTATTTAGTCAGCTTAGCAACAAAATGCTAAAGAATGCACACAGGAAATAAATGAAGAAAAGAAGCACTGTATAGATGAAGATTTATCACATAAAAAGAAAAGGGCTTATCTAATAAAATAAAATAAAACATAAAAAGAAAAGGGTTATGGAGTTCTTACTGTCTTGGGTGAGAAAATATGAAGGGCAGAAAAGTACTGTCAACATTGACAAGAAGGCACATTCTAAACTACTCATTCTATTCCAGCATCTGAAATGGAGTCTCCCAGAGTGAGAGAATCTCAATAAAATTACTCATCTTCCGACAGCAAATCTTTCATCTATCAAGAGAAAAATCAACAAGAGATAAACAGAAAGCCGAAGCTTAAAGAAGTTAACACTAAGAGAAACACATATGCCAAATGTAGAGTGAGAGAAGTGCAAATTAGACATAGCAAGCATCTCTAAAATAATCTTCTTCTCAAGTAAATTCTCATGTTTAACAAATAGGGTGGATTGGTGCAAACAATCACCAGTATACATATGTGAAGCAGAGCTTCTTTTTAGAGCAATTAGCATAAAAAGAATAATCTTTGAGCATCTCTCTATACAAAATATTCCCCATTCTTTGGCTTTACAAAAGTGCTCCTGCCAGCATTACTGGGAATGTAGGGATGCTTGTACGGTTGGCATAAGTTCAGAAGTTTAGTTATTGCCCGTGAATACAAATTTTGTGTTGCTAAACCGGTGCTCTATACATTTTGTGTATATTTCAATGAAGAAATACACGTCGGTTGATGTGGTCAACCGAATAGTGTAAAATAGGTAAAAAAAAAAGGGGTGTGTCTCAAAAAAATACACGTTCGGTTGGGCCTAACCGAAAGTTTTTAGTTGACCCTAACCGAATCGGTGAAAACAGCGCGCCTCATTAATGGCCTTTTGGTCATTTCACAGGTTTTGGGTTGAGTAGGGAGGGATGTGAGAAAAGAATGGGCCAAAAAAACGGCCTCAAAATTTAGTTGTTTAGATTGGCTTGGAACTTGATATGGAACAATAAAAAATGCTATTGACATATAAAATCTTTATCTAACATATGTTGGTTTAGTTACTAAACTTTCTTCTTTTAAAATAATAATATTAAGATGTTTTCATGGGGATAAAATGCAACTAAAATTCTGCATATAAAAATTCTGTATTATTTAAATTTTCTTACATCATTAGAATTTTGTGTATCACAAAAAACTTAAAAATAGTATTTAAATTTTCTTACAACATTCAAATTTTGATAAATAATTTTCCATCACAAAAAGGTTGAAAAAATTTAGACAAAAATGTAATATTTTTAGTTTTTTACAAAATATTATTATTAAAGTATAAAAGAGCCTTGTTGTGGAGCTTGCTTTAGGCCTTGTTTAGTGTTTGACCGGTCCCGAAAGAAAGACACAATCACACAAGCACTACAAAGAAGCTACTATCTATAATCAATCTTTTGGTTAGCTTCCTCTGGTTTTGTATAGTCCTTAATTAAATCAAGATGGTAAAAACTATTTGTGTGTTTGGATCTGTGTTGGTGCATAAAATTTTCATGTTCAACTACGATTTTTACCGTGACTTTATAGAAGTTACAAATCCTTGCTTTTGACCCATTGCACGTCTATCCAATATCAACTGTCGTTTCAAATATCTCAAGTAGGTAACTCAGTTGACGAGCTAAGAAATACCGATGGAGTGTACCAAAAGAATGCAAGCAGTAGGTTTCGGGTTCAAACCAGGGAAACTAACGTCCCCTCTCCAGTAACATTGCTTATAACAACAACAAAAAACTGTCGTTCCAAACAATCTATAAAACGATGGACGACTTGGGGGTGGAAGATACAAAACATTTTTAAAGGCATTAACTTGAAGTTCTTTGGATACGAACAGCTTTTGGACAAGCACAAATCTTTTTGGATAAAGTGTTATTGGTTTAGAGTGTGCACCCTACGTAGACTTGTGTTGCAAAACATATTTATCGTGATTCAATAGTAGATAACTAAACGTTATGTTAATTAGAATATGAGATAACTATGTAACTATATAAATAGTTGATTACTTGTCAAAATAAATAAATAGTTGATTTGTTTTTGTTCTAAACTATTTTATGGCATTCCTTTTTGATAAATTATGTTATGTTATTCTATGGTAATTGATGAAATAGAGTAAATTACATTCCTTTCCCTTGAGAGAAGGTTGAATTATACTTTCCTCCCCTTTTATGTTAAAATATACACTCCCCTCTCTTGAGAAATAAAAACCTAGAGTAAATTATACTCCCCTCTCCTAAGAGATATTTGGATTACAATAATCTCCTTTAATAATTAAATATGTACTACACTTTAATCTTTTTTAACATAAATAAATATTTTTATGATATCTACTAACTTTGAGCAACCATTTAAGAAAAACAAATAATCATAAAAAGTTAAAATTTAATTATCATCAAATTTAATTATAAAAGTTAAAATTTAATTATCATCAAATTTAATTATCATCAAATTATCATCAAGTTAATATATAAATGAATTTTATATTCCAAATCATCAAATTAATCATAAAAAGTTAAAATTCAATTATCATTGACATTGAAATTATAAAGAAACAATTTTTTTTTCTAAACACACCTAAATAAATTATTTTCATTTCGTCACAACAAGAAAACAAGGATTTACCGATGGATTTTTTCCGCCGGTAACGTACCAAATCCGTAGGTAATGTCACAATACCGATAGACAAAATCCGCCGGTAAATATTTGATTAATTTATTATGTTTTATTCGAAAACCGCCGGTAACACAGAAAAACCGCCGGAAACGTTTTTCGTTTATTAAAAAAAAACCGCCGGTAATTACAAAAAAACTGCCGGTAAAGATATTTTTTTTTATTAAAAAAACCGTCGGTAAAAGACAAAACCGCCGGAAATTTTTTTGGGATTCAAAAACCGCCGGTAATAAAATAACCGCCGGTAAATATATTACTATTTTTTTCTAAAAAACCGCCGGTAATTAGTAATATCCGCCGGAAATAATATAATAAATTTTTTTATAAAAATTCAAATAACCGAAAAATGTTTTTTTTTAAAACAGTGAAAATTAAATATTTATATTATTAAATAAAAGACAATAATATAGTAAAGGCTAAATAGCACTTTTGGTCCTTTATGTTTGCTCCAGATTTCACTTTGGTCTTTTATCTTTTTTTTGGTCCGTTTTGGTCCCTCATGTTTCATTTTTGTTTCATTTTGGTCCCTCACGTTAGTTTTGACTAACGGACGCCACGCTGGCAGTTAACTGCTGACGTGGCGTCCCTCCATTCATTTCCACATCAGCAATTCGTTTTTCGGTTTAAATCAAACCCCATTTATTTAATTTCAATTAAAATATTAAAACAATTAAAACAATTCCTTTTCTATTCTCATCACTCTCATCGCTGTTCTTCCATCTTCTTCCATTTCTCATCACTCTCATCGCTGTTCTTCTTCCATCACTCTCATCGCTGTTCCATCTTCTTCCATTTCTCATCAATTTCCAGCAATCTCTTCAACACCAACATCAATCTCACCAAAAATCAAAAACGAAAACCCAGATTTCGTTCCTCTTCAAACGAAAATGAATTCGTTCCTCTTCAAAAATCAAAAACCCAGATTTCATTCCTCTTCAAAAATCAAAAACGAAAACCCAGATTTCGTTCCTCACTGGGTTTTTTGTTGTTCTTCATGACACCAAGATTTCATTCCTCTTCCAACGAAAACGAATTCGAAACCCATTTTTCAGATCTTCTTCATCTTGAGCTGGAAGAACGAAAACGATTTTTGAGATGGAAGAACGAAACCCAAATCCAGTAACAATCAAAGAAACCCAGTTTCACTATCTCCCTCATCTTCGATCTCTCTCTCTCTCCTCAGTTTCGCAATCAAAGAACGAAAACGATTTCTGAGATGGAAGAACGAAAGGAATTGTTGAATGTTGAAGGTTTCGATTTCTGAGATGGAAGAACCCTTTTGCGAAGAACCCATTAGCGAAACTGTTACTGGATCTGAGGAGATAACGAAAGAAGAAAATAGGTTTTGTTTTTCCAGATTGTTTGCTGGAAACGAAAACGAAGAGAAGGAAGAACTGTGAGAAGAGGAACGAAGAAGAGTGGGTTTGGTGAAATCTGGGTTTGATGAAGATTAATGTTTTAATGTTTTTAAGTACTTAAAAAAGGAATTTGCGGAGGTGGAATTTACATGTCACCCATAACTGCCACGTCATTTAATGAATTGAGGACGCCACGTCAGCAGTTAACTGCCAGCGTGGCGTCCGTTAGTAAAAACTAACGTCAGGGACCAGAGTGAAACAAAAATGAAACATAAGGGACCAAAACGGACCAAAAAAAAGATAAAGGACCAAAGTGAAATCTGGAGCAAACATAAATGACCAAAAGTGCTATTTAGCCTATAATAAATTATAACTAGAATAGATAACGAGAATAGTTCAGAAAAGCGATAAACGTACAAATCCGACAAAATACAAACCGACAAAGTACAAATTAAAATATGCATACATATAAATTCAAATAATCTGAATCGACTGTCCTTCGTCATAGTAGCCTCCATTGGGCGGGTCTGTTAACCAATTATTAAAATCATTGTCATTGAGATCAATATGCGTGTCTAGCTGAGGATTCTGTTGGGACTGCTGCGAGGACTGCTGGTGTGGCTGCTGTTGGAAAGGAGGCTGTGGGGACTGCTTCCTTGGCTGCTGCTGAAAAGGAACCTGCGAGGACTGCTGCTGTGGTTGCTGCTGGAAAGGAAACTGCTGAGACTGCTGTTGAGACTGCTGCTGAGAGTTGATGCTACCATATGTGATCTGGTAGGGAGGCGGGAAGAGACCATACGGCTGAAAAGCACCGTCGTAAGCATGTTGCTGCAACTGGTACTGTGGCTGAAAAGATGAGGATGGCACGGAAGGCATCGGGGGTTGAGTCATATCGAAAAAATGCTTCCAGCGCTCCTCATTTATCTTAGTATGCTCGCGCATCTGTTCAATTAGCATTCGTTGCTCCTGCATGTCCCGTTCATGACGCTCTCTCTGCTCATTACTTAGTCGTTGTTGCTCGCTCAACTGATTCTCCACTTCACTTAATTTATGCGTCAGTTGTTGAACATTTTGTAAGTCCGCGGCAGTAGGCATAACAGAGCGACCAGTACTACCAGAAGATGATTGACCCCGACTTGGAATAATACTTCTTGCTTTTTCGAAAATCGATGGACCTATACTACCAGTTCCTGCCAAACGACCACTTTTTTGTGGACCAGCTGATTTCCTCCAAGCATCAAAAGCATGTTGTTGTTCCTCGATGGGATCACAGGTACTGTCACTGCTCTGCTGAGTCTCCCGATATTGGGCCGTTTCACCCTCGTAGTTTTCCTAAAAATAAAAATCAACAAATGAATAAGTATTAATATAACAAAAAAGAAATGAATATATAATTAATAGGCTCTAATAATTGTAAGAGTAGTTACATGAACGCTCTTGGACCATTCATCAACAAAATCCCCCGTACTCTCTCGGACATGAAGATGACGGTGTAACTCAGGCAACCCAATGGGACGACCATGCACTCTCTCCTACATAGTTATTAATAAAATACATGCATATTAATAAAATTAATTATAATACTAATATTGATCATGAAATTGACTATCACATAGACTAAATATTTAATAATTAATTAAAGTTACCAAGCGTCTGTGAATTTGAGCAGCATTGACAGAACCAGATGTGTGTATGCAGCTACCTCTCTCCGAAGCACGATTCTTCTTTGCTTTTTCACATTTTTCTTTGAACTCTGGAGTATTCCATTTCTCTTTCAGCACGTGCCAATCAGATTCTCCAATAAAAGGAGGCTTCTTATCAATAAAACGTGCATCTCGAAGTAACTCAGAAAGACGGTGAGAAGCTCTTTTATAAAAGATTTTCTCAACCTCCTTCTCTATCTCGGGTTCCCACGCCATTTTTTCCTTATAAATTATAAATAACTTGTTAATAAAAAATAAATTAACCAATTAAGTAAATTGGCTAAAAAATTATAAAAAAGTAAAACAACTTACCCTAAATCTATCAAACATCATCTTTTTTAAATCTTTATCCTTTTTAATTTCCATCCAAGACAACCAAGGTTTGTTGTAATTCTCCTTGATCACATCTGTGATTGAGGTGGATGCTCCCTTCGAAGGATAAAACCTATACATTAATAAATATATTAATATATATATATATATATATTTATTAAAAAAATCACTAATTATCATTAATAAATATATATTCTTACGCTTTTCCAAAAATGGTCAATACAATACGACCGTCGTGTGCTAACTCTAGTGCCTCCTCTGTAATATTATTCAGATATCCAACCTCATGTTCTACATTTGCAGGGGCATCTTCGATCTCATCATTATCATGATCGTTGACGTCATCTACTCGCACGAACTCATGCACCTGCGACGGTCCTGAGCCATCTATAGAGGAAGAAGGTGGGGGAACAAATCTGTCACTATCAACTACACAAACTATTCGACGCCGTCGCCCGCGTACTGCTATCACTAGTGCAAAAAAGGGATTTAAAGTCAGGTGAAAAGGGGATTTAAAGTCAGGCGCCAGCTTGACTTTTATTAAGTCGACTTTGTATGTCAAGAGTTTTAAAGTCAAGCGATAGCCTGACTTCATAAGTCTGATTTAAAGTCAAGCATTTATTTCTCCTGACTTCGTAAGTCAGTTTTAAAGTCAAGCATTTATTTCGCCTGACTTCGTAAGTATGTTTTAAAGTCAAGCATTTATGGCCTGACTTCGTAAGTTTTTTTTTTTTCAAATCTATACTTAAGTCAGGAATTATTGCGCCTGACTTTAAAAGTTTTTTTTCTTTTTCAAATTTTGGTTTAATCTCCTACGTACACCCTGGTTATACGATTTTGGTCATTCTCCCAGCCAAACCAGTAAATAAAATTCTACACTTAAATTCATCACATTCTACTTTAAGTACATCCAAAGCTAAAATTCCCCATTTTAAGTAGAATTCTACACTTTAAGTACAAAATACATCCAAAGCTAAATTACATTAAAGCTAAGTACATTCAAATAGAATTCTACACTTAAATTCATCACATTGTGCTTAAATTCATCATATACAACAATTCTCTATCCCTATAAATCCATCAATTCTCTATGAACAAGCCAGTGATTTAGTCATATGACAATGTCAAGCAATAAAAACATAAAAGATAAGTAATCTACAAAACCAGTGAACAGCAGCAACTATGAACATACCCTTGATGATCCATCCATGAAATTATAATTCTGACTGAAATCATTAATTCCAAAAAATTCATCAATTGTCCACTGTGACATATTTCCAGATGTAGAACAACCACCATAAGACATCTTAGCTGGTGGAAATTGACCAACTCCTCCGGCTTCAGTGGCTAAAACTTCATTGTAATCTGATGACTGAGGCATTGTAGAAACCTTTCTAGAGACAGAAGATTTTGTATCAAACTTTTTCTCCAGAATCTGACTTCATAGAAGTAAAAGATGCACCAGGTTCAGTAGCTTCAAGCGATTTAGTATCAATGCATCAGCAACATCCGTTACCTACAGAAAGACCAAATAAAAAATCTCAAGCTATGACACAAGACAAAGTACACATGATCTGTTGCAAAAGGAAATAGAAGTTATACTAAAGATTTACCATGAATTCATCAAGACCTAATAAAATCGCGTCATCAGAAATCTCTTCTGCAACAACATCAAGTGGATCTGACAGCCCCTTGTGTTTCTACAAGGATAGACAATAGTAAATTGGAGATAAGCCTCCTCTTTTTCTGTTTGCCAAATTATGAATACAAACAAAGGATAACATCATTCTAGAGACTGCTAACAAAATTAATAATGCTCAAAGCATGCCGCGTTTGTATCAGTTAAAGATTTTCAAATGAAATACTTACTCCAAAAGCATACAATTAATGAAAATGCTGAGTAAAGATTTTTTTTACATCAATGAAGAATTGGTTAAACTGTAATTTAAGTGTGTTAGAAATAAATGAATCTGTGTGATAGAAAAGGAATAAATTTTGGAGGTAGTTAACAGTTTTGATACACTTACTTGTAATAGGCTATGTACATTCAACATGAAGTCATGAAAATGAATCCTCTTTTTCCTCCAATTAGAGGGCCTGATGAAGAAAAAAATCAAGCATATGATAAAGTCAGCAAAGATGATCAGAATACAAGGTATGAGACTCAAAAGAAAACACTTGCATAAATATTCTGAAAATACCTCATAAAATATTCCCCCCTATGTTGAGACTAGAGATGTAACACCCCGGTATTTTTATCGAGTAAAAATACACAAGTGCACCATCCCTAAAACATCAGAGATATACTTCCTGTTTAAATATTGAACACCACTATAAAATTTCACTGAATAACAACAGAACAGTCTTAAACATAAATAAGACCACAAACCATCAGTGAAATACAGTGTTCAATATCGTACAAGAAAGCGGAAATAAATACATAACGCTAAAGACAAAATGTCTTGATACACAGATAACAAGGAAAGATATACACTTAAGCATAAAACTAAGTCTTCAGCAACCATCCGAGTACCACCTACTCGTGCCTCTTGGATCTCCACTTTCCCTATTTATCTGTAAAACAACAACATATAAACAATGAGATACAATCTCAGTGAGTTCTACCGAGACCCCTACTAGCACTCTCGGTCCTTTTAAAACATTTTTAAGATTTGACACGACACCGACCGCAATCCACTTGCGCGCTAATCCCGGTGAATCATACAATAAGGCTTCGACCTAGTAAGACACCGACCGCAATCCACTTGATTTTCCCGATGAACTAGCATCCTAGGCCTTTCTACGTACCACCAGCCGCAATCCACTTGCATCTTCTGGTGAACGTAGTACAATAACTTTTAACACAACACCGGCCGCAATCTCCTTGCATCTTCCGACGAACCCCATAACCAATAGTGTTTCCTAACGGCACGGAGCCTAGGGTAAGGGTTCATGACTACCCCGCCTAGTATGTCAACATGGGTCGTCACCCAAACTTGATATAATATATATATCTACAATAATATGAACTCAAGGTTCATTTACCTCAAACCAATAATTGAACATTACAAGTTAAGTCCACATTCACTCTCGCATACTAATTCGTCACTTTTCAACACAATTTACGACTCCAAAAACAGTTCATTTTACCTTAAAAATAGAATATTCAGTTAGGCCTCTGAATAATGTTTTCAACGCATCTTAGAACACCTCTATCGGGTTCCCGGATCAAAAGTTATCAATAAAACATATCCGCACACGTATACTATTATTCGGTTTTTTTTGAGACAATTTCAACTTCGAAAGTATTTTATAAAATCCTTTTGAAACATACCCAAAATCATGGCATTATAAGCCTAATATCATTATAGAAGGGTTAGGAAAGGATTAGGAGAGGATTGGAATCGATCGGGATCGTTTCAGGCAAGTTTGGAAAATTTGGACAGAACACAGCGCACGGTCCGTGCTCCCATACGCACGAGTCGTGCGCCCTGTAAGTCCCCTTTACAAAACACAAACCGAAAGGGGCGCACGGTCCATGCCCCTGGGACGCACGGATCGTGCTCTTTTGACAGCACTGAATTTTTACCCCGTTTTCGCACTTTTCATCGTTCCGGTCAATTCCGATACCTGTTCTAGTCCAGTCTCAACATAAAAACAGTCCAAATACATATTCAAACAACAATGATCTTCAATCAAATAATCCAAAAACCGATTGGACCTAAAACGTGATTTTCGTACAAAATACTTTTTCGACACGAATCAAACCGAAACACATTTCACAATTTATATTTTTTAATTCAAAAACCTAAACGTGAGTAAAACTCACCCTCGAAGCGAGAGCCGATACCGAACCGAATTTGCCGAGACTTTCCGCAAAAACACAATTCTCCAAGTAACCTCGCGAACGTTCCCCGAATCGACTTTACGTTCCGACGGCGCCCAAATCCTCTTCCAAAGCTTTCCACTCAATCACAGTACATCGTTTTGACCGAAATACCGAATTCCTCGAAATCCCATCGTTCGAACCCTAATCACCAATCCTCTTCAAACTTCGGTTCGAGCTCCAATTCGCGTTCAATCCTCCTTAGCTTCGTTCCTAATCATTCATAAATCATCAATCGTCAAGAATCACTATTCATCATCCCTAACCTCTTGAATCACTATTCACCCATAACCCCAAAATCTTGATTCTCTAAAATTAACGAAAACTTTAGCGATTTGAGTTACCCAATCAACAATCTAACCCTTAAGGAGAACTAATCAATACCCTAATCTTCCATTTGAGCTACAAACCTCAAACATCACATTTTTCTCTTAAAATTCGAATTGCTCAAAATAGGGGAAAAATGGATGAGAAGCTTACCAAGCTTATGGGAAGCATCCATGGAGGTGAGGTGATGGTGATGCTTGATTTTTGGTGAGTTGGGCCTCACCCTTCTTCTTCCTTCTCTTCTTCTTTCTTCTTCTTTCCTCTTCTTTCTTTTCTCCTTTCTTCCCTCTGTTTCTCTTCTCTCTCTCGCGTACCTTTCTTTCTTTTTAATTCTCACACACACACACACACACACTCACACACACACACACACACACACACATATATATATATATATATATATATATATATATATATATATATATATATATATATATATTTATTAATATATAAGTGGTAACGTGGTCCAATTTCCATGTTGATCTAAATCTCTTATTTCGATTCCAAAACTTCCTTGACCCGTATTATCCGGTTAACAATCCGATGACAACCAATAAATAATTTTTGCACTCAATAAATTTACCAGTTAAGTACTAAATTAATTTAATTGGGTTAACACCCAAATAATTTTACTAATTATTTTGAGGATGTTACAAGAGAAAAATATGTCAAACTCACAATTGATCAAAAAATAGATCCATCAGCATAGTTTTACCAGTACCCACTCCTCCATAAAGATATAAACCTTTTACAGGTGAATAAGAAGGATGTGACAAGAGATGAGACCATAGCAACCCGCTTCTGTTAAAGTAAAAGTTAAATTGAATTCAGAAGCTTGAACATAATGAAAAAATAAAAAATGATAAGTTTCAAGCAGACATATCAGCAGTAAGCAATTGCTTCAAAAAGTTATATACCAGAAATGTCATTAGACTAACCAGAAGAAGAATTCCAGGAAGGGCGTCAACTTCAGTAGGAGGAAAGCCAGCAGCCCTTAAAAGAAGGTGCATGACAATTGCCGCAACCACAGTTGTCATTAAGGTAGTGCTTATCAAAAATGTATCTCTGTGCTTCAGTGCTGTTTTTGGTGAAAATTCAAATATGAAATTGAAATTGATTCTTGTTCTCTTCCACATGTACAGGTTGCATCCATACATAAATAAGTGCAGGCTTAGCAATGCAAACACACTGCACAAAAAATCACTTTATCCATTAGATCACTCATAAGTAATATAGTCATTTTTGTTTAACATTATGGAAATTAATCTTTTAGGGAAATTCATACAATCTCTCTGGTTGATTGAGTACATCCTTAGTTTCAAACTGATTTTTCTACCTAATCTGTTAGTGTTGAACATAATTTTCCATTTGCATAACACATTTGTATGTGTATGTATATGATCGATTAATTAGAAGATTGATGATTGTAATAGGCTAATAATAGCACACAAAAAGGGATGTGTGAACTTGAAATATGTCCAAATAGAAACAAAGTGAAGTAGCACCTGAAAACAAATGTGCAAGACAGCTTATAAAAACTATAACCTTATCATAGTGTTATATGTTTGAATTGATGGAGCAACACCGGAGGAACACATTCGCTCAAAAATACTAGCTGCAAAGTGCAATTTGCCTACAACACGGAACAAACTGTATCAGCAAGCTTGCTGCATCCATTGCAGAAACTGCATATTTCATTTTATTGGTAAATAATTGCAGGCAGAAAATGCTAAATAACTGCATGCAGAAAATAGAAACAATGCTACTTCCAACAACATATTTCATCTTATTGGTAGATGAATCAGACACTAGTTTACTTGACTGTGGCTATACCTCCATTGCTCAAAGCATTTACGACGATGCTAATTCCAACAGCAACCAAATCATGTCCCTCCTCTGTTGCTTAGTTATATAGCAAATATGCTTTTCTTGTTTCCCACATTTGGCAAATGCATCATAATTGTAAATGTACATCTTAGTGGAACCTCTTCCATTCCTTCAAATGTACATTCCAAGCTGGTTACCCTTCTATCCTTCTCCTATAACTTAATGATATTTGTTCCCCCTCATCTCTATTTAAGATAATTAAGAGTTGTCAAAATGTTACCTTGTATGAGGCTCTGACCTGCACGCTGCATCGACTGTGATGGTTCTATTAAATTAACTTTCTCTAAAGATTTTGGCCAAACTTCTCGCAGTGCCCTTCGTCATCAGATTCGGAAGGCAATGAATAAATTTAAGAACATCAATAAACTTATAATTTCAAAGTTAACCATTGACCAGAACAAAGTTCTAGAGTCGCGCTACCAAAAAGCTGAACCAGTCCCAGCTCCAAAATCTAGCACCCTAGCAGGGGAGAAACCGGGAAGCCTTCTACGAACCTAAAAACACAAATAAAGCGTTCCATTGAGTTAAAAGTGAAAATAAGTAAAAAGTTACATGGAACACACCATAAGGAAACTGAATCCTACAGTAGCCAATTCACACCAATCCATCTTATTTTCATCTCTTTCTAAGGAAGAAAAGAATGACAAGAACCAAATATCCATTAGCCATGTTTGTTCTCTTACAAGTTAAGCAACTAATTTTCTTCTTCATTCTCTCATGATGTTTCAAAACTTTCAAGAAGCACAGATAATGTGATCATAGACTATTGAAAAACTCAGGGAGGCTAAAGATGATGTGATTCTCAAACTCAGTCCAAACTAATTCAGTAGCATTATACTTGTTAGTTATCAAAAAATTTACCATTTAACCTTAGTTCAATCCAAAGAAGACAAATCCAAAGTAACCCTACTGTTGTTTTGAAAAGAAATTTTAATAGGCGAACTCTGAATTTCGGTTGAGCAATGAAAAGAAAATATAAAGCTTTCATTTTCCACGCTCTGCCCAAATAAGCTAACGATGCAATTCAATTGAGACAACAAATAAAACTAAAAACCCATATCAGAAAACAATTGACTTTCTCTAGTAGATGACCTATGTTATAATATTTTTTGGTAAGAATAGGAAAATCCTATGTTATACACAACTTACATTTCGTTTGTGTTTAACACATTAAAAGGAAATAAAAGAAAATCAGAAGGTGACGAAAACAATACTCGTGTGCGTTCTTTGTTTGTGTTTCGTTTTCAACACATCCAGCAATATTTCGTTCATGCAACAATAGAAACCAAAGAAATCAGATTCGCAGTTTCACAAACAGATAAATTAGCGAAGCAATCAAAGGGCTTTTGTTTAATACCTTCTGAAAATCCTTTGTATAACTGCGTCGGTATGAATCCAGCCCTCAATCTGTACAAATTATCAATAAACTGTCAAAACCTAGCAGAGAAGATAAATTGCAAAAGAAAGAACAATTCCAGAAACAAAAGACAAGGGAACGCAGAATAGAGAAATGGAACTTACAGGGAGAAGCGGGTAGATCAGTGAAGTGGAGCGGATAGATCAGTGTGTCTTGCCATTTTGTGGGTCGTGAGGGAGAGGAAAGGGAGCGGATATAAAAACCCAACACACGCACACACAAAATAATGGATCAGGTTACAAACTGTTTGGTTACACGAGAGGGAGAGAAAAGGGAGAAGAAAGTATAAATCGACCTACTTCGAAATTTCAAACAAACGAAACAGGTTACAAACTGTTTGGTTTCTAACAAACAGATCAACGAGATTGACGTTTAACTATAAACGAAATGGATGTGAATCAAGAAAATGGAAGGATGGAAAGACGAGAGGGAAAGAGGAGATACGCACCATTGCTGCTGAAGCTCGATCTCTTGTTCCTCGGAAGTGAAGGAAAAGAGTGAGAGCGAATTAGGGTTAGCTCCTTGAGGGAGAGGAAAGGGTGACCTGTGAGCGTGAGGAAGGGTGACGGTGAGGGAGAAAAACGTGAATAGAAGAGAAGAATTAAGATATTTTAGTACTTTAGAAGTGAGGCGTGTATTCGCTTGACTTTAAAACTTTACCTCTTAATTACAAGTTTGCCACTGTGTCTACTTATGTAGTCACGCGTCTGATAGCATGACTTTAAAAGTCTAATTTTTTTGCTATTTTTTCACTTCAGAAGTCAGGCGTGTATTCTCTTGACTTTAAAACTCGCGAGTTTTGCCTCTTAATTACAAGTTTGCAGCCACCGCGTCAAGATATAAAGTCAGGCATCTGAGCGCCTGACTTTAAATGTCTAATTCTTTTCCTGATTTTGCACTAGTGTATAGAAATCCTCTTCCCTTTATCACGAACAGTCGGTGGTATGGGTAAGTCTGATCCTGATCCTGATCCTGACATGACTATCTATATATATTTTTAAAAATGGAAATAAACAATTTATAATTAACCAAATTAACATCTATTAGTGCAAAATATATAATTTTAAAGACAAACGTACAGTATTCAAATTAACTAAAAGCAAATTAACAACATCTTTTTAATTAAGTCAAACTAAATATATAACATAACATTACATACATAACAAATTGATCAAATTATAAGAAATTAATTGACATCCCATTCTCCCTCGAAATCATCATCATCAGACGAGTGAACTACTCTTGATACACCGACATGATCTGTTGCATCTTCATCTGCAGCTTCTTCTTCATCAACTTCATCACCAGTGTTTGGCTCATCACATAACCGAGTTATGGGTTCAACTTCGATCACTTCATTTACATTGGACGACATTTCATCCATCTGATATGGCACATCTTCCATTGTCTCATCATTTGTCTCAATCCGACCTCTTGGTTTGGTTTTAATTGCGACACACCAACCACGCCTATCCATCCGTGTTGATGGATAAGGGACATAACAGACTTGTCTCACATTTTGTGCAATTACGAACGAATCATACAGTCGATATCTACCATTCATTTTGATGTCTGCTGTATTTGACTTTGGATTCAATTGTGTTCCTCAAGCTGACGGATCAAACCAATTGCAATAAAAAACCACTACCTTTTGACTGTAGTCTAGATGGGGGTAAGCAAGTTCATATATGTGTTCAATCACACCATAGAAGTCGTCTTCACCTCTCCCAGTGACACCCTTCATGCAAACTCCACTATTAACTGTTTCTCTACCATGTGTCCATTGCCTAGTGTGAAACTTGTATCCATTGACAATGCATGTGTGCCACTCTTTAACACATCTTCGAGGACCCTCAGATAAGTTCCTTATGTGTTGGTTGGTAGGAGTTGGTGGGAGGAGATAAACACATTGCTTAAACCAGTTTGGAAAATGTGCATGGATATGAGCAGAAGAGTCTTCTTCACTTACTTGCTCGGATGATAAGAATTCCCTGATAAGATCGATAACAATTTGTTACACGTGTATTTGTGTTTTAATTAATTAAAAATGTAGCTAGCTAGGCTTAAAAATACGTAGTCAATGAATGGTTGGACCTCAGTACAATTTATCAATACATGAACATGGACTGAGTTTAACTCTTCATCTGTTAGCCAGTGAGTAGACTCCTTCCCAGATTGACGACCAGACAAACAAAAGACGGATAAAGCTAGCTGATGTCTTGGACATTCAAGTTCCATTTCATTCCGACTACTTCTAGGAGCAAATTCATTCTTGAAATAATAGGAACAAAAATGGGTTGTTTCACGGTGTAAGTAAGAGGAACATATTGATTCTTCAACTCTAGCCTTATTTTTCACCGATCTCTTTGAATCACTCATGAACTTAAATTTAAAGAAGATAGTATATCTTAATTAATCATCTATGTAATCTATATATATATATAATATAACACTTAACATATATATATATATATATATATATATATACCTTTCAAACGGATACATCCATCTGTATTGGACAGGTCCACCAAGTTTAGCTTCATATGCCAAATGCACTGGAAGATGCTCCATAGAATCAAAGAAATCAGGCGGATATATTCTCTCCAACTTGCATAAGATAAGTGGGATATCTTGTTCCATTTTTGTAAGATCATCCACCCTTAGCGTTGCAGAACACAAATTCTTAAAGTATTGGCTTATTTCAATGAGCGGATTCAAAACATGTTTTGGCAATGAACGAAAGGCAATAGGAAGTAAGAACTCCATGAATACATGACAATCATGACTCTTCATCCCATGCACTCTCCCATTATCCACATCGACACATCTTGCTAAATTGGAAGAATAACCGTCAGGCATTTTCAATTCTTTTATCCATCGATAAACAGATTTTGCTTGTTCGATAGATAAAGAATAATTGGCTTTAGGTTTCAATGTCCTACCGTTTGGTTGCTCAACCAACAACATATCCTTTCACCGGCAGTAATGATCTACATCCTTCCTAGCCTTTTCGTTGTCTTTCGTTTTGCCTTTTACATTCATAACAGTGTTAAATATGTTGTCAAAAAAAATCTTTTCAATATGCATAACATCAAGATTGTGTCTCAAAAGATTATCTTTCCAATAAGGAAGTTCCCAGGAGATACTTTTCTTCGTCCAATTATGCCATTGTCCATAACCATCTAGACGTGAAACAACACCGGCTACAACTTCTACAGGAGGGATATCCTTAACACTGTTCCAAACTTCTTCTGGTGTCAACCTACGAGGAGGTTCAGCTGTTTCAACATTCCCTTTTATGAATGCATATTTTGACTTTCTAAATGGGTGATCTTTAGGTAAAAACCTACGGTGCGAGTCAAACCATGGAGTTTTTCCTCCATATTTAAGAGTAAAAGATTTTGTGTCTGCCATGCAAATCGGACACGCTATCTTACCATGTGTCCCCCATCCAGACAACATTCCATAAGCAGGGAAGTCATTAATGGTCCACATCAAAGCTTCCCTCATCATGAAGTTTTGTTTACGTGCTGCATCATAAGTTAAAACATCATTCCACAACCTTTTTAGGTCGTCAATCAAAGGTTGCAAATATATGTCAATACCAGCTGTTGGATTACTTGGACCTGGAATAATAGCAGCTAAAAACATGTACGGTTTAGACATACACATCTCAGGAAGAAGGTTGTATGGGGTAACAATAACTGGCCAACAAGAATATGGTGTTGCTGATGCTTGGATATATGGTGTGAAACCATCCGAACACAAACCAAGCCGAACATTGCGTGGATCATTGGCAAAATCTGGATGAACACGATCAAAATGCTTCCAAGCTTCACCATCAGATGGGTGACGTAGTTCACCATAATTGCTTCTATTTTCATAGTGCCAGGTCATTTTACATGCAGTTTCCATTGAAGTGAACATCCTTTTCAACCTTGATACAATCGGCAAATAAAACATTGCTTTTCTTGGAACTTTGTTCCCTCTGCTTGTCCCTACCCTACTGACACGATAGCGTGGCTCTCCACACAACTTGCATTCCGACAACTCTCCATCATTTATGCCAAACTCATTGTTATAATAGAGCATACAACCAGAGACACAACAATCAATTCTTATAGAATTTAAGCAAAGTTTCGATACAAGCCTTTTTGCATCATAATAACTTTGCGGTAAAAGTCCTTTAATCAGGGTTGCATCCAACATCATTTTGGTCATATATTCCATGCACAATTCAGCAACATTAAATTGAGACTTAAGACCCAACAACCGAACACACATTGATAATTTAGAGTCTTGAGAACCTTCAAATAGTGGTTTATTTTTCTCACTCAAATAGGTATAAAACATTTGAGCTTCCTCATTTGGAAGTTCTTCAGCATCGTATTGCGATTCCTCAAAATCTAAATTTATATACTCCGACAGCATCAAATATCATTCCCTGAACAACATCAAATGGTTGGTATCTCGTAGACGATTGATGACTACTTGATGTGGGGGCTTGTACTTCAACCGGAACATTAACTGCAGGAACATTAACCTCCGAAACAGCTACCCCAGGTGCTACTTTGTCGTGACGACTCCATATCCAATAATTTGGCCTAAACCCATTATTGTACAAATCAATTCTCACTTCTTCTTCATTTTTTATAAATCAAAATCTACAATTCAAGCACGGACATCGAATTCCGCCTTGTCGCTGAAATTCTTTTTGACTCTTAGCAAAAAAAACAAACTCTACGACTCATTGTAGAAAACGTCGTTTTAAACCAGCTCTTCCAGGAAACATTCGATCGTACATCCAACTACGATCCATTTTTTGGGGATCTATGTACAACTACAATATATATGTAAACAATAAATATTAATTTTAATTTCATATACACATTTTTACTAAATAATTACCTATAACTTTTTAATTAACAAACGTAACCAACATATTTTTTTATATCTAATAACAAATATTTTTTTATAATGTGATATATTTTTTATCTTATATAATAAATGCAACATATAAAATTACAACATAATTCTAATTAAAAACATATATAACAAACATATTTTTTACTAAATAATTACCTATAAATTTTAAATAATTCTAATTAAAAGAAGTTACAACATAAACATGTCACTTAAATAACTAATATTTTTTAACAAACATAAGTTATATCTTATAAAATTAATTTTTTATAAACATAAAAAACATTTTATATTAATATGTTACACTAATTATGACCAAAAAAATATTTTTTATTAACATGTTACACTAAATAAACGTAATTTTTTTAATCATTTACTATCTAAACATATATATTATTACAATTATTACAATATATATGTAAACAACAAATATTAATTTTAATTTCATATACACTTTTTTACTAAATAATTACCTATAACTTTTTAATTAGCAAACATATGCCTTCTTATTTTTTTTATATCTAATAACAAATATTTTTTTATAATGTGATATATTTTTATTAACATGTTATGCTAATTATGACCCAAAAAATATTTTTTATTAATATGTTATACTAAATAAATATTTCCCTTAAATAACTAATATTTTTTAACAAACATAAGTTACATCTTATAAAATTAATTTTTTATAAACATAAAAAACATTTTATATTAATATGTTACACTAACTATGACCAAAAAAACATTTTTTATTAACATGTTATACTAAATAAACGTAATTTTTTTTAATCATTTACTATCCAAACATATATATTATTAACATGTCACTACAATATCTAATAAGAAACAACTAAGTAACTAACCAGAATTGAAGATGAGTCTCGGCTTGATCCGAATTATATTCTTCGAGTCCCTCCAACAAAAATTTCTTCAACCTCTTACTGAATCATAAACAAATAAAGTTAGCAATGTTAAATTAAGTACATAATTGGGCAGTTTCCGGCGGAAATTATTTTTTTACTGAATTTTAAAAAACCGCCGGTAATTACACGTTTCCGGCGGATTATTTTGAAATTCAAAATTTGGCCAACGACTACACGTTTCTGGCGGATTTATCTGTTTCCGGCGGAAATTAATTTGAAATTCGAATTTTCAAAACCACCGGTAATTACACGTTTCCGGCGGTTTTTTTGGTCTGTTATTTCCGGCGGTTTTCTCCACGTTTTCGGCGGAAATTTCAAATTTCAAATTTCCCTCCCCTCCAAAAAACCGCCGGTAATAGTCGTTACCGTCGATTTTAAGTTTTCTTTTTTTGAAAACCCTTTGCGACGGAATATTCCGCCAGTAACTCACTCAAAACCGCCGGAAAGATACCAGTGGAAATTAAACCGCCGGAAAATCCACACATTCCGCCGAAAATCTTTCGTGGGAAAAAATCCGCCACTAACTACTTAAAATCCGTCGGAACCGTATAGACGGATTAATTCCGCCGGAAATAAACAGCCGGTAATTCCAGTATTTCTTGTAGTGCGTGGGGGCAAATGCCCCTATCCCATTAGGCATGGACCCGACACTATTTGGGTGAGAGTTTTAGGGGGAGGGGACGGAAATGGAAGGCTTGTGGGGAAGGATACCTTTAAGAGTTTAAAAATAATAGGGAAAGACTTTGAGGATTTTGGCAATCCCCCTAAGCCCTCAACTGGTCTCGTTTCAGAGTTCCCCCGAGGCAACAAAAGCACAAAACCCTAATTTCCTTTTGGCTTTCTCTTTCTCTCTCTAGTTCGCACTCTTTCTTTCTCTTTCAACTCTCTTCTTCTCTCCCCCCCCCCCCCTCTCTCTCTCTCACTCGCTGAAATTCTATTTGCAGGTAAAGAACTCACTATAGACACAAGAATGAAGATGTGCTAATGATTAGAAACTCTCCTCGTCTCCTTATTTCACTCATTCTCTTTCTTTTCTTCTCAAATCGAATCTCTCTATTTTTTTCTTTTGCGAGATGAGGAACCATAGGCAACGCGTAACTGCAGAAAGAAAAACGAGGTTAGAGAAGAAAAAACGCAAAACACACAGAAGATGATCGAAGTCTACACACAATAAAATTTGGACCGATTAACTTTTTTATTGTATTTCATTTCAGAAATTAGTATCTATTTACACAAAGTGGTTTTGAATTACCAAAAATTCAATATCCTCCTTAATTGAAAATCCTTAAAAAACCTAATTACAAAAAGTCCCAAATTGAAATCCCAATTACAAAAATTGATATTGCCAATTTAGACCAACTTGTTTACCATCTCACTAGTGGTTTCCATAAAAACCTCAGGTTCACGACCAATTGGCCACCATCTGTAACATTGGATTATTCTTTTATCCGGCACAGATTTCCTGTTTCTAATGGGAGGCCCTTCCCTTCTTGGTCTCATCACCATACCATGCGGCGGCTCCAAGGAGGTCGATTCTTAATGCGAAAAACAAGACATGTAAATGTATAGCTGATCTAAAGTACTTTGTTCGCCCGATGAGAAAAGTTTGGTCACTTATAATTTTGATTATCTAGGAGAACTGAACTTGAGGTCTGCTGGTTAAGGTTAGATTTATGTGATCTTATTTGTGTTTTTCATACATAGCCTCTTGCTCGTCTCTTGAAGTTTGGCCAACTAAAACTCCCTTTCGAAACTACATGTGTAAATACAAAGCAAATTTATTGTGGTTCCAGGATCAAATCTCGGTTGCACCATTGATTTTATTTTCAACTTTCAAAGTGTCTATTATATCAAAATGTCTAAAAATTGAATAAAATATTTTAAATGTTGTTTGTATAAATTTTATTTTTAACATATATGTTTAAATGTTGTCTATATTAATGATTGTTTAGAATTATACTTTTTATCAAAATCAATTTTTCTGGTAAAGTTATTTTGTAATTTTTTATAAAAAATTAATTTAATTTATGTTCAATAGAAGGTAATTTGATATAAATATTATTTATTCTCTTGTGCTAATTTGTTAACTTTAAAGCGAGAAAAAAAACCTATTTGATAATTCTAACTAAATTTACATGAAGTTATTAAAATTGTAATTTTATAGGAAAAAATAATATCTAAATTTTTTGATCAAAAAATAAAATCTAATTAAGTTATTATAGGAAAAATAGTTGTTGAATAAAATATCAGCATATGTGAGCATGATAAATAGTAGTAAAAGTTATTACAACTAATTATTATTATTTACAAACCAGTGAATCTTAAAAATGTAAGCAAAAAAAATGGTAACAGCAAGCAATACCTTGGATCTAGTTTATCTCTTTGTGGGCTAATGGGCCAACTATTGTTGAATATCAATGCAATTTGACAAAAAACTCTTCCTTTCCATCCCCTTTTAACTCCATCCCATTAACTCCGAAACAGACCCTTAAGGTAGCAACCCATATTGTTTTTTTACCCGCCCCCCTATTAGACTCTGTACCCCCATAACTCGTTTTATCCCCAAAATACCCCTCACATGTTTTACCAAAATCTCAACAGTGCCCAATTTTTTTCACTTTCCCGGAATTACCTCCCAAAAAGGTATTTCCGGAATTGTTTTTTCGTTAGATTTCCGGAAACACGTATAGAGGATAATTCCGGAACCTTAAATGTGTTCCGGAATTATCTAATTTTGATGATTCCGGAAAGTTTACGTTTTTGCCTTTCCGAAATTATGTAAAAAAAACGTAATTCTGGAAAGTTTAAATTTTTTGCCTTCTGGAAGTATATAAAAATACGTAATTTCGGAAAGTTTATTTTTTTTGCCTTCCGGGATTCTCACTTTAAATGTAGTTCTGGAATTTTTAAATTTTTACCTTCCGGAATTATGGCTACAGCTGATGGCAACTTTCCCTTTACTATGGATTTATCGGACGAATTTACCACTACAGAGGTACACATCTCCCGAAAGGTCATCTTGTTTATGATTATTTATAAGTTATTAATTATGTTTATGATTATTTTGTAGATTTTTGCTACTCGCAATAATCTCTTACATTGGGTCAGAGACGTTGGGAAAGCCAACAGAGTTGTTGTTATCATTCTTCGGTCTGAGTCCACCATGAATGGTAAAGGGAAGAAGAATAGAATTGTTTTGGGTTGCGAGAGGCATGGTAGACATTGGGTGTTCCAGAGCGAGGTCTTCAAAGAAGTGTGGTTGTCCTTTTAGGCTGAAAGCTACACCATTGAAGCCTCCCGATTGGGATTGGAAGTCAGAGTTATGTGTGGAATACACAATCATGTGCCTCATAAAACGTGTCTCGGGCTTGCAATATTTGGGCGGTTTAATATATAAGGAGGAGCGGTCTATGGTTGAAGAGCATTTGTTGTTGAATGTTAAAGCGCAGAATAGTATGGATCCAGTTAAGAAGCGGTTTTCGAACAACTTGAGTACTATGTCGCAGCTGTATAGAATCCGCAGCAGGTTCCAATCGAGCCGAAGAGGTTATAGAACTGAGATACAGGAGCTTATGAGACTGGTAGAATCTGAACATTATTTGTGTTGGACTAGACGACTTGATAACACTAATGTTGTTAAAGAGATCATGTGGGCACACCCTGAGTCTATCAAGTTATTGAGGATGTTTCCTAGTATTTTGATTATGGACAGCACCTTCAAAACCAACAAATATAGATTGCCTCTCTTGGAGATTGTTGGTGTCACTTCCACTGAGTTGACATTTTCAGTGGAATTTGCTTACTTGTCTGCAGAGCGGTATGATGATTATAGATGGGTATTGCAGACATTGAGAGATTTGATGGTGGTAGATATTCCCCTTCCTCAATTGATCATCACTGACAGAGAAACATCATTGATGAATGCTATAGAAGTTGTGTTTCCTGAGAGTCTGAATTTGCTTTGCCGGTATCACATAAACAAGAATGTCAATGCTAAGTGTAAGCGCGCGGTGAAGGGGGATAGAGTCAAGTCAGTGATGGAGCTTTGGAAGTTTATAATTGAATCTACAAGTGAGGAGGAGTTTGGTTGAACGAATTTGAACAATCATGTGTCGATGTACCCCAGCTTGTGACTTATGTGAACAACACTTGGTTAATTCCTCACAAGGAGAGATTTGTTGGACCGTGGACTGATAGGGTGAGACACTTTGGGAATACAACAACTAATAAGGTCGAGGCAGCCCATTGGGCATTGAAGAGGGCATTGGCTTTTAGTGGAGGAGATTTATGCAACCCTAGATCACGATTCTGACCTTAGTTTTCGCAATCAGAACTCCCTCCTCCCTCTCAAACGTCCTTCACGCACTCTTTCTCTCTCTCTCTCTCTGTCTCTCTCTCTCTCTCTCTGCCGTGAGCTATGGCAGCGCCTCCATCAGCACCGATCCAGGACCCTCCCACCGCGAACCACACCCACTGCAAGTTTATCTCCTCCGCGCCTTGAACCAGTATGTACAACTTCTGGTCTGTTCAAAAATCTCGTAATGGCCCCTCTTATGCATAGTGTTAACCGTAGTGGAGCTTCTCACAATGTTGATTGCCTTGTTTTGTTCTTTCAACGAAATTCCTCTGTATTATCACAAGCTTGCTGAAATCCTTATCCAACAACACATGACTTTGCCGAAGATCGCCTTCCAACCATCGTTGGTTGATTAGTCTGGTTAAGACAAGCCCTTTATAATTCGTGCACTCTTGGATTTTCGAATTTTTGGGTCCACAGTTTGAAACTGTCGTCACCTCCTTGTACATGTTGATAGGTACTCTATTTTGAAATACAGTTAATTCATTAAACAAGCTATTAATTATATTTAACATTTTTAGTGTATGACTTTTGGACTGTCTTTGTCGTTGTTGCATAACTGTATGCATTCCAGTTAAACATTGTCCCGCTGGAATGAGCTCGTGGTTTGTCGTCTCCATTGATCGCTTTAGGAATACACTTCAATATCAGGTATGAAGGGAAATGGTTTCTATTCTATATGGGGAATAGATGATAGGACTATGATGGTTTTGATTATCGCTATCCATAGTTGTGTGTATTTATTTATTTATTTATTATTTATCATTTATTTATTCAATCTATTCAATTTGGATAACTGTAATTATTATGGACGACTGTAAATATAATTCAATTTGGATGATTGTAATTATTCAGGATGACTGTAATGATTTAAATGGTCTGTAAATTATTTGATTATTTGATTTGGATGACTGTAACCAAATGATCTGGATGACTGTAACTAAATTATTTGGATGACTGTAATTTTATTATTTGGATGGTTGTAGTCAATAGGTCGAGTTTATTGGATGATTCTAATATGAGTAGATTGGTAAATCACTTAGTTATAAAAGTGGTAGGATGAGCTAGTGTCTAATGTGTTAATAGACTAGAATGACAGGTAATTCTAAATAATAAGAAGTTCTTGTTGTTTGAGACTTAGACAAAAATATTAGCACAGTTTGATGTAGCCAGGACCAACTTGGAATCGCTAGGTTATTAAATGACTTGACGTTCGTGTTTGTGGTGATTGCTGGTTGGCTTTATGGGTATTGTTATCGGAGACTTGTCGCACAATGGGCAAGTTATCATTCGTCGATGATTAGCAAGCTGGTTCGTGTTGAAGAATCCTTTCGCAGCATGGGCAAGAACTCGTTGCAATATGGACGAGCTATATCTTCGTGATCGAGATTTGTTAAAGGCACCTTGTCGCAGCATGGGCAAGGACTCGTCGCAGCATGGGCGAACCGTACCTTAAAAATTGATGATTGTAAGAGAAACCTTGTCGCAGTATGGGAAATGACTCGTCGCAGTATGGGCGAGCCGTACCTCAATAGATGAAATTGTATAGGAGGAACCTCGTCGCAGTATGGGCAATGACTCGTCGCAGTATGGGCGAGCCGTACCTCAAAGGATGGTGATGATGATAGGTATTGTTGTTGTTGTTGTCATCGTCGTTCTCGTTGTCGTCGTTGTTGTTGTGCGATATCGCGTCTGAATAGGTCCATTGTGTGTCCATCTTGTTGTTGTTTTGGTCGTCGCCGTTGTTGTTGTTGTTAGTAGGGCATTATCGGGCAAGGTATCTCGGTCCTCATAGTCCTCTCTTGGGTGTTCTTCAGGGAATTATCAGGCAAGGTATTCCGTTTGAGTGTCTCCGTCCTGTTGTTCTTGTAGGGCATTATCGGGCAAGGTATCTCGGTCCTCATAGTCCTCTTCCTGTTGTTCTTCGTTGGGCATTATCGGACAAGGTGTCCCGCGCGTTCGGGCAAGGTATCTCGTTCGGGCAAGGTATCCTGGTCCTATAATTGTTGTTGTTGTTGATGATGATTGTAAGGCAGTATCTGGCAAGGTATCCTAATCATGTTGTTGTTGTTGCTGCTTGTAGTCCTAGGACCGTACGTGAGGTCGTGACACTAGGATTAGCTGAAGATTAATTAATGATTGTTTGTGCATGTGTGTTATGAAAGTTGTATCTACTATTGTTGATTGTTCCCTTGTTTTGTGGTAGTCTTTCTCTTTTAGTTTCGGTCTTATATTCCTCATATGGTTTGGACGCTCTTTCTCACCCATGCACCATTTTTTAGATTGAGTTTCAGGTGTCGTTGATGTAAGCTTCTACGATTGTGCAGCGGTGGATAAGTGATCACTACGAATCACCCAGCAACTTGCGAAATGATATTATACGTTGATGTTACTTTCTTTTTATTTAATTGATTAAAAGTTTATTGCTCTGATCATGTGACATCAGGACTTGGGTTGTATTTTCAATATTATATTTCAGGTCATTCTAGTTACTGTATTAAAAAAAATGTTTTATCACCTTACGCTTTAATGTTCTTATAAATAATGTTTATATGATTTAAGGAGTTGATGACATCTTTTACTTACAAAAAGTATTTTGAAAAAGAATTACAAATATTATTTTGAAAAACAAATTTACTCATTTTTCGTACTTTTCTTTTATTATTACTTTCGAAGTAAATGGTGTCGCACAAGTAAATGGTGTCGCACAAATAATCCAATTATCATGTAGTGGTATGTTTTCTAGCGCTGCTGTTATTTGCCTTTAGTATTTCAAAAAATATGTACGTATTTCCTAAAGGTTTGACCTATCCTTTCTTATTTCCATGGAATATTATCTATCTTTGTATTCGACTATTAACTATGTTTGTATTATAAATTTCCTTAAGCTTGTGTGCTAATTGCCTTTAATATTTCAAAAAATATGTATGTGTTTCCTAAAGCTTTGACCCGTGCATCGCACGGGTTACGACACTAGTCTAAATAAACCTTGGATTTCTTGGGGGTTGTGGATTATCATATGTCTACTCATTTGCTACAAGTACTAAACCACTTAAATGCTACATTATATCCATCATTGCTGGTCACTAATATTATCCATGTACAAGCTAAACTTACGTTATATACAATAACAAAAGTAAGTTAGCAAATCCGAGCTACATGCTTACAAAAGACGGTGGTGATAAGACATGTAAATGCTTTGCTAAAGGGCGGGAATGGACAAACAAACTAAATCAGCTAACCAGTGAATAATTACAGAAGTGTTCAGGATTAAGCACTGATCATGGAACTCCAATTCCTGATCCTCATCACCGCAAACCAAAATGCTATGTACTCTTGCCAACATAAGCTAAACAAAACGAGGATATTATAACAGCTATTAAGTGATTTTAGATACCCTGACATAAGAGTTCATTTAGTGAGGTTTGAAGCCTTCTCAAAATCATAGCAAGTCTGCAAAACAATACCAAAACCAAATAGTTAAGTATATATTACTCACCACAAGTAAGAGTCCATTCCAAACTCGGCCTCTTTGACATTAAAACGTGGGACAAAATGCCAAGATCCGAGTTGAAAAGAGAAAACAAAACAAGGAAAACAAGACAACCTATAAAACAAAGAAAAGGTGCTAATATAAGAGAGCAACCATGACTCTATTGTGTTCGCAAAGCAGTACAAATCAAAAATCAAATGTCGACCTGCTGTAATACTCACATAATTTTAAACATACCTGGATGGCTGGATGTTTGAAATAAATATGTCAAACTTGAGAATGTACAAAAACTCAACTCCTAGACTTGACTCATGAAAGAAACCTATAAATGACAAATACTGATCTACATAATATAAAACAGTTGAACACGATAATAATTCAACATTCCAACTCTATAGTAAAGCAAAGTAGCAAACCATACTAATAAATTGGGCAAACATTGGACCTAGATAAGATCATACAACATTAATGACTAAATATACATGAATGCATAGAGTGAACAAATTTCGAAAGAGATAATTTGAATCACGACTCATAAATTTTAGTCAAACACTTACTTTCTTTCGTAGCTGAATGAAATAAAACAAAAATAATACTCAAAAGTCAACATAAACTCAACTTTATAAATCCAAAAGATCACAGCACGTAGCTGATTCAATCCATGTAGCAAACAAAATTGACCAATAATTTACACTTTAAGACCAAGTGAATGTAAAATTATATGCTAGGAAACTCACTAGTAAAAACAAAAGTTTACCAATTTTATCGGTGTTTACACTTGAACTCGTACTGGTTTACTAAAAGAAAGTTTACATGCGGGTTAATTCATCTTTGTGATCTTGCATTGTAAACTTGTAAGATTTAAGAATTAACTAGAGAGTTTAATGCCTATCTAGGATTGTAATCTTGTAATCATATAGTTCATAGAGTTTGCATTAGAGACAACACAAACTATCAGATAAGAAGACATAATTAAAAGATAATGGTGAAAAGTGAAAACCAAAAGTTAATTAATAGAATTAAGCTTTACCTCAGCTAACCATGTCCAAAACTCGGCTTCAGCATATTATAAGTGCATGAACCTTTCAAAACCATTCAATTACAAATGGAGAGCTTGCCCGTCCACTCATCAGCTACGCCATAATCAATGCTGAGCTCTCTCATTGGAGGGATGTTCTCCATAGCAAATAGCATAACGTGAGGGAACATCAAATTGTTGTGATCATAAAGAACAAACTGAACCAGTACATTTGGACTCAAACTGTGGCTTATATAGCAAGCAACATTCCTCATTGTCGACACATCTAGAGAAAAATCCAAAGGAGGAATTGATGGATATGATGGACGCACATAATCAGAGTATATCTGAGATAAATCCCCCCATTCCACCCATCTTTCAGAAAACCGATTAGGATATATCAACGAGTCACCATTCATTGTTAAAATTTGCGCTTGCTCCCTAGTCAAAACAACCCCAGTATACTCACAGATAAAGGCACCCGCATGAATAAGGTCCAAGGACCTAACTCCCCAACCAGTTTGCCTAGACCTAAACACTTCCAACCTATTCTTGATCCCCTTTTGGGCAACGCGATTCCGACAGTTAGGAGGACAGGAACAAAAAGGGCCACATTCAAATATCAAAGGTTTCCCTCTGACAAGAAACCCTTGTTGGTTATAAGGAAACTCACCTCCATTCTTCATAGAGCAAAAGCAGCCATCAGCACAACCATTCACACAGTCACAACCAGTAGTATTCCCAGTCTGATGAAAGACAAACTGCGGAAAAGTAGTCTTCGGAAGATATTCAAAACAAAGAGGATCATGATTGTCATCTATGTCATTAAAAAGCCTAACAGCAATATTCTCCATCTTGTTTGAAATATCAACAGAAAGACAATACTCAGGTTTGAAATCCAACCCACTTTTTCTAATATCCCTAGCCTCTTTAAGAACAGCACTACCCATCTTAGGCTGCCCCTCAATTCTACAAAGCTTATACTTATAAACTCCAAAACCAGACTTTCCCACATCAAACCAACATTCAGCAATTCTATACAATCCATCATAAACATAAACCTTACCAGTAGCACTCCCCTCATACCTTATCCCGCGAATTACCCTCACCTCAAGCCCATAATACATACTCCTTTCCAAAGCAAGGTTTCCTCCAACTAATTTCTGATCACAAACCTGCCTTGAAGTATTCTTCCCCTGCCCTCCATGTCCAGTATAGATTATAACCTCGCCATCATCCATATCATCTTCATAACCACCAGAAACGATAACACTAGTAGCAATTGGCTCACCATTGGAACTCATACTCATTGGAAGATAATCAATCCCAGCTTGTATCTGATGATGCAAACCAAGCACTAACAACTCCATCCTAAACAGAAACAAATCACCAACATGCACTCCTGGAATTTCTCCGACTATCCGTTTTTCGCGATTCAACCACAAACCACGCTCCCTCATCAAAGCTGCCGCCCTCAAATCCCCACGAATACGACTTCGACGCCTTCTTGGCAACTTCCTCTTCTCTGGCTCAACAGCAGCTCTCAATTCCTCCGCCACAACTCTAATTTCCTCTTCCAAAGCTCTCGTTTCCATTTCTACAACTCTAATTTCTTCCTCTACACGATTAGCAAAACGCTCAGCAGCAGCAGCAGCTCTCGTTTCCTCTTCTACACGCTCAGCGGCAACTCTCTTCTCCTCTTCCTCACGTTCAACAGCAGCTCTCTTTTCTTCCTCAACACTCGCCAACACACGCAGAGAATCATAAATCATTCTCGCTCTCCTCACCACATCACGAAAATGTATCTGATCCTTAACGCTCAGATCCGTTACCCTAACTAACTCCTTCACACGACTAGATTTCCTCTTAACCACCGTAACCGCCGTCTTAGACTCCTGATTTTCCGGCACCGGAACAATCGCTCGATCATTTCCATCAAATGACTGTGAATTCGAATTAAAATTATTCGAATTCGAGTTCGGGTTAGGGTTAGAGCTAGGGTTCGATTCCAAAACCTCAACATTGTTTACATCGGAAGAAACATTAACATCTTCCGCTCCGAAAAGAGAATGTACCTCTTTACCGAAAGCGGTATTGAAGAGTTCAGAAACACGATAGAACTCGTTGTATAGATCGAGTTCATGAGCGGCGTCGGAACCATCGGGAACGAAGAAACTGAGTGGTTGTTGTTGTTGTTGTTGTTGGAAATCATGGTTAGCGGTGAATTCGTCGAAAGGTTCGGGCTTGGGGACTATTAAGTTAGGGAGAGGAGTTCCATTGGGAATGGGGGTGGTTTCCAACGAAGTGACGGCGGCGATTGGGGTGGGAGTTGAAAAGTCAGGGAATTGGATAGAGAAGGGTATAGGAGAAGGGGTTCCAAGTGAGAAAAGAGAATCCATAACAGTTAGTTAGTTACTAATGGGAAGAAAGAAACTAAACTTCTGTGAAGTTTTGAGTTGGAGGAAAGGAAGAGAAAGTGAAAGTACACTGAAATGGTGAGTTCATGAAATGAAAAGTGGAGAGAATTATGTGACTGAGAGATGGCAGAAAGAGAGAATGACACACATTTCGGAAGGACACATTCATGGGAAACAATTAATTGAATAATTCTCTCCTTTTTAGACTAATTAATTAAATTAATTAATTGTGCCATTTTATAAAAAGGGTTGCCGGATGCGCAACAAATCAAATCTCTCATCGCTCGATTGATTTAATTTTATAGCATTTTACACAATATCCTATTGTCAATTTTAGTAATTAATCAGTGAGAAATTTGATTTGTTCCATCGCCCTAAAAGCACCGTTATAAAAAGTGATTAGTTGTTCGTGACTTCTTGGTTATTTGACTTTGTTTTTTTTTTTACCAAGATTTTGGCTGTTATTTAACTCTGTTTTTAGTTTAGGTTAATGATCAGGTTTGGGTGGATTTTGGGCCTATATATATTAGGCCCAAAATCACCCTTATAAAAAGTGATTAGCTAATCCTAATTTCTTAGTTTTTGACTCTTTTTTTAGTTTAGGTTAATGATTAGGTTTGGGTGGATTTTTGGCCTAATATGCACTACAACAGATTTGGGGATTGGGAGCGATTTTTTTTGGCCATCAGTAGCGCTTGCAGGTGCTCCTAAAGCTTGCGCTTCTGTTGCCAATCCCCCAAAGGTAACGCTCGAAAAGCGCTACCAATGAATAGGCAAGAGGAGCGCTTTTTAGTGTAAGCGCTCCTTATTCCCAGATGCGCTTAGTTCATAGGTAGCGCTTTTTGTATCAAGCGCTGCTTATGGCCTTGGCGCATGTAACCAAGAGTAGCGCTTTCTTGTAAAAGCGCTCCTTATGCCTAATTTTTTTTCTAAAGAATTTCTTGTCTGCTTCTTCTATATTACCAATTCCCAGCTCCCTGCAACCAGAAACCAAATAACAAATTAACAACCAGCAACAACAACAAACAACCAGCAACCAACAACAAACTTCCAAATAAAATTCCAAATCAAGAACCAATTTCAAATCAAATTCCACCTAATTTATAAATCCAACATACATATATATATATATATATATATATATATATATATATATATATATATATATATATATATATATATATATATTTATCAACATATGTGCCAACAAAAATTACATAAATCCTCATGTACCAAAAGATCAACAAAAATTACAACATATATCCAATGAGGTGGGATATCCAAAAAAAATTACATCAATTTCGATTTGCATGAATCAAACCGGCAACATGACGACACCACTCTCCTTTGAGCTCAATAAGTTCCTCATCAGAAAATTGAGCTCCACGCACATATTCAGGAAAATACTGAAAAAATAAAATAAAATGAACTTAGAATTATATCGATATCAATTAGAAATTGAATTACTTGTCAAAAAACAAACTATCAAAGTACATACATGGATTGGGATTTCCATTTGGTTGTGAGTGATGATGTCCTTCATAAACTTATTTTACATAGTACCCGCAACATCATATATATAACTATATTAATTGAAATACATACATAATTTAAATTATGAAATATGCAAGGGATTTAAATACACACCTATTAAATACTCACACCAACTTGGGGTAGTTGTTGTAATGACCTTGCAGTGAATCCAAATAGAAAATCACATCTCTTTTGGGATCAACAGCCAACAATATCCAATGGGTCCTATAAATTTTTTGAATAATCAAATTAATGACAAATATTTCACAAATACATGTTATATACGATTGATATATATAGATTAAATTACTCACCCTAAGTTGATGGGTGCCAAAAACAAAGTATCACAGCTTAATTGATGTGCTAGTGCCAAGCGCCGATCAATATTGGCTTTAACCTCTACCTTGCTTCTTTCCATTTGTGCCTTGCATTTTTCTATATGATATTTTGACATTGTTTTATCCAGGGAGATATTAAGTAGAAAAGTACTTTTGGCGAATAAGAACACAAATCTTTGTGTTTGTTTTCTTGGGACCAATATCTCATGGTACAAATACCTTTAATTAAAATGTATACAAATTAAAATAATAATAATAATAATAACAATAATAACATATACCACTGAAATAATAAGATAGATAAATACCTGATATATGCTCTAATAGTAGTCGCACTTGCCCACTCGTGCTCATATACCACTGCGAGTTCCTCTAGATTCAAAGTCAGTGCTTGCACCTCTCCAAAAATTTCTGTATCCATCAATGACTCTATTATGGTTGCACTACCCATGTGGTTTGACGCATGGATTTTTAAATAACTGATGAACTCCATGGGATTATTAGAAGATCTGCCAGCAATAGACGAGGAAGGTCGGGATTCAATCTCTTTCCTGCTAGCTATTTGCCGAGACACTTTTGTCTTGCCAGCAATAGAAGGGGAAGGTTGGGATTCGCCAACATTCCCACTAACTTTGTCACCCTTTCCAGCAGTAGAAGAGAAAGGTCGAGATCTTCCTTTGCCAACATTCCCACTAACTTTAGATTTTGCCCTTTGGGATACCTATATATTTGGAAAGATAATTAGTTAGTAACAAATATAGATACTATATGACATGAGCTAATAAATTACTAACAAATATATTGTCACTTACATTGATAAGGTTTACTGGCCATGCCACAAACGTACCAATTGCATCATCCACAGTCATGATCCCTATATTGTTTACCGGTACAGGCAAGTTTGCATCCCCCACAATTGCAATGTCAACTTTGACCCTCACATGATTTTCGGGTATGGGTAGATTGTGCAGTAAGGTGCCCGGCTCATTACAAATTACTCCCCTTGCGACCAATTTAAGCGGGTTTGATATATATAGTTCACAATCATTATTGTTACCCTGAAACAATGATAAACAAAAATTAAAATATGTATAAATTGATGTAATATGTAAAAGAAAAAGAGGATCTAATGATTAATACCTCATTGGAAGCAATGGTACAACTATCTCTGAAGCTATCTAGCTTAGGAGATGGTAGATCAATCCTTGGTCCAACTCTATCTTTTAATTCCGCAACTTCATTCATTAGCTTGTACACCAATTGTTCCAAATGTCTTTCTCTACTTTCTTTTTTTTAGTCCTATTTGGACCCCATAAAGAGGTCGGAGTGACACCAAATCCCAAACCCCTCAGACGACCTGAATACTCTTCACGTTCCAAAGCACGGCCAATGATGTCTTTCTCACCATCACAATCAGTTATCACTCCTTGTTCTATTGATTGTGATATGGACTCCTGATTCACAAAAATTATTAGACATTATAACTATCATCAAAATTACAAAACAATTTTAATTTTATCATACTTACAATTCTTTGAGACACCTCTTTCGTTTTCGGATCGTTAATCACACCATCTTTGTTTACTCGGGCTTCTAGCCACAAAACATGCCGGTCAATGGATTCTTGAGTTGGATCTTTCCCGGCCTCCACTAGCTGTTAAAATTTACCAATTGTTAATAAATATATCAAAAGATTCATTTATAATAGTGAAAGTTGAAATAAAGGAAGTTGTGCCTACCATTTTTTCTTCAATGTCTTGATAACCCACCGCCTCTATAAGGGTAATCAGGACTTCTTGTTCTCTCTCAATTTTCATTGCATAATGTCTATATAGACACATAAATATACATTAATGCATAATAATTGTCAAATATAGTTAAGTTAATAGGTAATTGTACAAACCAAGAAGTCCTCATCTTCAGGTGCGTTTGGTTATAAAGACATTCCAATCCTCCTGTGTTATAATCCCACTATATAGTGGTGGGGGATGGTGTATGAGGTTCTCTTCATCATCTGTCATCCATTTATTTTTTAGGATAGTTCTGAACTTCCTATGTAACCTTCCAGCTTTCATAAGGCAGAATTCTTTCCGAGACTCATCCACATCAAAATAAGTCTGCTTACACATAAACAATGAAAAGATTATAAATACATGCTTACATAATTATAAAAGAAGATAACTATATAGATTTAAAATTATATACCTGGATCAAACACCATAGCTCCTCTTTGAGTTTTCCAAAGCGAGATTATGTTTATCATGCCATCTATTGATTGTAATGGGTACCGTTTGCTTCACTTTAGTACCAATGAAGCTAGTCAACTGTTTACCATTTGGACCAAATGGTTGGCCTTTAACATTCCATTGGACCTACATTATTACTTATGTAAATTAGATAACCAATGATTTAAACTAAGTAATAAATTTAGTTAATTAGTAAGTATCTTACTGGAAGTTTAGTAAGTCATTTACTCGCCCGATTGATTATGTTCTTTTTAACGGTCATTCCACGACGAGTGACCTTTTTTGGGGGTTCATGATCACTCTCATGAGCACTATCATGCCCACTATCATGGCTATGCGATGTCATCTGACCTGTGATAAAACATAATCAGTGTTATTGTTATATTTATGCAAAAGACCAACAAAAAATTAAAGAAGATGAATAAAGAAGAGACAAGCAAAAAAGGCCTAAAAGTAAGTTTAGATTACCTTTTCCTTTCCCTCGATACAATTTTATTTACAATTTGCTTATTCGTATGATATTTTTCTTTTCGCTTCTTAGTACTTTGTTTTCGACGAAACGTAATTCCATCGCTATGATCCTTTCTAATATACACAACATCCTCTTTAGAAGTACTTTCCCCTAGTATTGGTTGTGATGTCCCGAAGAAAGGGTCATCCTCAATATCAACATCTTTGGGTGCTTTATCACCAATGTCATTAACCAATAGTTTTTTGTTTGTCAATAGAACAATGGACCAATTGATATCAACTGGATCAGTGACATAAAACACTTGTTGAGCTTGCGAGGCTAAAATAAAAGGCTCATCTTTATACCCTGACTTGTTGAAATTCACCCGCATGAACCCCGACTCATCCATCTGTACACCATTATTATTGTCAACCCACTTACATTGGAACACAGGCTCACGAAAAATATTGTAATCCAACTCTCATAGGTGTTCAATGACTCCAAAGTATGACATATTCGCGTAAATGGGATTTCTGTCTTTGGAACTTGATGTATGCATAGATTGAGCTACAAGAGTCACCCCACTATTTTGCATTTTACTCTGATCATCTTGGTTTTTTGTATAGAACGTGTACCCGTTTTGTAGATAGCTAGTGTAAGAGATAACATGTATATTTGGACCTTTTGCTAACCATCTCAATCTATCAGAAATCAAGGTAGGATTCAAAGCAAACTCTAAGGAAATGTGATTTCTTAGCCACACTATGAAACTCCTATTGTGTTCTTTTCTTAACTAAACTTGACCCTTACTTGGGTAATCACTCTTAAGCATGTCCATGTGTTTTGCAACATATGAATCAACCTCACTGTCATTGTGCAGAACATATAAGTGTGCTTGCTCTAGTTCTTTCCTTGATACCATCACTATTTTGCTTCCTGTCATCCCTTTACCAATGCTTCCTGTGTGACGCTCCCTTGGCAGCCCCACAGAATGTTCAACACTAGATAGATAGCCGGTGCAGAACTCAACAGCTTCTTCAACTATGTAGCGCTCAGCAATACAACCCTCGGGTCGTGATCGGTTTTTAACATATCCTTTTAATATCTTCATGTAACGTTCAAACGGGTACATCTATCTCATGTAACATGGGCCACACAATTGTGTCTCTCTAACCAGATGAACTATTAGATGAATCATTATGTCAAAGAATGAAGGTGGGAAAAACATCTCAAGCTCACATAATGTGACAGTAATTGATCTTTGCAACGCTGGCAACTTTCCAGGGTCAATCACTCTACTACAGATTGCCTTAAGGAAGAAACAAAGTTTAGTTATGGCCTGACGCACTTTGTTGGGCAAAATGGATCGTATACCAATGGGTAACAAATTCTCCATGAGAACATGACAATCATGGGACTTTAGAGACTTCAACTTGAGGTCTTTCATCGATACAAGGTTCGTAACATTTGAAGAGTACCCCTCTGGAACTTTAACTTCATGAAGAAACTTACAAAAGACGGTTTTCTCCTTTTTAGATAGAGTATGAGCTGCCGAAGGTAGATATGTACGTGTACCCTTCTTTATCGGACCCAATTCGGGTCTCAACCCCATACTAACCAAATCCAACCTTGCATTGATGGTATCTTTAGTCTTTCCTGGCATATTGAGTAAGGTACCAATAACACTTTCGAAGACATTTTTTTCAACATGCATCACATCAATGAAATGCCTTACATGTAATGACTTCCAGTATGGCAACTCAAAGAAAATCGACTTTTTCTTCCATCCTCGTTTGGCAAGCTCTCCTGCAAAAGGCTTCCCAAATTTAATGTTCAAATCTTTCACCTTTTCAAATAGTTGTTCACCCGTCAAAGGCGGTGGAGCTTTACGGGTTTCTGAATTCCCATTAAATGCCTTTCTCCACAGTCGATACTGATGAGTTGGAAGCAAAAATCTACGATGACCAAGGTAGATATTCTTCTTACCTTGTTCCATCGACATCCAATCTATATTATCTTCACATATAGGGCATGCACACTGACCTTTGTTACTGTACCCAGATAAATTGTCGTATGCTGGAAAGTCATTATTTGTGCCAAAAATCATAGCCCTTAGGGTGAAACTCTCTTCTCTGAACCCATTATACACCTCTACGCCAGTCTCCCACATTAGCTTCAAGTCTTCAATTAAAGCAGCCAAGTATACATCAATATCATTTCCCGGTTGTTTGGGACCGGAAATTAACAAAGACAACATCATATACTTGCGTTTCATACAAAGCCATGGAGGTAAGTTATAAATCGCCAAAATCACGGGCTATGTACTGTGGGAGCTACTCTGGATACCGTGCGGGTTAAATCTGTGGATACCTGTGTTGCAGGTTATCTAATATTGCAGGATTAGTTTTGATGATGAAAAAGACAAAGCCAAGTTGATGGCCAAAGGAATGAGAGTGTCAAAGCAAAGCTGATAAAAAGTATCATATATACTCAAGAATTTAAGTTTCAAGATATAAGGGTAGTCCTTATAAATAAGGGGAGTCCTTAGGGTCTTGGGTGAGTCTTAGGATAAATGTAAGCTCTTACAAAGGTCAGCTCATCTCGCAAAGTCTCTCGTCCCAAAGCTTTCTCAAAATGCATGCATGCATACGTAAACATAAAAAGGTTTTTGAGAAACTATAAAATCGATTCACACTATTTTTTATTAAATATCAAAATCGATTTTTAACTCAATATGAAAGCATACAATCGATTCATATTATTTCTACTAAGTATATAAATCGTTTCATAAACTATTTTTTCAAAGCAAAGAAACAATTCATATTGATTTTATTAAAAGCAAAGAAATCGATTTCCAACTATTTTCCTAAAGATAAGAATCGATTCCTATAATGTTTCAAAGGTAAAGAATCGATTCCTAGTATTTCTCTAAAGCTCAAAATCGATTTCCTAAATCAATGGTTAAGCACATAATCGATTCCTTGCTTCCTTATTTAAATAAGAATCGATTTCAACCTTCTTCTTTAATCTATATAATCGATTCCTAGCTTGCCTGTAAGCCAATAATCGATTACATCCATTTTACAAACAAATCAGAATCGATTCCTAGATCAGATCAAGCAAATGAATCGATTCCTAGATCCATTCCAATTAACAAAGAATCGATTCCTACACTATTTTCAACGTAAAAATGAATTTCTCATAGCCTATAAATAGGCAATACTTCACGTTCATTTTCACACAACCCATTTCACGAATCAGAGAACTTTTGAGAAAAACTCTTTACGCTTTTACTTTTGCTCGTCACGTACCGTTGGTCTGTCTGAGCTGATCTGTTGCTAAGAGTTAGTTGGGGTTGTATTCTTCAAGTTGTAATATCTGCCTACACTAGAGGTATTTCTGCATTTACAATTGTTTATTATTTAATTGTTGTGTTTTGTTCTAGGGAGTGGGGTATCTCTCTAGGGTAGCTGCATGTACTAGGAAGTGGGGTATCTTTCTAGGGCAGTTGATTGTAACAGGGGTGGGGTATCTCTTGTTATTGTTATAATAGATCTGAGGGCTCTTTATAGGTGGGGTATCCTAGTAGAAGAGTGCCTGAGTCTGTAAAGGTTTTCCAAGGCACCTGTAAGCCTTGTTGTTTTGGTTAGTGGAAAATCTCACAAGGGTGTGAGGACTGGACGTAGGTCACTAGGAGGTGACCGAACCAGGATAAATCTCTGCGTGCTTTACTGCTTTCCTGCTTTACTGTTTAATTGTTGTGTTTTGTTCTAAGTCATTAAAAAGGGGAAAAACATTTTCAAAAGATCCTAAAAGTTTTTAAATCTCAATTCACCCCCCCTCTTGAGACTGAAGCCACTTGGTAACAAGTGGTATCAGAGCTAGACTCTTGTATAAAGGGCCTAGCAGCTTCAAGAGAAATGGCTTCAGGTTGGTCTACGCAAGAGGGTGCTTCTCTTTTCCGTCCTCCGGGATTCAACGGAGAAGACTATGCATATTGGAAAGAAAGAATGAGAATTTTTATTGAAGGGGTAGACTTAGATGTTTGGGATGCTGTGGAAAAAGGACCTTTCGTCCCCACGCACATAGTAGATGGTATTCTTACAATAAAAAGTAGAAATGAATGGTCTGATGATGAGAAAAGAAAAGTGCAACTTAATTTACGCGCTAAAAATATTATTACTTCTGCTTTGAGTACTGATGAATTTTTTCGAGTTTCAAACTGTAAATCTGCCCGAGAAATGTGGGATAATCTTCAAGTTACTCATGAGGGTACAAGTGAAGTGAAAAGGGCAAGAATAAATACTCTTACCAGAGAGTACGAATTGTTTAGAATGAATACAGGTGAAACAATATCAGAGATGCAGAAAATGTTCACTCACATAGTGAACAAACTGGGCTCATTAGGAAAATCATTTCCTCCCGAAGACTTGATCAACAAAGTATTAAGATGCCTAAGCAGAGAATGGCAACCAAAGGTGACTGCAATAACTGAGTCAAGAAACTTGACTAGCATGACTCTCGCCACCCTGTTTGGGAAATTACTAGAGCACGAGTTAGAGCTCACTCGTCTAGCAGAGAATGAAGGAAAAGTCAAGAAAAAGAAAAACCTAGCTTTCAAAGTTTCAAGTTCAAGTTCATCCGACGACAGTGATGTCTCGCAAAGTGAAAGTGATGAAGAGGATGAGAATATAGACCTAATGGTAAGAGAATTCAAAAGGTTCATAAGGAGGTCTCTAGAAAAGAATTCTCCAACCAAAGAAGTCTCATGCAAACAAAACTACTTAAGTCCTTTAACCTGCTACGAATGTGGGAAACCCGGACACATAAAATTGGAATGCCCGAAATTACAAAGAAAACGACCAAGAGATGAGAAAAAGGGATCCAAAGGAAAAAGGAGTAGAAAAGCCTACACAGCATGGGAAAACAGGAACTCATCAGATAGCTCAGAAAGTGAAAAAGATCAAGTTGCTCTCATGGCCGACCACGACAGCAAAAGTGAAACTGAGGTATCTTCTGACTCTGAAACTTTGCAAAATGATTATGATGATCTATATGAAGCTTTTACTGAATTACATGATAAATCATTAAAATTAGCTAAAGCGTTAGACAGATCTAAGAAAGCTATCACTCATCTGGAAAAAGACATCACTTCTTTAAACAAAGAAATAGTAGAACTTAGAAAAGAAAATGATAGTCTTGCATGCTTTAAAGAAAACCATACATGTGATAAATGTGTTGAAAGCAAAAAGAAAGTTCATGAACTAGAGTTGACTATTGAAAAACTATCTAGAATCAAAACCATAGAAAAGCATGTTCATTACAAATCTAATTTTTCCACTAGACCATACATTAAATGTTATTACTGTGGTAAACCTGGACATACAGCTTCTGTTTGCAGAATAAGAGGTAAACAAGTTATGAAGAAGGTATGGGTTCCCAAAAGGACCATACCAAACATTAACCCACAAGGACCCAAAGAGATTTGGGTACCTAGAACCTTGTTTTAGATCATTGCAGGTACACTGCAAGGTATGGGGACATGTGGATACCTTGACAGCAAAGACTCAAAGCACATGACCGGAAACGCAATAAAGTTATCAACTCTCACCTCGGAGAAAAATCTGTCATGTGACTTGTGATGAATAGAGGGAGAATCACTGGTAAAGGTTAGAAAAGTTTTATTCACCTCTAAACTGAAAATGTGCTTAAATCATAGTTTACTTAGTCAAACATGTGACTTGTGAAACAATTTGATCTCTAAACCGCATTTCATGCATCTCTAAGGGAACATTTTTTCAAGGCATGAAAACAAATAAAGTATTCTGATCATCCCTCTAAAACTGAGCATGTAGAATTATCACATCACCTTCTTAGAGGTTATGGTTAGAAAGGCGATAGTGTGATTGAGTTAGTTGAATCGTCAAAATCAGCTAGTTGATATTTTCACAAATCCATTGCAAAAGAAACCCTGGTTCTTTATTTACTCAAATGAATTTTTCAATAAAATATTTTTCAAGTGATCTTTTAAAATATTTAAGAGAATTTGTGACTTACGAATTTCTGCGTGCTCAAAAAGCGTTTTATAAAGCAGCTGAAATGCTACCTTTTCCCGAAATCCATTTTCTCCTGTCACAATAAATTGCTGGCTTTGGCATTAAAATTCAGAATACATACTCACAATCGTTGCTCAACTAAAATAATTTTTCTCCCATATTCTGGCTGCCATCACCAACTTTCAAACTAAGCAGCATGAAATGTATAAAGCTTAAAACAACTGCTTCACAGTTTTTTGAGACTCATAATTAGCTTTTGCCTGTGTTTGATAAAATATTCTCTTCATGGCCTCAAATATGTTTTTCTTCAAGTTTTGATGATCACCTACAAATCAGCAATGGCTCTTTTATCTTGTCAAATAGCTGTGACATTCGTTCGCAAACTTTATCATATATTGACCCTCTTTGATCATGACAAAAAGGGGGAGAGAAATATAGGGTTGCATATGAGCATATAGAACTTGCATATTATGCATCTAGTCAATAAGTCAGGGGGAGCATCATGATAGGGGGAGCATCATATATATATTATCTGTTTGAACTAACCTCCCACCTTGAGATGAGTAAATGTTTTGTCATCATCAAAAAGGGGGAGAATGTGGATACCTGTGTTGCAGGTTATCTAATATTGCAGGATTAGTTTTGATGATGAAAAAGACAAAGCCAAGTTGATGGCCAAAGGAATGAGAGTGTCAAAGCAAAGCTGATAAAAAGTATCATATATACTCAAGAATTTAAGTTTCAAGATATAAGGGTAGTCCTTATAAATAAGGGGAGTCCTTAGGGTCTTGGGTGAGTCTTAGGATAAATGTAAGCTCTTACAAAGGTCAGCTCATCTCGCAAAGTCTCTCGTCCCAAAGCTTTCTCAAAATGCATGCATGCATACGTAAACATAAAAAGGTTTTTGAGAAACTATAAAATCGATTCACACTATTTTTTATTAAATATCAAAATCGATTTTTAACTCAATATGAAAGCATACAATCGATTCATATTATTTCTACTAAGTATATAAATCGTTTCATAAACTATTTTTTCAAAGCAAAGAAACAATTCATATTGATTTTATTAAAAGCAAAGAAATCGATTTCCAACTATTTTCCTAAAGATAAGAATCGATTCCTATAATGTTTCAAAGGTAAAGAATCGATTCCTAGTATTTCTCTAAAGCTCAAAATCGATTTCCTAAATCAATGGTTAAGCACATAATCGATTCCTTGCTTCCTTATTTAAATAAGAATCGATTTCAACCTTCTTCTTTAATCTATATAATCGATTCCTAGCTTGCCTGTAAGCCAATAATCGATTACATCCATTTTACAAACAAATCAGAATCGATTCCTAGATCAGATCAAGCAAATGAATCGATTCCTAGATCCATTCCAATTAACAAAGAATCGATTCCTACACTATTTTCAACGTAAAAATGAATTTCTCATAGCCTATAAATAGGCAATACTTCACGTTCATTTTCACACAACCCATTTCACGAATCAGAGAACTTTTGAGAAAAACTCTTTACGCTTTTACTTTTGCTCGTCACGTACCGTTGGTCTGTCTGAGCTGATCTGTTGCTAAGAGTTAGTTGGGGTTGTATTCTTCAAGTTGTAATATCTGCCTACACTAGAGGTATTTCTGCATTTACAATTGTTTATTATTTAATTGTTGTGTTTTGTTCTAGGGAGTGGGGTATCTCTCTAGGGTAGCTGCATGTACTAGGAAGTGGGGTATCTTTCTAGGGCAGTTGATTGTAACAGGGGTGGGGTATCTCTTGTTATTGTTATAATAGATCTGAGGGCTCTTTATAGGTGGGGTATCCTAGTAGAAGAGTGCCTGAGTCTGTAAAGGTTTTCCAAGGCACCTGTAAGCCTTGTTGTTTTGGTTAGTGGAAAATCTCACAAGGGTGTGAGGACTGGACGTAGGTCACTAGGAGGTGACCGAACCAGGATAAATCTCTGCGTGCTTTACTGCTTTCCTGCTTTACTGTTATACCGCTTTACTGCTTTATATTCTAATTCCTTCGCTTCCACTTAACCTGCGCGAAAATTGATCTAAGTCATTAAAAAGGGGAAAAACATTTTCAAAAGATCCTAAAAGTTTTTAAATCTCAATTCACCCCCCCTCTTGAGACTGAAGCCACTTGGTAACAAAATCCATCAGCAGACAATGCAAGTCGAAGGTTTCTTGGTTCCCCCCGAACTCAGGATAATCAATATCAATTTTTTTCCATTGCGGAGAATCCACCGGATGTCGTAGCAAGCCATTTTAATCCTTTCATCCTAATGCCAAGTCAAGTGTTTTGCATCTTCTGAACTACGGTACATGCGCCTAAATCTAGGAATTATAGGAAAATACCACAACACCTTTTCTGGAGCAGATTCTTTCTTCTTATATCGCGATGCATTGCATTTAGGACACGACTTTAACAATGCATGTTCATTCCGAAATAATATGCAATCATTGGGACAAGCGTGTATCTTCTCATAGTTCAAGCCAATGGTGCCTAGCATTTGTTTTGCATCATACGTCCGAGAAGGGAGCACATTATCCTTCGGCAACATATCTTTCAATAGTGCGAGTAATTCCGTAAAGCTCTTATCCATCCATCCGTGGCAAGTTTTAAAGTTATACAACTTTATCACAGCAAATAATTTTGTGAACTCAGTACAACCCGCATACAACGGTGTCTCCGCATCGGTTATCATCTTCTCAAACCTTTGAGGACAATCATTAAGATCATCTTCAACCGCCTTTGTCATCTCTTCAAATTGGTCGCCATCAAATGTATATTTTTCGGTGTCAACCGGTGCACATCTCTCAGTACTATTATTCATATTTGAAGATTCACCTCTTTCCTCACTGTGCATTGTCCAACAAGTATAACTTTGATCGATTCCGCAAGCCTTTAAATGTCCTTCCAGCTCAACTGCAGTAACTGGGTTTACATAACAACACCGTAAACAAGGACATTTGATATTACAAGAAGTTCCCAATCGTCGAACAGCAAAGTTAACAAAATATTCTACTCCATCGACATATTCCTTCGACAGACGATTTGCAGACATCCACTTTCGATCCATAATTAACCAAAATTGATAATAAAATCCTGATAAGAGAACTTAAATATGTTATAGGTGAAAAACGCACAAAGTACAATTTTTTAAACCTAAGACATTGGACTTTGTTATTTTATAATTTCACTTAAACACTTTGTTATTTTATAATTTCCCTAAATGTCGAACAACAAAGACTTTCAACTATTTTCAACTAAAGAAGTCCTTAAGACATTCAACTATTTTCAACTAAAGAAATCAAAGACTTTGATGTCTTCCATATTGCCATTCTTGATATAATAAATACAAGAGAACAATTAACAAAAGTACCTGAACAAGTGGAAGCAACAATGAACTCGAACTCTCCAGGCAGATGTGAACTCGAACTACAACAAACTCTCAAACCAGGACGAACTCGAACAAAGAATGCGAAGCTCCGGCAAAACAAACTCGCAATGAGAACTTGAACTCGCACAGTAGGTATTTTGAGCTGAACATATATGTAATCAAATTAGCACTAATTTAATATTGTCATCTCCTGGTGCCAACATTAATACTAATGTTATATAACTAATGTTGAACTAGTATAATTAGAGGTATAAGTAGATAACATACTTGGTAACACATTTTTATCCAAACTTAAATATTATTTATGAAGATGGAACCAGAAGATGGGTAAACATCATATAAAATGGTCAAATTTCGGCTTCTATCATTTTCTAACAACAATATAAATCAAAACTAAAACAACACAAACGTGGAAAACCTAAAATCAGTGGTAACATAGAGAAAGTGATGGAAAATGGACAATGGTGGGTCTTCGTCTAAACACCCTAAAACCTAAAATCCCTAAATAAGAAAGGAGCAAGAACCAAATCTATTATCAACAACCGAACCAATGAGGGCGAGATTAACTTACAGAAAAGAGATGGAGAGGACGGCGTTCGCAAAAGAGAGAAGAACGGCGTCGCAAATGAGAAGAACGACGACGCTCTGTTCGCAGCAAACAAAATAACAACGTGGTGGAGAGGACCGCGTCGTCGAAGGAGAGGACGGCGTCGTCGAAGGAGAGGACGACGTCGTCTAACGCGGCGGCGTAGGGAGGAGGCGGTGGTTTGGAAGCGCGAGGTTTCTGGTTTTTTCTGCGTGAGAGAGAGAGAGAGAGAGAGAGAGAGAGAGAGTTTGAGTATACTGTGTTTCAACGGAAAGAACGAGAGGAAATAATTTTAGAAAAATAAATTTAGCAATAGGGAGCATTAACCTTACTTTACCTTTACCTTTACCTTTAATTTGTTTGTGTGGAGTTTTGACTTTGAGGTCCCTAAAAAAAACAATGTTTTGACTTTGAGGAAGGATAGAGACAGGGGTAGTGGTTGGGGTACATAGGAGTAGTCAGGTCATGAAATGAAGGTGGAAACAATGTGATGCGAGAGATGATGGCAGAAAGAGAGGGTCACGTATATTTTGGAATTTTTCGGAACTCCAACGAAAGCTGAATAAAGTTGAGGACCTGATCAACGAAATTCGCGGCTTTCTAATTTCATGAACTGGAGACTCACCACTGAGAGCCTCCACTATCAAGAAGTAGCAAAGCACTTTGAAGAAACTGACCCAGAACTCTCAGAAGCTTATAGAAAACTAAACGCACTCGTAAGATCCAAATTGCAACGACTAGCCAGATGAGTAGGACAACTACCAATACCCTACCTCCAATCTCTGGAGTAGGAGATCTGGACAGCAACCCTTCGCAAGAGGACCAGATTAGAGATTACCGCAGAGGGAATAGGCTAAGATACGAGATGCAGAGAAGGATCCCAAGGATCTTCGGTCAGAATGGCTACCAAAGAAGCCTCGAGAGCCAGCTAAACCCTAATCAAGAGCTCGAGCTATCCCAAAGAAGGAGAGCCATGATGGTACCAGCAGAGGTACTATACAGCGCAAGATGGAGCGAACCCAGACACAGGGTGTATCAGCACAGATCAGAAGAAAGGATTCTGGTCACTGGAGAGAACCAGCAGCTAGACTTAAACTTCGTAAACCAGGCTAGTTACGAGGTGCTCAGAAGAGAAGGGTTCCAGCACATACACTTGGGGCTGCTGATGATAAGGATACAGCCCCTCCACGCCTGGTTCGCAGGCACTAACATGTTGATAGTCCTACGGGACACCAGATGGGCTGATGCAAGATCAATCATAGGGTCAATGGAGATGGACCTATCAAATGGGACTCAGCTAGTCTATATTGCACCAGAGATGATGGTTAGTATCCACGATTTTGCTAACCACATACAGCTCGCTATCCAAACACATGGGTACGAAAATTGGCAAGGCGCAGAGAGTAATCTCCTAATCACTAGATCCTTGATCGGGAGGCTAACAAATACAAGCTATGCAGCATTCAGATATAATGTCCAAAATGTATCTGACTACCTCGCAAGCAGGGGCGTAAAAGCAATCCCAGGAAAAAGAACTACAGCCCAGGAGCTACAAGGAAAGAGGTGGGTACTCAGGCCACCACAACAGCAAGGTATCAAGGCGCCAACTGATGTCAGAATAGATCCCAGGTCTGACGGATCTACGTTACTAAGGTTTGGCCAGTACAATCAGTTACCACCGCGGCAATCATATTCAGTGAACGAATTTGATGAGGAAACCGTGGACAATGCAGAAGAAGAAATAGCATCAGTGCTATGGGAGGAAGAAGGTAATTGGGACACGCTCGGGGAACCAAGCGGAAGGTATGATTACATGGTCAAGTATGATGCACCAGAAAGCTCCAAAACAAATATTGAAGACATCAAACCTTCAGGATGGGACAGCCATGACGGCGCCACCACCAACAACTCAGGACGAAGGAGACCTCATGATTGACGCAGACTTCGACAACTTTGAAGTCTACTGCCAGTATTTGGAAGAATTAACTAAGAAGGAAGTCAATGAGCCCAAATACGACAACTACCCGGCCAATCAGAACTCCAAGAACCTACCCTCAGAAGGTGGATGGGAGGAAACAGCCTACGCAGCTGAGGAAGAAAATGATGGCATGCCATACCCAAAACTAAGAGAAGCTGAAGAAAGGGCATTCTCATCATCAACAGTATCAACATACAGACCCCCACCAGAACCAATAATGGGTCCCCCAAATTACCCACCAGCAGATCAAACTAGCACCGGCACATCTCAACCCAGATTTGATTGCCTAAAACCCACTATAGCAAGATTCAAAGGAGGACATAATAACGAACAGTGGAACCTCCCAACAGCACAGCAAAACAGTGGTGCGATGCTGGTACTCCCAGAGAACATTGGGATGTATGAGGATGTTATAGCCAGATGGGAATCCATCACTTTGAACATAGTGACTGAGAAACATTTTGAAAGCAACAAAAGCAAAGTTGCCTTCATTGAAAATCTGCTAGGAGAGGTGGAAAAGAAAGTTTGGATGCAATGGAGAATGGCCTACCCCTCGGAGTACGAAACACTGGAAAACATAGCAGATGACCCCCAAAACATCATCTCTCAAATCAGAAGGGTGTTCTTGCTAGAAGACCCATACCAGGGTTCCACTGAGGAGCAAAACAGGGCCTACAGAGACCTGGAAAGGTTATCGTGTGATAACATGAAAGATGTCATCAGATACATGAATGACTTCAAAGTCCTTTCAGCAAAATCAGGAAGGTTGTACATCTCTGAGGAACTTTCAGAAAAATTCTTCAGAAAGTTGCCCCCCCTAATCAGAGAGGAAGTAAAAGCAGCATACGAAGTCAAATATCCAGGTGCAACAATAGGTGTATTACCAAGAATACACTTCACTTACCAATACCTGGCAGAACTCTGCAAGAAGGCTGCAGTTCAAAGGAGCCTGGAGGACTTAGCCTTTTGTAACCAGATACCTATCCCGGGGTACTACAACAGCCCCCGAAAAAGGTACGGTCTGAGAAAAGCAACGACATACAAAGGAAAACCTCATGACTCCCACATCAGAGTCTTCAAAAGAAAGCACCAAGAAAAGCAAAGGAAATGCAAATGCTACATCTGTGGCATGGAAGGGCATTTCGCCAGAGACTGCAGAAATAATCAGGGCAACATTGTAAGAGCCGCAATAATGGAGGACTTAGATCTACCAGACAGCTGGGACGTCGTGTCCATAGATCTGAACGAATCAGACAGTGACGCAATCTGCAGTATGTCAGAAGGAGAAGCAGGCCAAACGGTGAACAATGCGAGAGCAGCCGTAGAGGAACTGCCAATAGATGAGCTCGCCCTAATGCTTGGAGCAAAAAATTGTGGATGGAGGAACAGGGTCAAGCTCCCGGAGGAGCAGTTAAATTGTGAGCATTACTGGACCAAGGAAGTGATCAGTAGGGATCAGCACCATTGCATGATTTGTAGAGACAGGGTTGGCCCCGGAAGAAAGATGAGCTGCACCCTCTGCAACTTAATCATATGCCCACTATGTGCCGGCTTCTACTACAAAATAAAGGCCCAGATAACAGGTGATCAACAGAACTACATGGGCAACAAAGACACACTTATCAAAGAATTATGCCAGTATGTGGACTACCCTCAAACAGAAAAGGAGAGACTCCAAAGGATAGTTGACCAACAAATCCAAAAGGAAGCAGAGGAAGTCATCGAAAGGTCAGAGAATATAGCGTTTTGGCAGGAGGAACAAAGCCTCAAGGCAGCAGAAATGCCAAAACCCAAGAAGGTCACCAACAAATTATACAACCTGGTCGTAGAATTTGAATTCCCAGGGGTAAAACCTTTTGGAATTCAAGCAATTCTGGATACAGGAGCAACATCTTGCTGTTTGAATATTGGGTCCGCCCCAGAAGATGCTCTGGAGCCCAACCCATTTATCACTCACTTTAGTGGAATCAGCTCCGCAAAGCAAGAGACGAAATGGAAATTAAAGCATGGGTTAATGAGGATTGGGGAAAACAAGTTCAGGATACCCCTTGTCTATGCATTCAACATGAATACACTGGACGGTATCCAGATGTTGCTAGGATGCAACTTCATAAGAGCCATGTATGGTGGACTAAGATTTGAAGGCAACACACGAACAGTTTACAAAAATGTCACATCAATCAACACCAGTGAAGAAGCTGAAAAGGCTACGGCCGCAATAGAAGAGCTAGGTATGGAAGAAGCTGAATACCTAGAAACCCAGGAGATGGTTTTCTTCAACATTGGAGACACAAAGCCCTCATTCCTGAGCAAGTTCCACAAGGAAGTCGAGGCACTAAAGGAAGCAGCATACGTAGGGAATGAGCCATTAAAACACTGGAAAAAGAACCAAATAAAGTGCAGGATAGACATCATAAACCCAGACATCACCATTGAAGACAAGCCACTCAAACATGTGACACCAGCCATGGAAGAGTCCTTCAGGAAGCATATAGATGCCCTGCTAAAGATAGGAGTGATAAGGCAGAGCAAGAGCAGGCATAGGACGATGGCAATGATGGTTAACTCAGGCACAGAAATCAACTTGGCAACAGGAAAAGAAACCAAAGGAAAGGAGCGGATGGTATTCAACTACCGAACCTTAAATGACAACACACACAAGGACCAATACAGCCTACCAGGAATCAACACTATCCTGAAAAAGATTGGGAACAGCAAAATCTATTCCAAATATGACCTCAAGTCAGGTTTCCACCAGGTAGCCATGGAAGAAGAATCAATCCCTTGGATAGCCTTCATCGTCCCAAGAGGACTATACGAATGGCTCGTTATGCCTTTTGGGCTGAAAAACGCGCCAGCAGTGTTTCAAAGAAAAATGGATGAATGTTTTAAGGGAACAGAAAGCTTCATAGCGGTCTACATAGACGATATCCTGGTATTCTCAGAATCCGAAGATGAACACGCCAGGCACTTAGCAGAGCTCCTGAGGATTGTAAGAAAAAATGGTCTGGTACTATCCCCAACAAAGATGAAGATCGCAACACCAGAAATCGAATTTTTAGGGGCAGTACTACACAAAGGGAAAATAAAACTCCAACCCCATATCATCAGAAGGATACTGGAATTCAAAGAGGAGAAGCTCAAAGACAAGAAGGGGCTTCGAGGATGGCTAGGGCTGCTCAACTATGCCGGAAACTATATCCCCAACCTAGGAACCATAGTTGGACCACTATACACAAAGACAAGCCCGCACGGAGACAAAAGAATGAAAGCAAGTGACTGGGAGATAGTCAGAAAGATCAAAAGGGTGGTACAAAACCTCCCAGACCTAGAATTGCCACCACAAAATTCCTACATCATCATCGAAACGGATGGATGCATGGAAAGATGGGGAGGTATTTGCAAATGGAAAAGGGCGGAAAAAGATTCAAAGTCAACAGAAAAGATCTGTGCATATGCATCTGGAAAATTCCAAAAGATAAAACCCACCATAGATGCCGAAATATACGCATGCATGGAATCCCTGCAAAGCTTTAAAATCCACTACCTTGATAAACAACAAATCACCCTGAGAACAGATTGCCAAGCCATTATTAGTTTTTACAACAAATCAGTCCAGAATAAACCATCTAGGGTTAGGTGGATGAATTTTTCTGATTTTATTAATGGATCGGGAGTAGATGTTAAATTTGAGCATATTGAAGGCAAGCACAATGTGCTGGCCGATGCTTTATCAAGAATAACTCATCAATTAGCTTATGCAGGATGTCAAGAACAGGATCATCAAGCCCAGGAAAACCTGCAGCTACTGGAAGATTCCTTGGAAGAACTCAAAGGAACACCTCGTCAACAGCAGACTCAATACCTGGAAAGGCTCCATACATGCACTCAGAAGAATTTCCAGCACCTCTGGAAACCCTCTCAGAACTATATGACTCCAGTCATGAAGTCCAAGACATCAACCTTGCCGCAAGAAAAAGGTATCTGGCAGGACAAATCATCGAGAGGCAAGCAAAAAGAGTACATGCAGAAATCCAATCACTGCAACAAATGGCTGCAAGAAGGGCACAAGAGTGCCTCAGGAACACTGCAAAAGACAACTATTGGGGAAGCCAGCTGCCAAGCATTGAAAAGTCAACACATGAGCTGGAAGTCATCAGGGAAAGGATTCAGCAATGGACTCACGAACTCAGCAACACAACAGTCTAAGCTATAGTAACATGGTCCCACAGAGATTCCCACTAATCCAAAAGCCTACACGTGTACGTTGTATAATTAAAGAAAAACCGCTTTTAAAGGATGGGGTCCTGTCCACCTTTGAAGGTTCTGTCGTTTGTAATAATTAGGGTTATGTGGCTTAGCCACTAACCAAAAGTAGTTTGTCGTTTCTTTTAAATGGGGTCCTGTCCACTTTAAAGATTCGCTGTCATCTGTCGTTTGTAATAATTAGGGTTACGTGGCTTAGCCACTAACCAAAAGTAGTTTGTCGTTTCTTTAAAGTGGCTAAAGTGGACAGGACCCCACTTTAAAGTGGCTGTCCCAGTTACCTTCTTCCTCCCATAGCACTGATGCTATTTCTTCTTCTGCATTGTCCACGGTTTCCTCATCAAATTCGTTCACTGAATATGATTGCCGCGGTGGGAGGAAGAAGGTAATTGGGACAGCCACTTTAAGTGGGGTCCTGTCCACTTTAGCCACTTTAAAGAAACGACAAACTACTTTTGGTTAGTGGGTAAGCCACGTAACCCTAATTATTACAAACGACAGATGACAGCGAATCTTTAAAGTGGACAGGACCCCACTTAAAAGAAACGAAAAACTACTTTTGGTTAGTGGCTAAGCCACGTAACCCTAATTATTACAAACGACAGAACCTTCAAAGGTGGTCAGGACCCATCCTTTAAAAGTGGTTTTTCTTTAATTATACAACGTACACGTGTAGGCTTTTGGATTAGTGGGAATCTCTGTGGGACCATGTTACTATAGCTTAGACTGTTGTGTTGCTGAGTTCGTGAGTCCATTGCTGAATCCTTTCCCTGATGACTTCCAGCTCATGTGTTGACTTTTCAATGCTTGGCAGCTGGCTTCCCCAATAGTTGTCTTTTGCAGTGTTCCTGAGGCACTCTTGTGCCCTTCTTGCAGCCATTTGTTGCAGTGATTGGATTTCTGCATGTACTCTTTTTGCTTGCCTCCTGATGATTTGTCCTGCCAGATACCTTTTTCTTGCGGCAAGGTTGATGTCCTGGACTTCATGAGTGGAGTCATATAGTTCTGAGAGGGTTTCCAGAGGTGCTGGAAATTCTTCTGAGTGCATGTATAGAGCCTTTCCAGGTATTGAGTCTGCTGTTGACGAGGTGTTCCTTTGAGTTCTTCCAGGGAGTCTTCCAGTAGCTGCAGGTTTTCCTGGGCTTGATGATCCTGTTCTTGACATCCTGCATAAGCTAATTGATGAGTTATTCTTAATAAAGCATCGGCCAGCACATTGTGCTTGCCTTCAATATGCTCAAATTTAACATCTACTCCTGATCCATTAATAAAATCAGTAAAATTCATCCACCTAACCCTAGATTGTTTATTCTGGACTGATTTGTTGTAAAAACTAATAATGGCTTGGCAATCTGTTCTCAGGGTGATTTGTTGTTCATCAAGGTAGTGGATTTTAAAGCTTTGCAAGGATTCCATGCATGCGTATATTTCGGCATCTATGGTGGGTTTTATCTTTTGGAATTTTTCAGATGCATATGCACAGATCTTTTCTGTTGACTTTGAATCTTTTTCCGCCCTTTTCCATTTGCAAATACCTCCCCATCCTTCCATGCATCCATCCGTTTCGATGATGATGTAGGAATTTTGTGGTGGCAATTCTAGGTCTGGGAGGTTTTGTACCACCCTTTTGATCTTTCTGACTATCTCCCAGTCACTTGCTTTCATTCTTTTGTCTCCGTGCGGGCTTGTCTTTGTGTATAGTGGTCCAACTATGGTTCCTAGGTTGGGGATATAGTTTCTGGCATAGTTGAGCAGCCCTAGTCATCCTCGAAGCCCCTTCTTGTCTTTGAGCTTCTCCTCTTTGAATTCCAGTATCCTTCTGATGATATGGGGTTGGAGTTTTATTTTCCCTTTGTGTAGTACTGCCCCTAAAAATTCGATTTCTGGTGTTGCGATCTTCATCTTTGTTGGGGATAGTACCAGACCATTTTTTCTTACAATCCTCAGGAGCTCTGCTAAGTTCCTGGCGTGTTCATCTTCGGATTCTGAGAATACCAGGATATCGTCTATGTAGACCGCTATGAAGCTTTCTGTTCCCTTAAAACATTCATCCATTTTTCTTTGAAACACTGCTGGCGCGTTTTTCAGCCCAAAAGGCATAACGAGCCATTCGTATAGTCCTCCTGGGACGATGAAGGCTGTCCAAGGGTTTGATTCTTCTTCCATGGCTACCTGGTGGAAACCTGACTTGAGGTCAAATTTGGAATAGATTTTGCTGTTCCCAATCTTTTTCAGGATAGTGTTGATTCCTGGTAGGTTGTATTGGTCCTTGTGTGTGTTGTCATTTAAGGTTCGGTAGTTGAATACCATCCGCTCCTTTCCTTTGGTTTCTTTTCCTGTTGCCAAGTTGATTTCTGTGCCTGAGTTAACCATCATTGCTATCGTCCTATGCCTGCTCTTGCTCTGCCTTATCACTCCTATCTTTAGCAGGGCATCTACATGCTTCCTGAAGGACTCTTCCATGGCTGGTGTCACATGTTTGAGTGGCTTGTCTTCAATGGTGATGTCTGGGTTTATGATGTCTATCCTGCACTTTATTTGGTTCTTTTTCCAGTGTTTTAATGGCTCATTCCCTACGTATCCTGCTTCCTTTAGTGCCTCGACTTCCTTGTGGAACTTGCTCAGGAATGAGGGCTTTGTGTCTCCAATGTTGAAGAAAACCATCTCCTGGGTTTCTAGGTATTCAGCTTCTTCCGTACCTAGTTCTTCTATTGCGGCCGTAGCCTTTTCTGCTTCTTCACTGGTGTTGATTGATGTGACATTTTTGTAAAATGTCAGTGTGTTGCCTTCAATTCTTAGTCCACCATACATGGCTCTTATGAAGTTGCATCCTAGCAACATCTGGATACCGTCCAGTGTATTCATGTTGAATGCATAGACAAGGGGTATCCTGAACTTGTTTTCCCCAATCCTCATTAACCCATGCTTTAATTTCCATTTCGCCTCTTGCTTTGCGGAGCGGATTTGATGAATATGGATTTGAAGTATAATAGATGAATTGGAGAAATCCATTTACACATTTATATTCATTAAAATTTTACCAAACAAATCAAATCCAATCTATCCATCGACAAAAAAAGTCCATCCAATTCATCCATTAACAATTTTTAATAATAATTTAATAAAAATATTTGTATTAGTCAAAAAAATAAAAATATAGTCATAATTTTAATTTTTTTTATTAGTGCAGAAATTTAATTATATATATATATATATATATATATATATATATATATATTGACACAATATTTATATATATAGGGGGTGTATCAAGTGAGAGGAGTTTTAATATGAGAGGGTGAGAGGATTAAATTTGGACCGTATAACAATACATGGGTGATAGTATAGCCGGCAAAATGGGCCGGGCCGGTTAGCCCGAAAAATGGGAGGGTTTGGGCCAAAACAATGGAGCTCATTTTTGCATCTGGGTTTTTTAGCCCGGTCCACTAAAGCCCGAATCCGTGTTGGGCTAGCCTGATCGGGCCATGGGTAGCCCGCAGGCCGTGAATGGACTACTTACTGTGTGGTATATGTGAAATAAAGGCCTTTTGTACATTTTAGTGTTATGCTTCTCACTTAGGTTACCTTCACCCGATGTTTGGAAGGATATCAGAATTCTCCAGGCCTTGCTGACATTTTTCTGAGGAATCTGTTCTTACTGCTTTAATAGTATTGCTTTCAGCATAATCCTTAGTGATGGAAATTGTGCTAACAGATTATAATATAGTTGCTCATGATAAAGGTCAATGGATAAAATGAATACGTCAACATATGAAAGAACTACAGTTCCTTGAAGAGGTAGAATAACTATACATTATCTATTGGGGAATGGATATTTCATATGCCGAAGTCAAAACAGTATCATTTAGACACTAACTACATGCATGATGCATCCCCAGTATTCAATCCATGCATACAAAACTCTAGTAGAACCCGTTCATCAACGGTGTCAAAAGGCTTTTTTAACTTCCAATGGCTTAAAAGATTGAAAAGTTATGATAATTATATTAATTTTTTCTACCCTACAGTGCATTAAAGAAAAAAATTGGCGCACAATGCGAGTTAGCCCCAGTAAGCCCGCAGACCACTTAGGGCTGGGCTTGGGCTGAAAAGATTGAGCCCGAATTACAACTCAGGCTTTTTGGCCCGAACCATGGAAGCCCGAGCCCGATGTGGGCTGGCCCGAAGCGGGTCGGGGTGCCCGATTTGTTAGCTATAGGTGATAGTGATTAAAAGGTGAGTGGTTAATTACCACATTGACTTTTGTTTTAATCTCAACCGCTAATCATGTTATTATTCAGTCCTCTCACCCTCTCATAATAAAAGTGTTTTCACTTGATACGTTCTCTATATAGAGGGGATGTATATAATGAGAAGGAGTTTATTGTGAGAGATGAGAGGATCAAATCAATGTTTTTAAAACCGGACCGGAGATCGAACCGGCGAGACCTCCGGTTCATGGTTCAATCAGTTCAACCGGTTCAACCATGGTTGAACCGGATAAGTAATTTATTAAATAAAAAATAAAAAATAAAAAATATTGGAGAAAAAAGTAAATTTAAAAATAAAAAATTGCATTTCGGGCGGTTCAACCCAGTTCAACCCGGTTCGGTTCCCGGTTCTTTCCCGGTTCAAAGCGGTTCTTGGCGGTTCAATTCGGCTCTGGGCAGTTCTTTGGCCTGCGGTTCAAATGGGGTTGAACCAACCGGCCAGGGGTCTGGTTCCCGGTTCAACCGGTTGAACCGGCCGGTCCGGTCCGGTTTTTAAAACTTTGGATCAAATATTAACCATATCCCAAGTAGGTAGGTTGGTAAGCCAAGGGATAACCATATCCCACTAACATTGTCTATAAAAAAAATTAACCATAGGATTCTATTAAATTGATTGTGTTTTTAAAACCGTGTTAATATCTCTCTCCAATATTCTCCTTAATTTTTGCCTTCTCTCTCCAATAGTCTGTGTACCACCGGTCGGTAAGAATGAAATTTGTTTTAACTAATAAGGAGTGAACTTTCTAATTATTTATCATTGGTATACCAAGGGAGAACATTTTTTGTTATACCTTTCGTTTGCCGCTGTTCCGCTGTGTTGCAGCACCATCCATAAAAAAAAAACAAGGAATAACTATTATACTGTTACTATTGGTATCCAATTGAAAAAAAATACTCCCGATTTCTTCTTACTGTTAGTGTTATTATAGGAGTGGCTAGTCTAATTGACTATTTGATTTCAATTTTTTTTCATCTTATGGTGTATTTCTTTATTGATTTTTCAGTGAATTATTATTTATTATTCACCTCTTTTTGCTGAGAGAGTAAACGTCTATGGAAGAGGTGCAAAACACAGTCACTTTGGTAACCTCTATGATATGTCATTTTTGACAACAATACTATATTTTGTTTTTTAGTATCATATTTATATTATTTATTTTATACATTTTAGGTAAATGAGTGGGTGCCAAGTTGTGACTATATGATCTAAAGCCTAAGGTTGGAACTATTCGATACGCTAGAATTGTTATTGAAAGAATCTCATTCTTATTGAAGAAAGGGAAACAATACAGTATTTATTACACAGTTGTGTCATCAGAAATTAACTGGGCCTAACAATATGGACTAACTAAATGGGCCAAGTCTATAAGCTACATGCCACTTGATATTACTAATACCGTCCAAAGCTAATATATCCTCCCTCAAACCGAGCTCTGTTTAGTGATCTTTCACTGCATCAAAGTATTAACTCTGTTCAGTAATTTGCACTGCATCAGAGCTCAGCTTGCACATTCCAAGTATTCTTCTAAACTTCTGGAAACTTTCAGCCTTCAAGGGCTTAGTCATGCCATCTGCAATCTGTTCTTGAGTCCCACAATGCAGCAACTCAATTATTTCCTTTTTGACCAAGTCTCTAAGGAAGTGAAATCTCACATCTATATGTTTACTTCTTCCATGTAGAGTAGGATTTCTGGACAGCTTTATTGTAGAGTTGTTGTCACACATTATCACTGTTTTCCCAGCTTGAGGATGACCCAGCTTCTCCATAATTCTTCTAAGCCAAATGGCTTGACAAGTACACAATGTTGCAGCTATGAATTCTGCCTCAGTGGTTGACATTGTTACAATGGGCTGCTTCTAAGAGGCCCAAGCAATTGCTCCATTTCCAAGAAGGAAAACATATCCTGAGGTACTTCTCCTGTCATCCAAATCACCTGCATAATCACTGTCAGTGAAACACGTCAGATTAGTCATCTCAGATCTGCTGTAGTGTATTCCATAGTCCGTAGTTCCTCTTAGGTATCTCATTATCCTCTTAGCAGCCTGCATGTGGATCTCAGTGGGATTCTCCATGAACCTACTGATCAGAGCAACAGAATACATGATATCAGGGCGTGTAGCTGTAAGATACATCAGGTTGCCTACTATCTGTTTGTAGTGTGTGGCATCTACTTTAACTCCTTCTCCTTGCCTTGAGAGCTTGAAGCCTGGCACCATAGGTACTCCAACAGGTTTGCTGTTGTTCATCCCAAATCTTTCCAAAATCTCATTAGCATATTTACTTTGACAAATAAAAATGCCATATGAATTTTGGATGACTTCAACCCCCAAGAAATAGCTCATCTTTCCTAAATTAGTCATAGAAAATTCCCTTTTCATGGAGCTCTTGAATTGCTCCATCATACTTAGAGAGTTGCCAGTGAATATGAGATCATCCACATATAGGCTCACCACTAAAAATTCACTGTCAATACTGCCTTTTGTGTATAATGTATACTCTGAGTCACACCTCTCAAATCCCTCCTTCTGGAACTATGCATCAATTCTGATGTACCAGGCACGTGGAGCCTATTTGAGTCCATAGAGAGCTCTCTTGAGTTTGTAGACTTTGTCCTTTGCTTCCTTGTGTGAGTATCCTTGAGGCTGCTCCACATATACATCTTCCTTGATCTCACCATGCAAGAAGGCACTCTTTGTAACACCCCTTTTCTACCCTTATATTACACGTCATTTATCAGAGTAATTCTCTTTCAAAAATATTATTTTAATTGATAGAAAAGAAATGCTACAACTTCATTAAAGCAAACTCATCATTTGCACTGTTCAAATTTTGTGCAACAAACATCCGTCATGAAAATCAAGTCCTCGAAAATCCCATCACAGCGGAATAAACAACAACTCACTAATAACTCTCAAAACGTGTCTCAATTTATCGATAAAATCATTAAACAACCAATCAAATAATTTATCAAGTTTCACCCACGCCCCCTAGGTGTTACAGTATCAGAGAGCGACACAAAATACATCCCAAGAGCTAATGAGGAAGGCAGCAGATCCTTCACTCGCGGTTACCTGCAGCGTTGCCACAATAGAGCAACATTCCAAGCAGAAGGGGTGAGAATTTCAATAAAACATAATCAAGCATAAACAGAGTAATATGAACAGTAAATCATACGACACCATCAATATCATCAAACTCATCATCAGAGAATATCAATTCAAACACAATTATTTTCAAGGAATCACCGTCATGAAAGTGCATGTGAATGCAACCCCCTCCAGGGCATATGCATGATGGTACCATATTCATCACAATCAAGAGGCCGAAGCCTATTCTTCACAGGAGGCCGAAGCCTATTCTTCACGATATGCACATGCCATGAGACTCTATATACACATGTGCATTTCATCAAAACACTCACCTGGAGTACTCATCATCATCGTCATCAAACACTCATAGAGTGTATTCGTCACAATTCATCCCAATCACATTACAACATTATTAAAACCATACTCAAAGAGTATATTCTTCACAATTCATCATAAATCATATATATCACATCATCATAATCACTCATAGAGTGAACTCGTCATATTCATCAAAACGACATCAAAACTCTTCGACAATATCAATTTCATCACAATATCAATTTCATCACAATATCAAAATAACATCAACAACATCGAAAGGGCATCAACAACATCAAAATAACATCAATGACATCAAAATAATATCGATAACGTCAAAACCCCCAAAACCCCAATTACATACCCAATTATATTAAATCGAAACGCTCACCCTTACCTTAGGTTTTCACGAAGACAAGAGATCACTACAAGTCACCTACGAAACAACAGCAACAATCCACGCGATCTACACTTCTTCTCTCCTTCTCACGATCGCAAGTTCTCTCTCTCTTAGATTGTAGGGAGATTAATTTTCGTTCTCACCACTTCTGGATTCTAACTCTGGAATTGCTCTCCTATCGAAGCCCTCTGCGATACGAGAAGAACGCAACAAACGGCGTCACAATCGGAGCTCCAGAGACAAAGATATGATAAAAAGAGTGAAAACGGCAAGAAAATGCTCTAGCTGCGCAGAAACGCAGCTATATACGCGAACTCGCGCTCGGAGCGCGAGCCAAGCGCGACCTGAGCGTGACTCAGGCGCAGAATGGCAGCAACAACAGCATACATGCGCAGACTACTCATTTCTTCCTTCTCTTGATTAAAATAGCAAACGACATTGGATTTTAACAAATGACCACTCGTTGGAAAGCTCTCGAAGTGTAGTTTCTATCTATGATTTTTAATTCCCAAAATAAGTAACCAATTGGTACAGATTTTCAAAATACTACACTGAGGTACCAAACTTGGACGGAACTTCTCACTCAACTTGCAACCAAATTTCCTTTCTCACTTCTTAATGAAATTTTATGAAACCAATGCCTACTTTGTAGAGAATTAGGTCCACTCTCCAACTAAACAAGAACCATTCAAAACGGAGTTCGATTGAGAACACAAAACCTTGAAAAACCTAACCTCAATTCTAGTCATTTATACCATGGTTCTCACGCCAATAACTCTCTAATCTCTTCAATCATTTCACCAATTCATCTCAAAATAGATTTTAATAAAATTGGGGCGTTACAACTCTCCCCCACTTAGAATATTTTCGTCCTCGAAAATTTACTCCAACTCACGAAACGAAACCCAATCTTCTTGTCACTTCCAACCATCCCTGCCCATCACCCTTCTCCACATTGTTACTCTTAATTAGATGTTCTAATCTGAAGGTCATCAAAGTCCCACTCAACTACTCAAACACCGTGACACTTCACTTAGGCAACTACACCTCATCATCACTCACCTCTACAACTACCTCGGTTACATCTACTTCGGTTCTCCATCATTCTCCTTGCCACCCATACGCTGCACTTAGGCACTTTATGCTTCAACCACACTTGCTTCTACATACATTTACTCTTAAGCTTATACTCACCACACTTCAACAACTACGCTTAGGCGCACCGCCTACGCACAACACTTCACCTCGACACTATGTACAATGTATAACTTAGCCAGACATGCCCTTCAACGTACACATACACTTCGACACATTTAACCTTCGACTCACACGTTCGACACCTACGTACCTTGATAACACTGCAACACTGCACTTCGTCCCACTTATACTTCGATTTCCATATACTTTGACAACACCACACGTCGACTCCCATTCATTTTGACCCACTTATAGTCAGGTAACCACATCTCGGCTCGTATGTCACCTTATACACCTAACCTTCATCTCTTCTTGTTTCTTTGGTCCTCACACTATGATCGAACTTAGCTATGACTACAACACCCATTCTCTTGAAATTGGCGCGACACCCATTAAAGTACTTCAACGAAAGTGACAACACCAACCACGACATCTTTGCGCTGAGAGTTCCTCAACTCCCATTTCCCCCCCCCCCTAGGTCCTTCATAGGACCGACTCATCAACAACACATCATAACTTCACCAAAGTGAAGCACACACCACATCAATCACATCAATCACAATTAATTACGCGACTCCTTTGTCAATAAAGGACTAAGTCAACGTCCATAGGGACCAAACAGCACATAAAAAAAATCGAGACAGCAACCTCTCAAAATACAGTAACAGTACTAAAGAAAAATAGGAAGACAGCCCTTTTAAAATTTACGAAACGGCCCACTTCATAGGACCGACTCATCAACAACACATCATAACTTCACCAAAGTGAAGCACACACCACATCAATCACATCAATCACAATTAATTACGCGACTCCTTTGTCAATAAAGGACTAAGTCAACGTCCATAGGGACCAAACAGCACATAAAAAAAAAATCGAGACAGCAACCTCTCAAAATACACTAACAGTACTAAAGAAAAATAGGAAGACAGCCCTTTTAAAATTTACGAAACGGCCCACTTGATTCAAGAAAACATCATTTTAATTTTAAGAACTCGGCACTTTAAATTATTAAGAGAACAACACGTTATATTTGAGTGAACATCACATTTACGTCGAAGAAAACAACACTCTAGATTGTAGAGAACAGTACACTTTAATGTGCGAAAACAGCAGCAAAAACGGCAACATTAACAACATAAAAATGGCACACTATTAATCTCAAAACAAAACGGCATCTTTAAACAATATAAAAACAGCGCACTATTATTTTCAAAACGAAACAGCAACTGTAAACAATATAACCAACTCTTTAACTTTGGGAAAAAGCACGTCAATTTTTTGTAAACATCCTCGTAAAAATTTGGGTAAACAGTGTGCTTGAAAATGAGTACACAGTACATTAAATTTATAAGAGCAGTGGCAAAACTACAACCCCTTTTTTTTTATAAAAAGAAAACAGCAACAATCGCGCCCTTTTTAGTTATAGAAACAGCAGAAAATTTAATTTGAATCGGCAGGAAAACAGAGTGAAAGACAACAGCCCTTTAGCGCGCAACGGCAGTGGAAACAGCACGTTTACAACATAAAAATAGCGCTTCATTTTCGTAAAACAGCAATACGATTATTTCATACGAACAGCAACTCATTTCATAGAAATAAACCGCAACACAGCAACTCATTTTTAAGCAAACCGCAGCATTCTTATGTAGCAAACAGCAGCATTTTATTTTGAAAAACAGCAAGACAGCAACTCTTCACAGCATAAAAACAGCCCCCTCTTATTTTCAAAAGCAAGACAGCAACTTTGAACAATATAAGACAGCACACTATTCATCTTAAAAATAGAACAGCGACCTGAAACACTGTCAAACAGCACACCATTTATTTTAAATACAATTGTAACTTTGATTTCTTTGGAAACATCAAATCCAATTATCAACTCTACGAACCATTATCAATTCAATTCAATTCGATTCAATTTAATCATCACTTTATATTTTAGAAAAATACACTCTTTTCTTTTAGAAAATACCACATTTCAAATGGGGAAAACATCACATTTTAAGCTGAGGAAAAATAGTGTGAAAACAACCACATAACAGTGAGAGAACAGCACTAAACAGTGAGAAACAGCCACTCGCGCTTGGGGCGCGAGCGGGGCGCAACCCGGGCGCGATTGGACAGAAAAATCAGTTCACAGCGCAGTGCAGTTGCGCTTGGGGCGCGACTGCAGCGCAAACGGGGCGCGGTTTGACAGCAGACACGTAACGTGCAGAAAACTCAGAAAAACTCGGTATTTCACTCAATGATCACCTCATCAAACCTCTTTCACACGCCCTCAACATCAAGAACACGAATTTACACATAAACACATTAAGATTCGTTAAACAACAAATACAAAATTCATCCACAAATCATTCCATTCTTCAACCACTCATTAAACAACAAACATTAACAAATCATCAACAGCAAAACATCAATAAATCATCAACAACAATATGAATCATCAATTAACACAAGAACACTCAATTATCACATACATCTCAATTCAATTTACAAAACCCTACTACCCGTAAACCCATCATAAACCCATTATGGATGTTAAACCCACCCTTACAAGGAAACCCATCATAAACCCATTTTGGATGTTAAACCCACCCTTACAAAACCCTACTCAAAATACTACATTGGGAACTAAAGTACTTCTTAGTACCGCTTATCACCCGCAGACCGATGGTCAGACCGAGAGAACTATCCATACATTGGAGGATATGCTTAGGGCTTCGGTACTTGATAACGGGAAGAAGTGGGAGGATCATCTTCCGTTGGTTGAATTTTCATATAACAACAGTTATCATTCCAGTATCGGAATGGCACCTTTTAAGGCCTTGTATGGAAGGAAATGTAGAACTCCATTGTGTTGGTGGGAAGTCGGTGAGAACCGATTGTTAGGACCCGAGATGATTCGAGACACTACTGAAAAGATCCGCCAAATCAGGGAAAGAATGAAAGCTGCTCAAAGTAGGCAAAAGAGTTATGCCGACAAAAGGAGAAGGCCGTTAGAGTTTGAGTCTGGTGATCATGTGTTTTTGAGATTGTCACCAACAATTGGCACAGGTAGAGCATTACGGGTGAAGAAACTCAGTCCTCGGTATATTGGACCCTTCCAAATTATCGAGCGAGTTGGGCCTCTTGCATACCGTATCACCTTGCCTCCACCATTGTCGAATCTACATGATGTATTCCATGTGTCTCAGTTGCGGAAGTACATTCCCGATCCAAGTCAACCGCTAGATTTTGAAACGATTGACCTCCGACCGGACTTATCTTTCCAACCTCATCCACATTACATCATGGAACGTGGCGAGAGGACGCTACGAACGAAGTCAATTCCCATTGTCAAGGTGGTTTGGGATGGTTTTTCCCTCGAAGAAGCTACATGGGAGTTGGAGGATGATATGCGGACTCAGTATCCGTATCTGTTCTCTTGAGGTATGTTGTGTCTAATTTTGAGGACAAAATTCTTTCGAGTTGGGGAGAATGTAACATCCTTAAAATAATTAATCGAATTATTTGGATGTTAACCCAATTAAATCAATTTAGTACATAACTGGTAAATTTATTGAGTGCTAAAATTATTTATTTGATGCCATTAGATCGTTAACCGGATAATACGGGTTAAGGAAATTTCGAAATCGGAATAAGGGATTAAGATCAATACGGAAATTGGACCACGCTACCACTTATTTATTAATTAAATAAGTATGTGTGTGTGTGTTAAATGAAAGAAGAAAGGAAAGAATAAAAGAAAGAAAAAGAGGAAAGAAAGAAAACGCAGAAGAGAAAAGAAGCAGAGGAGAAAAGAAGAGAAGAGGAGAAAAGAAAGAAGAAGAAGAGAAAGAGGAGGAGAAGGGTTTCCATCACCACCCAAACTCCAAGTTTTTCACCATCATCATCACCTTCCTACTAGCTTCCTTTCCCCTAGTTTTGGTGAGCTTATTTTCCTCTTTTCCCCTCTATTTGAATTTCGAATTTGGGATGATTTGGGGAATTGATGATGATTTTGGTTGGTTATTCATGATTTGAAGCAAGCCCAAGGAAGAATGAAAGTGGATTGAAGCTCGATTCGAGGTTGAGAGCAGATTGGTGATTATAGGGTTTCGTTTGGGGATTTTTGGAGTCTCGGTGATTTCGTCTCGGTGACGGCTCTCGCGTCAAGGGTGAGTTTTACTCACGTTTAGGTTTATTCCATTTTGGTATGATTTGTTGCGTCGGTTGACTTCGAGAGTTTTAAGTCAAAAACCGTTATTTCAAAAAATATCGCTTTTGTATAAGAATTCGTTTAGGTTGAGTTTTGATGATTTGATTGATTGTGAAATGTTGAATGCTTATATGTTGTTGTGATTGCTTGGGCTGTTTTCGGTCGAAACGAGAATCGTTCGAGAAATTTTGAGTCAAAAACCGTTATTTCGGAATATGTCGTATTTTGGTAAAATCCATTTTGATTGAGTTTTTGATTGGAATGACTGATTGTGTGGTTTGTATTGGGTCTATTGTATTGGTTGTCAAATCTGTTTTCGATCGGAATGAGAATCGGAATTGAGCGGAATAGCGGTTTTCGCGCGAAACCGCCACAAAAATTCACTTACAGCAGGTAAAAGTGCCCCAAGCGCTCGGCCATGCGCCCAAGCGCACGAGAGACAGAACCAAAACTGTCCAAAGCGCCCCAAGCGCTCGGCCATGCGCCCAAGCGCACGAGAGACAGAACCAAAACTGTCCAAAGCGCCCCAAGCGCACGACCCGTGCGTCCAAGCGCACAGTGCAGATTTTCAGCAACTATTCACTGATTTTGTTTTCGCGATAACTTTTGATCCGGGAACCCGATTGAGGTGTTCTAAGATGCGTTAGAAAGCTTATTCAGAGGCCTAACTGGATATTCTATTTTTAAGGCAAAATGAGCTGTTTTTGATATTTAAAATTGTGTCGAAAAGTGGTCAACTAGATTGCGAGTGTGAACTTGGATTTTATAAAATTGTGGATTAAAGTGTTTCATTGATTGTCTGATTTGATGGACCGTGGGTTCATAGTACTGTTGATATATATATTATATCGAGTTTGGGTGACGACCCATGTAGACATACTAGGCGGGGTAGTCATGCACCCTTACCCTAGGCCTCTTGCAATAGGGAAAGTACTATTGGTAAGGTGGTTCACCGGGTATGTAGCGTTCGCGCAGTCGGTGGTATGTTGAATTGTTTGTTGTGCGACTACCCGGTATGTAGCGTTCGCGCAGTCGGTATCGTACTTGGTTGTAACAGGTTCATCGGGTATGTAGCGTTCGCGCAGTCGATGACCTGTCAAAGGTTAAATAATGCGGTTCATCGGGTTTGGAGCGTTCGCGCAGTCGATGCCGTATACAGTCAAAACCATTTCATAATTGGACCGAGAGCGTTAGTAGGGGTCTCGGTAGAACTCACTGAGATTGTATCTCACTGTTTAAATGTTGTTGTTTCACAGATAAACAGGGACAAAAGAAACCGCAGAGGCACGAGTAGGTGGCCCCGGGTGATGGAGGATGACTTAGTTTTATGTTTAAGTTTATTTTCCTTCTGTTGTTCATGTATTACAACACTATGGCATTAGTGTTTTGTTTATCCTTTTCCGCTTTCTTGTATGACTCTGATTACCACAGTTGCTGACAGTTATGGTCTGAGTACCGTATGATCTTATTTGTGTATAAGATGGTTATGTTGTATTTCAGCAAAATTTTATAATGGTATTCAGTGTCTAAACAGGAAATTATTATCTCTGATGTTTATATTTTGGCACACTTTGGTATTTTTACAAGTTAAATATACCGGGGTGTTACAGTTGGTATCAGAGCGGTTCGACCTAGTCGGACTTAGCTTTTAGGGTCTTTACTTTCTCCAGTCGTGATTTTCTTAGTATGCTATTAGACATTGAGCTTGATCAACTTAATACTTTGTGCATATTTCGCAGAATCATGGCCAGAAGAGGTAGAGGCGTTCCTCCTCCGGTTGATCCAAACTTTGAATGGATGCAGAATGTCATTGAGAATCAGCAAAAGATGATGCAGGATATGTTGCAAATGCAGCATGACCAAATGGCTCTGCAGCAGCCCAATGTTCAACCTCATCAGGAAGATCCTAACCGGACATATTTTCAATTTCAAAAGATGAAGCCCCCGACTTTCAAGGGAGGATCGGATCCAATGACCGCCTACTATTGGATTGATTCAATGGAGAAAATTTTTCAAACCTTGCAATGCGGGGAAGAAGAGAAGGTAATATGTGCGGCAAATGTGCTCGATGAAGATGCCCACACCTGGTGGTGTAATGCAAGACAAATGATGGAACTCCAAGGAACTCCCCTAACTTGGGACAACTTCAAAGAATTATTTTTGAAGCAATATTTCCCTTCGGTGAAGAAGCTGAGTAAACAAACAGAGTTTGTGAATCTTAAGCAAGGTGATATGTCGGTTGGGGAATATGTTGCGAAATTTGAAAGACTGTCTCAGTTCTATGAGTTGGGAAGGTATGCCCCAAATGATATGTGGAAAATGCAAATGTTCAAAGAAGGTCTTCGAGCGGATGTGAGCCAAGGACTCAGTTCTTACACTTTGATTAACTATCCTGCCTTAGTGCAACAAGCATATGTTGCTGAGGAGGATCTGAGGAAAATGTATGCTGAAAAGAAAGACTATTGGAAGGGTAAGAAAAAGGTTGTTGAATCTTCTACTCCATCCAGGCCATTCAAGGGAAGTAATTATAAAGGGAAGCAGGTGAAATCCTTCGATTCATCAAAGAGCAGAAATTGTACGAAGTGTGGAAGGTATCACCTTGGGGATTGTCAGCAAAGATCCAATCGATGCTATGTCTGTGATGAAGAGGGTCATTATGCAAATCAATGCCCAGCAAAGAAAAGCTTTCAAGGAGCACCAAATGCTCCTAAGCAGGGGCGAATCAACACATTGGATGCTCGAACCATCACACCTACTGATAATCTTCTAAGGGGTACGGGATCTCTTTTTAATAACTCAGTCAATATTTTATATGATTCTGGTGCAACTCACTGTTTTATATCACAAGCGTGTGTGGATCGGTTGGGACTAGCATTGTCTGAGCTATCCGAACCGATAACTATTTTAACTGCTGCCAAGGGTCGTGTCCAGACCCAATCGTTGTGTGAAAATTGCCTACTTGTCATAGGGGACAGACAATTTGTTGTGAAATTTATTTGCTTGCCTATGAGAAGTATGGACATTGTTCTGGGTATGAATTGGATGGCTGAAAATCATGTGAATATCAACTGTGCTGATCGAACCATTAGCTTCGCCTCCGAATCCGTAGGCTTGACACAGACAGATTCTGAAGTGATGATCTCTTACACCGAAGCAAGCCAGTCATTATTCCAAGGTGCGAAAGCTATTCTTATTATGTTGTCTGCATCTACTGAAACGGGCTTAGACTTGTCATCTGTGCAAGTGGTAAATGAATTTCTAGATGTCTTTCCAGAAGAGGTTTCATCCTTACCTCCTGAGCGAGAGGTGGAATTTTCTATAGAATTGGTTCCTGGTACAGGATCGATATCTATTGCTCCTTATAGGATGTCTCCTTTAGAATTGAAGGAATTGAAGTCCCAACTTGAAGAATTGATATCAAAAAGGTTCATCCGACCGAGTGCCTCTCCATGGGGTGCTCCGGTGTTGCTAGTTAAGAAGAAAGACGGAAGCATGAGATTGTGTATTGACTACCGTCAACTCAACAAGGTGACGATTAAGAACAAATATCCATTGCCGAGGATAGACGACTTGCTTGACCAACTTCGAGGTGCAGTGGTATTTTCAAAAATTGATCTGAGATCGGGCTATCATCAAATAAAGGTACGAGCCTTAGATATTCCGAAGACAGCTTTCCGTACGAGGTATGGACATTACGAGTTCGTAGTAATGCCCTTCGGTTTGACTAATGCTCCAGCGGTATTCATGGATTACATGAACCGAGTATTCCATACTTATCTCGATCAGTTCGTGGTAGTTTTTATTGATGATATCTTGGTGTACTCTAAGACCATTGAGGACCATGTTCAACATCTCCGCATTGTTCTGAACGTACTCCGAGAAGAGAAATTGTATGCTAAGCCGTCGAAGTGTGACTTCTGGATGCCGGAAGTGAAATTTTTGGGACACGTGATTTCACAATCAGGAGTTGCGGTGGATCCCAGTAAGGTGGAAGCGGTGTTGAATTGGGAGCGACCAACATCTGTTACAGAAATAAGAAGTTTCTTGGGTCTAGCTGGTTACTATAGAAGGTTTATTCAAGGTTTTTCACAATTGGTTCTTCCACTTACTCGGTTAACTCGTAAGGGCCAGCCGTTTACATGGGATGCCGATTGTGAGGAGTGTTTTCAAGAGTTGAAAGTTAGGTTAACTTCTTCTCCAATCCTAATTCTTCCAGATCCGTCTTTGGACTTTCAAATTTTCAGCGATGCTTCTGGGAAGGGTTTAGGATGTGTTCTAATGCAGAACCAACAAGTTGTAGCTTATGCCTCCAGACAGTTGAAGACTCATGAAGAGAATTATCCGACTCATGATTTGGAGTTGGCAGCTATTGTGTACGCACTGAAGATTTGGAGACATTACCTATATGGGTCTCGTTTCGAAGTCTTCAGTGATCATAAAAGCTTGAAGTATTTGTTTGATCAGAAGGAGTTGAATAACAGGAAGAGAAGGTGGGTGGAATTTCTGAAGGATTATGACTTTGAATTGAAGTATCATCCGGGAAAGGCTAATGTTGTAGCCGATGCACTAAGTAGGAAATCCATTCACATAGCAAAGTTTATGATGCATGAAATGGAATTGTTGGAGTCCTTTAGGGACTTGAATTTGAATGCAAGATCAAGGAAGAACCGGTTAGTGCTGAGCCACATGAGGATCTCTAGCTCATTAAGGGATTCTATTCGCTTAGCACAGGAAAATGATGTGAAGCTACAATCGCAAAAATTGTTGTCAGATTTTACTGAAGATAGGGATGGAGTGATTTGTTTCAACGGTAGGATCTGTGTGCCCGATAATGAAGATATTAAAAAGCAAGTGCTAGAAGAAGCACGCCGAAGTTTATTTTCTGTACATCCTGGATCCACCAAGATGTATAGAGATTTAAAGCAGATGTATTGGTGGCAAGGAATGAAGTTAGAGATTGCTGAATTTGTATCAAAGTGCTTAACTTGCCAAAGAGTTAAGATAGAACATCAGAAACCTGCTGGTCTGCTACGGCCACTAGATGTGCCAGTGTGGAAATGGGAAGACATTTCCATGGATTTTGTAATGGCGTTGCCAAAGTCTCAAGCCGGTAACGACTCCATTTGGGTAGTTGTAGATCGGTTAACCAAATCAGCTCATTTTATTCCAGTTCGTTCTAGCAGTAAAGTATCCAAGTTAGCTGAGGTGTATTTGAAGAACATAGTAAGGTTACATGGGGTTCCTACCAGTATAGTGTCGGATCGAGATCCGAAATTCACTTCTCGATTTTGGAAAGCTCTGAATGAAGCATTGGGAACTAAAGTACTTCTCAGTACCGCTTATCACCCGCAGACCGATGGTCAGACCGAGAGAACTATCCAGACATTGGAGGATATGCTTAGGGCTTCGGTACTTGATAACGGGAAGAAGTGGGAGGATCATCTTCCGTTGGTTGAATTTTCATATAACAACAGTTGTCATTCCAGTATCGGAATGGCACCTTTTGAGGCCTTGTATGGAAGGAAATGTAGAACTCCATTGTGTTGGTGGGAAGTCGGTGAGAACCGATTGTTAGGACCCGAGATGATTCGAGACACTACTGAAAAGATCCGCCAAATCAGGGAAAGAATGAAAGCTGCTCAAAGTAGGCAAAAGAGTTATGCCGACAAAAGGAGAAGGCCGTTAGAGTTTGAGTCTGGTGATCATGTGTTTTTGAGATTGTCACCAACAATTGGCACAGGTAGAGCATTACGGGTGAAGAAACTCAGTCCTCGGTATATTGGACCCTTCCAAATTATCGAGCGAGTTGGGCCTCTTGCATACCGTATCGCCTTGCCTCCACCATTGTCGAATCTACATGATGTATTCCATGTGTCTCAGTTGCGGAAGTACATTCCCGATCCAAGTCAACCGCTAGATTTTGAAACGATTGACCTCCGACCGGACTTATCTTTCCAACCTCATCCACATTACATCATGGAACGTGGCGAGAGGACGCTACGAACGAAGTCAATTCCCATTGTCAAGGTGGTTTGGGATGGTTTTTCCCTCGAAGAAGCTACATGGGAGTTGGAGGATGATATGCGGACTCAGTATCCGTATCTGTTCTCTTGAGGTATGTTGTGTCTAATTTTGAGGACAAAATTCTTTCGAGTTGGGGAGAATGTAACATCCTTAAAATAATTAATCGAATTATTTGGATGTTAACCCAATTAAATCAATTTAGTACATAACTGGTAAATTTATTGAGTGCTAAAATTATTTATTTGATGCCATTAGATCGTTAACCGGATAATACGGGTTAAGGAAGTTTCGAAATCAGAATAAGGGATTAAGATCAATACGGAAATTGGACCACGCTACCACTTATTTATTAATTAAATAAGTATGTGTGTGTGTGTTAAATGAAAGAAGAAAGGAAAGAATAAAAGAAAGAAAAAGAGGAAAGAAAGAAAACGCAGAAGAGAAAAGAAGCAGAGGAGAAAAGAAGAGAAGAGGAGAAAAGAAAGAAGAAGAAGAGAAAGAGGAGGAGAAGGGTTTCCATCACCACCCAAACTCCAAGTTTTTCACCATCATCATCACCTTCCTACTAGCTTCCTTTCCCCTAGTTTTGGTGAGCTTATTTTCCTCTTTTCCCCTCTATTTGAATTTCGAATTTGGGATGATTTGGAGAATTGATGATGATTTTGGTTGGTTATTCATGATTTGAAGCAAGCCCAAGGAAGATTGAAAGTGGATTGAAGCTCGATTCGAGGTTGAGAGCGGATTGGTGATTATAGGGTTTCGTTTGGGGATTTTTGGAGTCTCGGTGATTTCGTCTCGGTGACGGCTCTCGCGTCAAGGGTGAGTTTTACTCACGTTTAGGTTTATTCCATTTTGGTATGATTTGTTGCGTCGATTGACTTCGAGAGTTTTAAGTCAAAAACCGTTATTTCAAAAAATATCGCTTTTGTATAAGAATTCGTTTAGGTTGAGTTTTGATGATTTGATTGATTGTGAAATGTTGAATGCTTATATGTTGTTGTGATTGCTTGGGCTGTTTTCGGTCGAAACGAGAATCGTTCGAGAAATTTTGAGTCAAAAACCGTTATTTCGGAATATGTCGTATTTTGATAAAATCCATTTTGATTGAGTTTTTGATTGGAATGACTGATTGTGTGGTTTGTATTGGGTCTATTGTATTGGTTGTCAAATCTGTTTTCGATCGGAATGAGAATCGGAATTGAGCGGAATAGCGGTTTTCGCGCGAAACCGCCACAAAAATTCACTTACAGCAGGTAAAAGTGCCCCAAGCGCTCGGCCATGCGCCCAAGCGCACGAGAGACAGAACCAAAACTGTCCAAAGCGCCCCAAGCGCTCGGCCATGCGCCCAAGCGCACGAGAGACAGAACCAAAACTGTCCAAAGCGCCCCAAGCGCACGACCCGTGCGTCCAAGCGCACAGTGCAGATTTTCAGCAACTATTCACTGATTTTGTTTTCGCGATAACTTTTGATCCGGGAACCCGGTTGAGGTGTTCTAAGATGCGTTAGAAAGCTTATTCAGAGGCCTAACTGGATATTCTATTTTTAAGGCAAAATGAGCTGTTTTTGATATTGAAAATTGTGTCGAAAAGTGGTCAACTAGATTGCGAGTGTGAACTTGGATTTTATAAAATTGTGGATTAAAGTGTTTCATTGATTGTCTGATTTGATGGACCGTGGGTTCATAGTACTGTAGATATATATATTATATCGAGTTTGGGTGACGACCCATGTAGACATACTAGGCGGGGTAGTCATGCACCCTTACCCTAGGCCTCTTGCAATAGGGAAAGTACTATTGGTAAGGTGGTTCACCGGGTATGTAGCGTTCGCGCAGTCGGTGGTATGTTGAATTGTTTGTTGTGCGACTACCCGGTATGTAGCGTTCGCGCAGTCGGTATCGTACTTGGTTGTAACAGGTTCATCGGGTATGTAGCGTTCGCGCAGTCGATGACCTGTCAAAGGTTAAATAATGCGGTTCATCGGGTTTGGAGCGTTCGCGCAGTCGATGCCGTATACAGTCAAAACCATTTCATAATTGGACCGAGAGCGTTAGTAGGGGTCTCGGTAGAACTCACTGAGATTGTATCTCACTGTTTAAATGTTGTTGTTTCACAGATAAACAGGGACAAAAGAAACCGCAGAGGCACGAGTAGGTGGCCCCGGGTGATGGAGGATGACTTAGTTTTATGTTTAAGTTTATTTTCCTTCTGTTGTTCATGTATTACAACACTATGGCATTAGTGTTTTGTTTATCCTTTTCCGCTTTCTTGTATGACTCTGATTACCACAGTTGCTGACAGTTATGGTCTGAGTACCGTATGATCTTATTTGTGTATAAGATGGTTATGTTGTATTTCAGCAAAATTTTATAATGGTATTCAGTGTCTAAACAGGAAATTATTATCTCTGATGTTTATATTTTGGCACACTTTGGTATTTTTACAAGTTAAATATACCGGGGTGTTACAGTTGGTATCAGAGCGGTTCGACCTAGTCGGACTTAGCTTTTAGGGTCTTTACTTTCTCCAGTCGTGATTTTCTTAGTATGCTATTAGACATTGAGCTTGATCAACTTAATACTTTGTGCATATTTCGCAGAATCATGGCCAGAAGAGGTAGAGGCGTTCCTCCTCCGGTTGATCCAAACTTTGAATGGATGCAGAATGTCATTGAGAATCAGCAAAAGATGATGCAGGATATGTTGCAAATGCAGCATGACCAAATGGCTCTGCAGCAGCCCAATGTTCAACCTCATCAGGAAGATCCTAACCGGACATATTTTCAATTTCAAAAGATGAAGCCCCCGACTTTCAAGGGAGGATCGGATCCAATGACCGCCTACTATTGGATTGATTCAATGGAGAAAATTTTTCAAACCTTGCAATGCGGGGAAGAAGAGAAGGTAATATGTGCGGCAAATGTGCTCGATGAAGATGCCCACACCTGGTGGTGTAATGCAAGACAAATGATGGAACTCCAAGGAACTCCAATGCCTACTTTGTAGAGAATTAGGTCCACTCTCCAACTAAACAAGAACCATTCAAAACGGAGTTCGATTGAGAACACAAAACCTTGAAAAACCTAACCTCAATTCTAGTCATTTATACCATGGTTCTCACGCCAATAACTCTCTAATCTCTTCAATCATTTCACCAATTCATCTCAAAATAGATTTTAATAAAATTGGGGCGTTACAACTCTCCCCCACTTAGAATATTTTCGTCCTCGAAAATTTACTCCAACTCACGAAACGAAACCCAATCTTCTTGTCACTTCCAACCATCCCTGCCCATCACCCTTCTCCACATTGTTACTCTTAATTAGATGTTCTAATCTGAAGGTCATCAAAGTCCCACTCAACTACTCAAACACCGTGACACTTCACTTAGGCAACTACACCTCATCATCACTCACCTCTACAACTACCTCGGTTACATCTACTTCGGTTCTCCATCATTCTCCTTGCCACCCATACGCTGCACTTAGGCACTTTATGCTTCAACCACACTAGCTTCTACATACATTTACTCTTAAGCTTATACTCACCACACTTCAACAACTACGCTTAGGCGCACCGCCTACGCACAACACTTCACCTCGACACTATGTACAATGTATAACTTAGCCAGACATGCCCTTCAACGTACACATACACTTCGACACATTTAACCTTCGACTCACACGTTCGACACCTACGTACCTTGATAACACTGCAACACTGCACTTCGTCCCACTTATACTTCGATTTCCATATACTTTGACAACACCACACGTCGACTCCCATTCATTTCGACCCACTTATAGTCAGGTAACCACATCTCGGCTCGTATGTCACCTTATACACCTAACCTTCATCTCTTCTTGTTTCTTTGGTCCTCACACTATGATCGAACTTAGCTATGACTACAACACCCATTCTCTTGAAATTGGCGCGACACCCATTAAAGTACTTCAACGAAAGTGACAACACCAACCACGACATCTTTGCGCTGAGAGTTCCTCAACTCCCATTTCCCCCCCCCCCCCCCAGGTCCTTCATAGGACCGACTCATCAACAACACATCATAACTTCACCAAAGTGAAGCACACACCACATCAATCACAATTAATTACGCGACTCCTTTGTCAATAAAGGACTAAGTCAACGTCCATAGGGACCAAACAGCACATAAAAAAAAATCGAGACTGCAACCTCTCAAAATACAGTAACAGTACTAAAGAAAAATAGGAAGACAGCCCTTTTAAAATTTACGAAACGGCCCACTTCATAGGACCGACTCATCAACAACACATCATAACTTCACCAAAGTGAAGCACACACCACATCAATCACATCAATCACAATTAATTACGCGACTCCTTTGTCAATAAAGGACTAAGTCAACGTCCATAGGGACCAAACAGCACATAAAAAAAATCGAGACAGCAACCTCTCAAAATACACTAACAGTACTAAAGAAAAATAGGAAGACAGCCCTTTTAAAATTTACGAAACGGCCCACTTGATTCAAGAAAACATCATTTTAATTTTAAGAACTCGGCACTTTATATTATTAAGAGAACAACACGTTATATTTGAGTGAACATCACATTTAAGTCGAAGAAAACAACACTCTAGATTGTAGAGAACAGTACACTTTAATGTGCGAAAACAGCAGCAAAAACGGCAACATTAACAACATAAAAATGCATGGCACACTATTAATCTCAAAACAAAACGGCATCTTTAAACAATATAAAAACAGCGCACTATTATTTTCAAAACGAAACAGCAACTGTAAACAATATAACCAACTCTTTAACTTTGGGAAAAAGCACGTCAATTTTTTGTAAACATCCTCGTAAAAATTTGGGTAAACAGTGTGCTTGAAAATGAGTACACAGTACATTAAATTTATAAGAGCAGTGGCAAAACTACAACCCCTTTTTTTTTATAAAAAGAAAACAGCAACAATCGCGCCCTTTTTAGTTATAGAAACAGCAGAAAATTTAATTTGAATCGGCAGGAAAACAGAGTGAAAGACAACAGCCCTTTAGCGCGCAACGGCAGTGGAAACAGCACGTTTACAACATAAAAATAGCGCTTCATTTTCGTAAAACAGCAATACGATTATTTCATACGAACAGCAACTCATTTCATAGAAATAAACCGCAACACAGCAACTCATTTTTAAGCAAACCGCAGCATTCTTATGTAGCAAACAGCAGCATTTTATTTTGAAAAACAGCAAGACAGCAACTCTTCACAGCATAAAAACAGCCCCCTCTTATTTTCAAAAGCAAGACAGCAACTTTGAACAATATAAGACAGCACACTATTCATCTTAAAAATAGAACAGCGACCTGAAACACTGTCAAACAGCACACCATTTATTTTAAATACAATTGTAACTTTGATTTCTTTGGAAACATCAAATCCAATTATCAACTCTACGAACCATTATCAATTCAATTCAATTCGATTCAATTTAATCATCACTTTATATTTTAGAAAAATACACTCTTTTCTTTTAGAAAATACCACATTTCAAATGGGGAAAACATCACATTTTAAGCTGAGGAAAAATAGTGTGAAAACAACCACATAACAGTGAGAGAACAGCACTAAACAGTGAGAAACAGCCACTCGCGCTTGGGGCGCGAGCGGGGCGCAACCCGGGCGCGATTGGACAGAAAAATCAGTTCACAGCGCAGTGCAGTTGCGCTTGGGGCGCGACTGCAGCGCAAACGGGGCGCGGTTTGACAGCAGACACGTAACGTGTAGAAAACTCAGAAAAACTCGGTATTTCACTCAATGATCACCTCATCAAACCTCTTTCACACGCCCTCAACATCAAGAACACGAATTTACACATAAACACATTAAGATTCGTTAAACAACAAATACAAAATTCATCCACAAATCATTCCATTCTTCAACCACTCATTAAACAACAAACATTAACAAATCATCAACAGCAAAACATCAATAAATCATCAACAACAATATGAATCATCAATTAACACAAGAACACTCAATTATCACATACATCTCAATTCAATTTACAAAACCCTACTACCCGTAAACCCATCATAAACCCATTATGGATGTTAAACCCACCCTTACAAAACCCAACAAGAACAAGAGCACTTAAACGAGATTGAGATCAATTATCATCCTAGAGAAAACACGTAAAGCAGTCAGGCATTCTTTAGACACATAACTTTTTAGAATTTGAGAGTCAACAAACACGAAATCATAGTAGAGCGAGAAAACTACTTTCAGATAGCACACCATAATTAAATCAGCAGTTCCCGCTATTTAAGCTCTAGTTTTATAACTTAATAATGATCGAAGCATATGCAGCCTGACACTATAGCCATGCAAAGATGGCAATTTGAACACCAACGCATTTTCTCTAACTTTATTTTCCCACTTCCTGAGTTTTGCTATATTTCAAGGGAATTTAAATAGAACATGTAAATTTGCCGAGGCAATCATTGACATACCATAGAGTAAAATTATGACGCAAGTACAAAACTCTCTTAGAGTCTAACCTTATCTGGTTCTACATATATCAAATGGATTAATCAACAAAATTCAATCACTTCATTAAATACAATTACTCAAATAAATGCAACATGTTGGTGAAAGTACCACTTAACATTTAAAATATCGCAACATATGGTAAGGAGTAGTAACAAAAAATAACTAACATAGCAGTTACACAAAGTACTCAGAGCAAACACACACATAGCAGCAATAAAACAATAAGCAACACCATTCTCAACAATAGCAATCCTACCATCTGGCCAATTCAGCTAATCACTGCAACACAAATCATGGTTAGAACGAGTACCAAGACTCGAGAGATAACTAGACTCGACACTGGACAACTTGGCCGGACAGACCGAACTGCTCTGATACCACTAATGTAACACCCCTTTTCTACCCTTATATTACACGTCATTTATCAGAGTAATTCTCTTTCAAAAATATTATTTTAATTGATAGAAAAGAAATGCTACAACTTCATTAAAGCAAACTCATCATTTGCACTGTTCAAATTTTGTGCAACAAACATCCGTCATGAAAATCAAGTCCTCGAAAATCCCATCACAGCGGAATAAACAACAACTCACTAATAACTCTCAAAACGTGTCTCAATTTATCGATAAAATCATTAAACAACCAATCAAATAATTTATCAAGTTTCACCCACGCCCCCTAGGTGTTACAGTATTAGAGAGCGACACAAAATACATCCCAAGAGCTAATGAGGAAGGCAGCAGATCCTTCACTCGCGGTTACCTGCAGCGTTGCCACAATAGAGCAACATTCCAAGCAGAAGGGGTGAGAATTTCAATAAAACATAATCAAGCATAAACAGAGTAATATGAACAGTAAATCATACGACACCATCAATATCATCAAACTCATCATCAGAGAATATCAATTCAAACACAATTATTTTCAAGGAATCACCGTCATGAAAGTGCATGTGAATGCAACCCCCTCCAGGGCATATGCATGATGGTACCATATTCATCACAATCAAGAGGCCGAAGCCTATTCTTCACAGGAGGCCGAAGCCTATTCTTCACGATATGCACATGCCATGAGACTCTATATACACATGTGCATTTCATCAAAACACTCACCTGGAGTACTCATCATCATCGTCATCAAACACTCATAGAGTGTATTCGTCACAATTCATCCCAATCACATTACAACATTATTAAAACCATACTCAAAGAGTATATTCTTCACAATTCATCATAAATCATATATATCACATCATCATAATCACTCATAGAGTGAACTCGTCATATTCATCAAAACGACATCAAAACTCTTCGACAATATCAATTTCATCACAATATCAATTTCATCACAATATCAAAATAACATCAACAACATCGAAAGGGCATCAACAACATCAAAATAACATCAATGACATCAAAATAATATCGATAACATCAAAACCCCCAAAACCCCAATTACATACCCAATTATATTAAATCGAAACGCTCACCCTTACCTTAGGTTTTCACGAAGACAAGAGATCACTACAAGTCACCTACGAAACAACAGCAACAATCCACGCGATCTACACTTCTTCTCTCCTTCTCACGATCGCAAGTTCTCTCTCTCTCTTAGATTGTAGGGAGATTAATTTTCGTTCTCACCACTTCTGGATTCTAACTCTGGAATTGCTCTCCTATCGAAGCCCTCTGCGATACGAGAAGAACGCAACAAACGGCGTCACAATCGGAGCTCCAGAGACAAAGATATGATAAATAGAGTGAAAACGGCAAGAAAATGCCCTAGCTGCGCAGAAACGCAGCTATATACGCGAACTCGCGCTCGGAGCGCGAGCCAGGCGCAGAATGGCAGCAACAACAGCATACATGCGCAGACTACTCATTTCTTCCTTCTCTTGATTAAAATAGCAAACGACATTGGATTTTAACAAATGACCGCTCGTTGGAAAGCTCTCGGAGTGTAGTTTCTATCTATGATTTTTAATTCCCAAAATAAGTAACCAATTGGTACAGATTTTCAAAATACTACACTGAGGTACCAAACTTGGACGGAACTTCTCACTCAACTTGCAACCAAATTTCCTTTCTCACTTCTTAATGAAATTTTATGAAACCAATGCCTACTTTGTAGAGAATTAGGTCCACTCTCCAACTAAACAAGAACCATTCAAAACGGAGTTCGATTGAGAACACAAAACCTTGAAAAACCTAACCTCAATTCTAGTCATTTATACCATGGTTCTCACGCCAATAACTCTCTAATCTCTTCAATCATTTCACCAATTCATCTCAAAATAGATTTTAATAAAATTGGGGCGTTACACTCTTCACATCTAGCTGGAAGACACTCCATCCGTGAGTTGCTGCTAAGGCAAGAATAGCTCTGATTGTGTCTCATCTAGCTACTGGTGCATAGACTTCAGTGTAGTCTATGCCATATTCTTGGGAGTAGCCCTTAGCAACTAGTCTTGCCTTGAATTTATCCACTTCACCTTTCTCATTGTACTTGGTTTTAAAAATCCATTTGACACCAATTACTTTGGCTCCGGCAGGCAGAGAAGTCAGTTCCCAAGTATCATTCCTAACAATAGCATCAATCTCTTGATTCATTGCTTCTCTCCATTTCTTATCCTTAACAGCTTCCTCAAAACTAGTTGGATCTTCAGATACTGTGAACACTGCATATGCTTGTTCATCACTGTCTTCTTCAAGCATAAAAGCAGTATCATAGCCATTCAGGTATGCTGGAGGTTTTCTAATCCTCCCTTGATTCTGAGCATCCCCAGTTTCTTCACTGTTATCATCATTGTTGACTACTTGCTCAGTATCAGTCACTGGAGCAGTATTCTCATTGTTTTGTTGTTCAGTTACTGTTATTCTTTGAGGCTCTTCTTCATCATGCACCTCTAGGTCACTTGCCCTTTCTTTTCCCTTCCAATTCCATATTTCTTCATTGAAGACAACATCTCTGCTAATCAAGATTTTCTGAGTGACTGGATCATACAGCCTGTATGCCTTTGATTCTTCACTGATTCCAAGTAGAACACACTTGGTGCTTCTGTCATCAAGTTTCCTTCTGTGAGCTTCAGGCACATGTGCGTATGCTACACATCCAAAAGTCCAAAAGAACTTAGCAGATGGTTTCAAGTTTGTCCAAGCCTCTTGTGGAGTCTTATCTTTTACTGCCACAGTAGGTGATCTATTTTGGAGAAACACACTCCAATTCACTGCTTCAGGCCAAAAACTGTTGGGAACCTCTTTGTCACTTAGCATGCTTCTTACCATATTTAAAATGGTTCTGTTTTCCTTTCAGAAACTCCATTCTGTTGAGGACTATGTGCAGCAGTTACCTGCCTTTTGATGCCATGTTCATCATAGTACTTCTTGAATTCATTAGATGTGTACTCTCCTTCCCTATCTGTTCTAAGACACATGATCCTCTCACCACTTTCATTTTCTACAGCAGCTTTGAACTTCTTGAAGGTGTTTAATGCTTCTGATTTGGCAGCCAGGAAGTACACCCATGTTTTTCTAGACATGTCATCAATGAATGTGATGAAGTATTTCTTTTTACTGTTTGACTCAGGATTTAATGGGCCGCATATATCTGAGTGAACTAGTTCCAATTTCTTTATTGCTCTCCATGATGTACTCCTTGGAAAACTATCTCTATGCTGTTTTCCTAACATGCAGCTTTCACACACCTTGCTCTCTTCACTTAGCAAGGGCAAGTCTTTCACCATCTTCTTTTCAGCCAGTAGTTTCAAACCAGACATGCCTAAGTGTCCATACCTGTAGTGCCATAATTTGGCAAGATCTTCACATTCCATCTTAAGGCAGTTTGCTTGATCATCACATTCTGTTTTAACACCATTAGTCACAGAAACAGGAAACACACGTTTTCCAGTCATCTTAGCCCTCATAATCAATCCATTTTCCTTGTGATATACTTCACACACATTATCTTCAAAGTAAATGCCTAAACCCTTCTCTTGAAACTGACCAATACTCAACAAGTTGCTAGACAATTCAGGAATGTACAACACATCTGTTATTATTTGCACTATGCCTCCAATTTTAATTTTCACATTTCCTTTACCTTTTTTGCCATTATGGTAGAATTATTGCCCAATTTCACAGATACCCTAAATGATTCATCTAGGTCACAGAACCAATCCCTAAATCCACTCATATGATTGCTACATCCACTATCTAGAAACCATAGCCATACCTCGTTCTTGGTGATGCTGTCCATGTCAGTGGTGGCCATTAGAAGTAGTTCTTCTTCTTCTTCACATTCTGCAAAGTTGGCATTTTCTTCCCAGCTTGGACATTCACTTTGATAGTGTCCATATTTGTTGCACTTGTAGCATTGGATTGATTCCTTATTTGTGTTCCAGCCTCTTCCTCTACCTCTGTTGTTTCTCCCTCTTCCTCTGAAGCCTCCTATGGCAGACACAATGGCCTTCAACGCATGTTCTTCTTCACCTTTACCTTTGTACTCACTCATTCTCTGTTCATGCACCAAGAGGCTCGCCTGTAACTCATCTATAGAGAGTGTGGAAGTGTCGTGCGCTTCCATGATTGAGCACACCACATACCCAAACTTTGCTGTCATTGAGCGCAAGATTTTCTCAACTACACCAGATTCATCAATACTGTCTCCATGCGCTTGCATCTTGTTGGTGATTGACAGAGTTCTTGCCACATATTCATCTACACCTTCTTCTTTCATGCCTAGCAATTCGAATTCCCTTCGTAGGGCTTGAAGCTGCGCCTTCTTGACCTTGGTTGTTCCTTGATGCTTGATCTTCAGTGAATCCCAAATTTCTTTTGCCGTATTCTTCTTCATGATAGTTTCTATGGTTCTTCTATCAATTTCTTGGTAAAGGTAGTTTTTGACCTTCAAGTCCTTCAATTTGGCATCCTCCATTGTCTTGATCTGTTCTTGGTTAGCTCCGGTGGGGAGTTGTGGGATTCCGGTTTCCACGAGGCTCCAATACTCTTTGGACCTCAAGAGATTCTCCATTAGAAGTGGCCAGTGCTCATAGTGATCGTCGAGTCTTGGAATTGCCGGTTGCGCAAATGCCTTCTCTTCCATCGTCGTTGCCATGATCGACGGTGGTTCTTGATCACTGTAACTAACTGCGGTTGTTTGAGCGAATTCGAGAGATTCAGTTACGATAGCTGTGATACCAATTATTGTTATTGAAATAATCTCATTCTTATTGAAGAAAGGGAAACAATTTATCACACAGTTGTGCCATCAGAAATTAACTGGGCCTAATAACAAGAATAAACTGGGCCTAACAATCTGGACTAACTAAATGGGCCAAGTCTATAAGCTACATGCCACTTGATATTACTAATACTGTCCAAAGCTAATAAGAAGAAGGTGAGCAGTTTTACAAAAACTATGCACATACTGTTGGGTTTAGTGTACGTTGCTCATCAGAAACTAAAGATAAAGACAGAGTGAAGCGTTGGAAGTATTTCGTTTGCTCAAAAGAAGGTTATCTACCAACAAAAACAAAAGTTTTGGAAACAAATGATTCAACAGTTAAGAGTAGAAGAAGGAGTCTTACAAGAGAAGGATGCAATGCAAAGGTTGTTTTCAAACTGGTAGAAGAAGGTAAATATTAGATTATTCGATTTCATGAAAGTCACACACATGCACTTGCTTTACCTAGGAAGAGACAGTTTCTAAAATCAGCACCAAAAGTGAATCCTGTTCACAAGAGTTTGCTGCATATGCATATAATAGAGCAAATATTGGGGCTTCAAAAACATACCACTTATTGAAAGAACAACTTGGTGGTTATCAAACTGTTGGATGCACACAAAGAGATCTCCAAAATTATGCAGGAGGTTTAAAGAACTTGATTAAAGAGATCTCCAATATTCATTAATTTTTGCACCATTTACTGGGGTAAACCACCATAGGCAATGTGTCACTTTTGGAGCAGGCTTTCTAGCAAATGAGAACAAGAATGCATTCATATGGTTGTTTGAAAAGTTTATGGAAGCAATGGGAGGACATAAGCCAACTGTTATAATAAGAAAGAATTATGGATTGCATGTGTAGATTGTGGAGTTGAAAATAAGAAAGAAGAAGATGGACTCGAAACATTGCATATATTTGATAATAGTGACCCCAATGGTAAACTAAGAGAAGTTGCTTATAATCCTTTTGATCTCTATGCAAATTGTTCATGCAAGATGTTTCAATCTCAAGGAATACCTTGTAGACACATCCTTTGTGTTCTAAAGGGAAAAGGTTTAAAGAAAATACCAAGTCAGTACATTGTGAATAGGTGGACTAAGTTTGCAAATAGAAAACCTATTTTTGTTATAGCCGACCACATAATTTTGGTAAGCCCCTCTACTTCAAAAATGTAACTTTGGTGCCAATTTTTGTCTGATGTTATTTATAGTTTGTAAAATATGTTTATGTTTTGCAGTTGGAGTTTAAGGTTTGATCACCGTGAAGGATTATTGAGGTGGTCGGATGTTTCAATTCTTGTTTGAATCTTGTGATAGATGAGCCTCTTATTTAGAGGACCATATGTTTTTTATTATTTCGATTTCAGTTCTATAGACAATTAATCTGTTTTTTATTAGTTCAATTTCACTTCTATAAACACTTAACCCATGGAGTAGTAGTAGAATGTTAATGTTTTTTTTTGACTCATAGTAGTAGCACGTTAATTTGATTTCACTAATGGATGCAGTTTTTGCATCCACGTTAATAAAAAAAATTGAAGCAACGTTAATAAAAAACTATTGATAAAAAAAACAAGAAATTTGAATTAATAGCTTTGTTGGCGGTTACTAATAAATTCAGCGGAATTTGTGGCAAAAGTTGCGGTAGTTGCTGAATTAATTAATTTGTTGGCGGTAACTAATTAATCCAACAGATCTTATCCTATGTCTTATATTTGATCCTCTCATCTCTCACGATAAACTTCCTATCATTATATACATCCCCTATATATATATATATATATATCCCAAGTAGGTAGCTCAATTGGTGAGCTAAGGGATACCGAAAAAGTGCATTAAAAGAGTGCAAGAAAGAGGTCTCGAGTTCAAACCCCGGAAACTAACATTTCCCCCCACCCCCTAACATTGCTTATAAAAAAAAACATCCCCTATATATATATATATATATATGAGTTAGGATATATTGACACCAGGTGTCAAACTTAACAACTTACACCAATTAATATCTCCACGTATAAAATGAAATTTATCAATCCGACCGTTGAATAGCGTCGTATTATCTTTGAGATCATATATATCAAATTTCATAAAAATCCAAAACTATTTGACGGTCCATCGCACTACTCTAATTCGATGGCTAATATGTTATTTAAAAGATAAGTAAATGTGTGTTGTTAGATAACACACCTATGAGTATCCAATTTTTTTGAAATTTGATATACATGATCCCAAGGATGATATGACGCTATTCAACGGTCAGATTGATAAATTTCATTTTATACGTGAATATATTAATTGGTGTAAATCGCTAAGTTTGACACCTAGTGTCAATATATCCTAACTATATAGAGTGAGGTATAAATTATTCCTCTTTCGCTTTTTTTTTTTGTAAACCAAAATATCTTCTAAGGTACTTATACCTATTTAAGGGGTTGACCTATCCCACCACATAATTTTTTATACATATCATCTAGGAATCGAACCCTTGACTAGGTAGTAGTTAAAGAGCTCAAGTATTTTCCACTAGTGTTATACCATGTTGATTATCCATCTTTATCTTTATAATTAACAATAGTTTGTTTGTATACTATTTATTTTCTCATAAGAAGAAGGGAAGATTTCCTTGTCCTTATAAAGATACTAGTATTTTACCCGTGCATACACACGGGTGATACTGTATTTGTTAAAATTTGCTATAAATTATAAATACGTTAAAAGTTGCAAAATATAATAAAAGAAAAAGGAAAAACTCCATAAAAGACGATATTTCAAATTTATTAAAATAGTTGTGTCGCAAAAAGTTTTAAAAAAAAATCGGTATCATATTATAATATTAATAATAGAGTAAAAATGAGGAAAAAAGAAAATGAGATGTAATAATGGCGGTATCTTCGTATAATAATGGCGCTTCCGTTGGCGCGCCTGTTGGCGCTTTCGTTGCTGCTCCAACGCCCGTTGTCGCTCCCGTTAGCTGCTATCGTTGTCGCTCCTGTGCGGCTCACAAAAAATAATTTTCTTTTGAAAAAAACAATTTGATTGTGCTCGTTAGCGCGGCAGGTAGCTTTTGCTGCTTTTTGACCCTCCCGTTGGCACTTCCATTGGCGCTCTCGTTGGCGCTGTAGCTGTTGCTCCCGTGCGGCTCACAAAAAAAAGTGGATGGGATTTAATTATTGATTTTTGGTTTAAATACGTTTTTACCCCCTGCAAATAGGGGGTGTTTTGCTTTTACCCCCTGCAAATTTTTTTAAAAAAAAAAACACCTTGCAAATGTCACCATTTTGCCGTTAGCCCTTCTGTTAGTTTCTCTTGGGACCACAATTGTTTCTGTTTTTGACCCCTGTTGCTGTGTTGTGTATTTAAATGAGGGTTCTTTGATAAAATGAGGGACCTTTTTCAAATATATATATATATATATATATATATATATATATATATATATATATATATTTGAGGGACATTTTTTAAAGTTTAAAATGTTTGGATTTTTCTAGGCATGAGTTTCAGCATCATTATTCACCATGGGGGTAAATTTGAAGTAGGGGAAAACACTGGCTACAATGGTGGGGATATTGTTGTTGCCAACATCAATGATGTTGACAAATGGAGTTTCTTTGAAGTTGTTGACTTTCTTAGAGACTTAGGATACAAAGAAGAGGTTCTCCTATGGTGGATGTCTGATTCACCAGACTATATAGGTGGTTATAAGTCACTTAAGGCAGATAGAGATGCACTCCAATGTTCTGATTTTGCAATCAAGCATAACCGTGACATACACATGTATGTTGAATCACTGGTTGGGGAGAAGATTGATGGAGATTCCAGTGGCAAGGGTTTAGAGGAGGAGACTGAAGGAGCTACTGAGGCTGAATCTGAAAATGATGATAGAGGGGTTCATTTTGATGACAGTGAAGAAGAAAGAGCAAATGCTGTTGATGATGGATTTGAACCTGAGGTACCTGCTGAAGAAAATGTTTCTGTCAAGAAAGGAAAAACCAAGCTTTGGTCTACTCGTAAGGTGATGTCTCCTGCAAAAAGAGCTGCAGCAGGAATAACTTTAGATACATCAAGTGATGAAGAGGAACAAGTGATGGAAGAAAATTATGACAGTGAGGAGTTATCTAGCACATGTTCAGAATCTGAGGAAGATGATATTGGGCACAGGGGTATGAGGTACCCTGTTTTCAAAAAAGAAGAATTAAATAGGAATTATAAATTCAAGCTTGGTTTGGAGTTTAACTCTATTGCTCAATTTAAAGAGGCTATTTTGGAACATGCTGTATTAAATGGCAAGGAGTTAAAGTATTTAAAAAATGAAAAAAAAGATAGGGCAAGGCTTGTGTGTAAAAGTAAATGTGGGTATCTGGCTTATTGTAGTAAACTGGGAACCACTCACATGTATAGGTTAAAAACATACAAGGGTAAGCACACGTGTGGGAGGGTTTTTAATAATAGAAATGCCAACTCCAAGTGGGTAAGTAGACTTGTGGCTGAAAAGCTTCAATCAACAAGCAAGGTTAAAATATCTGAAGTCATGTTGGAGATCAGAAGGAAGTATGCTACTGGTATCACTGTCAATAGGGCTTGGAAGGGAATCAAGAGTGCAAGAGATCTTATTGAAGGTGATGCAGATAAGCAATACTCTCAGCTTTGGAATTTTGCTGGAGAGCTTGTGCGGGGAAACCAAGGTAACACTTGCAAAATCAATGTTGATAGAATTCCACCCAGTTTGCAAGCCAGATTTGGGTCTTTTTACTTCTGTTTCAATGGCACAAAGAGAGGATTCAAGACTGCATGTAGGCCCTTTATTGGGGTTGATGGATGTCATTTGAAGACAAAATATGGGGGACAGCTCTTAATAGCTATTGGAAGAGACCCAAATGACCAATATTATCCACTTGCATTTGGAGTTGTTGAAAATGAAACAAAGGAATCATGGAGATGGTTCTTGACAGTGCTTATGGAGGACATTGGTCAAGAAAGTAGATGGGTTTTCATTTCAGATCAGCAAAAGGTATATTTCTTTTAGACATTTAGAGTATATTGTTTAATTTGTTACTGTGTTTGTTTAATTTGTTGCCGTGTTTGTTTAATTTGTTGGCAATATAGGGTTTGGTTGCTGTGTTTGAAGAGATGTTTGATTCAGTGGAACATATGCTTTGCTTGAGGCATCTATATGCCAATTTCAAGAAGAAATTTGGAGGAGGTTGTCATACCCTAATTTTGTCCGCCCAAGTCAAAACTTTTTTTTCAAACAAAAATGGAAACAATAAGGGTAATTCATAATTTGTGTAGGTTAATAGACTTTCGCATTTATGTGTATTTGTCCCCTATCTCGCATTTTTATTTGAATTACGCGCACGCGCCAGTCGTAACTGCGTGAGCTTCCCTTTTGCCCTTGCCATGTGGCATGCATTTTAATCTTCAAAAAGGCCATTTATTGATCGTTATTAATTTTTGGCACCCAACAAAAAAAAAACATTTTTATTAATTTTTGAGAATTTTAGGGAATAAAATAGTGCATGTTTCAATATCTGTGGGCATTCAAATGAGAGCAAGTTAATTATTTTTGAACTAAACCAAGTCAAGGATGGAAAATACAATCTATATCTATATATTATATATGTAAAGGAGACCCCAATGGAGTCTCCACAATAAATCTTGAGTTTTGTCATTTATATTTGTATTTTATATTACCTCCCTTTTATTATAAATCTTGAGTTTTGTCATTTATATTTGTATTTTATATTACCTCCCTTTTATTATTTTCTATCAATTTCAACATTCTCCCCACCACACTACTAATAAAGCGTATTAACTCCTATTCATTATTTATTATATATAAAACACAATTTATTCTTCAACATTTCATTCTCAATTTATTTAAAACCTGATTCAGACCGTCCATTTCAAAATAGACCTTCAAAATTATATTGATCTAAAAAAATTATATTAACTAACTCAATAAAACACCCAAAAAAACATCAGCCTATTTGTTCAAATTTATAAGTTTAAAAAAACACTTTTTTTTTACAAAAAATTATCCACCACCTACCAACTTTTTTTAAATTAAATATAGACATATTTTTATTCACATTTCACTTATACCATTTTGTCTTAATTTATTTAAAAGTAAGACAGATGTTATAACCCAAAAGACAGCTGATGTTCTAAGCATGGCAAGAGTCACTTAAAAACATAACCAACCATTAGGTAATGGGCATTGATCATTAAACCATCCAATTATACAGAATAAAAGCCAATCAACCCATGAGCTTTTATTATGAAACGGTCTTATATAAAACATAAAACCCACAAATTTATAATCATTCATAGTAAACCGTTCCATCATTTATGTGGTCTGTTTTATTTACATGTTAATGGCTATGACCTCAATAGTCACCTTCAGCCACACAAAAAAAACAAACATTCCTCTGCAATTATTCTATTTGGGTTTAATATGATTTACATTTCAATTAATACATTTGTTCTACATTTTTAACCTCTTATAATATCAAGTTCCCATAAAATATTCTACTACTCATTTTAACAAAAAAAAATATCCATTAAAAAAATTTAATATCATTAAAAAAACTCTTCACATTCTTTTCACAATTTAGGTGCCCAACAATAGCTACTGAAAATGGATTTGAAATATTAAATTATTGTCAATAGGAAAAAAGGCAATGAAAAATTACCAGCTCATTCCTCTTTTGTATTAGAGCGGCTAGGGCAGTTTGGGACAATATCTTTTTTGAACCTAGAAGAATTTGGAACTTCGCTGTATTTGAGTTAGAATGGTTTGCACTTTGAGTATGGGCATCTATTGTGTCTTTTTCATATCATTTATGTGGTCTGTTTTATTTACATGTTAATGGCTATGACCTCAATAGTCACCTTCAGCCACACAAAAAAAACAAACATTCCTCTGCAATTATTCTATTTGGGTTTAATATGATTTACATTTCAATTAATACATTTGTTCTACATTTTTAACCTCTTATAATATCAACTTCCCATAAAATATTCTACTACTCATTTTAACAAAAAAAAATATCCATTAAAAAAATTTAATATCATTAAAAAAACTCTTCACATTCCCCCTAGCCCTATATATACTCAGGTCTTCGTATCATTTTACCATCCTTCCTCTTTTCACATCTTCAACCATTTACCCTTGCATACACATTTGGCTTTTCACAACTGCAAGAATGGCTGCTCAGATTTTCCTCAACCAACTATCAAACCGCACGGAAGGGTGTACTCTGAAAGTTAGGGTTTCAAGAATGTGGGATACTCTCAACATACATCAAAGAAAAGAATTGATGAGCACCGATATGGTGTTAATTGATGAAAAGGTATCATTTAATATTATCATACGTAGAGAAATTATAAACATTTAAATAATGTTACTCTTCTTCATTATTTTAATATATTTACAGGCAAACTCCATACATGCTACTATTGGAAAAAACCTTGCACCAACATTCAAGAAAACCTTGCAAGAAGGCAAAATATATGTCATCAAGAAATTTAACATTTCAAAAAATAAAGAAACATATGCCGTTGTTGAAAACAATTCATCAATGATTGAGTTCTGTTTTGACACAATAGTGACTGAGGAAGATTATGATGATAACATCATTCCACACCATGTCTTCAATTTTGTTAATTTTGGAGAGTTGCAAAATCGAGCTGACAAACAATTGCTGACAGGTTAGTTTGCCATCTCATCTTTTACAACCCTTCATATTTTATTTTAAATTCCAAATATTACATGTTGTTTACTACTTATCAGATGTCATTGGAGTAATAATTCAAATGAACCCAATAGAAGAGAAGATCATTAAACACACCAAAGTGGATATGATGACACTTCATTTGAAAGACATAAGGTACAAGATATTATGTTAACCTCATAATTTTTTCCCTTATTGTCTCTGTTTGTCAATATATATATATATATATATATATATATATATATATATATATATATATATATATATGTTATATATTATGTGCCTACCAACAAATTAATAATTTATTAACTTACTCATTTTTAAACACACAATTAACAGGGGAAACATAGTCAAACTCACATTATGGGATGATTATGTTACACTATTTGGTCAGATACTAGAAAAGCACATGTCTAATGCTCCTGGCCCAATGATTGCCATTTTCACATCCACATTAGTGAAAATATACAGAGGTAATAGATATTTCCCATTTTTTCTTACAATAGTTAAACGTTTTACATAATATGTGAATAATATATTTATTTTTCAAGATGAAGTCATTATTTCATCATCAAGCGCAACCAAGATTTATACCAACATAGACATCCCCGAAACTAATGAACTTATTCAATCATTCAAGTAAGTTAACTTTATTGTGACTCTTAAAATAACATTTTATTTAATACAACAAGAAGTTATATATATGTTGCTGTCTTATCGCAAGGATAACAATGATGTTGATGCATCTGAAAATATGAATATCACACATTTTGGTCTACATCCCAAAGTTGAAAAAGTGAAAACCATTTCTGAACTACTTTCTAGCGCGACATCACTGATTGATAGGGTAACGAGTTGCTTTAAAAATACTCTTTACCTATTGTGGTTAACTCATGATAACTTATTTTTTTACCCTATAATTTTAAACTACAGACAGCTCTCTATTACTGCGTTGCAACAGTCTCTGATATCTTGGTAAAAAATGGATGGTATTATGTTTCGTGCCCTAAATGTAAAAAAGGGATCTCTGCAACTGCTACAAATTTCAAGTGTCAACATTGTGAAGAGTTGGTGGCGTACCCTATGAACAGGTACTCATATCATATTGATTATTTATATGAACATAAAATTTAAAATCAGCTTACAAATTGCATCTGTGTAATGTTTAAATACTTAGGCATTCCTATATATAATATTAGGTTTCGTCTGGAGCTTCAAGTCAAAGACTCTTTGGATTCAACCATATTTGTAGTATTCGACGACGTGGTTGAGCAATTGGCACAAGTGAAGTTAACTGCCCTCACCTCAAATGTCGAAAATGTGAGCCTTCACTACAAAAAACTCGGTGATTAGCCACGGTTAAAACCGTAGTTAACAGGCCGGATAACCGTGGCAAACAGGCTTAGCCACGGTTTTTGCAACCGTGAAAGGACCTTGCGTCGCCAAATTTTAGCCACGGGCTGTTTTCTCGGTAGCCACGCTTACGAAAACCGTGGAGACATTTAGTTTCCTACGGTTATGCAGAAAGTTAGCTACGGTTCTCCAGTGGCCAAATCATCCACGTGGTTTTGTGCACGTCTATTTTAGCTACGGTTAAAGCCGTGTCTAACTAGGCGCCAGAAATTGGCGCGTATCAGGTAGCATTTAACTACGGTTTAACCGTAGCTAACTTTTTTTTTTTTTTTTTAGAATTTCATTTCTACATAATGTTTACCTAATATTGTCATTTGTAAATAGCATTCAAATTTCAGGGTACCAATACACAATGAGAATATAAACACTCAAAATATATTGATTACTAATGATAAAAGTCTAAGAGTCTAGCATCCACTTCAAAAGTAATAAAACCTAACATTAAATATGAAACCAAAAAAGGCCAACAACAGTGAAAGCCAACTAAGTGTCTAGCATCCACTTCAAAAGTAATAAAACCTAACATGAAATATGAAACCAAAAAAGGCCAACAACAATGAAAGCCAACAGAGAAGTAACTAGATGTTCTCATACATACTCTAAATAACAATAACTAAGATAAACCTATAAGTCAAACATAGATAACTCATCTCCATATTTATGTTGCAAGAACCTCTCAACTTTTGTCAACTTAGTTGTTGCTTGTGCAAGCTTCTCTTTGGTTTGTGTAAGCTCCTCAGTAGTCTGTGTAAGTTGCTGCTTTGTTTCTTCATATCCCTCTAGTTTTTCTTCCATATCTACTACTTTGTTCTGTAAGTTCTCGACATTCATTTGGCTTGAGCTACCAGTTTGGATAAATTGAGTGAAATGCATATGGTTTGTAAAGACATAAGTTGGAGAGACACCTAGACCTAAAACACGCACTCGGCCTGCGTGTTCAGGTCCACATAGTTTCCCAATGGCATCATCGGGATAAGCATTAATCTTTGATGGAACACCTTTTGTTGCTACACGTTCTTGGTCTTCAGATAAGTTCTCTGAAATCTTATCCTATATTAGCAACAAAAATAAAATAACAGTTAATATATTTGACTAAAAAGCTTCAATATTGCATAACAATTTATATGGGCTGTATTGAAGCTAACATGTTTATATTGTAATATCAGCAAAAGGGTTTCCAGTTTTGAAGAAACTGCACACGGGGACAGGTTCGTCATCTAACCATTTAAATATAAACATTATAAATTTCCTCAAATAAAAATATTCAAGGAACAAGATCAAACTATAGATGATGCCAATATCCACATTCACATAATTCACCCAAAAAAATCCAGAATTCACATACATGACAATACTAGATCACATAACAATTCCATATACTTTATCACTTTTTTTTGAAGCAAATATACTTTATTATCACTTAAGTCTCTCTCTCTCTCTCAAATGATTATTTGAAGAAAATAGTGGTTGACAATCATAGACATGACAAGATAAGCAAAGGATGTTGAAGAAAAGAAAGATGAGTGAGTGAGTTAGAAACTCATTCACTGAGCTGTAACATGCAATCATGCGAGTCATGTGAAGGAGCTTCATGAGTTCACATTCACAGAGTTATGATTTAGGAATTATCAAAAACAGAACACTACTACTCAGCTGATCCTCGCTCTCTGGATCTGTGGATGCAGCAAAAGTAACAGCTCCTAAACAAAAGATAAATTACAAAATGTGATGAGTCATTTGACAGGCTACCTGTTTTCTCTATCTACCAATGCCAACATGTCTCTGCCTCTTTCCACTATCACATTTTAATCAACAAAATAAAATCCTATGAAAATATGATTCTTTCAGATTATATATGTAAGAGAAAAACAGATTATTCATTCGGTGAACTACTCTGTTTACTCAATTGAAAATCAGAAAAAGCCTTCCCCATAATTATCATTGATAAGTTCCATCTTCCCCATAACCAATTAATCATCAGAAAATCAACCATGATTAGAATTATGCCTATAAATTAGGGACCTCAGAATTCACATAATCATTTGCATATCACGCCTAAACTACTCTGTTTTAGCTCTGTTTTTTCCTTCATTCAGTCACACATAAACCTCATACTCCATTTTCTTCATTCAATCAACCTAAAAACAAGCATTTTTCTTTATTTTCATCATTCTAAAATATATAAGGACATTGGCAGATATTAACTCAAAGGCATTTATTAACCAATAAAGCTTTGAAAATTGACAATTTAACAAAGTTGATATACTTACAGCCATGACTTTTCCTTCTTCGTTCACATAGTTTCCATTCTTCTTTAGTAAAGTTGACAATTTAACCTCACTTCGACATACCGGCCTTCCTAATTTTTGCTCCTAAAATACATAAATTACAAACAATTATCATGTATAATTTACTATGTTAGAGTTACTTTGACATACTAACAGTAACTAAGCTTAAAATTAATCAACTACTTACCATCTGATGAGCCCTTCTTGCATTGCTCTTACTGCCACCAGCATGTGAGACTTTAAGATTCTTACGATTTTTGGAATTTTGCTCACTTAGTTTCTACAGTTTTTAACCATGATAGTCAATATATGTTCCCAAAGTTCTCACTTTGTTTTAAACAATAGAAGAATAGAGTAAAATAATTTTCTATAGAATAATTATACCTGCATCGTTTCCTTTTTATAGTGATGAACAAAAGCAGCCCACTCAACATGATCAACACCTGGAGGTAGAGTAGCAAGTATCTCGTCCTTACTTTTGTTAGGGAGGAAGTAGTGACACCTTAACTTGTATTTATAGGCTTTCCATCTATCCCCTAATGTACTCCTCACCCATCTAATACCAGCAGCATAATCAAACTCAAAGTGATCCTTGAAATGTTATATTTATATATTAATATTGGATAATGACCTCAATAATGAAATAAAAGTGTTGAGAAGTTTAGATAATAACCTCAATACACTTCCATTGTTCTATACTACTGTCGTTTGACATCTCATCCCATCTTTCAACTGATACAGGGCAAAACGCGGACTTTTGAGCAAGTTGACCAAGAAACCTCACAAGCAAGTTTGACCCGCTATCATTGCCTTGGCCATTACCATTGATTTGCACAAGTACTTTTTTAGTCTTTTCCAAATGCCAAACCTGAGTTGCTACCATCTTCCGAGTAATAGTTTCTTCAGTACAGATATCTACGATTAAATTGACAAAACAAAGTTAATATTTTCTAATGAGAAAACCATGAAATAATAAGATAATATTTTTACCTTTAACTTTGACAAGTAAAGGCTCATTTTCTTCTTCTAGTTGAACTTCATTTGGGCTTAAGGAAGGGTCAGATAAATCATCATTGATTGGACTATTAGTTATGTCCACATTTAGAAATTGATCATCGAACTGATTGTTGATACTTTGCTGGTGCAGATCTTGGAGAGTCTCATCATTTTGACTTGTTTGTCCACGTAACACTTGTAACACAGCTTCTCCAGATTGCTTCCGTTTTTTCCTCATTTCAAGTCCAATATCTGCATGATTTACAAATAAAAGCTAACACATGGATCGAAAATATATCTTCAATGAATCATAAGATGAACATGTCATTACATGAGCAAAAGCATACAAAGTTCATAAACAACAAACAACTTCAAAAGCACAAAAATAAATTGCAGCTGAATTACAAAGGTCATAATCAAACTAGTCTAACATCATGCTATCATCTCCTTCACTATTTGATTCATCGTGTTCTTGTTCTTGGTCTTGTTCATTGATATCATCTTGCACTAATTCCAAATCTTCAATGTTCTCCACATTTTGCTCGCGAAAAGGTATGTCTTCCATATCTTCTGAATCCATTAAGTTCACATCTCCCATATCATATATGTCTCTAGGCTTCATATGACATACACAAGACCATCCTTCTTCAAATGGATCATCAACATAATATACCATTCTAGCATCAGTTGCAAGGATGAATGGTTCATCAACTTCATTCACACCAGTATGTATTAAGCGAGAAAAATTTACACTTGTTATCCCAAATTGATCTATTTTGACTCCCTTGTTAGGTCTAGTGTCTACCCAAATACACTTGAATAACACAACCCTTAGCTTACCATAGTAATCAAGTTCTATGATGTCAACTAATTTTCCATAGTACATGTCATCACTTGATTTTTCAATGGGATCATTTCCAGTTGAAAACCTCTTAGTAATAGCAGACATGACAACACCACTATTTTGGGTCCTTAGTCCTTGTTCATTCCTTTGTGTACGAAACTTAAATCCACGAATGTTATACCCATTAAATCTCCTTGCAATGTCATTTGGCCCTTTTGCAAGCCATTCAATTTCAGCTGTAATATTTGGATCATCCTTCCTTGCAACCTAGTATATTTTGGGAATTGTTAGGAGAATTATATATGCCACAAGACTTTGAGATGAAAAAATTAAGTGAGCTTGATATATGTCCTTACATATTCTTTAAACCACTCGTGAAAATGTTTGTGAACATATTCTTCCACAAATTTAGATAAGTTTCTCTTGCCACGATGCATCCTAGTCATCTCAACTCTACACTTCCTGGATGAGAAATTTCTTATTTATTCAAAAGGATCTTGAAAATGGATGATAATTTAGTAATTTACTTTATGTAAAGACATAAAACTTACTCCCGAAATACATCAACTAATTCGCAATTAGTTAACACATAGCGATGAGCTTGTGTCTTCTCCAAGGGTGGAAGTGAAAATATCTTGATAGCTCCAATAGGCCTGCCTGATGTAGGAAACAAATTTGACAAAATCATAGATTCACTAGTAGCATTGTCTCCACCGTCATCATTGCGTCTTGGTCGATTGAACCTTGTTTCAATCTCACCATCCTCCAAGTATCTTGAACAAAACGTAAGACACTCATCCATAATGTATCCTTCAGCTATACAACCTTCTGGTGCAGCCATGTTACGAACATAAGATTTTAAATGGCCAAGAGTCCTAAAATAAAAGAAATTAGGCCTCATAAAATTAAACCATTATAGTTTATTATCAACTTAATGATAGATATAGTATACCTTTCAACAGGGTACATCCATCTATAATGCACGGGACCAGCGATCATTGCTTCCTCTCCAAGATGAATGACTAAATGAACCATAACAGTAAAAAAAGAAGGAGGGAATATCATTTCCATATGGCAAAGGGTTAGAGCAATTCGTTGTTGTAGTTTCTCTATATTCTTGACATCTAGAACCTTGCATGATATTTCTCTAAAGTAGTTACATAGCTCAATCAACACCGAAGCAACTTCTTTAGGAAGAGATTTTCTAAAAGCAATTGGCAAAAGATGTTCCATCAAAATATGTGAATCATGACTCTTTAAACCAAAGACCTTGCGTTTCTTAGTATCAACACATCTAGAAATATTTGATGCGTAACTGTCTGGGAAAACCACATTTTTCAGAATCTTTAGGAACATATCTCTCTCCATATTTTTCATCTTAAAGCATGATTGAGGAAACTTAGAAGAATTGGGATATGGGTGAAGTCTTTCTCTAATTCCCATTTCTTGCAAGTCTTTGCGAGCTTGAAGGTTGTCTTTTGTTCGTTTTTTGTCATCAAGCACCGTGAACAATATATTGTCACAAACATTCTTCTCTATGTGCATCATATCAAGGCAATGTCGAATAAGATTATGCTCCCAATAAGGTAAATCCCAAAAGATACTTTTTTTCTTCCATTGTTGTGGGCCATCCTGACTTGTACCCTCACCATCTAGCCTTTTACGATTATCCTCAATTTGTCTTAATATGTCTGAGCCTGTCATTGGAATAGGGGGAAGTCTAAGCTCCACGGAGCCATCAAAGGATTGTTTGTTGTGCCTATACCTGTGATCAAGGGGTAAATATCGACGGTGCCCCATGAAACAATTTTTCCTACCGAATTTCAGCCTTTTAGATTCTGTATCAAACTTACAGGTTGGACATGAAAACAATGTATGTGTATTCCACCCAGATAAATTGTCAAGCCCAGGAAAGTCACTAATCGTACAAAACAATGCAGCTCTCATTTGAAATGTTTCCTTGGTAGAAGAATCATAAGCGTCAACACCGACCCACAAGCTTTTTAACTCTGCAACAAGAGGCTGCAAGTAAACATCAATATTATTGCCAGGCATCTTGGGACCAGGAATTATCATTGACATGATAAGAGAAGTTTGCTTCATGCAACACCATGGAGGATAGTTGTAAAGATACAACATCACTGGCCAAAGGCTATTAGAAGAACTTAAGGTTCCAAATGGATTGAAACCATCCGTAGCTAATGCAAGTCGTACATTACGAGGATCTAAAGCAAAATCTGGATAAAGTGAATCAAAATTCTTCCATGCTTTAGTGTCTCTAGGATGCCTTAACAAACCATCTGGATTTTCATCCATAGCATGCCATTTCAATAGCTCTGCAGTTTTAGAGGACGTGTACAACCTTTGCAACCTTGGTATAAGTGGGAAGTATCGCAATACTTTTTTTGGTTGGCGCTTCTTTTTCTTTTGATCGTCCATCACATCATTTGTAGCACCATCATTTTCATTTGATTTCCATCTGGATGTATTACAAATCTTGCATTTATCTCTCTTCTCATCCTCTGGTGATCCCCAATACAACATGCAATGTTGTGGACAAGCATGAATCTTATCATAATTTAGACCTAAGCTCTTAATCATCTTTTTTGCTTGATAGAAAGATGATGGTAGATTAGCATGGGGAAAAGCATCACTTAGAAGCTCAATGATTATTGAAAATGTTTTATCAGTTGCGCCACACAAAACTTTTATATGGTAGAGACGAACAATGAATGACAATTTGCTATATTTTGTGCAACCATGATAGAGCTCTTGATTTCCATCTTCCATTAACTCTTTAATTGTTTTCAACTCCTTATTATGGACATCGTTTGTGCCCATGGGGTGGTCGTTGTTAGCAAGACTAGATGGACAAGAATCTTGATTTCCTTGATCACCAAAGACATCATTTAACATATCTTGCATTGGATATTGTCTAACTGATGCTTCTTTTACTTTGCTCACTGATTCAGCATTGGGTTGATCATGCTTTTCCCCATGCATGTTCCAAAATGTGTACTTGCTTGGAAAGCCTTTTTCAATGAGATGACTGAACACTTCAACTCTACTACGAGGATAAAATCCACATACATTACAAGGACATAATATCTTTCCATTGATTGCTGCTTTTGAAAAGGCAAAGTCCAAAAATTTGACTACCCCATCTAAGAACTCTTTTGATTTTATTGGCTTGTCAATCCAACTTTTATCAATCATAATTGGATGAATCTGTTTCAAAATTAATGAAACTATTCATGCTTTTAAGGTAGCAAATGATAACGACATAATATAAAACTTCAACATTGTTACTAAGTAATCATCTCTAATCACACGTGCAAGTAATATATAGTCTTACTCATTAAACATAATTAAACAATATGAACAACTAGTTACTTTAAGTTTCATAAAAAAATGTATAGAGTTGAAGAATGAGTAGATAATCCGAGACAAAGAAAGACGTACCTACCAATAGGTGCGAGGTCAACGGTGTCTCGAGAGCTGACTCAAAAAACCAAACAACAATATATTATTAAGTAAACATCTAATGACCAGATGGAGAAAGGAAAGTAATGCAATTCCTATGATACGGTTCATGGCTTCGTGATCTTATGCAAATAGGAATATAAAGCAATCAACTATTTCCCCCTTTAGTACCAATGAGACTTCAAAAACAGTAGATGGATACCAACCAACAGGCACATGCACAGCCCCTCAAAACAGAAATTGAAGGACCATTATCTTGATACAAAAACTAACAAATTCAAGTGTTAAAACAAACACACCAATAGAGAAATAACAGTAATGCTTACAAATAGAGATTCCTACTTTGTTCATCTCATGAATCATGATGATTAGGCACCGAATCAAGATATATATGCTTTTCAATGACATGTTCCCACAGTTTACCAGTCTTCTCACAACACAAAACTGGATCAATCCTAACACAAGCTTCTAATTTTCTATTACTAACAATAACACAAACTTAAATATTATATTGATAAGAATGACTAATAAACTTTCATAGAGAATCAGAGATGTGCGGCTTTGGTCAAAAAGCATGGTGAAATGATGAGGTAAAATTAGGTGGAAGACTAAAGATAATTACACTACTTCAGTTGTGCAATCTCATCACACAATTAAGAAATACCAACAATTGCCTCACCAATCTCGAGGCCTCTCCCTATCTATCTCTCTACTCTTTGTTTCTTTCTTTACCTGATTTAGAGTGTTAGAGAGAGATATATTATGGACAACAATGAAGAAATCCCATCAGTACCTTCTACCCCTGCTACACCAGGTACCCCTGGTGCTCCTCTTTTTGGTGGCTTCAGGTCTGAAAGAACTGTCAGTGGTGTTGGTAGAAAATCTCTCCTCAAAAATCTCAAATGTTTCAGTGTTGAAGATTGGGCTTTGGAAGATGGTGCTTTACCTAAAGTCTCTTGCTCTTTACCTCCCCCTCCTATTCCTCTAGCCAAAAAGGTACTTACATTTACATAATATTAACACATATCATACATATTATTTTTGCTATCGTGTTACTGGTGCGAAGTATTCTCAGACTTTGCCAATGATTAATTTACCTCGGAGATTTTGACTGACTAAGTGTATTCAGCTTTATCGGACTGGGTGAGTCTGTTCTAGTACTTATCATATATATTATGTAAATATCTAACTTTGTACTTTATTTAATTAATTAATATTGTATTATAATTATTGTTTGGTTGATTTTAAAAACCAGGTAGGAGCTGAGTTTATAGGGACAAACTTACAGGTTTGTGTTCCCACTCTTGCAACAATATGGGAATAAAATAGAAACTGAGTTCTCCACAATACAAACTACCCAAATACAAACTTACAGGTTTGTGTAAGCTCCACAATACAAACTTACAGATTTTATAAAATAGAAACTGAGTTCTCCACAATACAAACTAACCAATACAAACTAACCAAATGGTCTCTCTTGGGGAATGAATGAACAAGGAAGGGTTGCTCTTTCTCAACTGAGTTCTCCACAATATTTCTTCCCACCTCACTTTTCAATTGGTCTCTCTTACTTGACCACCGAACAAACTAACCAGATGCATACACTCTAAACCTCTAACTACTCCTTAACCACTCTAACTGTTTCTATTACTTCTATATTCTAACAAACACATGACAATCATATACAAGATAAAAGCAACATTGCAACAATACAATATATAATAGGAAGTAAATTAAAATCTTAACTGAGAAAAACAAACTAACTTGGACAAAGTTCATATCAAAAGAGTATGCGCAACGCAAGAATGAGTTTCCAAAAATCCTATCACAAAAACTTATCCTGGACAAAGTATTTTCAAAAGAAAAACTTCCAAAAATAAAAAAAGTTTGAAAGAGACCTTAAGAGCAAAGTTCTTGAGTTCAAAGTATGATATGCAAAAATTTCAAGGACAAATTCAAATGATTTTCAAAGACTAGTTCATAAGGAAATGCAAGAGTGGGTTTCTAAAATTATTCTCAAAACCCGGACACATAACTAAACAAATATAACACTCAGTGCCCCATTACAGAAGAACTGAATCAAGATATATATGCTTCCAAATTTTCAATGACATGTTCTCACAGCTAAATAAATCTTTCTCACAACAAAAAACTACACCAATCCAAAAACAAGCTTAAATGCTTAAGATAACCTAATAAACATAACCACTTTGTTCCACCATAACAGATTCACTGAATCAATTCACTGAATTAAGACATAGTTTGATTAAATGCTTTGGAACCATCAACAAGAAAACACATAGCATCAAGTCAACAACTAGAAACAAGCCAGCCAATCCCAAAATTTTAACTACCATTTGGTCATAATATTCATGAATTTCATCAATAATGCACGACAAATTAAAACTATCAGAGTTCCAATTATCTTCACATTCTTCAAAAGCGAAAATCTATTTGTTATCTACCTAACAAAAATCCAAGAAAACTTAAAAAAAAATTAGAGACAAATAAAAAACAAAACAAACCAAGACAATCTATGAACAAAAAAACAAACCGTAAATCAAAATCTGAATTGGATAAAAGAAGCCAACCTGAGCGAAGAGCGAAGAGCGAACAGATCAATCACTGAAACTTCAGAACCAATTGAACCTAAACAAGAAATGAAAGAAGAGTCACGGTGAAGAAGAAGAGTCACTGTGCAGATGAGAACATGAAAGAAGATGAGAAAAAAATCACTCACAGTGAAGAAGAGTCAGAAACGAAATGGTAACACAGCTTCTCCAGCTTCTCCCATTTAGAAAGCCTGCACCATAGGAATTAATCGACTGTGAAAGCGTTTGAGAGATTGGGAAGAATGAGAAAAGCGAGAGAGAGAGAGAGAGATTAGAGTTTACCTTAAACGGTTAATTCCTCAGTCGATTGGGAAGATGATGAAGCGGGAGAGAGAGATTGGGAAGATGATGAAGCGAGAGAGAGAGATTGGGAAGACGAAGGGGAAACAGATCGAATGAAAGGGGGAAAACGTGGAACCCTAGAGTGAAATTTTCGAGGGAGAGTGAAAACGTTTCTACAAACCCAGAATGAAAGGGGGAAACGTTTCGAGGGAAGAATAAAATTTTCGAGGGAGAGTGAAATTTTTTAGTAGAAATTTCCCGGTTTCTTTGCCACGGTTAAACAGTAGCTAACAGTGAAAATTTTTATTTAGAAAATTTCTGGTTGCTTTGCCACGGTCTAAGGGTAGCTAACAGTAAAAATTTTTTTTGTTAATTTTCCCATTTCTTTGCCACGGTTAAAGGGTAGCTAACAGGTCAACCTATTATTGTGTTGGCCACACTCAACATAACCGTGGCAAATCCACCGTGGCTAAAGGGCGCTTTTTTGGTAGTGCTTGAATTATATATTATTTAACGAAGTTTCTACCAACTTCCCTACTAATATTTTTCTTCATTTTAAAAATAGGAAAATTCAGACAATTTGAACTTACCTCGCCAACTCTTGCATATCATTGGTACCACCCATATTTTCCAAGTTAAGATGGGTTCCTATTTTGAAAGCCGTGGAAGAAGGAGCTTTACCGCGAATAAAATTCTAAAGCCTATTATAAAGGTGGTTGTTCTTTTCATATTAAATTTTATTTATATTGGGAGATAAAAAAATGTATATATATTATGCTATGTTTTTGCATCAGATTGAGAAAGAAGACAATATTGACAGTCCATGTGGTTCCTCAAGTGGGTCTCTCATTATTGAAACTCCAAAAAAAACACAAAAGAGGAGAAGGTTAAGGTGAGAAGTAGAAAAATATAATTCCGTTAGGGTTAAAAAAAATTAGCTAATAAAAAAAACTCATCTTTCAGGTTGCAGTCTGATGAAGAATCCGAAAATATCCAAGAAATGGCTAATAGTGAAATTCTACAAGATGCATCTCAGTGAAAATAGAGCTTCCAGTTCAACAATTTTACCGCTTTTCAATAAATCTATAGCATTTGAAGTTTTCTATGTTTGTCACCGAAACTAAAGTGTCCTTTTTTGTTATTCATAAATTTTAGTCATTGTTTTTCATCATAATAAATATGGTTGTTTTATAGTATCATTATGATTATCATTATTAGATTCTTCTTATGTTTTTCCTTCATTTTGCGGGCTGCTTTACAAATGTCTACGTCCAACTGAAATTTTTGTTTTCAATACGTCCCACAGGATATAACTTCTATCTAAATGTTTAAACCATAACCTTAAACGAATAATACAAGAAAAAGGATTAAATTATACTCTGAATTCCATTATTTTATCATGGATGAAACATTTTGTTGAGTTATATCCTATACACATTTATTAAATTTCTGTCCAACAAATTACTAATAACTGCCAACCTATAAACTATTATTCATTATAATTTAATGTCATCATTTTTACATTTTTTTCACCACCACATAAATCTAAATTAATTAAAAAAGTATAACATATTTTAATAGTATACATTATTTACATTTGTTATACTAAATTAATTAATTATCAAATAAATCTAATTAATTACTTGAGATTACACACACACACACACACACACACATATATATTATAAAATATATAGAAAACACCCAATTTATTTTCCAAAGTTCAAAATACCTCCATTTAAGATAAACTAAAAACTAATGTGTATTTAAACATTAAAATTTCTATGTTGGAAATAATATACTTTTCTATATATTAGAATTTAACTATATATATATACACATTTGGGTCATAATATATATATATATATATATATATATATATATACACACAGATACATATATTAATTATTATATATTAAGATGATTAATTTTTTTTTATAAATATATACTTATTAATTAAAATTATTAGATTCAACTTAAAATTATATGAGATGCTACAATTTAGCTTCAACTATACGTATACAGTATAAACACATACCTTTGAAATATATATAGAAAGTATAAAAGAGTCTAAACTAACTTTAGTTATATATATATATAATATAATTTGTATAAGTAAGTTACCAACCACACAAAAAAAAAATGTCCACATATTTATTTATATTTATAAGTTCAAATGAAACGTTACTTCAATTTTACATTTAACTTCACCCCCCAATTTAACTTCACCTATATATTTTAAATTTATTTGTTATATAATTTACGGAGAAACCAATAATGTATGTATATCTATTAAAATTTATAAGTTTCACTATACCTCAAATTAAATGTTATAAATGAATTATATATATATATATATATATATATATATATATATATATATAGAGAGAGAGAGAGAGAGAGAGAGAGAGAGAGAGAGAGAGAGAGAGAGAGAGAGAGAGACTTAAAACTTGAGGTCACCAAAATAAATAAAAAAATTGGTATTCATGGAAACCCAAAAGAGAGACGATGTCCGTTACAGTGATAAGAATGACCATAAACCATACAATAGATAGCATTGATAATGAAAGGAAGCGGTTTCATCATTTATTTGGTCATTATTGGCTTTTAAGATTTATTTTCCAATTTTAGCAACGGTTCAATTTTCTCAGTAGAAACAACTCACTAAATTTTAGCTTAAATGCTACTTATTGCCTTTTATTCTTTTTTAATTACTGCGTATTACTACTGGCTTTTATGAATATTTATTCTCAATTATAATTTTTAATTGAGAATAAATTTATTAATACTTTTTCATTTACACAATTTATATTTAGTTATTAATAATTTCCTTTTATGTATTATTATTATTATTATTATTATTATTATTATTATTATAAGTTGTTGATATATTTATTTCCGTTACAAAGGTCAACGACACAAAGGTTTTCCATTTCTTTTAACAATGAAGGATGACTTCATTTCACAATACACCTTTTTAATGTCTAAATTGAATGCTTCTTTTAAGCAGGCTCTCATAGATATAAAGAGAGAGTACTTTTGTCAAACATATAGTTCAAACAATCTATTCTCAACTTTGAATCAGTAGAAACATTCCATAGAAATACTTCAAAACAACCTGCTCCCACTCTTCCATCAAAAAAATGAATCCTTTATCAGGTATTTCAGTTACCATCAATGTCTATATATTTTTAATTACTTCAACTATTTTTAAATAAATTTGTTAACAAATCTTTTTATTTTCAGATCACATCTGAGTTTGAACAAATTTAGCCTACAATGTTTGCACATATTTTCAGCCAAAAGTACTTTTCATACATATTTTTGCCTTCAAATTTTTGCAGATACCGATGAGCAACATATCCGGGGAGTTTCTGAATGCCGAAAGGCCAGATTTAAAAGGAATCAATTGCTCAATTTGAAACGAGATAAAGCCATTACTCCTGATCCTACTATAGGTAACATGGAATATTCAACCAAATTATTAGCATTTCTAATTTTCCACAATTTTACGTTTACAAATATTATAACAAAACTGTCGACATCAATGCACCCATCATTTTAAATTAAAGGGAAATCCGCATATCATTGTACTATATTTAAATTTTTTTTATAAAATATCATCATTTAATCAAACATAAATTATAACCTAATTTGTCTAGATTGAACAAAATAAATTGTTTGCGTAGGATTTATCAATTTCATTCTACCTTCAAATTATTTCATAAACTCCAAATAATTATAACAAAACTGTCGACATCAATGCAGCCATCGTTTTTTTTTTAGAATGTCGTGCAGCCATCGTTTTCAATTAAAGGGAAATCCGCATATCATCCTACAATATTAAAATTTTTTAAGAAAATATCATCATTTAACCAAACATAAAATTATAAGCTAATTTATGTAGATTGAACAAAATAAATTGTTTGCGTAGGCTTTATCAATTTCATTCTGCATTCAAATCATTTCATAAACTCCAAATAGTTTCCATATCTTTGTAGAACAAATTTAATAATAATAATATCCAATAAAATATAATAATCATATGTATATTGCATACATAAAAAATTACTTTCTCATTTCGATTCTTCAGGCTTCATCCTGCCATATTACAATAATTAGTCCCATTGTCTTCAAACTTACAGGACATGCAGCAACCTACATGGACCTTGGACATCCAGATTATGTATGCCAAAAGTGTGACAGTATAATGTGGTATGACGAAAGAGCAGATAAATCCCATCGACCAAGGATACCAAAATATTCTCTTTGTTGCCAACAAGGGAGAGTTAGTTTGGAAAAACTCAAACAGCCGCCAGAATTACTGAAACAGCTTTTAAATTATAGAGGTGGGCGATGCTCTAATAAATTTAGAGAAAAAATCCGAGCATATAATTCTATTTTTGCATTCACATCTATGGGTGCTAAAATAGACTACACAGTGAACTTACGACCAGGTCCATATGTTTACAAAATAAGTGGTCAAAATTACCACAAAATTGGAGGACTCATACCTGAGGACGGGGAGCCACCTAAATTTGCCCAACTTTATGTCCATGACACTGAAAATGAGGTCCAACATAGGTTGCGGTCTTTAAAAGGAGGAAGCATTACAGAAGATATTGATGCAACCATTGTTCAAAACCTGAAGGATATGCTTGATCAGCATAATCGCCTTGCCCAAGCATTCAGAATGGCAAGAGATCGCCTATCTGAATCTGACACAGAAAAGGTACACATAAGATTAATTGGAACAAGATCCAACGAGTCAAGGCAGTACAATATACCCACGTCAACAGAAATTGCTGCTCTAATTGTTGGAGATTTTGGCCAATCCAATGGACAGAGAGATTTAATTAATATAGAGCATAAAAAAAAGGGGCTTCAAAAAGTGACCGAGTTACACCCACAATTCATGGCAATGCAATATCCACTGTTATTTCCATATGGCGAAGATGGATTTCACCTACATCTTTTCTATTCTGAAGATGATGAAAGGAAAAAAGGCAAAAGGAAAAAAGTAACAATGAGAGAATATTATGCTTTCCGAATACAACAAAGAATGTCTGAAGCAAATACTCTCATATCAGCTGGTCGATTATTCCAACAATATATCGTCGATGCATATACAGCTATAGAAGAAGACCGATTGCGTTGGGTTAGACAAAATCAAATAGTGTTGCGCACAGAGCTATACAAAAATGTATGCGATGCAATTGTACGTGGAGATACAATAGCTGCTGCTACTGGTAAGAGAATTGTCCTACCATCTTCTTTTACAGGTAGTCCTCGATATATGGTCCAAAACTATCAGGATGCGATGGCCATATGTAGAACTTTTGGCAATCCAGACATTTTCATGACTTTTACTGCTAATCCAAAGTGGCCAGAAATTCAATATATGCTTCGTCGAATACCAGGTCAATCTGCTGATGATAGGCCGGACATCAAGACAAGAGTTTTTAAAATGAAGCTGGACCAACTAATGAAACATGTAGTCGAAGGAAAAATATTTGGCGAAGTTATCTCAGGTAAATATCCAAATTTAAAATTTCAATGTCGTTACATTCTATTTAAGTTGGGTCTTAAACATTGGGTCTTAAACATTAGTATAACTCAAAAAATTTATCTAACATTTTTGTTTTACATTTACAATATTATAATTATCTTTATTGTTTTTATTTGCCTACTTTTACAGCCATATACACCATAGAGTTCCAAAAAAGAGGCCTACCACATGCTCACATACTCTTTTGGTTGCACCCAAATAATAAGTATCCAACAGCCCAAGATATAGATAAGATTATTAGTGCAGAAATACCCTCAAAAGAAGATGATCTACACACTTTCAACGCAGTATCACAATTTATGTTGCACGGTCCATGTGGAACTGCAAATAAAAATGCACCTTGCAATGACGGCAATGATGTTTGCAACCGCAATTTCCCTAAGAAATTTTGTGCTGAAACTATTATAGACAAGGATGGGTTTCCCACATATAGAAGAAGGGATGATGGAAGACACATAAAAAAAGGAGATGTGAATTTAGACAATCGATTTGTCGTCCCATATAATAGACATTTGTTACTAGCATTTCAAGCGCACATAAATGTTGAATGGTGCAACAAATCAAGAGCTATAAAGTACTTATTTAAGTATATTCATAAGGGCCCGATAGAGCAACTGTGTTGATAGAAGAAAATGCACCACCAAAAAAATCAACAAATCTAAATGAGATAACAAATGTGGATGAGATCAAAACATTCTTGGATTGCAGGTACGCCAAACATTGATGGTTTAATTTTTTATTTTATTTTTTCCATTTTTTAATTATTTAAAATAATGTTATCATTTGAAAATAAAATTTGATGTATCATTAGTATGCTAACAACGATACATTGACTGAATTGTACATCTATCATAAAGTGCTTTCTCATTTCACAAATGTTTTACTGAGTTTTGCTATATAGTAGACAAAACTACTTTTTCCAAATACAACTATTACCTCCTTATACAAAATGTATTACCTTAATTCAGATTTAAAATTTAATTTCCCTTATAACTTACCTAACAAATTAACTATTCAGAGTACATATAACTAAACCATCATAAATAACTCTTTCCTGTTAAAAAATATCAAATTACTTTTATTCATTAAAATATACCATTTCATTTGATTAATAATTTACATTAGTTGCTGAGAATTAAATTTTAAAAAAATATTTCATAATTTAATTAAAACTTAACAAACTTAAAAACATGTTAATTAAATGTTTTTAATATTAAATATTATTTATATACATTTTTATATAGATTCTTGATTTTTGTCACATACACACACATAAACGAAAAAATTAATATTATATGTATATATAGATTATTTATTTTTGTCACATACACACACATAAAGATTACAAATATTCTATTACAGATTTCAACTTTAACAAAAACAATATTGTAGGTATGTGTCTGCCTGTGAAGCAAGTTGGCGAATTTTCAGTTTCGATATACACTATAGAAGTACATCAGTTATGAGATTGAGCTTCCATTTACCTGGAGAAAACGCACTTTCACTAAGAGATTCAGAAAATTTATCAACAGTTATTGCAAGGGAAGGAATTCAACAAACCATGTTTACAGAATGGATGAAAATGAATTCAATTAGTTCAAAAGCACGTCAACTGACATATTCTGAGTTTCCCACAAAATTTGTTTGGGACCAACAGCAAAAATTCTGGAAAGAAAGGAAGGTTGGGAAATCAATTGGAAGAATTTATTATGCACACCCAACATGTGGTGAGAGATACTACTTGAGAATTTTGTTGAATGTTGTTCGTGGACCAAGAAGCTATGAAGATCTTAAAACAGTAGGCAACTTTACTCACCCAACATTCAAACAAGCATGTTATGCTCTTGGTCTATTGAATGATGATAAAGAGTGGAACGATGCATTGAATGAAGCTGCACAATGGGCGACAGCTCCTCAATTAAGAGATTTATTTGTTACTATTCTACTTTTTGGAGAAGTCACTAACTTAACCAAACTGTGGGAAAAAAATTGGCAAATATTATCTGATGATGTTGTCTACAAAAAAAGACGACTATTCAAACACATGGCATTGGAACTTACTGAGGAACAAATTCAATCATATTGTTTGATTGAAATTGACAAGATTTTGGTAAGGAATGGAAAGGAGCTTTCTGATTTCAATGGAATGCCATTGCCAGCTACTTCAGCATTACAAGGTATGGATAATAGACTTATTATAGAGGAGCTAAATTATAACATTAAAGAGTTAAAAAAAGAGCATGAGAGATGTATTGCATTACTGAATGACCAACAACGTGATATATATAACCAACTTATATTTGCTGTCACAACTAATATTGGTGGACTCTACTTTGTATACGGTCATGGAGGAACTGGAAAGACTTTTCTATATAACACAATAATCGCTAAGCTAAGGTCTGAGAAAAGAATAGTACTTGCTGTTGCTTCTTCAGGTAATCAAATTATCCTTTTTTTTTGCCAAATCTTCTACTCTTTCTCTGTCACAATCCTATTTATTTCAAATGCCATATATTGTCTAACTACTCTTAAATATTTGTATTCTTTATTACTCACATACGATTATATCCAATACATTTAAAATTAGTTCATAATCTAAAATAAAACATGTTCGTCGTTGATTAACTGTTTTTCCTTAATATTAATTACATCACATAACTTAAAAAATATGCCTCTCTAATTATCTTTATGCAGCAATTTATTTGTTGTAATAATTTTACCTATTTTTTTAAAATAACAAATTTCCTTACTTATTTGTAATAGGTATTGCATCACTATTACTGCCAGGTGGCAGAACAGCTCACAGTAGATTCAAAATTCCACTAGATATTTTTGATGACAGTACATGCTCAATCAAGCAAAATACTCATTTGGCTGAGTTAATCATTCAGGCAGATCTCATTATATGGGATGAAGCACCTATGACAAAAAGATTCGGTTTCGAAGCTCTTGATAGAACACTTAAAGATATTGTTGGTTACAAATATCCAGAAAATGCAACAAAACCATTTGGAGGTAAAACAGTTCTACTTGGAGGAGATTTTAGGCAAATACTTCCAGTAATGCCAAAGAGCCAGAGACATGAAATCGTACAGGCGTGTATTAACAACTCTTATTTGTGGGATTCTTGCAAAATTTATTTGTTATCAAAGAGCATGAGAGTCAATGATACTACACCATCCAGTGAACACAACGCATTGGCATCTCAATTTAATAAATGGATCATCCAAGTTGGTGATGGAAAAGTTGCAACAATTTGTAGAGATGGAGAAGATGTTCCATCATGGATAAGAATACCATCTGAATATCTTATCAAACCAAAGGATAATCCACTCAAACAAATTGTGGACAACATTTACCCAAAACTAAAAGAACATTTATGGAATGATGAATATTTCAGAGAAAGAGCAATCCTCAGTCCATTAAATGACACTGTTGATGAGATCAATAGTTATATTGTTCACCTTACTGAAGGAACAGCAAAACAATACAGAAGTTCAGACGAGATTGACAAGGCCACTGATAATATTTCAGAACAAGAGCTTATGTATCCTGTTGAATTCCTAAATTCATTAAATATTAATGGTTTCCCAAACCATTGCTTGGAGCTTAAGGAAGGAATGCCGATTATGTTGTTGAGAAATATTAATCCTGCATTAGGAATGTGCAATGGAACAAGACTACTTATCACACATCTTGGAGATTGGATACTAGAGGCAAAAATAATTACAGGATCTAATGTTGGGTCAAAAGTCCTTATCCCACGAATAGTTCTAACAGCTACTGACTCTAAGTGGCCATTCCTACTGCGTAGAAAGCAATTCCCAATAAAGATATGCTATGCAATGACAATAAACAAAAGTCAAGGACAATCATTGAAATATATGGGTTTATATTTGCCTAAACCCGTATTTAGTCATGGACAACTATATGTTGCATTATCAAGAGTCACTTCTCCAAAGGGTTTAAAAATACTCATTATTGACGGAGATGAAAACTATTTAGAGTATACTAAAAATGTTGTTTACCATGAGGTGTTTAGTAGACTTCCTCAATTTAATTACATTTGATATTACAAGTATCAACTTTTGAATAACATTCTAACCTTCGTTACACTAACTCTATTTCCAACATACACACATATTTAAAAATATTTAAACAACAAAATAATATTCAACTTTCTCACATACTGACTTTTGTAATTTTCCTTTTCAGCTTTTATTCTCATATCAAATTTTTATAATTAGTTACATTACAAAACATCCCACACAACATAACAATATCGTACAAATTATATCTTACTTAATATAAAACCTAATACTTCACAATACTATTTTAATATTATACATTATTTACATTTTTTATATAACAACCCGTGCAACGCACGGGCATTCCACTAGTTTATTCTATCAAAGATAATTTTCGTATGATTTTTTGGAAGAAAATCCTAGTTCAAAATAATTAAAAGGCATTTTTCCCATTTTTATTGCACAAGAAAGCTGAAAAAGGACCATTAAATATTCCCCGATTATTAAATAACAACTTTTATTGTCATGAATAATTAGAGGGATATTTTTATGGTGCCCAAAAATATGTGACACATTTTCAATAGGTGCACTATTATTGCATGCCCAAAAATTCAAAATTCAAATAGAAAGTACAAAGTGTCCTCAATAAGACAAAAGACCAAAAAGGAGAAGCAATTTTCCCTCCCCATTTTTGTTGTCCATGCGAATTCCCTCTCTCTCTCTCTCCACAATTTCGAATTCCCTCTCTCCCTCTCTCCACAATTTCTTCCACACTCTTCTATTGTACAATTATTCCTTAAGAATATTCTTGTACTATCCTTAATCCTACCCATTTCATACACATCCCTAATTCCCACACACTCTCATGTAGATTCATACCCTTTTTTTGTAAATGACACCATCCTCTCACACTCACTCCTTCATAAGAAATTGCAAACTTACTTAAAATAGAACATCCCATTCCTATTCTACCCTTAACCCTAATTTCACCCAAGACCATATATAAGCATACTCTCCCAAAATACAAGGAAAAAGTTCATTTTTGCACAAAAACTCTCCTTTCTCCTCTCTTGGGCGAATACTTCCTCTCTCCCTCACCTCATCTTTTTCAATTTCCTCACTCAATCATCCATCAAAACACCTTTCCTACACTAAATCTTCCATCCTTCTTGCATTCTTCTCAAAGATTCACCTTCAAATTCAAGGATCAAGTTCAAAGTTGAAGATTGAAGAGTAGATTAAAGGGGTTTTGCATTCATTCATCTCATTTCCTTCCTTATTCTAGCTTGGAGTTGAGGTATACTTTAAAACCTAGCATCATCTTCCAATTTTAGCATCAAAGATGTAAATCATCACTTCATTTTGGCATCTCATCGCATTTTAATGTCATAATGTTAGCATAGTTGTTGTTGTTGAGTGAGAGATGTATTTCAAGTATCTTGACAAACACTTTGGGAGGTTTGGGTGCTTGGAATACTTCTCTCCTTTAGAATAAATTGTGTATTGTTGTTATTTCACTCATTTCTTGTTGTTTTCATGAATAAAGTGATGATTTGAGGTTTATGTTCATTTCGCATATTAGAAAGAAGTTAGGGTTTATGAGATTTTTGATGAGTTGGTTGTCTAATCTTGCAATTACTTGGAATTGAACCTTGATTATGATGTTTGTTTGCTTAAAATTTGTTGTTCTCATGAATTTGCTTGCAAATCATGTCCTATGTTGATGATTGGCAAGAGGACTCTCACTTGTGCTTTGATGCACCCTTTAAGTGTTGAGGATTGCCTAAGAGGATTCAATTTCTTTTGTGATTCCTAGTGAACAAGAATGCAAATTTAGGTTTCCTTTCCTTACCAATTGCTTTGATTACCAAGAACAACTTATAAATTATTTTGAAATGCTCTTGGTCTTGCAAATAAGTAATTGTTTTGAAACAATTGTTGGTTTTGTGTTGACGATTTGGTAAGAGGATTTGACACCTATGCACTTGTGCATATCCCAAGTGTCAAAGATTACCTAAAGGGATTCAACACTCTAATGGCCTAAACTTGTCAATTTAGTCTTAAGACTTGCCTATGATCTTGCATGAGGCAAATACCCCTTTTAATTTATTCCTTCCATGTGGTTGGTTGAAGAAATGTATTAGACATTGATGACATCAAAAGGATACCACATGGGTGCTTATGTCTAATGTTGATGTGAAATCCTTAGGGTTTTGCAAGTGATTCATTAGAAGTTTGATATCACTTGTTCTTTGAAATGCCTTTGCCTATTCACATATTGTGTCATAAATGCCTAGTTAGGTTCATCCCATTGCCTAGCATCTTCAATAAGATGTGCAACTTAGGTTCATTTTCTTGCCCATTCATGCATTTTCGCCAAAATGTTCAACTTGGGTTCATTCTTTGCCTAACTATGTATTGTGTCATAATGTGTGTAGTCTAGGTCCATTTTCAATCAAAAGCTTTTTCAAGCATCAAAATCATTCCCTAAACAAGAATCAATCCAATTGCGAAAACTCTTCAAAATCAAACTTTGTTAGTAGTCTTGCGAAGCCTTTGCTTGCATGATTATTAACAATGAGGTACTAGTGGCGATCACTTGGAGCCTTTGCTCAATTGATCATCATGAATGCCTAATTTTCCTAAAGATTTTCACTAAATCAAAAACTTTGTTAGTAGTCTTGCGAAGCCTTTGCTTGCATGATTATTAACATGGAGTGCTAATGGTGGTCACTTGGAGCCTTTGCTCAATTGATCATCATGAAAGCTCAATTTTCACAATTAAACAAGATAAAAAACAAAAACCTTTTTCTAGACAACCCAGAACTACGTAGCTTTGAATTCTCCATCGCACCGGGAGATACGTAGGAGCGGATACTCTTCGTCAAGCACAACAAACCCAAAACATTTTTCCTTTCAAAAACCAAACACTTTTCCAAAATAAAACATTTTTCAAAAACAAGAACTACGTTGCTTTGAATTCTCCATCGCACCGGGAGATACGTAGGAGAGGATACTCTCCGTCAAGCGCGAAAACTAAAGATTTTTCATTAAGTCATTCATCAACAAAAGAGGTAAAAACAAAGCATTTTTCCGAATCAACTTTGCAAATCACATATTTAATTAAGGTAACCCTTCTTTGAAGGGACGTTATGGGGTGCTAATACCTTCCCCATACGTAATTAGACCCCCGAACCCAAATCTAATGGTTCCAAAGACCATGGCTTTCCAAAAACGGTTTTTCCGATGTTTTACCTTTAAAAAATTTTGGTGGCGACTCTAAAATCTCGTTGTGCGAAGAAAAATCCCTCCAAGGATTTTTCGGGGTGCGACGGAGGTACAGCAATGAGAGACCTAATGATGGGGGCTGCAAAGGCTACCTACTATCAAGGATGGGAGGAACAAATGAAAGCGATGAAGAAGCTGGATGTTAAAGCATGGGAGTGGCTCATGGGTGTTCCTACCAAGTTATGGTGTAAGCATGCTTTTAGTTTTTATCCCAAGTGTGATGTTTTGATGAATAATTTAGCTGAAGCTTTTAATAGTACAATTCTGGTTGCTAGAGATAGGCCAATTATTTCTATGTGTGAATGGATTAGAACATATCTAAAGGGTAGGATAACTGATTTAAGGAGGAAAGGTGGTAAATGGCAGTTTCCCATAATGCCTAAACCCATGAAGAGATTAGATAGAGATATAGAACATAGTGGGAATTGGTTACCAACATGGTCTGCTGAAGAACAATTTGAAGTAGAACACACTGCATTTGTAAATAGGTTTGTAGTGGACCTATCTAAAAGAACCTGTAGTTGTAACTACTGGCAGTTGATAGGGATACCATGTAGACATGCAATAGCTGGGATGTCTTATAAGGGTTACAAACCTATGGACTATGTTGATGAGTGTTGCAGCAGAGAGAAATATTTGGAATGCTACGATCATGGTATAAGCCCCATTAATGGCCAAAACATGTGGCCTACAATTTCGGAGGAGGAAATGTTGCCTCCACAATATAAAAGAGGTCCTGGGAGGCCCAAGAAGCTTAGAAGAAGGGAATTTGATGAAGACCCTAATGCAACCAATTTGAAGAGGAAAAATACCAAATATAGTTGTACCAAATGCAACAAATTAGGACATAATGCAAGGGGATGCAAGAGCACAGAAGTAAGTGCAGAAGCTCAGTCAAGGAAGGTATAACTTTACACTAATTACTAGCGGAATGCCCGTGCGTTGCACGGGTTATTAAAATATTTTTTTCTTAATTTTTATGAAGTTTAAAGATATCAAAATACATAAATTATAATATCTCTTATATAACTTTATCGAATATATATCTATATATTTATATGTTTTATTATAGTGGTACTATATTTTTCATTATATTTTCATGTTATTTATATTTTATATAAATTTTCTAAAAATATGTAAATGTGATATAATTTAAATACATGCATAAAAGTTCAGACATAACTTCGTTGTAGCGATTCTCAAGAATATTATAGTTTTAGTCACTTTTATTGTTAAATAGTTATATAAATTAGTTAAATATTACTTAAATATTGAATTAATAATATTTTTAAGTCAAAGTGGAAGAGAAGATAAACAAAGACTTTATAACAAAATTTGTTCAAAACATAAAATAAAAAATCAGTAAAAATTTAATAAATATCACAACGGTTTATATTCAATTGGAATATTTATTATGTATAGTTCATTTTAAATATATTTGAAGCATTTTTCTTAAATGATAATTAGTATTTTTGAGGGAAAATTATAATTAGTATGTAATGTTTTTATATAACAACTTCAATATTTTATATGAATATATTACTCATTTCCGCAACAAAGAGACAACGTACACTCATTGTTAATTCTCAAATAAAAAAATCATATAAAAAATTTAAGTAAGGAAATGAACTCTTAAAATGAATTGAAAAATTAGCACATAATTCCATAAGATTCATTACAACCCAGATATAGAGAGAAGGTTTAAGAAATGTTCCACCTTTGAGGTATAGAGGGTATTGATGGTAGGCAACATAAAAAAGGTACCACAAAAAATTCAGCACAATAATTTGAGGAATATATCCATGAGGCCAAAATTATTTTTAATACTCCAGAGAATAAAGGTACCTAGAAGTTGAAAATTAGAAATATGCTTCGATTGAAACTAAGAGAGACACAAATGCTTGTAGAAGAACAATGACAATTACAATTGAAAATAACCTATCAAAAGTTGAAACTTAGGTCCAATATGCTAGAGATTCCTTTTTTTATCTTCCTATGCATGTAATGTGACATTCACTCCCTTGACTGCACACTCTAACATTTCTCTTTGCGCACTCTACATCTTCTCGAGTGACCACTCTTTTCTAATGCTCACTTGCACATCCCATTTTTTGTTCTAAACTTTCCACCAAAATCTCTCCCCACACCATCTAAAATTTTCTTCTATAAATAGTTGTGTCTTATATATTATAACCGATTAAAACTATACATTTTCAACTTATATTTTACTAACTCGTGAATTTATGGAAACTAAGAAATGAATCACATTAATGTGAAACTCTCCACTCTCATTGCATAACACTTACTCAAAAAAAAATTTCAAAGGCCCACTCATTATTTCTTAGTTCAATAAAATTTGATTAAATTGTATGTCAATATAATATGTTGAAGTTATTTTATATAATTACAATAAATATAAAAGCACATATATAAACTTATGAAATATAAGTTAAAGAAACGTATCAATAATTTATTAAAAAAGAAACAAATACATACCTTAAATATAAAAATAAAATACAATAGTTAATAAAATTTTTTTTAAATATATGATGAATTATTTAAATCTCTACCTCTTTCACTCATATTATACTAACTCATTCGTTTATTGATAATTAATGAAATAATTTATACTAATTTGAAACTGTAATCTTTCAATAAGCAGACATAATTTATCAAAATATAGAAACTTGTTTACAGATGATATTATATTATACGTAACTATATTGTTAGTTTTTATTATCAACCTCTATATTTTCACTCAATTATGTGTTTCCATTAAAATTAAAACCTTCTTTATGTCAATACGTTAGTGGCAGTTATGTGTCCCCATTAAAACTAAAACCTTCTTTATGTTTAAATTATAAGTAAATATTTTTATACATAAAAACCTTGAGAAGCATTGTGGAATCTCATTTGGATACAGTAAGAAAACATTACATTATAATTGGAAAGAGAATAAAATTTAAATACAAAATGGAACCCAAAGCAATATTAATCCATACCTTATATACATTGTAATAGACATGAAAGATGAAGAAAACTTACTTACAATCTCTTTAATTGAAATTGTAATTTTATACAAATAATAACAAATTGAATTTATATATATATATATATATATATATATATATATATATATATATATATATATGAGAACATTAGGAGGTTTTAAGAAACTATTATATATTATATTATATTATAATCTGTTAAATAATTTTTTTTTGTTAATTGGTTTTATCAATTTCTATATTCCAATAAGAAAAATATCATTTTCATATTAATATAAAAATAATTAAATAATATTCCACTAAAATCATCATTAAAGTAGTGCCAATTATGTGCTTTCATTAAAATTAATGTCTTCTTTATGAGGAAATTTTAAATAAATATTTTAATAAATAAATTCATGAGAATCATTGTGGAGGCTCCATTGAGTTTCCTTTACACATATATATAGATAAATTTGTAGAATTTTGTGGTCTTAAATTACACAAAAAAAAGAATTTTAATAAATCAGAATTATAAATTAATAGTTTAATAGTTATTAGTGTATTGACACAAAAATAAAAAATTAATTAATAATAGATGGAAGTTGAATAGTTAGCAATTGATTGTTTTCATTAAAGTTAAACTCTTCTTTATGTCTAAATCATATATACATATTTTAATATATAAAAATCTTGAGATAAATTGTGGAGCTTCCTTTGGGGTTTCCTTTATATATAGATATATAGATAGATGGTGTGGCTATTTAGTGGCTGAATTCTAAAACGGTCGTATGAATTAAAGATAAATTATATCAAATAAAAAAATTAATAATACGTAGGATGGGAGAAATTTTTGTTTGGTTAGGTGACTATTCATTTCATGGCCATAACCTTCTAAAGAAAATGACCAAATAAATTATAAAACTGTTTTATTATCAATGCTCATAAGGTCCTTGTTTTTATATATATGTCTTTGGGTTACCGTAAATGCCAAAAGCATTGATTTTTTTAGGGTTCTTTCACAATAACTAATTTGTTTTGATGGGATTATAATAACTAAATTTAAAAATTATATATATATATATATATATATATATATATATATATATATATTTGAAGTTAAATATATAGTATAATTATAATAAACTTTCCTTTCAACTTATAAATTTTAATAAATATATACAGATTATTTTTTGTGTTTTATGACCTAATTATATAAGAAATGATCTATATATACAATTTAAGTTATTTTAGGTTAATTTTTTAATAACTAAATTTAAAAAATATATGTTCGAACTTAAACTTTAAGATTTCCATAAAGTTTGATTTCAACTTATATACATCAATTTTTGTAATTATACTCCATCATAGTTTCCCTAATATATATATTTAAAAAATACATATATAAATTATTAATAAATATTAATACAAATAGAAATAATGAGAAGTATTGTGAGCTTCCATCCAAGAATAATATTCCAATAAATCATCATTCAATAAGTTATAGTGTGTAATTATGTGTTTTCACTATATCTAATTAAAAGCTAAAATTAAAGTCACTTATTTACATTATAAATATATATTAATATAAATAAAAATTGTGAGAAGCAATGTGGAGGCTCCATTGGGGTCTCCTTTACATATATATATATATATATATATATAGATGCCAATTAATTTCTGTTTTTATAATTTATGTTGTAACTTCAATTAATTTCTGTTTAATTACTTGCTGCATTTTAGAGGAAGCCAAAGAAACAGAGAACAGATGCAGTCCCTGATGCTGCTGCACAACAAGTGCCTAATGCTGCTGCATAACAAGTGCCTAATGCTGATGCACCAGTCGATATTGCTGCTGCACCAGTCCTTAATGCTACTCCACCAGTCCATATTGCTGCAAAGGTAAGAGGAAGGAGTAAACAACCACTTAGACGGAAGCTGTAACACCCCTTTTCTACCCGGAAAATTTTCGACAAAAATCAGAGTTTTCAAAACGTTTGCAATACACCCACAAGGGATGCTACACTTACACCGTTAAACATCACACGCCAATAAATAAGTTTCACCATTAAAAATAGTGCAACACCTAGCACGTCATAATATCAACAAGCAGCGGAATAAAATCAAGGTTCAATTAAATAGTTATACATCACCATAAAACTGCAAAAATTAAAATAATAGAAACGCTAATAAAGCCTAGTGTTCATTCCCCCCGAGTGCTACGTATCAGAGCGACGACACCTGACTCGACTAGCGAAGGTAGATATGCCCTCACTCACAATCACCTGCACGTTACCAACATAGGGGTAACATTCAAACAGAAGGGGTGAGATATCTAACATTATAATAGCATATATGATAGGCAATATGCTAGAGTACAACACTATATCAACCGCTTCACAACAACATCAATTAATAAATCACCAATAGTCATCATTAACATCATGAGTAATTATATGAGATGCAACCCACGCCAACGGGCATATGCATATGGTACCAATCATCACCAATAAAATAGCCACTATGGGCAACATCACCTATATGAGCATCACCATCATCACCTATAGCTCCAACGGTCGAAGCCACCATTACCAATTAATGCATATGCAATATATGCGACACCATGAACAATGCACTAAACAATTAATTACAGCAGACATTTAATTAACACAACATCACCAATATCACCAAGTGGTCATAGACCCATCACCTTAGCCCATGAAATAGGCACATCACCTGTTACGACATCACCAATAGCACCAAAAATCACCGACACCAAAACACCAATAGATTTATAACAAACAACACGTTTATTTTACAGTGACAGCAACACCATTTTTACAACAACAACACCTTTATTTTACAGTGACAGCAACACCATTTTTACAACAACAGCACCTTTATTTTACAGTGACAACAACACCATTTTTGGAAAGATAGCAACATTTGGTCACTGTGACAACAACACCAAATTTTCAGAAAAACAGCAAACATTGTTCACTGTGACAGCAACATTGTTTTTCAGGAAAACAGCAACAGTAACAAGACTTGGCGCTTAGCAACAGGGCGCCTAGCAGCAACACAGAAAATGGCGGCCAGGAGCAGAGCGCCTAGCACCACATCATCAGGAACAGATTTGGCGCCCAGCAGCAGGGCACCTGACCCAATAGGCAACACAGCAGACTTGGCGCCCAGGAGCAGGGCGCCTGAGACCACAACAACAACCTCATACCGGGCGCCCAGCAACAGGGCGCCTGAGACAGCAACAATAACATCAGGCTTGGCACCCAGCAACAGAGCGCCTGGAAACACAGACAACACAGCAACCTTGGCGCCCAGCAACAGGGCGCCTGGCAACACAGTGGCACAAAACGCAACATCACAGGAATTGGCGCCCAGGAGCAACACATGGCGCAACACAACGCCCATGGCGCCCCTGCGCCAAGACAGGATCATCAGACACGACGCCCATGGCGCCCAGGAGGAAGGCAGCAACAACGCAACATAGACAACAAGGCGCCCATAGCGCCCAGCACCAGGGCGCGCAACACCAACACCAACAATGGCGCCCAAGGCGCCCATGAACCAGAATTTTCAGATTTTTACCAATTTTAGTCCTCAACCCCAAACACCATCATCATGAATATAAAATCAAATATGATCAAACAACAAACAACAATCATCAAACAACATGATCATGGCATCATAGAGCCTAATCCCCACATAAACCCCATCATACCCCCTATTATATTGAAAGAACCTCACCCTTACCTTAGATTTGCCGAATTAGAAACCTCCTTGCATGAAAACACCAAGTAACCACAGCAACAATGGCGCCCCTCCTCTTCTCTCCTAGTGCGCCGTCCCCTCTCTCTTTCTCTCTTCTCCTCTTCGCAAGTTTTCTTTCTTTTCCCTTCTCCAAATGCGAATTGACTAACCCTAGCTAACACCTTCCTTCATGCGCCTAAGCCTTGGGCTCGTGGATCACGGGCCCCCGTCCACTAATCAGCTAATTACTAGGCACCACTCCTTAATTTGCATAAAACATCATTTGATTAATTATTAAATGAAGCCATTCTAATAAAATACCTAAATAATTTAATTAAATAAATAATTAAATTATTTGGGCGTTACAGAAGCTGCCAATCAAAAAAGGATCTGCACCAATAGTGACTTCAGAAGCTGCCACTGCAACAAGAGTGACTGCAGAAGCTGCCCCTGCAACAAGAGTGACTGCAGAAGCTGCCACTGCAACAACAGTGACTGCAGAAGCTGCCACTGCAACAACAGTGACTGCAGAAGCTGCCACTGCAACAACACTGATTGCAGAAGCTGCCACTGCAACCACAGTGACTGCAGAAGCTGCTACTGCACATAGTTCAAACGCTGCTGCTGATTATGGAGGTGATTTAACCCAAGAGTCAGGAAGAGGAAGAGCATATCCAAGACTCGCCAAGACTAGAGTGAAGAAGTTGTTTCAATATTAGGAGATTTAGTGATTTCTATTGTAATGTAATGACAGTATTTTGGTATTTTAATGACAGTATTTTGGTATCACACGTATTGTAAGGATGTGTTTGAACTATTTTGGTATCACACGTATTGTAATGAGAGTATTTTGGTTCAATTCTGTTTGTAAATAACTGCAATTCTGTTTGTAAAAAACTGTAAGGTTCTGGTTCAAGTAAAAACTTGATTCTGGTTCAATTGAAAACTTGATTCTGGTTCAATTAAAAAACTTGATTCTGGTTCAATTAAAACTGTAAGGTTCTGTAATTCTGGTTCTGCAGACAAACTAATGATTCTGATTCAATTAAAAAGCAAACAAACTTCCATTAATAACTTGATTCAAATTACAAACACTAATGATCAAACCAACATAACCAACAACAAATCCTAGGAGACTAATTTCCATTAACCAAAACAACATAAACAGCAAACAGAACCCATGATAAAATCAAGACAAATTGAACCCCTTGAAACCTAGATGTAAGCCCCTTAATCCCTTGCCTCTCATTTGCTAATTTTGTCTTCAGATTTTCTTTCTCTTTGGTGCTTGCTTCAATTAACTTCTCAGCATAATGACAAGTTTTGCAGCTTTGAATTTCTGACAAGCTTGCTTCCATTGAAGGAGAATCCATGAGAGTTGTAAAACGTGCTTCACTTAGTTCATCATCCCACACAAATAATTTGCAACTGTCTTTTAACATCTACAATGGAAAAAACGCAGTTACAGTGAAACACTGAGAGGAACAACAATGAATATTACAATTAGTTAACAACATACCCAGTGGAGGCACTTCCAATAGGGGCGTCCTGGGTTTTGTGCAGATCCAGAAATGTAGAACTTCATCGTATTCCCACATGGACAAACTGGAAGTCGTCTTCTGCGAATTGGTGCATTTGATGAAGAACCTTCACTGTGCGTATTCATGGAGAAGAGAAGAGATGAACAGAAACGAATGGAGAAAAGAAACGAAGGGAAGAATTGAAACGAAGGGAAGAAGAAGAAGAAGAAGAAGGGAACTTCTAGGGTTTTTTAATGACGTGGCAAGCCCATTTGGCAATTAAAAATGCCAAATCAGATTGTTCACTGACACATAGGCACAGTTGTAACAGAGGAACTAATAGAAGGGCTAACGCCAAAATGGTGATATTTGCAAGGTGTTTTTTTAAAAAAAAAATTTTTGCAGGGGGTAAAAGCAAAACACCCCCCTATTTGCAGGTTGTAAAAACGTATTTAAACCTTGAATTTTTAAGTAAAAATAATTTTGGAATTTTTGCAAGCGGTATCGCTTTTTTTGACAATTGGTAGAGGTTAAATTACTTGGGTTTAGTAGTTTGTGTAGATTATAGTAAATAGTAAATTCTACATAATTTGATATTAATTTAATTAATTTTATGTAATTACTGATTTTTTTCAAAAAATATATTAAAAAAAAAATTGGAAGTGGGTTGTTTGATTATGTTGATAGTAGAGAGAAGTGGAAAGGGTGAGAGAGGGGAAAGAGAAAAGTAGGTTTTAAAGTGAAATAACAAATTAAAAGATGATGTGAAAATGGGACCCACTAATGATAAAAGTGAGTGAGAGAAAAAAAGTGAGGAAATAATTTGTAATGACATTTTTGTCCTTACGGTTGAGATAAAAGTGGGGGATAATTTAGTATTTTTGATAGTGGGTTGTTGTTTGTATATATTGATAGTAGAAATAGATTGCTCCCATGCGGTTGACGAAAAAAAAGTGGATGAGATTTAATTATTGATTTTTTTAGGAAAAATAATTTTGAAATTTTTGCAGGAAAAAGTGGAGTTTTTTTATATATTGATGTAATGTAATTACGGAATTTTTACAAATAACAAATTAAAAAAAATTGGTAGTGGGTTGTTTGATTATATTGATAGTAGAGAGAAGTGGAAAGAGTGAGAGAGAGAGAGAGGAAAGAGAAAAATAGGTTTTAAAGTGAAATAAAAAATTAAAAGATGATGTGAAAGTGGGACCCACTAATGATAAAAGTGAGTGAGAGAAAAAAGTGAGAGGAAATAATTTGAAATGACATTTTTATCCTTAGAATTGAAATAAAAGTGATGGATAATTTAGTATTTTTGGTAGTGAGTTGTTTGTATATATTGATATTGATTCTAGAGTTCTAGCATGACCCACCACCAGAGGTAGTGCACGTGCCACATAGATTACAATTTTAGAACAAAGAGTTTTAGGGTTTTGTCGTTTTTCTTTTGGGGTTGCGTGACAAACTAGCAGTAGAGGAAGCCTTTAAGCATAGATAGTGGAGGTTAGGGGATAAGATAGTGTTTACACCAAAAATAGATAGTTGGATCCACCACTAGTGGAAAAAAGACATTTAGCGTCGGTTAAGTTGGACATTTAGCGTCGGTTATCGCCCGACGCTAAATCGCCCGATGCTAATTGTCATACATTTAGCATCGGTTATTTAACCGACGCTAAATGTCACATTTAGCATCGGGTGTTCAAATAACCGATGCTAAATGTCCATTTCATCACTGTTTTTGCTCTGAAAATGACATTTAGCATCGGTTATTTGAAACAACCGATGCTAAATGTCCTGAAAAATGACATTTAGCATCGGCTGTTTGAAACAACCGATGCTAAATGTCCTGAAAAATGACATTTAGCATCGGGTGTTTGAAACAACCGATGCTAAATGTCCTGAAAGTGACATTTAGCATCGGTTGTTCCAAATAACCGATGCTAAAAGTCATTTTTGATAAAAAAAATGACATTTAGCATCGGGTGTTTGAAACAACCGATGCTAAATGTCCTAAAAGTGACATTTAGCATCGGTTGTTCCAAATAACCGATGCTAAAAGTCATTTTTGATAAAAAAAATGACATTTAGCATCGCTTGTTTCAAACAACCGATGCTAAATGTCATTTTCTTGATAAAAAAAAGACATTTAGCATCGCTTGTTTGAAACAAGTGATGCTAAATGTCTAATTTCTTTTTATACATGCCTCACAAACATCAATTCTGAAATATACCCAAAGGCAAAAAAGCAATCTTTCCAATACTGTCATATCCAATACAGCATCTTAACTTCAATATGGATGATATATTCAAGAACTATCTGAAGTTATCTCATTAGAGTGAAATACATGAAAAAATGACAAAATAAATAAATGCAAACAGAAGAGTTTGCTAAGTCATAAATAGAATTGGAAAAGAAAATGCAAGCAGTGTCATGAACAACTGACACTCTGCCAATGCATTTACACAGGTGAAAACTCTCCTGCAGGAACTGATCTCTTGATAAGTTTATTCCATGACTCATTCGTCTCTGTGATGACCTTAAGTGCGTAATCCTGTTTGCAACAAATAAGTTTAGACAGAATTAGTGGAGTCAAAATGAGGCCATGCGCACCTTAACATTGATCATGATAAAACTACAGTAGATAAATGCCTTGCTTATATCTCTTGTTACTAATATACTTAACTAAAAAAGTAAAAGCTCTTCACTGAAACAGAATACAGTTAGAAGGACAATAATTTAATTAACAAGAACAAGAACCAACAAATAATTTAAAAGAACATGTAAACTGATAACTATCATAAAGTTCAAAACAGAATAAAGAATTTATGAGGATAACTGGAGCAAGACAATTAGGCAGTAAAAGTACCTTATTTACTGCCTTGTTGTCAAGACCAAATCTATTAGCAGGCTTCCCATCAGGTATCTTGTAGTCTCTGAACCAGTCCCTAATTGCAGGAGCTGAAGCATTAGCAGGGAAGAAGGCCTGAAAATGAAACCATAAAAACATTCAGTTAACTATGTAATGAAAGAAGCACAAAATTGCATAGCTAATTAGTCTGAAAATGAAACCATAAAAACATTCAGTTAACTATGTACTTGATGTGAGAACGATAATGACATTAACATTTACTGTAACACTCAGATTAAGGGAAAATTAGTCAGCAAAAGGGAACTGGGTTGAAATGCTGAAGGGAATTATGATGGCTTATAGTATTTTGTGGGTACAAATGGCATTTTTGTGACAACTCCTTCATTGGCTTTTCCTCTAATAATGATCTTTACTTTGGTACCTGCCTTATGCAATCCAGATTTGACATACCCCATAGCTATGTTCTTCTTGAGACAAGGACTGAATCCACCACTAGTGACTTCTCCAATGTTGTTGCCACCTTCATCTTGAATCTCACTGTGGCTTCTAGGAGGTGGACCGGAAGAAATGAAACCGACACGCCTAATGGAAGGACCGTCTTGAAGCTGTTTCAGGATAACATCAGCTCCTAGAAAACCACCTTCTGCTCTCCTTCGCTTCCCTATGGCCCACGTGAGTCCAGCCTCAACAGGTGTAATGTGCTGTTCCATGTCATTGCCATATAAGCACAATCCGGCTTCAAGTCGTAGACTATCTCTAGCACCTAGTCCTGTCAATCTTATCTTCCCTTCAGATTTTTGAAGTATTGCCTTAGCAAGATCTAGTGCATGCTCTGAAGGAACTGAGATCTCAAATCCATCTTCCCCAGTGTACCTGAAAGTCTCATTGAAGAGTATGTTATTATGCATTGTACAAACAAAGGAATTAGGCTAATGACACAAACATGTAAAATAACATAATCAGAGGTGATCATGAATTGGATTGAGTCTTTTTTGAGAGAAGAAAACATTAGCATCTGTCAATTTCCTTATTTTACCAACAAATCTATTGCTCTAAATCCAAATCGAATCCTATCTAATTAAACCAATGTTATTTGGACTGGACTGATTTTTGTTTTCCTTTAGTTTCTTCAGAAATAGTATATAACTCAGATGAACATTGAAAATTGCTAGATTTGGTAGAAGAAATCAAGAAAACCACACCAAAAAGAAAAAAAGAAAGAAAAAAGCATACCCTGTACGTGTGAGAAAGCACTGGGAGCCATTGATGTCCAACACACGGAACATCCCAAAGTATAGCTTGCTCAAATCCTCTTTGGTCAGGTGTTGAAGGGTAGGGGCAGCAAGAGGACCCTGCTCCATAGATAGGAAGAAAATTTTATTGATGTTAGAGTGAGAAACAGTTCATTAATTTCAAAGTCCCTCAATTCATTTGTCAAATTTAACATAAGTACAAATCACTTGAAGAAGTGAACCATAACCGTTTAATCACCACAGTAGACAAAGTAATATACAAGAGTGTGATAAATGACCTGAAGAGCAAGTAGTGATCTCTCATCATGGATGTGCCATGAGACATCACCACCTTTAGCCTTGAATGCCTTCATATGCTCCTCAATATGAGCCAAATCTTTATCTCTACACCCAGCATTCACAACCAAGTAAATGTGATCATCAGTCACCTTAGTAATCACAGAATCATCGATAGCACCTCCATTTTCATTAGTGAAAACAGTCAATGTCCCATTTCCATGAGCAAGCCCAGCAACATCAGCAATGACTAGCTTCTCAAGGAATGAAACAGCATCCTTTCCCTTGAGGCTTAAGCCACACATGTGAGAAACATCAAAAAGGCTACCATTCTCCCTGCAGTTTAAGGTTGAGTCCATGATAGAGTCCTTGTATTGGATAGGCATGCTCCAACCGGCAAATGGAACCATCTTACCACCATTAGTAACATGGAAATCATAGAGAGCTGTCTTTTTCAGCTCAGCTTCTGAAGCAAAACATCGACGAACAACAGCCTTCTTATCTCCATGAGCAAGACGGCGAGTGATTGATTGACCAAGTTGCCACAAGCCCCCTCTCATTTTCTAAGCAAGATATATTGACCCACTGCAGTGGTAACAATTTTAGAATTTAATTTCATTGTATAAAAATCATATCATGTATGTATGTATAGTATAGGAACTAAGAAGTATGGCTGTCACACAAGTCATTTCTAGTATAATGAAAATGAGCCAAAATTTCAGTTTCGAAACTGAAACAAGATAGTATATCATATGATTGCATTGCTGGCAGATACAAAAAAGAGACTAGCAAGATTCCTAAAAAATACGTGAGTAATTCCAGTTGCTCACTTGAATCAGTTGTGACCACACTCAAACAACGAAACAAAGTTCAATTAAAAAACATTTGTAGGTCATATTCTAGAGAAAAGGTATATGACAGTAAATCTTAATCCAGGAATTTTGCATACTCAAATTGAATCAAAATATTAATGTAACGCGGGAAACGAAATATGACACGGATAATAAATCATATGATGTACATTGTTTTGTGTTGTAAGGAAGCAAAAGTGACGATGAGAATTGAGAACATACCATGAGAAGGTTGCCAACATTCATGATGTCTCTTCAGCGTTTTAGGGTTTCATGAGGAAGAGGGCTGAGGACGAGAGATGATGGTGGCAGCTTCTATTTTAATGGGAGATTTCAGATGAAGGAGAGAGTTCAGAGAATGAGTGAGTTAGGCAACAGCTAGCAAGCGATGACAGCGAGCAAACAACGGTGACGGCGGCGATGTTGATTTTCAGTGTTCTCCTTTCTTTCTCTCCAGCGTTTTAGGGTTTCACGAGGAAGAGGGCTGAGAACGAGAGATGATGGTGGGAGGCGACGGCGAGATCCAGCAAGAGACGACGACGATGAGCAAGAGACGACGACGGCGAGGCAACAGCGACTGCGAGCGAGCGATGACAACCAGCAAACAACAGTGACGGCGACGATGTTGATCTTCAACGTTTTTGATTTAATTTATGGGTTTCGCGAGGATGAGGACTGAGAACGAGAGAGTTGAGAACTGTGAAGAGAGGGATGAGAGTGAAGAGAGGGAGAGAGATGAGAACGGTGGAGAGCTGAGAGGGAGACGGTGAAGAGAGTGAAGAGAGGTAGAGAGTGAACGCGAGAGATATGCGAGAGAGAAGTTGGGAAAAAAATAAAAGGGACATTTAGTGTCGGGTGTTTAAACACCCGATGCTAAATACACACATATGCTTTTAGCTAAAAGTCTGACGCATATACTTTTAGCATCGGTTGTTTAAACAACTGATGCTAAATGTCTCACGCAAATACACTTTTAGCATCGGTTGTTTAAACAACCGATGCTAAATGTCCGACGCATATACTTTTAGCATCGGTTGTTTAAACACCCGATGCTAAATGTAGGCGCGAAAACTAAAAACTTCAATTTAATTACAAATTTGCCACCGCGTCTACATTTAGCATCGGTTGTTCAAACAACCGATGCTAAATGATGCTTTTTAATGTCTATTTTCCACTAGTGCACTTGGCTGGCTAAAGGAGAAGTCGATGACTAATCGGCTAGCCGCGCTGATCACTATCGGTAAAATGCAAAATTAGCCATTTAAGCTCTAACTGACTATATATGACCACACGCTAAGATAAGCAGTTGAGAAGCCCACTCGACTGACGTAGAATAAGTCGAGGCTAGACTCGACTGAGGCACATCGGTTAAACGTGGCTGCTAATTCTGTAAATGCTTGGAGGTTGTTATTGGTCTTAATGGGTTCATACAACTGTTTATTAAACTAGCACCTTGACCCGTGCGCTGCACGGGATAAAAACTCTAGTTAATATAGAATTGTTGTTGGGTAATTTTTTTTCTTAAATTGCAACATGAAAAAACATTGTTTAAATTGAAGGTAAATATGAATTAAAAAAATATGTAATAAAAAAAAAAGAGATTGCAAACTTAAAAACTAAAATAGAGTGTGTACATTTGTCACGAAATTATCTTTCTTCACCAAATCGATTATTGAAGAATGAACTCTGAGTATTTGAGCGGTTAATTTTTTTCGAACACTAAAGTACCCCAAAACATGCTGCTTAGCATCACACTTTACGTATTTTGTCATAAATAATATATTTTCCACCAAATCGGTTATTGAGGCACAAAAAGGCATATCTGAATACTTGAATTTTTTTACGAATAATAATGCATCAAAAACACACTTTTTAGCATCGCACTTTACATATTTTGTTTTGAAATTATTTTTTTCACCAAACCAAGGGGAACAAACTTTGCGTATTCGAACAGTTAAATTTTTTTCGATATTGAGGAATGAACTTTGGGTAATTGAACGGTTAATTTTTTTTCAAACACTAAAGTATCTCAAAACACCCTACTTAGCATCACACTTTACGTACTTTGTCACGAAATTATATATTTTTTTCATCAAAGTGGTTAGTGAGGCACAAATTTTGCATATTTGAATAGTTGGATTTTTTTGCGGACCCTAAAGCATCAAAAAACACACTATTGTGAACACTAAAGTATCCAAAAACACACTACTTAGTATCGTACTTTACATAAATATGTTATGGATTTTTTTTCACCAAACAGGTTATTGAGGGACAAACTCTCTGTATTTGACTAGTTAATTTCTTTTTGACCGCTTAAGTACCCCAAAACACACTGTTTTGCATTCCACTTTACGTATTTTATTATAAAATTACTATTTCCTTTCAACAAACCAGTTATTGAGGAACAAACTTTGCGTATATGAGCAACTCAATTTTTTTCAGACTCTAAAGCACCTCAAAACACACTGGCTAGCATCACACTTTACATAATTTATCACGAAATTAATTTTTATTTTTCTCGTATTTATAGATCCAATTTTTTTTCCTAAATATTAATGTACTCTTAAAAATGAAAATATGAAGAAAGAGTGGGTGGGGGGGGTTAGGGGGGAGTGGAATTTTGGCGCCAAAAGGGGGGGGGTTAAAATTTGATGGATATTATAATTCAAACATAAGTAATAGTCCATGGAAATAAGGTAGCATAGTAATTTATAATTCAAACATAAGTAATTCAAACAGTTAATTTTTTTAAAAAATCAACACACAAATGAAATTGATCCATTAAAATATAGACAACAAATGATAATCAAATAACTTTTAGAGTAACACATTATCACATTACATAAGATCTCAGACAACAACACTCTACATAACATATTTGAATAGATGAATATTTTTTACGAACACTAAATTATAAAAAAACACACTACTTAGCATCAAACTTTACATATTTTGTCTTGAATTTTTTTCACCAATATAAATTTTGCGCATTCAGATAGATAATTTTTTTCACGGTATTGAGCACTGGACGTTGACCATTTGAATGGTTAGTTTTTTTTACGAACACTAAAGTATAAAAAAAACACACTACTTAGCATCAAAAATAACTTTACGTAATTTGTTGCGAAATTAATTTTCATTTTCACTAATCTGATTATGGAGGAATCAATTTCCGCTATTTGAACCATAAAGTACCCTTAAAATATAAAATTACGAATGTTGCATAGAATGAAAAGAATGTAGTTAGTGACACAAATGAAATTGGTCCATTAAAATATAGACAACAAATGATAATCAAGTAAGTCATTATCACATTACATAAAAGTTCTTTTTTTTTCAACAAACAGGTTACTAAGGAACAAAATCTGCATATTTGAACAGTTAATTTTTTTCCCGACCGCTTAAGAACCCCAAAACACACTGTTTTGCATTACTATTTCCTTTGAACAGCTAATTTTTTTAGGGCTAAAGTGCTCCTGGGGTCCCTTATCTTTATTTAAAGTAACGAATTAGTCCTTTATATTTTTTTTGTCCCAAATAAGTCCTTTATCTTTCAAATTTTTGACAGATAAATCCTTTTCTGTTAATAGTGCTGATTTATGTGTCAAAAAAAAGGATTTATGTGTTAAAAATTTGAAACATAAAGGACTGATTTGGGACAGAAAAGGATTTATGTGTCAAAAATTTAAAACATAAAGGATTGATTTGGGACAAAAAAAAGATAAAGGACCAAATCGTTACTTTAAATAAAGATAAGGGACCCCGGGAGCACTTTAGCCTTTTTTTAGACTCTAAATTACCTTAAAACACAGTGGCTAGCATCACACTTTACATAATTTATCAGGAAATTAATTTTCATTTTTCACCAATCCGATTATTGAGGAACAAACTTCATCTATTTATAGATTTATTTTTTTTTCTTAAATTTAAATGTATTCTTAAAAAATGAAAATATAAAAAATGAGAAGAAAAAAAAGAGGGGGGGAGGGGGGGTTGGATGTTTGGCGCCAAAGGAGGGAGGGAGGGGGAAAGTTGGAGCAAAGTGGGGGGAGAGCCCACCTCATTGATGATGTCACACACCATTAGGATGTATATTTTAAGATGCCCCAAGTTATTATTATATCATTTATGAAAGAAATATAATGGAAAATGCCAAGTCAAGCTACGGTAAGTCGGTAACCACCTTCCTACATTTATGGAAAGTGGGCATGAGGAATTAACCATATGGAATCAAGGCTAAGCACGTACACCCACCCCCTAGAAAATAGGAATATGGAGAGCATGGGCAACATGGTGATTAATTACCATTTTAGTGGATTTTTGGCTTATACCGACGAGAGCACCCAAAACGAACACCTAGAAACCCAACAAACTTCTTACCAACACCAAGTAAAGCCTATCCAAACATTTGAGCAAAGGCTACACCAGGGCAACAGGTCAACCAGCACACCTTCTTGAAACAATACACCTTGAACAGAACAGTCTAAAAAAACAGCAGCAAACACACAAAGCAAACAAAGTATTAAACAAAACACCAAGCCAGAAAGAAAGAATATCCAATACCACAACATCGACCAAAAACCGAGATACCCAAGATATCATAAGAAACAATAGACAAAACATGAAATTGTCTCAACGCAAACACCTCACGGAAGTTATGTGGAATCCGACCAGTGTGAAGCAAGAAACAAACCCAAAAAGAAGAAGCACCAGAAAAATGAACGAACACCCACCCACACAAAACACGCCGAAAGACGAGCACCGAAAGTCGAACACCAAACACACACCTCTTGCAGACGAGAGCAAGACCCTCCTCAAGAAAATCTAGAAAAAACCGATCCCTTCGGCAAGTGAAGAAAAATCAGCAGTGTAGTACAACCCGGGAGGCATGAAACAACACCTAATCTCGAAGAACAACACCTTGTGGGTGCACATATTTTATGGAGCTTGTTCACTATCAATATTGACCGAACACTCTAACTTGACGCATGTTTAAGCTAGATGTAATTCGTATGAACTGACTGATGCTTGTTTGGTTAATTTATGATCAATCAAGAATTATGGAACCTTGCACGAATCTTTCTTATAAAACCAATGATGAATCCAAGAAACACACCTAGAACCAATGTATTGGTTGTTCCTCATTAATGAATCCTTCCTTTAATTCAAATCTACTTTCATAACAAACCAACCTCCTAATTTATTTTTGTTGTTATTTTCAGTTCTTGATTCGGTAATCATTAATTTAGATCCTTGGGAAACCACCAAGGTCCCTGCATTGTTACTACATTCCTTGATATACAACCAACATGCTGAAATATCTTGTGTTTTCATTAAATAAATCAAGATAAATCAAAGTTGTGGTGTCCGGTTTCACATAGAACCCGTTTTTCGATTTTTTATTTTCTATTATTCTGAACTCGAATGATGACTCTCAAAATCAGTTTAGGGCTTCATCAAGTCATTGTTATATTAAAAGAAAGAATACAAAAGAGAGTCCAAGAGGTCACTAGACCAATACCCTTGCCAAGAAAAGAAAATTAAAATCAAAGCAATAATAAGGAGCCTCTAAATTGTTACGGCGAAAGACCAATATCCTAGAGACAAATTACAAGGAGATTAAAAGGAATTATTTACATTAGTCAAATTAAAAAGGGAAAGACATAATTTACTCTAGGACGGGTATTATAATCTATAATTTTTTGGACCAGTTTTTTTTTTGCCAAAATTTCTTCTTTTGGGTTTTGGACACAAGAAGTTCAAAATTATTATCTTGCACAATTCTTCTTTGGGTATCGGTAGCCATAAGATCAGCAACATCATCTAACACATCACCCTCAAATTTTCCTAAGATTCTTATGTCAGATGCTACCACTAGGTTAAAAGTAGCATTAGACATTGAGGCATTTAGGAATCTATCCTAGTAGTATGAGATTGAGTACTAGATGATGAGTCAATAGAATCACTCCAACAACAACTAGCAACGTTCATATCATTGACTATATTGGCGTTAGAGTGAACATCAAGATAAATTTCATATTACTACCACTAAAAAAAAAAACTTATTAGCGAGGGAATTAGCGAGGGAATTTTTAGTCCCTCGCTAATTCAGTCATTAGCGATGGAATTTTGTGTCCCTCGCTAATTAGCGACAGAATTTTCAGTCCCTCGCTAATTCCCTCACTAATTTCTGACAGTTTTCAGATCATAGGGCTCCGTGCAGGTGATTAGCGACGGAATTTTCAGTCCCTCGCTAATTTCTGACAGTTTTCAGATCATAGGGCTCCGTGCAGGTGATTAGCGACGGAATTTTCAGTCCCTCGCAAATTTTTTGACTTTTCAGCTTATTTATCCTCTCACACACACTCTTCTCTCCTACTCTCGTCAGACTCTTCACTCTTCTCTCTTCTTCTCTCCCACCTTCCCATAACTTCCACCACCACACCACCGCCATCACCTCCTCTCATCCTCACCCTCTCTCTCTCACTCTCTCTTTCTCCCTTATTCTTCTCCTTCTCTCACCACCACCATAAACTCCTCTCCTCTTCCTCTCCTCTCTCCACCTACGAATTCCTCTTCTCCACCTACAAATTTCTTTCCTCTTTCTCTCTTCTTCACTCCACCTTCCACCACCACCACCACCGGAGCTCCTCTTCCTCTCCTCCCCCCTCTCTCTCTTACGATTTCCCCTTTCCCTCTTCTTCTCTCCACCTTTTTTCACCACACCACCACCCTCTTCTCCTCTTCACCTTCTTCCTCTCCACCACCACCACCACCACAACCACAAATAATAAATATATAAAAAAACATTAATAATATAATAGTTTTTTGACAGCATTAATAATAAATATATAAAAAAAACAAGCCATTCAGCACTGGACACGTGTCAGTCAGTATTTGAAAAAGTGCACAAATTTTGAGGCAATCATTAGCGAGGGAATTAGCGAGGGAAAATTCCCTCGCTAATTAGCGAGGGATTCAAATTCTCTCGCTAATCCCATTAGCGAGGAGGGAATTAGCGAGGGAACCAGTCCGTCGCTAATTCCCTCGCAAATGACCATTAATGACCAATTTTTTTGTAGTGTACCACTAATAGTATCAGAGGTAGGAGAAATCTAAACATCGTTATCTGCTTCCTTCGTGCTAGAGGTAGAAGCATTGGCAAACTTTTGGAAGGAGTTTAACGATGTATTTTGCTTCTACATAACTATAGGCGGCACTTGCTTACCCTCATCTGAGACTGAAACGAATGAGTACTGGCCAAATTGGAAAGAATTTGATTCAGCGTTAAAATGCATGACCGCTTCTCTAATCCCCTTAGGTGAAGATTCCACTTGTTTCCTATTCAAACCTAATTATTGCTGGGCAGTAAATCCCACAAAAGGATTAGGATCCAAATCATCTCGAGGAACATTTTTGAGACCTTTAAGATCTTCCTTATTCACATAAGTTTGGACTCATATAATCTGAGCTTTCTACTTGTAATTCACATTATCAGTAACCTTTAACTTAGGAACATAATTAGAAACCTGTTTTGGCTGAGCAACATATTCTGAGATCATTTGCTCGATCCTTATTATTTTCCACACCGGAGTGCATCCTTTTATTACAATTGTTAGTGATATGATCAATTGTCATGCAATTCATACAATGACATTATTTATGGTAATTTCTCGCTTCCAAAAGCATGCGTACATTAATATAAGTAATAACATAGTGCTAATGGATTGATAAAAAAATATAGTGCTAAATTAGATAAGCTAAATTAGAACTTATCTTGGAGTTGGTGTCTTTATAAACTCAACTGTAATTCATCTTTGTCTGTATGTCTATGGTGGTCTAACCCACTTACATTCCTTAACAATATGTAATCTAGTAGGGGGAGAAACATTGGGCTAGGTTGATGTTTTCTCACTATGGTGCAGGTTGTACGAGGTACTCTTTTTCCTTCCTGAGTCTTTTTCCCATTAGGTTTTGGCTCAGGGAGGTTTTAAGGAGGCCCTCCCCCTTTCCTATATCTCCATTGTAAGGGTTGGGCACCCCTTGTGCTCCCTTCAATTTTTTGCTTATCTAAAAAAAAAGATAAGCTAATTGAAATAAAATTTATTTAATTATTAGGACGTTATACATACTTATTGTTGGAAAAATTCTTGAATTGCAGTGAATGCACACAAGAAAAGAGAGGTCGAAGGGAGGAGAGGGGGTGTCGAAGGGAGAAGAGGGTTGTCGAAAGTAGAAGAGAAAATGATAAAACAGAATTGTGAAAAATGGATTAGTTGTTAACCAAGGTGGTTAACTCACTTATTTATTAGGCAATTGAATAGCCACATGTCACACTATGATTGGTCTACACTTTACATAGGTAAAACAACAAAATTGTAAAACTACAGTGTCACTATTTACTGGATAGTAAATTCTAAAAACTGAATTACACACAATACACCTCCTAAATCAGTTTAGTAGCACTTTGTAAGCCAATTTTCTTCCTCAAATCTTCAAATCTGCTGACCTTCAGTGGCTTAGTCAGTGAATCTGCAATGTTGTCTTCAGTTTTGCAGTATTCCAGTTTCAGCTTCTGTTTAGCAACTTGATCACGAAGGAAATGGAACTTGGTCTCTATGTGTTTGCTCCTTCCATGAGCAATTGGATGTTTGGCCGAATCTATGGCAGATTTGTTATCCACAAGCAGTTTCACAGCATCATCATTCTTCAATTTCAATTCACTCAGCAGCATGTTGAGCCATTGTGCTTGGCATGCTGACATAGCAGCAGTTATGTACTCAAATTCACAGGATGATAGAGCCACTACACTTTCCTTCTTTCAACTCCGTGAGATTGGAGCATCACCATACATAAACACATAAGCTGCTGTGCTCTTCCTATCACCCTTATCTCCACACCAGTCTGCATCTGAGTATCCAAACACCTCCTTGTCATTTCTTCCACTTCCACTAGGATAGAACACACCCATATCAGCAGTCCCCTTTATATATCTCAGTATACGTTTTGCAGCCACCAAACATGAGGTCATTGGATCCTCCATAAACCTGCTTATGAGCCCAACACCATATGATATGTCAGGCCTTGTATGACATAAGTACCTCAATGATCCAACCAATTGCTTGTACAGAGTTGCATCCACTGTTTTCCCATCACCATCAGTTACTAGCTTCACTGCAGTGTCTGTAGGAGTGGCAGCAGGATTGCAATCATTCATATTAAATTTTCTTAAAACATCAGCAGCATACTTCTTTTGATGTAACAGAATTCCACCTTCTATAGCAGTAAATTCAATGCCCAGGAAGTAACTGAGAACACCCATGTCTGACATTTCAAATTCACTCATCATACACTTCTTGAATTTCAGCATGTCTTTCTCACTGGTTCCTGTGAGCAACATCTCAACAGGCTGTAGCGTCTAGCGTGATAGCGCTAACCGCTACAGCGGTTGTTGCCTCAGCAGTTATTGCCAACAGCTTCTCATCTGGGAAGTGTTCCTTGATTTCTCCTTCTGCTGTACCTGCATTTTCTCTTTCAATTCTGGATAAATGATCAGCAACTTGGTTCTCCACTCCTTTTTTATCACGAATTTCTAAATCAAATTCTTGGAGTAGGAGAACCCATCTAATAAGCCTTGGCTTTGCATCTCTTTTAGTGATCAAATACTTGATGGCAGAGTGGTCTGTAAAGACAATCACTTTAGTGCCCACCAAGTATGATCTAAACTTGTCAAATGCAAAGACAACAGCCAAAAGTTCTTTTTCTGTGACTGTGTAGTTCAATTGAGCTTCTATTAGTGTTCTGCTAGCATAATAGATTGAATGAAAATTTTTGTCATACCTTTGCCCAAGCACAGCTCCAATGGCAAAGTCGCTTGCATCACACATAAGCTCAAAAGGCTTACTCCAGTCAGGAGCTACAATAACTGGTGTAGTTATTAAAGCTTTCTTTAGTTTCTTGAAGACTTGCATACAATCTTCATCAAATATGAAAGGGATATCATGTTGCAACAGTTGGCACAGAGGCTTGGAGATTTTTGAAAATTTTTTTATGAACTTCCTATAGAATCCAGCATGTCCCAAAAAACTTCTGATGCTTTTGACGTTTGTTGGAGGAGATAGCCTTTCTATGACTTCTATCTTTGCTCTATCCACTTCCAGCCCCTTCTTGGAGATTTCGTGCCCCAAGACAATACCCTCTTGTACCATGAAATGGCATTTTTCCCAATTCAGTACTAGGTTAGTCTCCTCACACCTTATTAGAATTTCTTCCAAGTTGGACAAGCATAGATGGAATGTTTCCCCAAACACAGAGAAGTCATCCATGAATACCTCCATGGATCTTTCAATGAAGTCTGAGAAGATTGCCATCTTACATCTCTGGAAGGTGGCAGGTGCATTGCACAGTCCAAATGGCATTCTTCTAAATGCAAAGGTGCCATATGGACATGTGAATGTTGTCTTTTGCTGGTCTTCAGGCACTATTGCTATCTGGTTATAACCAGAATAACCATCTAGAAAGCAATAGAATTCTTTCCCAGCTAACCTGTCCAGCATTTGGTCAATGAAAGGTAGGGGAAATGATCTTTCCTTGTAGCCTTGTTTAACCTCCTATAATCCATGCAAATCCTCCATCCTGTTGCTGTTCTGGTTGGCAGCAGTTCATTCATTTCATTAGTGATCACTGTTACCCCTCCTTTCTTTGGAACACATTGCACAGGACTAACCCATGCACTGTCAGAGATAGGGTAAACAATACCTGCATCCAACCATTTGATAATCTCTTTCTTCACCACCTCTTTCATGATGGGGTTCAGTCTCCTCTGCCCTTCAATGCAGTTCTTGGAGTTTTCTTCTAACAAAATTCTGTGCATGCAGATGGTGGGGATTATACTTTGAATATCAGACATTTGCCACCCAATTGTATTCTCATGGAAATCAAGAACTGCGAAGGAAATTAACTGCTGAGGTAGCCCAGTACAAAGATGCCATTGGGGATTTTGGAAGGCCAGGTGCAGTGGATGATCGGTTTATACTAAGGCCAGTTAACTTTCTTATTATTTGATTCATAATCTTTAGTTTAGTTCATTACTTTCGTTGATTCTTCATTAATAACATGCCATGTTGTAGATCAGATCCTGTTCCTGCTCATCTGAGAGATCAGAAGCTATTATAACTAGTAAGGTTCTGTCTTCCCCCAAATAAGCATATTTGAGGTGGTTAGGTAACTCCTTCAGCTCTAGAGTAGGTGGTTGTTCAATGGATGGCAGGTTCTCTCTTATGTCAGAATTTTCCTGTTCAAGAGATTCATACCTTCTGGCCCAAACTTCTTTTACAGTCAGTTCTTCCTCCTCTGCTGTGTCTGCATCAGATTCACACTGCTCCTTGTTGTTCAGCAGCTGTTCCAAGTGATCATTGTTTTTTTGAAAATGTTTTTGAACCACTTGGTCAAGAGAGACCACAAATGAGCATGATTTAGTATTGGGGTCTGGAAACTTCATGGCATTAAGGACATTAAATCCGACTTCTTGGTCATTGACTCTCGGTCAATTCTCCTCTTTGCACATCTATTCGTGTTCTTCCAGTTGCTAGGAATGGCCTTCCCAATATTATAGGCACTTCCTTGTCTGCTTCGAAATCCAGAATCCCAAAGTCCACAAAGAATACAAATTTATCTACCTTGATTAGAACATCTTCTAGTATTCCTTCTGGATAAGCAAGGGTTTTGTCAGCTAATTGCAGAGTAACTGATGTAGGACTGGCAGTTCCTACTCCCAACTGTGTGTATATGGACTTTGGCATTAGATTTATGCTAGCACCCAAGTCACATAAGGCACGGCCAGAATAGAAATTCCCAATGGAACAAGGTATAGTAAAGCTGCCAGGGTCCTTTGACTTCAAGGGAAGTTTGGTTTGCATAATCATGCTACACTCCCCTGTCATTGCTACTGTTTCAAATTCCCCAAGCCTTCTCCTTTTGGTGAGCACATCCTTCATAAACTTAGCATAGTTTGGCATTTGTTGGAGGGCCTCCACCAAAGGTACATTAATGTGCAGTTCTTTAAGGACTTCCAGGAATTTGTTGATTTGTTTATCTTCCTGAGCCTTCCTAAGCCTCTGTGGGTATGGAGGGTCAGGATATGCTGGAATAATTTTGGGTGGTGGTATCTGGATAGCAACAGGCGCTGTAGCGTCAGCTTTAGGCGCTGTAGCGTATGGTGCAGAATTTTTTCTTTATCAGATTTTGTATTTTTTTTCATCACCTGAAACAAGTGATGGCCCTTGAAAATCTTTCCCACTCCTTAGAGATATAGCTTTGACATGCTCCTTCCCTTAAGTATTAGAAGTTGAAGCTTTAGTAGTGGATGGCAATGATCCACTTACTCTTTGGGTAAGAACATTAGCTATTTGCCCCATTTGTATCTCCAGGTTTTTAATGGAAGCTTCATGAGTTTTAAGAGTTGTCTTACAGTCGCTCATGAAGCCTTTTAACAAACCTTCCATGGAATTATCAATAACAGGGGCATTCTGCCTTTAATAGTTTTGAGTAGGAAATCCCGGTGGATTAGCTGGAGCACTGTAAATTGGTGCTGTAGCAGTGTTGGCTCCCCATCTAAAGTTGGGGTGATTCTTCCAACCAGGATTATAAGTATTTGAATAGGGATTATTGTTCTTGTTGAAACCCACGTAATTTACAGAGACAGGATTACCTGGACATTCTTCATAAAGATGCTCACCTCCACAATATACACAGCTTATTTGAATAGGGATTATGGTTCAACTGGCGCTGTAGCGGTACGCTACAGCCTTTGAAGTGTTCATGGCTTTTATCAAGTTGGTGAGAGAGGCAACCTGGGCAGACAAAGCAGAAACTTCACTTATCTCATGCACTCCAGCCACCTTCTTCTGCAGAGCTAACCTTTCAGTGGGCCATTGGTAGCTATTTGTAGCAATGTTATCTATTAACTCACAGGCTTCATTATAAGAGGTTTTCAGTAGTACACCCCCAGAAGAAGCATCTAGCATTAGTCTGGTATGAGGATCCAACCCATTGTAGAAGGTTTCCATTTGGATTATTACTGGTATGCCATGATGAGGACATCTCCTTAACAGTTCCTTCCATCTCTCCCAGGCTTCAGACATTGTTTCAGAGTCTTTTTGTCTGAATGCAGTAACTTCATTCCTCATTCTTGCACTCTTACTTGGTGGAAAGTATTTTGCTAAGAATTTCTCAGCCATTTAATTCCAAGTATGGATAGAGTTAGGCTCTAGAGAAATTAACCAGACCTTTGCTCTATCCTTTAAGGAATAAGGAAAAAGTTTTAACCTAAATGCATCATCACTTACCCCTGGAATGATGAAGTTACTGCAAACCTCCAAAAATTGTTTTAAGTGTAGATATGGGTCCTCTTGGGGAGAACCACCAAACTGACCTACTGTTTGGAGCATCTGGAACATCATGGGCTTGAATTCAAATTGAGCTGTTTGAAGAGTAGGCCTAGCTATGCTTGTCTCCATGGTTAGTAGGTCAAACACAGCATAGTCCCTCATGGGTCTGTCCCTGTCATTTACCATGTCAGCGGGGCCTTGATTTATGAATTGTTTCCTATACCAGTCTTCATCATTATGCAATGTAGGAGTGGGTGGTTGATGTCCTCTACCTCTACCTCCTGGATCAGATCTGCCTCTACCTAGTGTGGTACCTCTGCCTGAGTTTGTTCTGCCACTGTGTTCAGACATTGTGGGTCTAAGCTGTCTTAGTCTCTGAAGTTGTCTCAGTCTCCTAAATCTTCTTTCTGGCTCTGGATCCAACTCAAACTCTGGTGGTTGGGACCTGGGCATGCGCTGCAGCGTCTACCGCTGTAGCGTTAAGAAACAACACACCAGCGTAAAATCTTCACTAATATTGCTAAAAACTTTAAACAATAAAAATTAAATGCAATCCCCGGCAATGGCACCAAAAACTTGTTGTGCGAAAAGTAGTTTGTGCAAGTATACACAATCGCAACAAGTAATATAATGATAAATAGAGATCATTCCCACAGGGATTGGAATTAATTTAAGAGTTTAAGGATCTTAACAACTTAGTGAAATATGTCAAGTGACAATAACAAATGTGAAGTTATAAACATGATAAGTTTGTTGTTAAAGCTCTAGTGAATTTAAGAAGTAATAAAGAGAGTTGGATAGTTCTTTGTTATATAAATTCCCAAGAGTAAAGCGCTATTGCGTTAGACGCTGTAGCGTTAAGCGCTGTAGCGGTATGGAAGCGTGCCTTTCAGTCACTGTCGTCAGGGTTTTGTTACAAGACTCCTATGTCAAGGCTCTAAATAAGTTCACCCCTGTATAATGAAGAACATACAGCTTTTACCTTATGAACTATTACTCCCCTATGTCTAGGGTTAAGTACAAGGTATCTAAATGTCTTTAAATAACCTTTCATTCATATTATTCCTTGAGTTCTTATTCATAGACCATGTCTGTACCTATGAATCTACTTATTTTAGTTGATCATTCCCAAAACAAGTTTGAAAGCATTATGACACAAGAAATAAAACGCAAACGTCATAACATTACATAAACTTTACTCAAGGTTCATTACAAACATGAGAACAATCCAACCACAAAAGTTTAGCTCATGACAAGCTTCATCAAAACAACATAAACTAAAAAGATTATGTTACCGTATGTGAGAAAGAGAAGGATGTTTACAAAAGATGCACTCCAACAATCCCAAGTCATGCACGTTGAATGATGCTTTGTTGTGAGCAAACCGTAGGTGATGTATGAAACTATACTAAAATTTAAAGCTTAAAAGTAGAGTAACAATGGAAGAAGTCTAAAATGTCAAGTTAGGTTTTTCTCCAAATCTCTCTACTCTCTTCTTTCTACGAATACTATCTATCTTCTATTAGTGTCTATATATTTCTATATTATGGAGAGGATAATACTTAGATGTTATCTTTAATTTCATAAAGTGGCTTTACAAAAGGGCAATGATTGAAATCATCACCAACTATCACCTAAACATCAATTAGGAGACGCCAAGTGTTTTATTGAGTCCACTTGTATGCTTCAATGTTAGGCTGAGAAGAAGAAGATCAGAGTGATGACTCATCATTCAGCAAGTGGCTTCATAAATATCTAATTGGCTAACCGCTCCATAGCACTGTAGCGCTTACCGCTGCATAGCGTCTACCACTGCAGCACTCAAGCAAAACATCAATATATTCACAAAGGCACATATTATGCCCAATATTTAGAAAATCAACTCTGAACCTATATTTATACTCTTAATCACAATTTGATATGTTAAAGTACTAGAATTACTAAAGAACTTGCTTGGATTTAAGTGAGAAGAGCACAAATAACCCATATAAATATGGGTTATCAGTTATCCTTTTGTTTTTTTCTTGATGTTGTCCCTCCTCCATTGCCAGCTACAGTCCTTTGCTGATTCAAATAGTGTTGTCCTATGCGCCCTAAATTTCCCCAGCTGCTATCCTTCGCCAGCCAGCTGCTGTCCTTGGTCCTTTTTCAATGGCTGTCCTTTGATTCCTCAGCACCACACCCATCTACCTATAAATATCAAACAGTGGCACACACTGAGGGACGGTGACTGAAAAATACACAAACACACACGCAGAGAAAAAAATACACACAAACACAGACACAGAAACCAAAAATTCACAGCAATCAGAGCCAAATTTAGGGTTTTACACTAAAACCCTAATCATCAAACACCTGAAACCCTAATTACTAAAGTTCACAGAAGAAAGACAGGCAGAAGCTGAGGTAAAGGAGAGGGGCAGAAGTAACGAATCCTCTGTTTCAAAAAATTTGGGAACCTAGGTCGATTCTCAAACTCTTTTTCTACTCAATATTGCTCAGTTTATTTTTATGATGTGATTTTGTTTATGAATTGATTTTCATAGAAACAATAAAAGAGTTTTTTTTTTGTGGAAAGTATTTCAAAACAAAATGTAAGGTTTAGGAAAGAAAAGGCAGAATAGGGGAAAAATAGAACGTAGGGAGAGGGAGGAGACACAGTGAGAGGAAAAGAAAAGAGAGAGCAGGGAAATTTTACCTCCGGCCACCGTGAACGGTGGTCGCCGCCGTAATCTCCGCCACTACAACCACCCAAAACCACTACCAAACACCATCTCTGCCTCTCACCGTCGGCCACCAACACAGAAACCACGCCTCACCACCATAGCCAACCCCCTCCCATTCGCAACCACCACATCCCTCTCTCCAAAACTACCCACAGTCACCACCCCAAAACCATCGCCCCACAACCAAACACAGCCACAACGCCTGACCGTCCTTTTCCCTTCATAATCACCACCCGTAACAACCACTAACGTCACCCATGCACCGAACCACCATCAACTCAACCACCCTCGACCGTAGCCATCGCCGCCAACGTAACCACTCCTCACACCAAACCCCCCACCACCGTCGCAAACATCCCTCTCCCCCTCATCACCATGGGCTTCTCCCTCCTCTCCACAACACCGAACAACCACCCTCACAAACGTTTCCTCTCCCTCCGTAATCTCTTCTCACTCTGTTCCGCGCCCCGTTCGCGTTTCTCTTTCTTCCCTTTTGTTGAATAGGCACTGTTGCCAAAATAGGAGATTAGGGTTGGTGGTGAGAAGAGATAGTAAGATTAGGGTTACTGCCGGTTGTGAGAGGAGGAGAGGATCGGGTTGGTGAGGGAAAGAAGAATGGTTGGCATCGTGAGGAGAAGAAGTGGAAAGTTAAGGTTGAGAGAAATAGGGAAAAGCGGCGCTGAGAAATGGGGTGGGTTAGAAATTAGGGTTAGCTTTTTTTGTGTTCTGCTTTATATAGTCTAGGGTTTAAATTAACTTTAATTTTTTTTTAGTTCAGAGTGCTTTTCGCACCCTTGTTTCACATAACTCCCCCCTGTCCATAAGCCTACTCGCAAACAATCAACTCAAAAACGTAGATTGGGTTGCTGACTTCTGTTATTCGCACTGCTACCTTTTTATTAATACAACCCCTGTTTCTAATTACACTCCCTTCTTTTAAAAAATACAGCCTATGTTGCTATTCATACCTCCCTTTTCAATAACACAACACCCCTGTTAATTACACTTCTTTTTTATTACAACTCATTTTGTTTTTTTTATTATTACATCATAATGCTTCCAAACCATTATTTTTCGAACAATTAAGCTCACAAAAAAGGGATTGTTACTAATGGTCATTCTGAGTTTAGCTTGTTTGATCGTTAGTGACAAGTTTGGTTTTCAAACAGGCTATGAGTGATGACCACTCTGAGTTTCACTGGTTTACAAATGCCTATCCCAATTTCAAAATACTTAAAAAACACCACCAAACAAACTTTTTTCTACCCAAGAACTACGTAGCTTTGATTTCCCCACACATAATCGACCCCCGAACCCAAAAATAAAGGTTTTTTTTCAATGTTTTTCCTATTAAATAAATATTGATGGCGGCTTCATTTCCAAATGATGAAGAATCCTTCCTTCAGATTTTTCGGTCGCTACAGTTTGTAGGGAGTATACCATATTAATGTGCATGAGTTTTTTTTTGTCTAGAGGTCTTTGACACCGCTCCAGTGTCCGGGGGAAAGGGGTCCTGAATAATTCGAAGTTCGGCCGGGAGGTAAGTATAAAGTCTGGCTCCAATTTGTTCCATCGATGGGGTTCGAACCCGGGTACTAGCTGAGTCTGCCTCTTTAGATGGAGTGCATTAACCACTTGCTCCAAAGCTTGGAGTTGTGTGCATGGGTTTAAGCCTATGTTTGGTTCACAAAAGAAAGTGAGAGGAAAGAAAGGTAAGGGAAAGGAAAGAAAGAGAGTAGAAAATGAGATGTTTCTCTACTCTTGTTTGATAGGAGGAAAAATAAGAAGAAAGAAAAGTGTATATGTATAAAATGACAAAACTAACCTTTAATAAAAAAAGTAAAATATTTTTTATTGCAATACATTAATTTTAGTGTGAGGTTAAATAAGTCATTTCACTATTGCAAAAAAAGGATTTAAAGTCGGGCGAAAAGGAGATTTAAAGTCAGGCGCCCGCTTGACTTTTATTAAGTCAACTTTGTATGTCACGAGTTTTAAAGTCAAGCGATAGATCTTAGGGATTCAAATTAATCTAAACCACGCAGAAATCCAACAACATATATCAAAGCAAAAATCCTCAATGTATCATTATCAAATAACAAAAATAACATCAAAGCAAAAATTCAAAACAGTTGAAAACGAAACCCTAAATAGATCTAGAAGATGCTCAGAACCTGAGCTTGGTGAAGAACCACCTGTTTTTCCCAGTCTTGAAGCGTTCCTCGAAGCGCTTTATGGTCTCCTTGAGAGTGGTGACCTTCTTATCCTTGGAAACAAGAGAATCAGGGACAACAACGTCTTTTAGATCGACATCAAGAGTGTAACGCGTAGGCATAAGGTGTTGATAGTTAACGACTTTGAAGAAAGCCTTAACGCGAGACTTCTTAGCGGTTTTCTTTGCAGAATCCTTCTTGATAACCTTGCTTGGATACTCCTTAATCCCAGCCACTAAGCAGTGACCGTAAGGGCGTTCACGAGTTCCATCGTCGAAGTTCTCACTATCACAGCTTTCTTCCCTGCGTATCGTCCTTGTAGAACGATTACGACTTTGTTGGTTTTCAGAAACTTCACCATTTTTGCCTCTCTCGACCGCCGCCGCTTTCTCCCTGTGTCGCCGTTTCCAGAACAATAGGAACTCAAAGATGACAAACACAAATCGATTGACAGCAACATTAAATACTACAACATCATGATAGCAACAAAGAAAAACAGATCGAATCAAAGAGACATTTAGTCGAAGAATTTCGTTACCTTGGAAGAAATGAAAACTGGTTACCTTGGAAGAAAAGAAAACCAGTATAGGTCTTCAAAGTGGCCGCCATAACTCAACAAGTTCACAGTTGAGAGATCTAAAGCGATTTAAAAGAAGTTCACAGTTGAGAGTGAAACGCAAGTGAGATGGATCTGAAGGGTCAGGAGGTTCAGGGAGGTGGATCTGGAGAATGGTGGTTCAGGGAGGTGGATCTGGAGAATGGTTGTTCAGGGAGGTGGATGGCGTGAATGCGAGAGGAGAGTGTGCGTGAATGTGAGAGGAGAGTTTGCGTGAATGCGAGAGATAGCTAGGGTTCGCGTACTTGGGAGAAATTCTTTTTTTCTATTTTAGTACTTTAGAAGTCAGACGTATACACGCCTGACTTCTAAAGTACTAAAATAGAAAAAAAGAATTTCACATTTATTTACAAGTTTGCCACCGTGTCTACTTATGTAGTCGGGCGAATACACGCCTGACATCTAAAGTCTAATTTTTCTCCTATTTTTTCACTTTAGAAGTCAGGCGTTTATTCGCTTGACTTTAAAACTTGCGAGTTTTGCCTCTTAATTACAAGTTTGCCACCGTGTATACTTATGTAGTCAGGCATCTGAGCGCCTGACTTTAAATGTCTAATTCTTATCCCATTTTTGCACTAGTGTTTACATAAAAAATTGTGTTTTTCCTTACTTTTCTTTTCAAATGGGACCACTAAAACTTTTCTTTTCTTCCTATTTTATAAGGCAACCAAACAAAAGAAAATGGTATATTCCCTTACTTTTCTTTCATTTCCTTTCTTTTCTCTTGGTTTTCATGGCTACTTCTCTATAGAGGCACTTATGTTTTATTTTTTTAACTGATTTATTTGTGAGTACATTATTACCATGTAAATAAGAAAAGTCCAATAAAAAAAACTACTTAAGTGTTGGTGGCCCAAATATAGATTAATAAATTGTCTTAAATTATTTGTTTTTGCTCAATTTAAATTATTCTTTAAGCTATCTAAATAGTATATTTAACTCTTGTCAAAAAAATATATATATTTAGTGGAGCTTAGAATTTTTGTTTCCATTATTTATTTTTTGTTACCATGTCATTGGTGCGTAGTTTCCACCGGCTTTGCCGGTGACTAATCTACGCCGGAGAACCTGGCTGGCCATGAGTACCCGACTTTGCTGACCCGTGTGGTTCTCCCCTCACAACAGAGTTTTTGCCACACCCAATATTCAAACCTGAGAACTTGGGGTGGGATCCAAGTCCAGTTACCACTTGGACCAACCATTGTTGGTATTTTGTTGCTATTATGATGTCCAACAATTGTTTTCATAAAAATCCATGAAAATAAAGTTAAAGTTATATTGCATCGGACATTAATTATATGTTTGAATGAAGTATTTTTTCGGGGTAATGTAATTTTTGAAAGGAATTTAAGTATTTTTAAAATATTTCAATTCTAAAAAAAATACTTCATGACTCTAAAAATTTACATTATTTTATTTTATTATATTATCTCATAGCCTCACTCTTTTAACCTTCCATAGGTGTTGGGCTGAGAAAGAGAGCAAGAGATTGGATGCTATACATACCCAAAACCCAACCAACATACTACATGCTAATTACAAGCAATTAGAAATAGACAGCGTAACCACTCATAAAAGAATAAATAAATATAAATAATATAGAAACAATAAGCTTACAAGCTTGTTATGAAAATTGACAAAGGCCCTGTCCTACCACCTACCAGGCTACCACCATGCACAAAGAGATATACAGGTGGTAAGGATTGGAGAGAGAGAGAGAGAGAGAGAGAGAGAGAGAGAGAGAGAGAGAGAGAGAGAGAGAGAGAGATATTAGTTAGGTCATGTCATAGAAACTCCACTACCTGGCATCATTGAAGTTGAACGTGGAAAAACACATGTAGCAGACGTCAAATTTAGGCACTTGTCTTTCCCCATCACTTGAAACTTGCACGACCCAATATTACAGGCACCCAGGCCACCAACACTAAATGCAGGATTCATGAACTTTTGATGTTTTTTTTTTGACCAAATGAACTTTTAATGTTAACAGCTCAAGTTTTGTTTTTCTAATTTCAATCAACTAGTGGTGGAATTCACTAGGCCTTAGTAATTGATTGGGAAAGTTCCTCATCTCATCTTTGAGAATGATGTGTCTTCCTGTCGCCAAACCAAGGAAATTTCAAGACCTTATTATGAAACTTTGTTTCTTTTTCTTAATGTTTTCTAAATTTTCTGTGAGAACATGGTTAAACATACACTCAGAAATCTTCTAAAGAAAATGATGCACTAATTATGTATAATGATTGTTCACTACTTAAAAAAAGTTTAAATACCTCCGTTAAATATAAAAAATGAATCATATATATTTCTACTTCCGTCGCTAAGACCAATTTCAAATTTTTCATCTCTAATATTTGTCGGCAATTCAATGTTTTCATCTCTGACTATTGACTATGGTACATATCTCCTTAGTGTTCAGCTGTCCATTAAAGTCTTTTCGCGATTCGAGAAAGAAAAGAAAGCACAACAAAAAACAAAAGAGGTAAGGGTATGGAGTTAGGGGTGGGAATAGGCCGGGCCGTCCGTCAGGGGCCTATGGCCTGGCCCACCTAAAGCCTGGTCTGGCCTGGCCTGTTTAGTAAAAAGGCTAGGCTTGGGCTTTTTTTAAAGCCTATTAATTTAAATAGGCCAGGCTCAGGCTTATGAAAAAGCCTATAGGGCCTGACAGGCCGGCCTGTTTATATATACTTATATACTTATATTTTATTATTAATTTTTACTAAATTAAATAAAGAAGAAGGAAATATAAATAGGTCAATTTTTTGTGAACGGTTCAACTTTCTCACTTCTCAGATATTAAGGTTCCAGCACTAGTTGTTCTTGAAATCAATAGAATCAATTTATTGTCATGGATTCCCAAGGTTTCAATTGAAATGGTTTAAATTAATTGAAATTTTCATCATTCATGCGGCACAATATAGTATTAGTATATAGAGACTAGAGGGCATGCATAGTATCTGACCAACTACTACATTTATATTGGAGTATTATCATTTATATTGGAGTATTATTATCATTCATTTCCAATGCAAATTGCAACTGTCTAGTAAAAAAATTGATTGAAACTCATTCGGCACATATACTCCATGCAGATTATTATATTGCCCATTATTATAAAAAAAACTTTCAAGTTTCCCAAATTGAAAGACTTTCATATGGCACAACTTATATTATTATGTTAAAGACTTTCAAGATTCCAGCCTTCAATTACAAACTAAAAGACTTTCATACGGCACAACTTGTATTGTTCACAATCACAAACTAAATTTCTCTCTGGAATGTCTTCTCCATTAGAAAGAAGTGAACCAATTTCACCCACTCATATGACTAATAATGAGGTGAGTGAACATGTGCCTATAGATTCAACTCAAGTAGAAGCTAACACACAACCTTTAATATGGTGGAACATGTGCTCGTTATTGATTGTCCAACACGGTGGAATTCAACCTTTAATATGCTGTCTACTGCTTTGAAATTTAAGATTGCATTTGCAGCTTACAAAGAAAGAGAGCCTCATTATGATCATGCATGCCCCTTCACTTGAAGAATGGATCAAAGTTGAAAAAGTTTGTAAACTGCTAGAAGTGTTTAATCTTGCTACTCATGTGATCTCAGGTATTGCATCAATATTTTTTTTTACTTTATTAGGCCACTTTATTAATTTTAAATGTGTTTAATATAACTAGTCATTTAAATGAAGGTAGTGAGTATCCAACTGCAAATTTGTATCTGGCTGAAGTTTGGAAGGTGAAACAAATACTTGATAAGGCGGCTGAAGATGAAGATCTCTTCATGAGAGAAATGGCAGGTCCAATGAAAACAAAGTTTGACAAATATTGGGGGGAGTGTAATATGTTGATGGCTATTGCTAGTGTATTGGATCCTAGGTGCAAATTTCATATGGTGCGTATATGTTTTCCCTTGATATATAAATCTAAAGAAGTTGCTGATGAGAATATAAAGAAGGTCAAGAGTTCATTGGAAGAATTATATGATGAGTATGTAGCTTTATGTTTGGAAGAGTCTTTGCCTGCTGTTGTTAATTTGGATAGTAATAATTCATCATCCTCACAAGTGAATGCTGCAGTTGTCACTGGGTTTGATGAAATTCTAAGCATTCTACGTGAAAAAGAAGCTGTTCCTCCAATAAAATCAGAATTGCAAGATTATCTCGATGAAGGTATTTATGTTCCTAACACTAACTCATTTAGTGCTTTGGACTGGTGGAGGAACAACAGCATGAAATATAAGACACTATCTAAGATGGCTGCTGATATACTAGCTATCCCAATCTCAACTGTGGCATCTGAGTCCACATTCAGTGCTGGAGGTAGAGTTATTGATGAGTTTCGCGCTAAATTAAACGCCGAATCTGTTGAAGCTCTCATTTGTGGTGGGGATTGGTTTCGTCAAAAGTATAATGTGAAGAAAAAATCAAAGGTTTGTATTTCTTATTTTATATATTTTTATTAATTAATATTTCTGATTTTTTTAGGTGTTTGTGCATATACCTATATAACATTTTTTTAGTTCAATAACTAACTTCTATGTATTTTTTTTCATGATTTTGAAGGTTGAAAAAGAAGAAATACATATCTACTTGAAGATTTGAAAGAAACACTTGAAGGCTGAATTCTCTTTGAAGATTAATGAAGACCTCTTTCTTGAGGCATTCTCCATTATGTGTATTGCGGGAGAGCGCATTTTATCTATTTTAGTTTTTATAAACTTGTTACTGGTCGTTTTAATGGTTTAAATTTAGAACCAGCCTTTTGTCTTCAAAAACTTTATCAAATTTCAAATAGTATAATTTATATGTCGGCATGGCTACCTTTAATTTATATGTTAAACTATTGCGGCATAGAAAAATCATAGTAATATTTTCTTAAAAAAATGTCGTTGCAACTTTTAGTAAAAATTGTAAAAAGCCTTTATATGAATTAGGCTCCTTTAGCTTGTTTAAAAAAAAAGGTAAAATGGTCTACTTGGAGGCCTTAATACAAATTAATAGGCTTTTAAATAGGCTTTCAGGCCGAGCCAGGCTTTTAAAAAGGCCAGGCCAGGCCTAAAAAAAAGCCTATGACAGGCCATAGGCCAGGCTCAGGCTTAAAATGTTCACCGTAGGCCATAATGGAGTCAAGAAGATTGGAATTCACATTTTTAGTTGTATATAGGATGAAGCCATAACCAAATTTCATAATTGGTCCTTGGGACAAAAGAATAAGGGTATGGAGTCGAGAAGATTGGAATTCACATTTTTTATAAATCGAATTCACATTTTTATAAATAGGTATGTCGCGACAAGAAAAAGTTGACACGTGCCTCCCATATGTGTCATGTACGTCTCATGCGCCGCGACACACATAGTCATGACTCTTGATGATTGCGTCATGACCCACGCTAATTAAACTCACAAACTCAAATTTTTGATTCTAGTCTCGCGCTACACACCAAAACTCACAACAAATCCTAATTTAAGTTCCTAAGCACACATCACATACAATCAGACTTCCAAGCACAACACATAAAAAATCAAATAACCTAGAAAAAGTTACAATGATGCATTACCACCCTCTTTAAGAGAAATTATGTCCTCATAATTTGGCAATCATTGTAATTATCATCATTTGCACATTAGATAACTCACGAGTCAGACTCTCTACTCAATATCCCAACATAGACGATCTCTCGGGTGGATACAACCATACTCCAAACACAACTCAACCTCACAGTAATTTATAACCTAAATTTTCTAATGATATAACTAAAAATGTAACATCCTCGGGGGAGGGCATCACATATTAATATCACAAGAATTAGAAGAAATCATATATTTTAAACAATTAATTGGAGTGCGTCAAAAGTAGATACAAAAGATAACCCACTGGTCATGGTACAATGACTGGTGACTTCAACAAGTCTCTACCAAACATGTATCGATATGGCTTCTTCCTCTACTTCAATGTTTCCACTGCACTATCTAACTGACTATTGATTGTCGTACAAATCTCATCAGTCTATAGGTGTCCATCAAAGTTTTTTCGCGATCCTAAGAAGAAAAGGAAACACGACAATAAAACAGTAGAGGTAAAACACTACAAAAAATAGGGTATTAGCAACGGATTTTTCCCTCGCTAATAGCAATTAGCGACGGATTTAGCGACGGACTGGTTCCCTCGCTAAAAACTTTGACGCTAATGAATTTAGCGACGGAATTTTAATCCGTCGCTAATTAGCAACGGAAATCCCTCACTATATCCGTCGCTAATTAGTGAGGGAAATCCCTCACTAAATCCGTCGCTAACCTTGTTTTTTTAAGTAAATAAAAATGCTTCCCATACCACACCACCACCACCTAGCTCCTCTAATCCTCACTCTTCTCTCTTTCTCACGAGGGACGGTTTGAGAGAAAGAGAGAAGAGTGGGGATTAGAGGAGCTGGGTGGTGGTGGTGTGGTGTTGAAGAGGTTCGGATAGAGAGAGGGAGAGAGCAGAGTTGGGGAGAAAAAATGAAGTGAAATGGAAATAGGAGTGATGGTGTTGTCGTGGTGGTGGTGTGGTGTTGAAGAGGTTCGAATAGTGAGGGAGAGAGAAGGGGTTGGGAGAAAAAATGAAGTGAAATGGAAATGAGAGTGATGGAGTTGGGGTGGTGGTGGTGGTGTGGTGTTGAAGAGGTTCGAATAGAGGGAGGGAGAGAGAAAGGGTTGGGAGAAAAAATGAAGTGAAATGGAAATGAGAGTGATGGGGTTGGAGGATTCAAGTAAAACCCTTAAAAAGGGACTTAGCGACGGTTTTTAAGTGATTTAGCGACAGATTTGGGCTTTAGCGACGGTCATGCACAGTCCCATCAAGTCAGAATAGTACACTGACTTTTAGTGACGGACTTTAAGCGACAGAATGTGATAGTTAGAACTGTACAACTGACTTTTAGCGACGGATTTTTGAAAAAAAAGCGCCTAGCCTTTAGTGACGGCTCTGTCTGTCGCTAATTCCCTCTCTAATGTTATTTAGCGACGGATTCCTTTTACCTCTCTAATATCTACTGCTAATACTCGCTTTTTTTTGTAGTGAAATAAACATCCGCCCAACAGTCGCGGCAAAAACAAAATTTTAGGTGTATATAAGATGGAACCAACCCCAAAATGCTAGAATTGGTCCATGGGACATTAAAATAAGGTTATGGAGTCGAAAAGATCAAATAAGAGCCTCTCGTTCATCACAAATGAGCCAACCTTGTGTTTTTAATGATAGGTATGGTCGGTCGCGTCCTGAAGGGATATATACACTATGTACGGGCACGATATCACAACCCACGCGGAACCCAAAAAACTCATTTTTGGTTTTAGTCCCTCTACACTTCAAAACTCATAACAAACCCTGGTCTAAGCTTCTAAGAGCACATTTCAACATCTTAATGTAGTTTTAATTTTGTGTTTTATCTTTAGATTGCATCACCCATTTTGATAATTTTGAGTTACTAATCAATGTAGTCCTTGAAATTTCACAAAAATTCAATTTAGTCTCTTGTCTTTTGCAAAAATATTTCAAATTTGTCTCTCCGTTATTTTTAAAAAAAATACAAAATTAAAACACTTTTGCAAAAATTGTCTCTCCGTTGCTAAATTAAACTTTTGTAGAATTTCAAGAAATAAATTGACTAACTAGGTGTTTCTAGGATAAAGGAGTAAATCAAACTCTAAATTAAAACATTCATAAATGTCTGCCAATTGCCATTGCAATAATCAATTTGATGCTGCTCCACCAAAATTCATTTGACAACTACGAGACAACAACAGTGGAGGTGGGACGGGCTAACGGAGTTCACGTTTCATGATACGTCTCATCTTTGTTTTGAAATTGTAATTGTGCTGTGTTGTTGATATAGGAGTATGTAACGGGGAAAGAAAGGACGTGACAAGAGAATCTCAGTCGCATAACACTAATGTTATGTTATTATGTTATGCTATGTTATGTGTCATTGACGCCGTTACCGTCCCATCACTGTCAGCATTCAACATTGTGGGACTTGGACTTAATTGGGAGGTGGCAATAACACCTAGCCCGCTTGTTGACTCATCGTCATATGTATAAGGTTGTTCAGTTTATCAGCCAAAATTGCTGTTATTTGATTGTATTTCAGTCAATTGTCAGGGGAATTAGCGTAGATTTAGATTGATGTATTAGAATTGAATTGTAAGCTATTTCCCTCATCCCTAGTGCCAATTGCAACGGAAGACCTTCAATTTGATGTGGCGTCAACTAGCGAACCAGACACTTGCCTAGTGACGCAGCAGAGAAAAGAAGGAGAAGTTCTGCCACTCTTCGCGTCGCGACCAAGAGGCTTCGCGTCGCGACCAAGAGGCTTCGCGTCGCGAAGCAGCATTTTTCAGCACCATCGCGTCGCGATGGTGTCGCATCACGTCGTGACGGATGACAAAGTTAGCGTTTTTATGCGAAATTGGAGAATGGAGAAAGGACTTAGGCTTGGAGGCGAAAATAGGGTTTTGGAGCAGCGAACAAGGGCAAGAATTGGAGCTTCTCTACACTTGGGAACAAGGAATTGAAGGATCCAATGTATTCCTCTTTGTGTAACTTCTCTTTAATCTTATCCTTCATCACTTTAATTATGAGTAGCTAGTTTTCTAGGGTTTGGAAGAGATGAATCTCTCCAAAACTATCACGTGAACCCTTTGCTATGATTAATTCGATTATTATTCAGTTTAACAATTGCCTTTACCTCCGTTCTTACTGCTTTACAATAATATCTATTTTTATACTGATTTAGGGTTTACGTTCACCATTGGAAGATGGGTATGTTTACCTGATATTGGGGGTTTAGGTCACAAATATGATGATCATAGGAATATGAGATTGTGTTTGTGAATTCGTTAATTCTCATGTTTAATGCTTTGTCTATTGGTGATTCACTTAAGGAATTAGGGTTTCCCACTAGAAAAAAGGGGTTTTGAGGCAAGGGATTGTCCTTAATCTTATAATTGAATTGAATCTGTTAAATTGGGTAATTACATTGAAATTAATCGAAGGTCTATTGCATGATAGCGTAGGGGAGAGGATTCGATTCCTAATCATTTGCTCTCAGATTTTATTTACCGATATTCTGTTTTTGATTATTATAAATCATAAACTGTCTCGATAGCTTTACGCCTAAGAATTACCACATTTGCTCAGTGATAATAACTCTCAATCCCTATGGATACGACTAGTGGTCCTTACTAGTTTACTATTACTTGCAACGATTCGGTACACTTGCCGAAATCCTAACAAGTTTTTGTAGATATCTTGTATTGCAGGCTAAGTTTTGATGATGAAGTGGTTAAGAGGTTTTGATGATGAAAAAGACAAAAGCTAAAGGTGATAAAAGTAAAAGTTGACCAAAGCCAAAGTTGATGGCTAAAGTTGATGAAAGCGACAAAGTATCCAAAGTCACAATCCAAGACAATCTAGCTCAAGAATTGAAGTTTCAAGATATAAGGGTAGTCCTTAGAAATAAGGGTAGCCCTTAGGGTTTGGGTGTGTCTTAGGAAAAAGTGTAAGCTCTTACGAGGGTCAGCTCATCTCTCAAAGTCCCACGTTTTTCAAAATGCATGCATGCACACGTAAAACCATTAAAATCGATTTCTAACTAAATGTTAAAAAGCATAATCGATTTTACTAAGCATGAAATTGATTCACTATCTTTTAAACTAAACATCAAATCGATTTTTCAACACAATGAGAAAGTATATAATCGAATTATATAAGCATGCAATCGATTCCAATTGTTTCCATAAAAGAAAGAATCGATTCATAATGTTTCATATTGAATACATAATCGATTATACACTTAGAAGGTTACAGGCACATAATCGATTCTGACCTTAGTGCATTCAGGCACTAAATCAATTATCCACCTGAGTATCCTAAAGCATATAATTGATTATCTCTTTTAGTTAATTCAGGCAAACAATCGATTCCCTCATTTCCAAAAATAGTTCAACGTAAATGTTTTTCTCATTGCCTATAAATAGAGGCTTCATAGTCTTCATTTCTCACAACCCAATTTCACGATTCAAAATCATATTTGAGAAAAAATCTTCATACTTTTATTTCTGCTCTTCACGCACTGTTGGTCCGTCAGAGCTGATCTTTCGCAAGAGTTAGCCGGGGTTGGAATCTTCAAGTTGTATTATCTGCCTACATTAGAGGTATTTTGGTCTTTACATTTGTAATTGTTTATTTGTTGTATTTTGTACTAGGGAGTGGGTATCTTTCTAGGGTAGCTGTTTGTACTAGGAAGTGGGGTACCTTTCTGGGGCAGCTGGTTGTAACAGAGGTGGGGTATCTCTTGTTCTTGTTGTAATAGATTTGAGGGCTCTCCATGGGTGGGGTATCCTAGGAGAAGAGTGCCTGAGTCTAGAAAGGTTTCCAAGGCACCCGTAAGCCTTGTTGTGTTAGTGGAAAATCTCACAAGGGTGTGAGGACTGGACGTAGGTCTCTGGGAGGTGACCGAACCAGTATAAATCTGCTGTGTTCTTTATTACTTTATTTTCTAATTCCTTCGCTTCCACTTAACCTGCGCAGAAATTAATCTAAGTCATTGGAAAGGGGAAAAAGTTTTCAAAAGTTTGTAAATCTCAATTCACCCCCCCTCTCTTGAGACTGAAGCCACTTGGCAACAAGTGGTATCAGAGCTAGACTCTTGTATAAAGGACCTAGCAGCTTCAAGAGAAATGGCTTCAGGTTGGTCTACGCAAGAGGGTGCATCTCTTTTCCGTCCTCCGGGATTCAACGGAGAAGACTATGCATATTGGAAAGAATGAATAAGAATATTTATAGAAGGGGTAGATATAGATATATGGGATGCTGTGGAAAATGGACCTTTTGCTCCCACACACATGGTAAATGGCACACTCACTGTAAAAGAAAGAAACGAATGGACGGAGAATGATAAAAGGAAAGTTCAACTCAATTTCCGGGCCAAGAACATTATCACTTCCGCACTTAGTGCCGATGAATTCTTCAGAGTATCAAATTGTAAAACTGCTCAAGAAATGTGGGACAACCTTCAAGTCACTCATGAAGGTACCAGCGAGGTAAAAAGAGCAAGAACAAATACTCTCATCCGAGAATATGAATTGTTCAGAATGGATCAATGCAAGGAGAATCCATACAAGAAATGCAAAAGAGGTTCACTCACATAGTGAACAAATTGGATTCATTAGGAAAATCATTTCCTCCCGAAGACTTGATCAACAAAGTGCTGATATGCCTAAACAGAGAATGGCAACCAAAAGTAACTGCTATTGCTGAATCGAGAAATTTTGCTACCATATCACTTGCCACTCTATTTGGGAAACTACTAGAGCACGAGTTAGAGCTCACCCATCTAGTAGAGCATGAAGGAAAAGACAAGAAAAGGAAAAGCCTAGCTTTCAAGGCTTCAAGTTCAAGTTCATCCGACGACAGTGATGATTCACAAAATGAAGATGATGAAGAGGATGAGAATATGGATCTAATGGTAAGACAATTCAAAAAGTTCATAAAAATCTCTCAAAAAGAATTCTCCAACCAAAGGAGTCTCATGCAAGGAAAACATCTCAAGTCCACCAACTTGCTACGAATGTGGCAAATCCAGACACATGAAGATGGAATGCCCAAAATTACAAAGAAAACGATCAAAGGTTGAGAAAAAGGGATCCAAAGGAAACAAGAGTAGAAAAGCCTACACAGCATGGGAAGATAATAACATGAACTCATCAGATAAATCAAAAAGTGAAAAAGGTCAAGTTGCTTTCATGGCCGACCACGACAGCGAAAGTGAAACTGAGGTATCTTCTAACTCTGAAACTTTGCAAGATGCTTATGATGAACTGTATGAAGCATTTACTGAATTGCATGATAAAACCTTAAAACTAGCTAAAGCATTAGATAAATCCAAGAAAGTCATCACTCATCTTCAAAATGATGTTATTGCTTTAACTAAGGAAAAACTAGAACTTAGAAAGGAAAATGATAGTCTTGCATGTTTCAAAGAAAATTATGTTTGCGATAAATGTGTTGAACTTGAAAAGAAAATTCATGATCTAGAATGGACCGTTGGAAAATTGTCTAACTTACAAAATGTGCATCATAGATTTCCTAGAAACAATATCATAGAAAGGCATGTGCATTATAAACCAAAATTTTCCACTAGACCTTATATTAAATGTTATTATTGTGGTAAACCTGGACATACTGCTTCCGTTTGCAAAGCAAGAGGTAAACAAAATGTGAAAAAGGTATGGGTTCCTAAAAGGACCATACCAAACACTAACCCACAAGGACCCAAAGAGTTTTGGGTACCTAGAACCTTCTTTTAGATCATTGCAGGTATGCTTCAAGGTATGAGAGAAGATTGATACCTTGACGGCAAAGACTCAAAGCCCATGACCGGAGACGCAATAAAGTTCTTAACACTCACCCCCGGAAAAATCCGTCATGTGACTTGTGATAAATAGAGGAAGAATCACCGGTAAAGGTTAGATTGATTAAGTTTTATTCATCTCTATTTGAAAATGTGCTTAATGTATAACTTAAGAATAGTTTATCAAGTTTTAGTAATCATTGAAATAGGCAATCTTGGTTCATGCATCATTAAGAACAACACCTATAAAGGCGTGAAACAACACAAAGTATTCTGGTCAACCCTCTAGGACTAAGCATATAGAAATTATATATCACCTTCTTAGAGGTTTTATGGTTAGAAAGGCGATAGTGTGATTGAGTTAGTTGAATCGTCAAAATTAGCTAGTTGATATTTTCACAAATCCATTGCAAAAGAAAACCTGGTTCTTCATTTATTCAAATGAGTTTTTCAATTAAATGTTTTTCAAAGTGATTTTGTAAAGAAATGTAAATTTAAGTGAAATTGTGACTTGTGAATTTCTGCAGTTGAAGTGCTACTTTTTCTTGAAATCTATTTTACAATCAACTGCTAGCTCTGGTATTTTTTGATAATACATGCTCACAATCGTTGTTTATCTAGAATAATTTTTCCAAAACTCTACTTCCCATATTCCGGCTGCCATCACCAACTTTCAAACTAAGCAGCATGAAATGTATGAAGCTTAAACAACTGCTTCACAGATTTTGAGACTCATGATTAGCTTTTACCTGTTTTGATGAAATATTCTCTTCATGGTTTCAAAATATGATTTTCTTTTGGTTTTGATGATCACTTATTAGCCTGCAATGGTTCCTCAAATAGCTGTGTCATTCGATTCGCAAACTCTATCTTACGTCAACCCTTTTGATCATCACAAAAAGGGGGAGAAATATAGGATTGCACAAAGCATATAGAATGAGCATATAGTCATAGCATCGTCACTTTGCATTTAGTCAATAAAACAGGGGGAGCATCATGATAGGGGAGTATCATATATATGCAATTATTTGTTTGAACTAACCTCCCACCTGAGACGAATCAAAAGTTTTGTCATCATCAAAAAGGGGGAGAATGTAGATATCTTGTGTTGCAGGCTAAGTTTTGATGATGAAGTGGTTAAGAGGTTTTGATGATGAAAAAGACAAAAGCTAAAGGTGATAAAAGTAAAAGTTGACCAAAGCCAAAGTTGATGGCTAAAGTTGATGAAAGTGACAAAGTATCCAAAGTCACAATCCAAGACAATCAAGCTCAAGAATTGAAGTTTCAAGATATAAGGGTAGTCCTTAGAAATAAGGGTAGTCCTTAGGGTTTGGGTGTGTCTTAGGAAAAAGTGTAAGCTCTTACGAGGGTCAGCTCATCTCTCAAAGTCCCTCGTTTTTCAAAATGCATGCATGCACACGTAAAACCATTAAAATCGATTTCTAACTAAATGTTAAAAAGCATAATCGATTTTATACTAAGCATGAACTCGATTCACTATCTTTTAAACTAAACATCAAATCGATTTTTCGACACAATGAGAAAGTATATAATCGATTTATATAAGCATGCAATCGATTCCCATTGTTTCCATAAAAGAAAGAATCGATTCATAATGTTTCATATTGAATACATAATCGATTATACACTTAGAAGGTTACAGGCACATAATCGATTCTGACCTTAGTGCATTCGGGCACTAAATCAATTATCCACCTGAGTATCCTAAAGCATATAATCGATTATCTCTTTTAGTTAATTCAGGCAAACAATCGATTCCCTCATTTCCAAAAATAGTTCAACGTAAATGTTTTTCTCATTGCCTATAAATAGAGACTTCATAGTCTTCATTTCTCACAACCCAATTTCACGATTCAAAATCATATTTGAGAAAAACTCTTCATACTTTTATTTCTGCTCTTCACGCACTGTTGGTCCGTCAAAGCTGATCTTTCGCAAGAGTTAGTCGGGGTTGGAATCTTCAAGTTGTATTATCAGCCTACATTAGAGGTATTTTGGTCTTTACATTTGTAATTGTTTATTTGTTGTATTTTGTACTAGGGAGTGGGGTATCTCTCTAGGGTAGCTGTTTGTACTAGGAAGTGGGGTATCTTTCTGGGTCAACTGGTTGTAACAGGGGTGGGGTATCTCTTGTTATTGTTGTAATAGATTTGAGGGCTCTCCATAGGTGGGGTATCCTAGGAGGAGAGTGCCTGAGTCTGTAAAGGTTTCCAAGGCACCCATAAGCCTTGTTGTGTTAGTGGAAAATCTCACAAGGGTGTGAGGACTGGACGTAGGTCACTGGGAGGTGACCGAACCAGTATAAATCTGCTGTGTTCTTTATTGCTTTATTTTCTAATTCCTTCGCTTCCACTTAACCTGCGCGAAAATTAATCTAAGTCATTGAAAATGGGAAAAAGTTTTCAAAAATTTGTAAATCTCAATTCACCCCCCTCGTGAGACTGAAGCCACTTGGCAACAGTGTTTGGCGCCGTTGTCGGGGATTGTTGATTTCATTATCAACAAGGCAAAGGAGTTAATTCTTAGCGATTTTTGTTTTATATTTTCGTTTCTATTATGTTAATTCTGCTACACAGTGACTTTATAGGACTTGTTGACAGTTTGTTTAGTGTTTCCGAGATTTTTTTATGCGGGGCAAGAATTCACAAGATTTGTTGTTTGACCTAGAGATTGAAAAGTCAGCAAAGGCAAACCGGAATAAAACTAAGCTAGCAAAGCAACAACCTCAGAGAGAGTCGTAGGGTCACTCAGTTTCAACCTCTATTTCGGAAGATTCCCCAACACAAGAGGAAGTAGTGGCTGAAAATCCACCCCCAAGGCGCACTCTCAGTGACTTTGGGAGAAGAAATCAGGGCGCGCAAGCCTACACCTTCCAACCAGTGGGAGCTGCTTCATTTGACATCAAGTCTTCTGTTCTCACTGCCTTGAAATCAGAGCAGTTTTCAGGGTCAGATGCGGAAGGCCCCAACCAACACTTGTTCCAGTTCTATGAGATTTGTGGAACCACGCACCCTGAGGGAGTTGATGACAACTCCAAGAAAATGCGCCTGTTTCAATTCACCTTAACGGGTCGGGCAAAGGATTGGTTAAATACGATCCCAGCAGGAGCTGTCAATACTTGGAGCGATCTTGAAAATAAGTTCTTAGAAAAGTTCTTCCCAATCTCAAAGTTCATCAAGAAAAGGGCAGAAATCTCAAACTTTGAACAAGGGGATTCAGAATCCCTATATGACTCCTGGGAAAGATTTAAATTGTTAATAAAAAAATGTCCAGGGCATGGTATTGATGATTTTCTGTAGTTGCAAACTTTTTGTCATGGATTGCGACTTCAGATCAGGATGATGTTAGATACCTCAGCAGGAGGGTCTTTAGGTACTAAAACCTGGGAGGAAGCAAAACAGATGGTAGAGGATATGGCTTCGAATGAGTACAGGATTCAAAATGATCGTGGAGCCGTAGGTAAAAAGGGGATGTTGGAGTTGGACTCTAATAGTGCTGTGTTGGCCCAACAAAAGCTAATGTCTATGTAGATTGAAGCTCTTACTAAGCAATTAACTACAGGTTGTGAAGTTGGTTCAAAAACTCAAGCAACTACTCAAGCAGTGCAAACGGGTGGGTGCAACTATTGTGGTAGAGAACCCCACGAGGGTGATTGTGCAACTCATGGAGAAACTATTGAGCAGACCAGTTATATGGGAAACTTTCAAAAACAAGGTGGGAACCCGTATTCTAACACCTACAATCCTGGGTGGAAGAATCATCCCAACTTCACTTGGAAGAATAATGAGGCCTCAAGTTCAAACCAACAGCAGTCTCAAGCACCTGCTCAACAACAAAAGAACCCTTCTCGTTTGGAAGATGCCTTGACACAGTTCATGCAAATGACCGAGAACACTTTCCAATCCCAAGAACAAGCTATGAAGAATATAGAGAAAAACCATGAGGCTTCGATGAAGAACTTGAAGATTCAAATTGGTCAGTTGTCGAAGCAGCTTGTTGAAACATCTAATAGTGGGTTTCCTGCTAGCACTATTGATAACCCTAAGAATGAGAGTTGCAAAGCTATTTCAATGAGGAGTGGTAAGGAGTTGAACCCCATTGAAGTGACCCAACCCAAGCCTAGAGAGGAGAGTAGTGAAACTGAGATGTTGAGGGAGGAGTTGAATAAGAAACATGAAGAGGTTGAAAATGAGTTGAGTGAAAAAGAAAAAGAAAAAAAGAGTGAAAAACATAAAAGTGAGATGAGAGAGAAGACCCAAGTGATCCCACCATGTGTGAAGTTGCCCTATCCAACTTTGAATAGGAAGAAAGAGAAAGAGGAGCAATTCACTTAGTTCATGGAGATCTTTTCCCGTCTCCAAATCAACATTCCTTTTGCAGAAGCTTTAGAGAAAATGCCCATTTATGTAAAGTTTATGAAGGAATTGTTGACCAAGAAGAGGAGATTCAAAGAAGATGAAACGATGGTGCTAACCGAAGAATGTAGTGCCATTATCCCAAGGAAGCTTCTCCAAAGATGAACGATCCCGGAAGTTTCACCATACCTTGCACAATTCGTAACTTGACAATAGGCAAGGCTCTGTGATATTTGGGAGCAACCATTAATCTGATGCCCTTGTCTATGTTGAAGAAACTTGGAGGAGGTGAGGTGAAACCAACGATGATGTCTTTACAACTTGCTGATAGATCTATAAAGCACCCTTATGGAGTCTTGGAAGATGTTCTGGTAATAGTTGATAAATTTTTATTTCCTACTGATTTTGTGATTCTTGACATGGAGGAAGATGCGGGGGTACAACAAGGTAAGCTAATTCTAAGGTTCCAAGATGAGAAGGTGACTTTTAATGTTTTTGAAGCTATGTGCCACCCGGATGACCAAGGTAAATGTTTTAGGGTGGATGTGATTGAAGACTCAGTGCAAGAAACCTTTAGACATGATTCACCCTCTCCTCCATTAGAGAAGGTAATTGTGAACTCTTTTGAGGGGTTAGATGAAAATTTGGGTAGTGAGATAGAAGACTGCATTCTTCAGTTTGAAGCTTCACAGGTAGAAAGGGTCTTCAAGAAAAAAGAAGAGTTGAATAGGGGGGAGAGTCCAGAAAAAGGAACTCCAGAATTGAAACAACTCCCCTCTCATTTAAATTATGTATTCCTTGGGAGTGATGATCGACATCCAACTATCATCAGTAGTTCTTTGACCAAGTTGGAAGAGGAAAAACTGATGAGAGTGTTGAGAAGTAACAAAACTGCTCTAGGTTGGACTATCTCCGACCTTAAGGGGATTAGTCAGGCTTTTTGCATGCATAAGATCAAGCTCGAGGAAGAATTCAAACCAGTGATTCAACCACAGCACCATGAAAGATGTGGTGAGGAAGGAAGTCTTGAAGCTCTTAGACGCCGGGAAGATTTATCCCATTTCAGATAGCTCGTGGTTGAGTCCGGTTCATGTGGTTCCCAAGAAGGGTGGTATGACAGTTGTTAGAAACGAGAGGAATGAGCTAATTCCTACTCGCACAGTCACAGGGTGGAGGATATGAATTGACTACCGAAGACTAAACCAAGCCACTCGGAAGGACCACTTTCCATTACCATTCATGGATCAGATGTTGGAAAGATTAGCTGGACAAGCTTTTTATTGCTTCCTGGATGGATACTCTGGGTACAACCAAATAGCAGTTGATCCTGAAGATCAAGAGAAGACCGCTTTTACTTGTCCGTTTGGTGTGTTTGCATATCGGAGGATGCCCTTCGGCTTATGCAACGCTCCCGCAAATTTTCAAAGGTGCATGCTTTCTATATTCTCTGATACGATGGAAAATGCTATTGAGGTATTTATGGATGACTTTTCTGTTTTTGAACCATGCTATGATTCTTGCTTGTCTAACCTTGATGCAGTTTTGAAGAGATACACCGAAACCAATCTAGTTTTGAATTGGGAAAAGTGTCACTTTATGGTTCAAGAAGGAATTGTTTTTGGCCATAAGATCTCGGCAAAAGTCATTGAGGTTGACCAAGCAAAAATTGAAGTGATAGAAAATTTACCTTCTCCTCTGAATGTAAAAGGAGTGAGAAGTTTTTTAGGACACGCCGGATTCTATCGACGCATAAAAGACTTCTCCAAGATTGCAAAACCTTTATGCAATCTACTTGTTAAGGAGAATGAATTCGTCTTTGATAATGACTGTCTTTGTGCTTTTAATGTATTAAAGGAAAAACTGATTTCTGCTCCAGTCATTGTAGCCCCTAACTGGGATATTCCCTTTGAGTTAATGTGTGATGCTAGTGATTATGCAGTGGGTGCTGTGCTGGGGCAGAGATCAGAGAAATTTTTTCATGCCATATATTATGCTAGCAAGGTTTTAAATGAGAATCAGGTGAATTATACAACAACCGAAAAAGAACTGCTAGCCATAGTATTCGCATTGAAAAAATTTCGTTCCTATTTGGTTGGATCTAAAGTGATTGTTTTCACTGACCATGCTGCGATAAAATATTTGCTAACCAAGGGCGAGTCTAAGCCTCGACTCCTTAGATGGATTTTGCTTTTGCAGGAATTCGACTTGGAGATCAAGGACAAAAAGGGGAGCGAGAACGTGGTCGCAGATCATTTGTCTAGACTGGATAACAAAGAAGTGACTGCTCGGGAGAAAGAAATCCTTGAAGAGTTCCCCGATGAGAAGTTGTTCGCAATCGAAGAGAGACTGTGGTTTGCCGACATAGCAAATTACAAGGCAGGCGGAACGGTCCCAGAAGACTTCACATGGCAACAAAAGAAGAAATTCCTCCGTGATGCCCAACATTACCTTTGGGATGATCCCTTTCTCTTCAAGGTTGGGACGGATGGACTTCTTAGAAGATGCGTTTCTGGTATTGAAAGTCAAAAGATTCTATGGCATTGTCATGATTCTTCATGTGGGGGTCACTACAATGGGGAACGCACAGCGGCAAAGGTACTCCAATCAGCTGGTTTCTGTTGGCCATCCATCTTTAAGGATGCGCAAAATCATGTAAAAAGTTGTGACAAGTGCCAGAGGACTGGCAATATTTCACGTAAGGGGGAGATGCCATTGCTCTATACTTGAAGTAGAGGTGTTTGATTGTTGGGGCATTGACTTCACGGAACCCTTCCCACCATCTCATTCGTGTCAATATATTTTGGTGGCGGTGGACTATGTTTCTAAATGGGTGGAAGCCATTGCCACTTCCAAAAATGATTCCCAAACTGTGGTAAAATTTGTGAAGAAAAAAATTTTCTCAAGATTGGTGTGCCAAGAGTCTTGATCAGTGATGGGGGTAGCCATTTTTGTAACACTCAGCTTAGCAATGTACTATCTAGGTATAGTGTAAAGCATAAAGTGTCAAACCCTAATCATCCTCAGTGCAATGGTCAAGTAGAGGTGTCAAACAGAGAAATAAAGAGAATCTTAGAGAAGACAGTGGGGAACTCAAGGAAGGATTGGGCAGTGAAGGTAGATGATACACTGTGGGCATACAGGACAGCTTATAAGACACCCTTAGGTATGTCTCCTTACCAATTGGTTTATGGAAAATCTTGTCATTTGCCGGTTGAACTTGAACACAAAGCATATTGGGCGTTGAAATTCTTGAATTTTGACCCCGCATCAAGTGGAGAGAAGAGGATCCTGCAACTTCATGGGTTAGATGAGATGCGCCTGCATGCATATGAGAACAATAGGATCTACAAAGAGAAAATGAAGGTGTACCATGACAATTATTAATGCAATTGTTGAGTGGAACCTACACCAATGGTTCCCTGGGAACTAATACAAGTTTTGCAGGAATTTTTCATACAGGTGAGTAAATGGGAAAGCCAAGCAAGACCGGTCCTACAAAGAGAAGGCGGGGGGAACCAGGGGAGGAAGAACCCCCGTCTGATGCCGAAAAGTTCAAGTCATCCGAGCACGAGAAGCGGTTCCAAAATGTGGTGAAAGGAAAGAAGTTCAACCCGGAGCGAGCTTTTGATCTAAGCAGTGGAGAATTTCCTATAATAAGCTCCACGCTCAGAGAAATGGGTTGGCTCACTCGCAACTCCATGATCAAGCAGGCTAACCGGGGCATAGTTAGAGAGTTCTACGCCAATGCTTACCGGGCAACTGATAAGGACAAGTCTACAACTTCCTTTGTTCGGGGCAAAAGTGTATCCTATTCCCCAGAGAGTATAAATCAACTGCTAGGGCTACCTGCGTCATCACCATGTGCAATGAGAGATGCATCAATAGCCAACAAGAGGGAGATTGATTATGAGGGGATACTCAGAGAGGTGTGCCGTCCTGGAGCACAATGGGTCAAGTATGCACCAGGATTACAAAGTTTTCCCCGTCGCTTCAGCAACATGGCATTGAAGCCTATCCCTAAGGCTTGGAATGCATTCTTTCATCAAAATATTGTGTCATGCTCCAACTCATCAGATGTTCTCGTCATAAGGGAAATGGGGCTATTGGTAATTGATCGTACCTGATCAATACGATGGGTTGTTGCTGATGATTCTGCTCGGTCGCTGGGATGAAGGACCGAGTGGTAAGCCGCACGCGGGTGGTACCTGCAAAGGCACTCCAACGCTCAAGTCAGAGGTGCTTCAACGGGCAGGGTCACAAGGTGAGTAAAACATACCTGATTATGGAGCTCTGCCATGTATTTATCGTGGTAGGGGCGCCCTGGCCGTTGGCGCGTCTTGCGGAGCACGCCTTGCGTGGGCCGAGTTGGGCCGGCCTTGGTCGAATGGGCCGCTGGCCCATGTCGCACCTGGTTGCTGTGCGCAGCACCCCCTTGCTGCAGGTTGCGCTGGACTGTCTCGTTGGGCCTATTGGGCCACTCCAGAACAGTTGCCCCCCAAGCCTAGGTCGCTTAAGAGCGGGCTGAGGCTTGAATCGTTGCCCCCCTGCATTCGAGTTGTGGAAGGGTGACTGACGGTCGCTGCTGCCTATTAATCGTTGAGTTTGGCGTCGGTCGCTGCCGACCTCTGTTGTTTGAGATGTTGTGACGTTTTGGACGATGGGAAGGTGGTCGCTGCCACCCGTGTGGTCGCACGGGACCGGCCGGTGTTTTGGGGTCGATGCCCCTCGTTAGGTCGCGCGGGACCGGTGTGGCAGAGGTCGCTCTGGATTCTGCTTTAGCGGGTGTGAAATCGGTCATACAAGAGAAGGATAGGCTCGCTGGCAGGAAAAGCTTCTTGTCCAGGTCGGCTCGCTTAAGACCGACCTGGGGCTTGAATCGTTTTATCCGGTCGGGTCTCGGCCCTGTAGGGAGCAGCCTAGCACGGCCTATTTGAGGAATGTGGTCGCTGCCCCTCATGTTGGAATGTGGTCGCTGCCATTCACACTGGGATGTGGTCGCTGCCACTTATGATGGGACGTGGTCGCTGCCATTCACACTGGGATGTGGTCGCTGCCACTCATGATGGGACATGGTCGCGGCCACTCACTTTGCTTGGGCCATTAGATGGCGCTCGCTTTGGGCCATTCGATGGCACTCTTAGTAGGCCGCTCGGGACCTTGGGGCCATTCGATGACACTCGTTGTAGGTCGCTCGGGATCCTACGTTCGATTTGATCAACACGGTGATCTATTTTGGGCCAACTCGGTGGCACTCGCTTGTGTCAATGCGGTGACGCTCGATGTAGGTCGCTCGGCGACCTATGCTTTGTGGGTTATTCAAACCCTTGGGCCACTTCGATGGCGCTTGATTGTGCCAACTCGGTGACACTCGATGTAGGTCGCTCGGCGGCCTACGTTTGATTGTGGGTCATTCTGACCCTTGGGCCACTTCGATGGCGCTCTTTGTTGACTCTTAACCTGGTCGCCGGAGAGTCTCGCGGGATCGACCTGTAGGAAGCGACCAATCGCGGCCTATTCGAGGCTTGATTCGTTGCCCCATGTGTAGCCTCGCGCGGACGACCTACAGGGGTGAAGCAGCGTAGCCTATTCGAGGCTTGATGCATCTTTCCGGCCTGCGAACGGTCGGTGGATTGGGTGCCCGGTTTCGACCGTGGTGAACCCGTTGTGTACTTTTGATTCGAAAGTTTAATTTTAGTTCCTGTTCGATCGCTCGCTACTTTACTGAGTGTTCGGGCATGCACTCGTACATGTTAACTAAAACACACACTTTCAAAAGGTCGAGCCTCGGTAAAAAGAGTGCTCGCCTGTCCTTTATTGATCGATCGAGTATCAGTACCAGTTTGTAGGGTCGTTTGAATTCATTCTTCAGCTCGCGGGCTGAACTCATCATCTTCCTCTAGAACATACTCCCTCAGCTCTCCCCTTTGAATCAGGTCCTCGATATCATCTTTGAGGGCCATACAATCGTTCGTATCGTGCCCCTAATTACTACAATGGTACTGGCAGTACTTCTTGGTCGGTCGATGCCTTTCTTTGAGCACGAGGGGGTCGGGTCGCTTCATGTTCAGGAATTCTCTGTTCTGTCGCTCAGAATAGATTTGCGCAATGGGAGTATTCAACTTCGTGCGCTGTTCATATTTCTTAGGTCGGTATTCTCGGTGGCTTTCTTGCTCGCTACCTGGCCTGTTGTGCTCCTCTTTGGGTCGCGCTCGGGCGCCCTTCCTAGCGGACAATTTTTCTTCGTAAGCCATATGATCGTTGGCCCTTCGAAGAAACATTCCGAGGTCGCTATAGTGGTTCAACGTGAACTCTACTGCAAACCTGTGGTCCTCTCTTATACCACGTTTTAGATATTTCAACTTGTCTCTATCTGACAGGTCGCGGACCGCGTCGGCTTCAGTGTTGAATCGGTCGATGTACTCCCTCAGGGATTCATTCTCTCCTTGGACGATCGTGTCCAGGTGCTCTTCATATCTGTACTGGCAGCGGTTGGCTGTATAATTGGCTAGGAACATTGTCACGAGACCTTCCCAAGAAGAGATGGTGTTGGGACGTAGGGTTTCCCACCATTCTAACGCCCGACCTTCGAGCGACTGAGGAAAAAGTCTGCACTTCATTGTCCGACCTAGCTCTCTATAACTGCAGTAGTTGTTGAAGTACATGAGATGTTTATCGGGATCCCCGCGGCCGTTAAATTTGTTCTGGTTCGGGGGCTTCCTGAGATCCCTTGGAATGCGATAGCGTCTGATTTCTCTGGTGAAGGGTCCTTGTCCGGTCGGAACGTAATTCTGCCCGTAGGGCTGCATGGCGGCAGTTTGGTCGATGGGCAGACCGTAAAGGCCGACCGGTTGGCCAAGGAATCCGTCGGCAATTAGAGGGGGTCCATGGGGGCCATGGTATTGTGGAGCATGCGACGACGACCGTCCTCTAGGCCGCTCTGAACAGTTTCTTCTTGATTGGCTGATGGCACGGGAGACATCTCTTATCTCCCCGTTGCGGTAGTCATCAAATTCCTCATACGAGTCCCACGACCCGCTTCTTGATCGGCGGGATCCTGAGGACTCGTCGGACGAGTATCTTGTTGGCGACCTGCTCGACTCTAGTCGGTAGCTCGAGTCAGCATAATCGTAATCATAATCATAGTCGTTGGAAGGGGACCGACGACGTCGTCCGCCCCTATCTGGGGGCGACCTGTGCACCCTGCTCCTACGCGGAGGAGTTCGGCGTGACACACTTCTTCTACGTGAAATGCCTCCTCTAGGCATCGTCCTGTATCTAGGAGGCGGCCTAGGTTCTTGTATTTGATCGTTCCTGCGAGCCGCACGCGGGCGGGTCGAGGCTTCAGCCCGCTCATACTGGGAGATGAGCGCTTCTCGGTCGGCTATGAGCTGATTCTTGCTCTGCAGTATTTGGAGGAATGCCTGGGTCACATGCTCTGGGAGAGGCTCTGTGACTCCGGCATCGGCCAGCTCGGCCGGGATTTCTTGTTGCTGGACCGGCCGTTGAAATCGTCCCGACACCGGTCCTCGACCGCCCTGCACCATAGGAGATTGGTGAGGGTCGCCTTGTGATTCGTGAATGGTCACGGGCACGCCCTCCGGGGTATGCTCGGGTTGAGCGTTCGACCCAGGTTGATTGAGCCTGGATGAAGTACGTTTCTGACGCGGCGGCATGGTTTGATGTGGAATAGCGCTCGGGCCTCCCACTGTGGTCGCCAATTGATCGTACCTGATCAATACGATGGGTTGTTGCTGATGATTCTGCTCGGTCGCTGGGATGAAGGACCGAGTGGTAAGCCGCACGCGGGTGGTACCTGCAAAGGCACTCCAACGCTCAAGTCAGAGGTGCTTCAACGGGCAGGGTCACAAGGTGAGTAAAACATACCTGATTATGGAGCTCTGCCATGTATTTATCGTGGTAGGGGCGCCCTGGCCGTTGGCGCGTCTTGCGGAGCACGCCTTGCGTGGGCCGAGTTGGGCCGGCCTTGGTCGAATGGGCCGCTGGCCCATGTCGCACCTGGTTGCTGTGCGCAGCACCCCCTTGCTGCAGGTTGCGCTGGACTGTCTCGTTGGGCCTATTGGGCCACTCCAGAACAGTAATCATGAAGGGAAAAAAATTGGACTTAGGGGAAATCATCTCCCAAAATATTGCTGAAATAGCACAATGTCCTAAAGCCAGATTGAGCCATGCTTCACTTATCCATGCTTTGTGCAAACAGCAGGACTGCCAGGAGAGCCCAGATGATCTTCCAATTGAACCCCGGGAGCCAATCATAGCAACATGGATTCTCAAGCAACCAGATGGGCCGATTGAGGGGCCAGTTCCACCACAGGCAGGCGAGCACTCACCTCCACCTCAGCAGCAACCAGCAGCTCCAACTGATCAGCAGCAGCTTTACAGCGATCCCTCGTTCCAGTATGAGCTCATGATGACCAACTGGTGCGGGATGTCTATGCTATGTGAGCAGCAGGGCTTGGATATCTCCTTCCTGGCAACACCCCGTGTTGCCAATGCTGGCCAGCAGTTTATGGCCCAGCGCAGAGGTGCTGACGCTGCAGGTCCATCATCATCAGCCCCCGCGAAGGCGCCGCAGGATACTCAGGATCCATTATTACTGGGGGATGACTACATTGAGCGTCACATATCAGTTTCTTGAGCAGGAGGGCTCATTGTTACTATTTACTTTTCTTTGAGACATTGTTATTTTGGGATCTTTATCTTTATTTCTGTTTGATTTTGCTTTGTGCATTTTGGTCTATACTATGCTGATATAACTTATACAGTGATTTTGAGGCACCACAACTTTGAACTCATACCTGCATCTTCATTGATGATGAGGATTGTGGTTGTTTAGCTTAATATGTTTTGCATTTTACCATGTGATCACTTTCGCATCAATTTTTATCATCAGGTAGTGTTAGTGGTTAAGACAAAGGTTGAGGAAAATCTAGATCATCTGTTGGCAAGCTTCCGAGAGTTCAATCTCTTACAATCCCAGCCGTGAGGTTTGAGCCTAAACACTTATGTCATTTATTGTGTGGACATTCCTTGCATGTATTATTCTGCAGAACTTGAACTTGTGCTTAATTGTCTTGCATTTGATTTACATACACACTGAGGCAATTCTTCTTAGAAACCCAAAGCCGTTTAAACCACCTAATAAATACTTATCCTTTGTTAGCCCCAATGAGCCTAATTGTTCTTCTTATTATTCTGTTCTGACATAGACCACACCAGGCAAATTAAATTCATAGTTGTCATCTTGACTTGGAGTTAGGTAGACAAATGTATTCATGTGTGGGAAAGATCTAAGTTTGGGGTTGCTCATGGAATAGCAACAACATAAGTTTGGGGTGGTATATACAAGAGAAGGAGATATAAACAAAAAAAACAATATAATAAAAATCCTTCTCTTGTGGAATGTTGTTGGGAACAATAGAGAGTGGTGAGATTGTTAAAATGTGATAAAAAGGGAATTGGGCCTAACTCCAAGTTGGTAGCCTACCTACCCAAATAATATCCACCCGTACCTAAGCCACATTACAACATTTAAGTCCTTAAATAGTGTGTGTGTGCATTTCATTCTGTGTAGACTTTTCTAGAACTTGTTCAAGCCTATGAAACGATGATGCATGTATTGTGAATTGAGTGACTACCTTATACACTTCAGAAAAGAGAGGCAATTAGTGAGATGTGTGAAAAAGAGGGAACTTGAGAATGCTTGCCTCTATATGATCTTGTGTTTTCCAAATTCAATTGTCTTACTATTACATTATGTTGGATGATGACTTTTGATGTGCTGAAGTATCTAATGGTTTGTGTGAAAGGTGTGAAAGCAGAATAAAAAATTTGCCACAGCCTGAATTGAATGATTGCTTGGGGACAAGCAAAACTCCAAGTTTGGGGTTGTGTTGACTCATCGTCATATGTATATGGTTGTTCAGTTTATAAGCCAAAATTGATGTTATTTGATTGTATTTCAGTCAATTGTCAGGGGAATTAGCGTAGATTTAGATTGATGTATTACGATTGAATTGTAAGCTATTTCCCTCATCCCTAGTGCCAATTGCAATGGAAGACCTTCAATTTGATGTGGCATCAACTAGCAAACCAGACACTTGCCTAGTGACGCAGCAGAGAAAAGAAGGAGAAGTTTCTACCACTCTTCGCGTCGCGACCAAGAGGCTTCGCGTCGCGAAGCAGCATTTTTCAGCACCATCGCGTCGCGATGGCGTTGCATCGCGTCGCGACGGATGGCAGAAAGTTAGCGTTTTTATGCGAAATTGGAGAATGGAGAAGGGACTTCAGCTTGGAGGCGAAACTAGGGTTTTGGAGCTGCGAACAAGGGCAAGAATTGGAGCTTCTCTACACTTGGGAACAAGGAATTGAAGGATCCAATGTATTCCTCTCTTTATGTAACTTCTCTTTAATCTTATCTTTCATCACTTTAATTATGAGTAGCTAGTTTTCTAGGGTTAGGAAGAGATGAATCCCTCCAAAACTATCATGTGAACCCTTTACTATGATCAATTCGATTATTATTCAGTTTAACAATTGCCTTTACATCTGTTCTTACTGCTTTACAATAATATCTGTTGTTATACTGATTTAGGGTTTATGTTCACCATTGGAAGATGGGTATGTTTACCTGATATTGGGGCTTTAGGTAACAAATATGATGATCATAGGAATATGAGATTGTATTTTTGAATTCGTTAATTCTCATGTTTAATGCTTTGTCTATTGGTGATTCACTTAAGGAATTAGGGTTTCCCACTAGAAAAAAAGGGTTTTGAGGCAAGGGATTGTCCTTAATCTTATAATTGAATTGAATCTGTTAAATTGGGTAATTACATTGAAATTAATCGAAGGTCTATTGCATGATAACGTAGGGGAGAGGATTCGATTCCTAATCATTTGCTCTCGGATTTTATTTATCGATATTCTGTTTTCGATTATTATAAATCATAAACTGTCCCGATAGCTTTACGCCTAAGAATTACCACATTTGCTCAGTGATAATAACTCTCAGTCCCTGTGGGTACGACTAGTGGTACTTACTAATTTACTATTACTTACAACGATTCGGTATACTTGCCGAAATCCTAACACCGCTCCCCAAATCTTTGTCAGTAACCTACTTCTACTGTTTTCACTTTTATGATTATTTAATTTATACTATGAACGATATAAGTCTATAAATATTTTGAGTTCCCATCCTCTAAATTTCTTAAAAGAAATTGGAGTTTTCATTACTATATATAGTTTTAGGTGAATAAAATATATTATTACGTGATAAGAGTTAATGATGAATTGTAACTATTGGGTATTTGGATTAGATCCCTATCAAAAGTTAGGATTGTAGTAACTTGAATCCTAGTCATGACTAAAGATATTTACTATTTTAGAAATAATGTGTGTATTTATACGCTAAAAAATATAGAAATGGAATTCTCAATTTCTTATGACAAATGGACCATTTGTTATAAGAAATGGAGATGATCTCGGTCCAAATATTTTATACCTTCTATTAATTACAAATTGTCATTAAAAAAGAATTGAATGAGCTTAAAACTATCCTATATAATTATAGCATAAACTTTGATTAGCTATAAATATATATATATATATATATATATATATATATATATATATATATATATATTAACCATGCATAATAGTTAAACTCTTAAGAAAATAGTAGAATAATAAAAGCATTTCCACAAAATCATGTTATCTTTAACTAACTCAGTAATTTTAAATATTTTACTCAAATAGTAAAAAAAAAGCCATTCATTCTTTTACATTAAAATTGAGAGTCAATTTTGTTTCGAATTAAACTACTAATTCGTTTATTTTCATTAATATGTAAATATATTAGATATTAGGCAAAATAGCTTCACGAGTTCTTTAAGTTATTTTTGAATATCGACTTAGTAATTTAAGATATTTTTTCATTTAGGTTCTTTAACTCTTAAAACTCTCCGTTTTCCTTTTTAATTTACATCATCCATTTCAAGTTACGCTAACGTGTTCTTTACATGGGTTATGTGGTTTTAACAATGTGAGATAATATGTCACGTGGGTGCGTCAATAATCTTAATTATTTTTTATTATAAATAAAAAATTAATTAATGTTCATCTTCTCCTCATGAACTTAAAATCGTAAACTGAAGAATCAATGTGGTTATTATAGACCAAGTTCATATGAATCCAACCGAACAAGTCTCATTAATTTCTCCCAATTTTAGAAGGAGAAAATAGACAACACAATCATGGTTAAAAGGAAAACACGGGTCTACATTATGTGTATTCTAGAAGCTTGAGGAATGAAATCAACTGTGTTAACGTTTTGCAACTTGTAGGACTAATTAGGGAAAATAAAAAATATAAAGAATTAAACTAGTATAATCAAATAATTTAAAAGGAAACTCCAAGCTTGAGCGTAAGTGGTTAATGCACTCTATCTAAAGGGGCGGACTCGGCTAGTACCCGGCGGTCCACTCCACACTAATTTGGTATCAAGAGCTTGTCTCCATACATGTTTCATTATCATTATTTTGTTCTCATTTTTGTGTCATCTAGCTTCTTATATTTGATCCTTGTACTCCCTTTCTCTTGTGTCTTTATTCTCTTATGTAAACTATCTTTGCTCATCTTCTCTCTGTGACTTTTTTTTGTCTGCTTAGATGAAATGACAAATAAACACCATTCATTTAACACTATATATCGCTGTTCACATCTGGGTTTGAACTCGGGATCCGACGTCCTCGTATCGCTGAAATTGCCAAGACAACCAATAATGAGTAGCTTATAAATATAAAATGACATAAATAGACATTTGTAATTATTGTTTAAATGTGAGAAAGCATATTCATTTAATGTATGATAAGAGAGGAATTTAAGTAAAGTAAAAAGGGTAAAATTGAGAGAAAAAAATGAAACGCTGTAAGCTACTAAAAAACACCACGTCAAAAAAAACTAAAAAACACTATAAGCTAGTCATGCCAAACACTTGAAAATGGCATATCTGCTATAAGCTAGCGAATTGACGTAAGCAATACCCTAAAGTGTTTGGTAAAATTAGCAGTTGTATAAATATTAAATGACATAAACGAACATTAGTATTTAATGGTTACAAATGAGACTTAATATATTCATTTAATGGGGGGCAAGTGAGAAATTTAATTAAAGTAATAAGAGTAAAAATGAGGAAAAAAATAAACGTTATAAGCCCAAGTGCTACTTCAAGTAACATCTGGAAAAATGTTATAAGTTAGTAAGAAATTGCATGTTGGTGGGGTGACGTGGAGATCACTTTGGGCTAATGCTTGTCATAACATTTGGGTTTGCAGAAATAAGGAGCATCATGAAGAGGATTATCGTCGACCCATGTATCCGTGGAAGATGATTTTGGAAATGTCAATACAGTATAAGAGGATTATCGTCGACACATCAAATGGCTTCTTCTGAATGTGGGTAGAGTCAAGCTTAATACCGATGGTGTTAGCAACCGTGGTTTTGTTGTGGCAGGGTGTGGGGGTCTTCTTCAGAGACATGATGGCAGTTGGATTTGTGATTTTTCCAAGAAACTTGGGTCTTGTAGTGCTTATGTAGGGGAACTTTGGGGAGTGTTTGAAGGTCTTAAGATTGCTTTCCAAATGGGTTTTAAGAAGGTTGTGATTAATGTAGACTCGGAGCTTGTCGTGAATAGCATCAACAAGGGCAATTTGGGGAGTGCTGATGGTTGGGGACTTTTGTGCAAAATTCACCGTATCATTCAGAATGACTGGGAGCTTGTGTTTCTTCATAGCTATCGCGAGGCCAATTCTTGTGCTGATGCCCTTGTCAATATGGCTTGTGTTCAAGACTTCATTTTTAGTATACATAACTCTATTCCACCCCAGTTGGAATCTCTAGTTTTAGCTGATATTGTTGGAGTCTCTACTCCTTGTGTAATCCCGTTGTAGTTTCCTTTGGGCTTCGGCCTTCTCTTCAATAAAAAAAAAATTATACCAAACACATAACACGAGTTTATTCACTACAAACCATTTGTTAAAAGTTAGTTGCTTGACCTTGTCAAATAGAGTCTTACTGACCGTGTGGATTTTCAAAGCTTGAATCTAATTGAAGGCTGTTTTTTTGGCCAAAACAAGATTATTTAAGGCTTATTTTTGTTTAATATTTTATTGTAAAAAAAGGCTTATTTTTGTTTCGGTCATTGTTCAAGGCAATTTTTGTCCATGTTTAAGACTTGTTTAAACTACAAAAATAACACCGCCAAATCTAATTGTTTTTAGAGGAAAAAAAAATTATCCCAAAAAACGTTATTTCCATAAATATACAAAAAATTGTAATGCTAAATAACAAGTTAAGCAGTTTTAAAGTAAATTTCAGAATACCAAGAGAAAAAAATAACGTGTGCAAACCGGATATTTTTAATTTTCTTAAAAAATGGTATATAATATTGATTTTGGAAAAAAATGATAAATGATGTTGAATTTTGGTATATGGGATATTTTTTATACTTTTTTATAATTAAATTGATAAAATAATTAAATAATTAAAAAATAAATGTGTACACTAATATTACTATGAGAGTATTTACATTATACTAGTATCTAACTATTTATGATTGTTGAATATTATAAGTTTATTATGTCATACTATGGTTTTTTTTTGTTTTTTATGCTTTATATATTGTAAAATATATATTAAATAATGTATTTAATTAATTCCGGTTTAACCCCCCATTCAACCGATTGAACCCAAGAACCCCTGAACCACTACCTCTGCCAGTTCAATGTCCGGTCCGGTTTTGATTACCTTGGTAATATGTGTGAGCTAAATGAGAAGAATCTAAAGATTCCAGATATAGGTAAGAAACATAGAAATTCAACCCATCTCATTTTGCGAACAAAACAAATAAACAAAATAAGTTTTGAACCTAACATTAGAGAAAATCTCAGGGAGTATGAAATATTTATCGTGTTGTTGAAAATATTGAAAAGTTACCCATGGCTGGCAGACATCTCCTTTCTCAATCTTGTTCCCTACCCAAACCCTATAGCCACTCCTTAAACAAAAACCCTTTATCTCAAAACCTAATTCTACCCCTCAAATTAGCTTTGTAGCTTTTACTCCAAACATGACTTTCACACCCATTTATTATCCACCTCATTTTTAAATTGAAAATGGAAGGAGGAAATTGAATGTTGTGTTAAAACTTAACTGAACTCATTTTTATTCTGTCTTGCCATCAAGAGAGTAAATGTTCAATTAGAATCAAAGAAACAACTAAATATCAGTGCAATCTTGGGCAAGGAGAGATTCAAACCACAAATACAACAAATCTCAAGCCTCCTTTAAAACAAGACGCCAAGTAAAACAAGAAGCCAAGTAATCAGCTCTCAAAGGCCTTCAAAGAACCGAACATGGTCTTCAAATGTCTCACCATGTCTGATTTTGCTCACTGATCCATCATCTTCAACCTGAAACATTTTTCAAGAAAGGATATTGTTCTTTAAGACAAATCATAGATGAAATTGAAATTGTATTTTTTCAAGCAAAATTTACCATGGGGATGGTGTCCAAAAGAGTGCAGGCTTAAAATCATAAACCATTGCAAACAAAAAATGAGCCATACAATAAGCTCCATACATACCCAATACTCAGGAGGCCGCATCTTAAGATTATAGGTTGATGCCATGCTCATACAATAAGCACCAGCATCATGAACAACCAGACCAGTACCCTGCAAGTGAAACTCACATTAGAACAAGTTTGTTTTGCTGCCAACATCATACTTATTTCTGCAAGTATGTTACAAAATGCGACTATTTTCATACAATATCAATAAATCATAGTACCTTGGCAGGAGTCGGAAGTTCTCTTTCTTTTCCTAAGAAATCTGCAGACTCACAGACAGGACCGACTACATCAAAAGTTGCTGTCTCAGCATTTTCTGCAGGGGAAACCAGCTCAATATGCTGCCAAAAAAAACATGTCAGTAAACATTCACATGCCACAACCAATTTGCATTAGGGTAGCATCTGATAACTATAATGATCTCAAGCTTTCTATCAACTCCCAAGCAATTTTTTTAGAATGCAATTTAATTCTTTAGAGGAAAGCTTTGAATGTTGTGTAAATTTAACTGGATTCATTTTTAATCTGCTCTCTCATCAATAGTGTAACTATGACTATATTGCATTACAAAGCCAGTCTGAACCCTAGGGAGAAGAAGTTTGCATCGTTGAAAGCTAACGTAAAATCTTGTTGAGTCTCTTCATGACATGGATCAAGGAAAGTATAAGACAAACCATTATGAAGAATTTTGATTTAAATGGTATGTTTTTAGATATGATTCATGATAGGACACATGTTGCCAATCCTGCTTAGTGGAAAAAGGCCTTGGTTGTTGGTGTTATTCCTATTAATAGTGTCTGTCATAATTGAACAACAGGTAAAGAAACATAACTAGATATGTAACTGCATTCAGCACCAATATTAATGCACCAAATGACAAGCCATAAGAGAACAGTTACTTGAACAAATACCTGGTAAGCATCGTAAAGACTAGGGCGGATAAGTTCAGCCATACTTCCATCAATCACAATGAAGTTTTTAGATCCGTTAGTTTTGACACCTGTCACCCGGTTAACTAAGCAACACGTGTTTGCTATGAGTGATCTCCCTGGTTCAATGATTAGTTTAAGACCACGAGAAAGAACAAGCTCTCGAACCTATCCCAATCATGAAAATAAGAACATTTAATTAGAAAGGATACTATGAAGTGTACATTTGAATACTAAGAATGCACATTTATCAGCCACTAGTGGCATTCTTTATTAAACTATTCTTATAAAGAATAGCAAACTTAAGCACATAATATGGAAAGATAGAGTAAGAAATATGGATAGAATCCTCACAGTATCAATTAGGTCTCTGGGTGTCGGAAGAACAGCACCAGTATGATAATAGTCTATCCCAAGTCCACCACCAATATTTAAATAATCGAGTTCAAAACCCTGAGCTCGGATTTCGTCAATGTATTTGACCATAATAGTGGCTGCATCCCTGAAAATATCTACCTGTAAATGGGAAAAATAGCAAGCAACAACCATTTCAACACTTACATTTAGAAGACTTCGGATCAGTATACAACAGTGAAAATTGACCTGTCAAAGCAAGAGTGCATAATATAGGAAGAAAGAATAGATAGCAGAGAGGTATATCACAAAGTAGCGAAGCACAAGACAAAGCAGATAAAGATGAGGATTTTTTTATTAACCTTGGTAATTGTTGATCCAAGATGACAGTGGGCCCCTGCAAGCTTTAGTTCATCAGGGTGCGCCTTCACGGCATCTAAAAACCACTGCAGCTTCTCATTTCTAATGCCGAATTTAGAGTTTTTATTCCCAGTGGCAACATAAGGATGTACCTAAGGATAATAAAGATATAAACTATTAGATATTACAGAAAAATATACTTATAAACATGATATTAACCATGCAGATTAGAGCTAGAGCCTAGAAATCTGGATGTCTCAAGTTGGGCAAATAGTGGTTATGTTTACAAAGCAATCAATCACAACCAGTGAATTTTAGTTCTGTGATAATGAAGGCAAAAGCAAGAAGGAAGTGATAGAATTGGTAACTGACTTTGATATTAACAGAGAAGTATATTCTGATTTATTGATTGTGAATGGGAACAGAGTAGTACAGATATTTATAAGAGTTACGTTCAGTTAACAGGCTAACTGAAACAGTAACAAACTAATGCTATTCTAACTAATTGTTAACTGAATGCTAAATACTTAACTGATTACTAACAGAACAGAACCTGAGAGGCTAACTGTACAGTTGCTTATATTTGCAACTGTACAGTGCTTTACATTTGAAGGAAACTGATACCTATGTTATGCTATCTAACATTCCTCCCTCAAGCTCAGAGGTGTGCAACACTCTGAGCTTGGTCCGAAAGAAGCAGAAGGCAGTCTTGGACAGTGGTTTAGTGAACATCAGCTATTTGGGCTTGAGATGGAACATATTCAACAATGAGAGATTTGTTTAGGACCTTTTCCCTTACAAAGAAGATGTCCAGCTCCATATGTTTTGTTCTTGAGTGTAAAACCGGATTGTGACTCAAAGCCACAGTGCTTTGATTGTCACACTAAATTACTGGTGGTGGCAGACACAGATTCAGTTCCTGCAACAGAGATTGCACCCACAGAACTCCTGAGGCAGCCAGGGTAAGGCTCCTATATTCAGCTTCAGCACTAGATTTTGCAACTAGTGTTTGTTTCTTTGACCACCAAGATATGAGGTTAGGGCCTAGGAAAATACATGCACCAGATGTAGATCTTCTATCATCAATGTCTGATGTCCAGTCAGCATCACAAACGGCACGGATGGAGAGGGGACAGCTGCTGGTTGCTGGCAATATGGTGAGACCAAGATCAGTAGTGCCTTTGAGATATCTAATAATGCGTTTTACTGCAGTCCAATGAGAGTTAAGGGATTGGGACATGAACTGGCAGACCTTGTTCACAGCATAGCCCAATTCTGGTCTTGTAATTGTAACATACTGAAGAGCACCTACAATGCTTCGGTAGAGAAGAGGACTTTCAAAAAAGTCAGTCCCATTTCTGGATAGTTTAAGGTTGGCTGGGAGAGGAGTGGAGATGCTTTTACAATCATCCATAGCAGCCCTGTGAATGATGTCTTTAATGTATTTTGCTTGAGATAGGAGAAGAGCACCTTGGTTGGTGTGTTTGCATTCAATACCCAAAAAAAAGTCCAAGGCACCCAGCTGTTTGAGAGAGAAGGATGCATTGAGGTTGTTGATGACAGATTGCACCAGTTGTGGAGATGAGCCTGTGATGATAATGTCATCAACATAGATGAGAAGAAGAATGCATTGGCCACCACGGTTGTAAATGAGAAGGAATGGATCACATCTAGACTGAGTAAAACCAAAGCTGATAAGAGTCTTGGTGAGGCTCTCATACCAAGCTCGTGGGGCTTGTTTTAAGCCATAGATAGCCTTGTTTAACTTGCATACCTCAGATTTGTCACCAGAACCAAAGCCTGGAGGCTGAGCCATATAAACATCCTCATTTAGATGACCATTTAGGAACGCATTGTGGACATCTAACGGTTGGATAGTCCATTTATTAGCGAGGGCCAGAGTTAACACTGTACGGACTGTGACAGGTCTCACTACAGGGGAGAAGGTGTCAGTGTAGTCATAGCCATACTTCTGGTTGAATCCTTTTGCAACAAGACGCGCCTTGTATTTGTTGATTGATCCATCAGGATTTTCCTTGATACAGAAAATCCACTTGCAACCTACAAGAGTCTTCCCTGGAGGTAAACAGGTGAGCTGCCAAGTATTGTTAGCAATTAAAGCATCATATTCAAGTTTCATAGCTGCTGCCCAACATGGGGTGGATAAGGCTTGTTGGATGGTTGTAGGTTCAGTGTTTGTGAAGTTAAGTGTAGGGTAGAGGGGAGGTTTGAGGCTGCCAATTTTGGATCTTGTAAGCATTGAATGTTGGTTAATAGGAGGGGGTGGAGATGGTGAGGGATATGGGGAGGAATTTGAGTCAATGGTGCCTAAGGCCGTGGAAGGGAGAGATGTTGAGTGATTACTTAAGGGGGAGGCCATAGGAAGGGGAGAGGGACTAGTAGGGGGTAAGTAGGGGGGTATCATAGGGTGAGACTGTAGGTGGAGGTGTGAAGTTGGGGATAATGTTAAGAGGAATAGAGGTGGTAGAGGGAGGTGAAGTAGTGTTAGCATTGGTTTGCCTATGTTGAAAAGGAAAATCATTTTCATTAAAAATTACATCTTTAGAGATGAATAATTTTCCTGAAGAGTCCAAGCATTTATATCCTTTATGTGAAGAGGAATATCCAAGAAAGACACATGGAGAGGACCTAAATTGCAGTTTGTGGCTGTTGTAAGGTCTTAATAGGGGGTAACAAGCACACCCAAAGGCACGAAGGAAGTGAAAGTCTGGAGGAATATTGAAAAGAGACTGAGATGGAATGACTTGTGTGTGTGAAGAGGGGAGCCTATTAATAAGAAAGACTGCTGTGTGAAAAGCATGATCCCAATATGGATAGGGGAGAGAAGAGTGGGACAGAAGGGAAAGTCCCATCTCCACTATGTGTCGATGCTTACGTTCAACGACCCCGTTTTGATGATGTGTGTGTGGACATATTATTCTATGATCAATCCCAAGATCAGCAAGGTATTGTTTGAATGGTCTAAACTCCCCACCGCAATCAGATTGTAAAGACTTAATTTTTCTATTAGTTTGCAATTCAACTAATGCCTTAAATTGTTTGAAAACAGAAAGAGTTTCAGATTTTGCTTTAACAAAGTAGATCCAAGTGTATTTGCTATAAGCATCAACAAACGAAACATAGTACTTATAGCCCATGGATGAAGTCATGGGAGCAGGACCCTATAGGTCACAATACACAAGTTCTAATGGTGCAGAATATACAGTTTGAGAGGCAGAACTAGGAAGCCTATGTGCTTTACCCATACAACATGAGATACAAAATTCATTAGATGTCTTTTGAAAAGAAGAAAGATTACAAAGTTTGAGAACATGATTTAAAGTTGCGATACTGGGATGTCCAAGGCGATTGTGCCATTGAAAATACAAAGAGCTATGCGGACTTACAGTAGCATTTATTGAAGGAATAGGACTACAACTGTAAACAGGATTATTAGAGATCAAACCAGAAGTCTGCATGGGATAGAGACCATCTGAGGCAAGCCTTCCTTGGAGGAGGACCTTGTCAGAAGCCTGAGATTTGACAACATAATGAGATGGGTGAAATTGGATGTATGCATTGTTATCATAGGCAAACTTGCTAACACTTATTAAGTTTTTATTAAGATCAGGTACATGTAAGACATTTTTCAGATGTAAAGTAGTATTAGGTTGTGTTGGGGAGGGAAAAGAATAAGAGCTGATTGAGTGTACAGGCAAACCTTGTCCATTGCCTAGAAAGACGTTTTCTAGGTGAGAAGGAGGTGGTTGAGCACCAGCAGGAGGAGGCAGAGTGGTGACATGGTGGCTGGCAGCAGTATCCATAGGAGCAACATAAGGATTTGTTAGATGAGCTTGAGGTGCAGATTGCTGGTGTGACCATCCATTGTGAGCAGGGATATTGGGACGCAGATACTGGTACGGGTTACCTGCAGGGAGCTGCGCCTGTTGAGAAGGGCCATAGGTGTAGTTGAATCTGTGATAGCAATAGGACGCGTCGTGTCCAAACTTGTGACACACTTGACATTGCGTGGTGTTACGACCACCGCCACGACCACCGCCACGGCCAAAGCGACCGCCACGACCACGAGAGTCGAAGCCTCCACTGTTATTCTGATTTTGACCTAGAAATTGGGGATTTCCAGAATTCTTTGATGAATTCGTGAAATTGACGTTGGCTTGTGACGCAGAATTGTTCGTCGTGTCACGAAGGCTTTGCTTGGGTCAGATTAAGTGTCGCAACCTCCTCTGAGACACGTTGCTTCTCCACGCGTTGTTCATGCGCAAGAAGCAGAGCCTTGATTTCATTGAAGTCAAACCACTCGAGTTTACTGTTGATGACGGTGGTTAACGAATCAAATTCTGAAGGTAATCCTTCAAGAATGACGTCGAGTTGATCTTGCGTGGTTACGGATTCACCGATGGAGGTGAGAGAATCAGAAATTGATTTAATCTTGGAAAGAAATTCTGCAACGGAGCCTGTACCTTTCTTGGTTGTGCGAAGCTCTGTTCTGAGTTGCCTCGCTTGAGCTTTTGTCTTGGATTGGAAATTTTGATGTATGCGTTCCCATAGTTGGAAGGGGTGTCTGCATCCTATGACGCTGGGAAGGATAGACGGTGACAGAGAGGCTTGTAGCCACAATAAGAGGAGTTGATCTTGAAGTTCCCATGAAGAATAGGCTGGATTTTCGATGTTGCCGGCGCGATCAGCCTCGGAGAGATATTGAGGAGGTATATCCGGCGCGACGCAGTATCTGTGAAGACGATGCGCCCGAAGTACCGGTTCCACTTGTTGGAGCCACACAAGGTAGTTGCGATCATCAAGTTTTTCTGTGATCTTGTAGTTGAAACTAGAGAGAGGAGGATGCGTAGACGAAGAAGAAGCTACGATCGGTGGCGTGACTGGTGAAGACGACGCCATGAGAGCGGAGGGCGGAAGCGAAGAGGATCACCCACGGTGGTGGATCGGGCCTCTTGATACCATGATAGAATTGGTAACTGACTTTGATATTAACAGAGAAGTATATTCTGATTTATTGATTGTGAATGGGAACAGAGTAGTACAGATATTTATAAGAGTTACCGTTCAGTTAACAGGCTAACTGAAACAGTAACAAACTAATGCTATTCTAACTAATTGTTAACTGAATGCTAAATACTTAACTGATTACTAACAGAACAGATAACAGAACAGAACCTGAGAGGCTAACTGTATAGTTGCTTATATTTGCAACTGTACAGTGCTTTACATTTGAAGGAAACTGATACATATGTTATGCTATCTAACAGGAAGGAAGGAAGAAAGGAAATCACTGTAATTGATGAAATTGAATATCGTATAATGTTAATGGAAGGGAGATATCATATAACAACAACAACAACAATTGTATCCCGATCGATGGCCCTGACTACGGAGAAGGGATATGTCATAGCAATGAAAATTGTCATTGCTTATGAATGTTGTTGTTTGTTGAAAGTATGAGCAATTGTTTTCTCTGAGAAATCCACAAAACGGATCTTAGCTGAATGTCTTGGTCATAAAAAATCTTCATTATCATCTAGAGTTCAAATCTATTTCAGTCCCATCAACCCTTGCAGCTAAAATATTACTAGTTAAAAATTTAAACATTTATTGTTTGCTGGAAACCTCTTGGTATCATTCTACACCTCAGTAACCTAACAATTACCAATATATTGCTACAGACTCCAACTAATTACAACATACACCCGACAAACTTTGCAATTCATGTAACAAAACCTTTCAATAACATACCTGTGGATCTACATCAGGATTAATCCGAAGCAAAACATTGACCCTCTTCCCGGAAATTCTGGAGGCCGCCACAATATTTTCCAAGTCAAATTCACTATCAATGTTAACAAATACACCTTCTTGAGCAGCCAAGACCAAATCCTCCAAGATTTTCCCATTCCCATTAAAGATACACCTATTCATCCATCCATGTATAAGAAGAATCTTAGCAATTCTCAACAACAGAAAACCACAACAACTAAAACAAAAGTACCAAACAGTGTAGCCTAAACTGTAAACTAAACTCAAGCAATAACAATCACAGTTTAAGTGTAATAAAATTCAACCTTGTGGGATCAAATCCAGCTCGAAGGGCAAGTTTGAGCTCGTTGCCACTGACAAGAACAGCACCACAACCCAACCCTCTCAAATGTTCAAGAATCTTCAAGTTATTATTAGCTTTGATAGCATAACCAATTATTGATGTCAAACCTTCCAATGCATCTTTATAAGCTTCAACATTTCTAGTAATCTGAGGCTTACTGTATAAATAAAAAGGTCTTTTCTCAACAGACTCCATAACATCGTGAACCTTGAGACCTTCACAATACAGATACCCATCTTCAGATTTGTTGAAACAATGTCGAAAATGAGTCTCCTTGGGAGTTTCGAGTGGGGTTTTGACAGATTTTTGGGAGAGAACTGCTCTAAGAACGCGGGGCTTGATGGTCCCTTTGAATTTGAGGGGTAGAATTAGGTTTTGAGATAAAGGGTTTTTGTTTAAGGAGTGGCTATAGGGTTTGGGTAGGGAACAAGATTGAGAAAGGAGATGTGTGCCGGCCATGGTTGTAGAACAAGACTGAGAAAGGAGATGTGTACGACTTGCGAGTTCAGAAACGATTTCACGATGAAAATCGCAGAAAGAAGAAAGCTGAAGGTACGATTTGCAACTTTTAAATACACTGTAAACGGAAAAAATGTAAACGGCGCTGGCAGAAAGAAGAAAGCTGAAGAAGAAAGCCAAAGGTAGGTGAATAAGAAGAAAGCTGATAGCGTTCTCCTTCGCGTCTCACCTCTCGGTGTCAAGTCACGCTGAAGAAGAAAGCTGAAGGTAGGTGAATAGTCGAAGATGTAAACGGCGCTTGCAGAAAAGGATGGCAAGCAAACAAATTAGGGTTAAATTGGGCTAAATTAGGGTTTGGGCTTGGCCCAAAACTACTGTAAATAAAGTAACAAATCTGATAAAAAACTTACATTTTTCTACAACCAAACTTACAGTTTAGACTACATTGTTTGGTACTTTTGTTTTAGTTGTTGTGGTTTTCTGTTGTTGAGAATTGCTAAGATTCTTCTTATACATGGATGGATGAATAGGTGTATCTTTAATGGGAATGGGAAAATCTTGGAGGATTTTGTCTTGGCTGCTCAAGAAGGTGTATTTGTTAACATTGATAGTGAATTTGACTTGGAAAATATTGTGGCAGCCGCCAGAATTTTCGGGAAGAGGGTCAATGTTTTGCTTCGGATTAATCCTGATGTAGATCCACAGGTATGTTATTGAAAGGTTTTGTTACATGAGTTGCAAAGTTTGTTGCGTGTATGTTGTAATTAGTTGGAGTCTGTAGCAATATATTGGTAATTGTTAGGTTACTGAGGTGTAGAATGATACCAAGAGGTTTCCAGCAAACAATAAATGTTAAAAAATTTAACTAGTAATATTTTAGCTGCAAGGGTTGATGGGACTGAAATAGATTTGAACTCTAGATGATAATGAAGATTTTTTATGACCAAGACATTCAGTTAAGATCCGTTTTGTGCATTTCTCAGAGAAAACAATTGCTCATACTTTCAACAAACAACAACATTCATAAGCAATGACAATTTTCATTGCTATGACATATCCCTTCTCCGTAGTCAGGGCCATCGATCGGGATACAATTGTTGTTGTTGTTGTTATATGATATCTCCCTTCCATTAACATTATAAGATATTCAATTTCATCAATTACAGTGATTTCCTTTCTTCCTTCCTTCCTTCTTGCTTTTGCTTTCATTATCACAGAACTAAAATTCACTGGTTGTGATTGATTGCTTTGTAAACATAATCACTATTTGCCCAACTTGAGACATCCAGATTTCTAGGCTCTAGCTCTAATCTGCATGGTTAATATCATGTTTATAAGTATATTTTTCTGTAATATCTAAAAGTTTATATATTTATTATCCTTAGGTACATCCTTATGTTGCCACTGGGAATAAAAACTCTAAATTCGGCATTAGAAATGAGAAGCTGCAGTGGTTTTTAGATGCCGTGAAGGCGCACCCTGATGAACTAAAGCTTGCAGGGGCCCACTGTCATCTTGGATCAACAATTACCAAGGTTAATAAAAAAATCCTCATCTTTATCTGCTTTGTCTTGTGCTTCGCTACTTTGTGATATACCTCTCTGCTATCTATTCTTTCTTCCTATATTATGCACTCTTGCTTTGACAGGTCAATTTTCACTGTTGTATACTGATCCGAAGTCTTCTAAATGTAAGTGTTGAAATTGTTGTTGCTTGCTATTTTTCCCATTTACAGGTAGATATTTTCAGGGATGCAGCCACTATTATGGTCAAATACATTGACGAAATCCGAGCTCAGGGTTTTGAACTCGATTATTTAAATATTGGTGGTGGACTTGGGATAGACTATTATCATACTGGTGCTGTTCTTCCGACACCCAGAGACCTAATTGATACTGTGAGGATTCTATCCATATTTCTTACTCTATCTTTCCATATTATGTGCTTAAGTTTGCTATTCTTTATAAGAATAGTTTAATAAAGAATGTCACTAGTGGCTGATAAATGTGCATTCTTAGTATTCAAATGTACACTTCATAGTATCCTTTCTAATTAAATGTTCTTATTTTCATGATTGGGATAGGTTCGAGAGCTTGTTCTTTCTCGTGGTCTTAAACTAATCATTGAACCAGGGAGATCACTCATAGCAAACACGTGTTGCTTAGTTAACCGGGTGACAGGTGTCAAAACTAACGGATCTAAAAACTTCATTGTGATTGATGGAAGTATGGCTGAACTTATCCGCCCTAGTCTTTACGATGCTTACCAGGTATTTGTTCAAGTAACTGTTCTCTTATGGCTTGTCATTTGGTGCATTAATATTGGTGCTGAATGCAGTTACATATCTAGTTATGTTTCTTTACCTGTTGTTCAATTATGACAGACACTATTAATAGGAATAACACCAACAACCAAGGCCTTTTTCCACTAAGCAGGATTGGCAACATGTGTCCTATCATGAATCATATCTAAAAACATACCATTTAAATCAAAATTCTTCATAATGGTTTGTCTTATACTTTCCTTGATCCATGTCATGAAGAGACTCAACAAGATTTTACGTTAGCTTTCAACGATGCAAAACAACACTTCTTCTCCCTAGGGTTCAGACTGGCTTTGTAATGCAATATAGCCATAGTTACACTATTGATGAGAGAGCAGATTAAAAATGAATCCAGTTAAACTTACACAACATTCAAAGCTTTCCTCTAAAGAATCAAATTGCGTTCTAAAAAAATTGCTTGGGAGTTGATAGAAAGCTTGAGATCATTATAGTTATCTGATGCTACCCTAATGCAAATTGGTTGTGGCATGTGAATGTTTACTGACATGTTTTTTTTAGCAGCATATTGAGCTGGTTTCCCCTGCAGAAAATGCTGAGACAGCAACTTTTGATGTAGTCGGTCCTGTCTGTGAGTCTGCAGATTTCTTAGGAAAAGAAAGAGAACTTCCAACTCCTGCCAAGGTACTATGATTTATTGATATTGTATTAAAATAGTCGCATTTTGTAACATACTTGCAGAAATAAGTATGATGATGGCAGCAAAACAAACTTGTTCTAATGTGAGTTTCACTTGCAGGGTACTGGTCTGGTTGTTCATGATGCTGGTGCTTATTGTATGAGCATGGCATCAACCTATAACCTTAAGATGCGGCCTCCTGAGTATTGGGTATGTATGGAGCTTCCTTTCTTCTTTTGATAATCTAGTTAGGCAGGCTTCTCTATAGTACAAGAGAGCGGTTTGGAATGGAAAAATGCATTATGATCATCAATGAAAACTAATGTATTATTAGTAAAAATTAAAGCATTTAGAGAGGGATCTGTTTAATAATTTTTCTTAATGTTTTCTTAGGTTGTATGTAAAATAATGTGAAGTTTAATGCTTTTATTGAAAAAAAGAAGCTACAACTATTACTTGTTAATTTATACCTGAAAACTATAGGATCGGATGGCTCATTTTTTGTTTGCAATGGTTTATGATTTTAAGCCTGCACTCTTTTGGACACCATCCCCATGGTAAATTTTGCTTGAAAAAAATACAATTTCAATTTCATCTATGATTTGTCTTAAAGAACAATATCCTATCTTGAAAATGTTTCAGGTTGAAGATGATGGATCAGTGAGCAAAATCAGACATGGTGAGACATTTGAAGACCATGTTCGGTTCTTTGAAGGCCTTTGAGAGCTGATTACTTGGCTTCTTGTTTTTTACTTGGCTTCTTGTTTTAAAGGAGGTTTGAGATTTGTTGTATTTGTGGTTTGAATCTCTCTATGCCCAAGATTGCACTGATATTTAGTTGTTTCTTTGATTCTAATTGAACATTTACTCTCTTGATGGCAAGACAGAATAAAAATGAGTTCAGTTAAGTTTTAACGCAGCATTCAATTTCCTCCTTCCATTTTCAATTTAAAAGTGAGGTGGATAATAAATGAGTGTGAAAGTCATGTTTGGAGTAAAAGCTACAAAGTTTAGCTTCAAGTTAAAATCAAATTTGTCTTCAAAATCACTTTTGACTTCTCAAAATTGAAACCAAACATATGACTTGAAATGTGATGGTGATCAATGTTGTGAGTTGTGTAGTTATTGTCCAAACTTTCACGTGTGGTTTTGTTATCCAATGTTGTAACTTGTGTGGTCCCAAAATTTGCCTTATTCTTTTAATTGAAGACAGACACGATGGAATTGAGAGATGCAAACATGTGCTCTTTATTGTATTCACCATCATCTAGCGTGTTCAAGTAGGTGCAATAGTGAATTGATAACCCACAAAATCACTTATTTAGAAATAACTTTTCAATATTTTCAACAACACGATAAATATTTCATACTCGCTGAGATGGGTTGAATTTCTATGTTTCTTACCTATATATGGAATCTTTAGATTCTCATTCAGCTCACATATCAGCAAGGTAATCAAAACCGGACCGGACATTGAACCGGAAGTTTAAGGGTTTTTGGGTTCAACCGGTTGAATTGGGGGTTGAACCGAAATTAATTAAATACATTATCTAATATATTTTTTACAATATATAAAGGATAAAAAACAAAAAAAAAAGCCATAGTATGACATAATAAAATTATAATATTCAACAATCATGAATAGTTAGATACTAGTATAATGTAAATACTCTCATAGTAATATTAGTGTACACATTTATTTTTTAATTATTTATTTATTTTATCAATTTAATTATAAAAAAAAGTATAAAAAATATCCCATATACCAAAATTCAACATCATTTATCTTTTTTTTTTTCCAAAATCAACATGATATACCATTTTTTAAGAAAATTAAAAAAATCCGGTTTGCACACGTTATTTTTTTTTCTTGGTATTCTGAAATTTACTTTAAAACTGCGTAACTTGTCATTTAGCATTACAGTTTTTTGTATATTTATGGAAATAACGTTTTTTGGGATAATTTTTTTTCCTCTAAAAACAATTAGATTTGGCGGTGTTATTTTTGTAGTTTAAACAAGTCTTAAACATGGACAAAAATTGCCTTGAACAATGACCGAAACAAAAATAAGCCTATTTTTTACAATAAAATATTAAACAAAAATAAGCCTTAAATAATCATGTTTTGGCCAAAAAAACAGCCTTCAATTAGATTCAAGCTTTGAAAATCCACACGTTCAGTAAGACTCTATTTGACAAGGTCAAGCAATTTTAACGATTGGTTTGTAGTGAATAAACTCGTGTTATGTGTTTGGTATAATTTTTTTTGATTGAAGAGAGGGCCGAAGCCCAAAGGAAATTACAACGAGATTACACGAGGAGTAGAGACTCCAACTATATCTGCTAAAACTAGAGATTCCAACTGGGGTGGAATAGAGTTATGTATACTAAAAATGATGTCTTGAACACAAGCCATATTGACAAGGGCATCAGCACAAGAATTCGCCTCGTGATAGCTATAAGAAACACAAGCTCCCAGTCATTCTGAATGATACGGTGAATTTTGCACAAAAGTCCCCAACCATCAGTACTCCCCAAATTGCCCTTGTTGATGCTATTCACGATGAGCTCCGAGTCTACATTAATCACAACCTTCTTAAAGCCCATTTGGAAAGCAATCTTAAGACCTTCAAACACTCCCCAAAGTTCCGCTACATAAGCGCTACAAGACCCAAGTTTCTTGGAAAAACCACAAATCCAACTGCCATCATGTCTCCGAAGAAGACCCCCACACCCTGCCACAACAAAACCACGGTTGCTAACACCATCGGTATTAAGCTTGACTCTACCCACATTCGGAGGAAGCCATTTGATGTGAGAAGTGAATTTAGGCTTTGTATTCTTAGCCTGAAGATTCAACTCTATCCTCTTATACTGTATTGACATTTCCAAAATCATCTTCCACGGATACATGGGTCGACGATAATCCTCTTCATGATGCTCCTTATTTCGGCAAACCCAAATGTTATGACAAGCATTAGCCCAAAGTGAGCTCCACGTCACCCCACTAACATGCAATTTCTTACTAACTTATAACATTTTTCCAGATGTTACTTGAAGTAGCGCTTGAGCTTATAACATTTTATTTTTTTTCCCTCATTTTTACTCTTATTACTTTAATTAAATTTCTCACTTGCCCCCCCCCCCCATTAAATGAATATATTATGTCTCATTTTTAACCATTAAATACTAATGTTCGTTTATGTCATTTAATATTTATACAACTTCTAATTTTACCAAACACTTTAAGGCACTGCTTACGTCAATCCGCTAGCTTATAGCAGATATGCCATTTGCAAGTGTTTGGCATGACTAGCTTATAGTGTTTTTTAGTTTTTTTTGACGTGGTGTTTTTTAGTAGCTTAAAGCGTTTCATTTTTTTCTCTCAATTTTACCCTTTTTACTTTACTTAAATTCCTCTCTTATCATACATTAAATGAATATGTTTTCTCACATTTAAACGATAATTACAAATGTCTATTTATGTCATTTTATATTTATAAGCTAGTTCAATCGTCAATTCTACCAAACGCTAGTAAACCAAGAGTGAATTCTACCAAGAGTGAAATTGAAGTAAGATAGTAAACCACATAGAGAAGTCTCTCATTATTGGTTGTCCTGGCAATTTCAGCGATACGAGGACGTCGGGTCCCGAGTTCAAACCCAAATGTGAGCAGCGATAGTGTGAAATGAATGGTGTTTATTTGTCATTTCATCTAAGCAGACAAAAAAAAGCCACAGAGAGAAGATGAGCAAAGATAGTTTACTTAAGAGAATAAATACACAAGAGAAAGGGAGTACAAGGATCAAATATAAGAAGCTAGATGACACAAAAATGAGAACAAAATAATGATAATGAAACATGTATGGAGACAAGCTCTTGATACCAAATTAGTGTGGAGTGGACCGCCGGGTACTAGCCGAGTCCGCCCTTTTAGATAGAGTGCATTAACTACTACACTCAAGCTTGGAGTTTCCTTTTAAGTTATTTGATTATACTAGGTTAATTCGTTATGTTTTTTATTTTCCCTAATTAGTCCTATAAGTTGCAAAACGTTAACACAGTTGATTTCATTCCTCAAGCTTCTAGAATACACATAATGTAGACCTGTGTTTTCCTTTTAACCATGATTGTGTTGTCTATTTTCTCCTTCTAAAGTTGGGAGAAATTAATGAGACTTGTTCGGTTGGATTCGTATGAACTTGGTCTATAATAACCACATTGATTCTTCGGTTTACGATTTTAAGTTCATGAGGAGAAGATGAACATTAATTAATTTTTTATTTATAATAAAAAATAATTAAGATTATTGACGCACCCACGTGACATATTATCTCACATTGTTAAAACCACATAACCCCCACAACCAAAGATTCTTGGCTCCTTCCCGTGATCAAATTAACAAATTGTCTTTCCCCAGTAACCAATGTTCTGCTACTAGATTATATTATATTTTGGACTAAATCTAATCATACTGTTTTTGTAACTGAAGAATTAGAATGGCACAACTAACTTCATCTGATTTCATTGATTTGCTTATTCTACATCAGAAGGTGCTGCATTAGTAAAGCAATGCACTGAAGACAAAATGAACTGGACCTCATGGACTACTAAACAGGCCCAATAGCCACTAACAGGCCCAAAGACAGAAAACTATACAAGAATGACTCTTACAAACCTTCCCTTAAACTGGAATACAACAGTTAAAACAGTTTACAATACAAGAATCATTCTAATATGATGTACACATTCCCAAACATTTCTTTAATTGGTAAAAGACTCATTCTTCACGGGTTTGGTTAGCAGGTCAGCTAACTGATCTTGTGAACTGCACAATTTCAGCTCAATCACTCCCTCTTTGCAAAGATTCCAAAGAAAGTGGAATCTCACATCTATATGTTTGCTCCTACCATGCCTAACCGGGTTCTTTGACAACTTAATTGTAGAATTGTTGTCACACAAAACTGTTAAGCACCTCCCTTGCTTCAAGCCAAGCTCTTCTAAAATCATCTTAATCCACACTCTTTGACATACACAGTAAGCAGCTGCAACGAATTCAGCTTCAGTTGTAGATAAAGTCACTATTGGCTGCTTCTTGGATGACCAAGACACAGCTCCAGAACTCAGCATATACACACTACCACAAAAAAGACCTTTTGAATCGGTTATTTGGCACATTTGGAGTCGGTTATTTGCCGATTCGAATACTCCCGATTCTAAAGGTGATAACATTTAGAATCGGTTAAATAACCGATTCAAAATGGGTAATTCCGAATCGGTTGTTGTAAAACCCGATTCCAAATCCTATCTCAGACAACAAAATACGAAGCCAAACAAGGAGATTTTGAATCGGTTATATAAACAACCGATTCAAAATTACTATGTTTAGAATCGGTTATATAAACAACCGATTCTAAATGTCAGGTTATAAATAGACATTTGGAATCTGTTGTTTATATAACCGATTCTAAATGTCAAAATGACTATTTTTTGAATCGGTTGTTTATATAACCGATTCTAAATGTCAGAAGCTTGTCAGAAGTTTTTTCCTGTTTATTTTCTTCCCATTTTTTTCAATCACCTAATAACATTTTTACAGCAACTCATAATAATACATAAATTTGTTTCTTTTAATTCAGTTCAGCAACTACATATTTCTTTCAATTCAGCAACTATATATACACCATCAGCTAAAACATAGAACTAAATACATATGTCTTTCAATTCAGCAACTAGTGTTTCAAATACCTATAACAAAAATGCTAAACCTGAGAAACCTGCTGGACCAATACATATATATCAAATACCTGATACACTAATTCATGTACTAGCTATAACAAATACATATATATCAAACTTAACGCTTTCCACAAAAAGAAAATCAACATATATTTCCTGCTGGACGAATCTGCAAATAAAATTCCGCCCAAAGCTTGCGGACCTCCAAAATTTCCTTATGAGTGTATGCCTTTTGGTTATCAAATACCTACAAAAGGTCCATAAAAAAACTCAGCACAATGAGAACTAAAAGACACAGTATTAAAGAAACACTGAACCTATATCCAGATTTAGCCCAGAATTTTACCCTAACTTGTGAGACCTATAACTTGAGCTACACAACTCCAAATTCAACCAAACCGGTGCCAAAATGACCAGAATTAAGTCTAGTTTCTAAATCACTAACCCTCAAAATTTTTGGATTAACAGAACACTACCAGTTTCAAAAAGACCGAACCTATGTCCAGATTTCCCAAAACAGTGAGTTTAACATCAAAATCACTCAATTTGACACCAAATTTCGTACAGTATTATGATGTCTAGTTTCTTACTATGATTTTAGATTTACAAAACAATAAGCCAATTAGTACAGTATTAAAGAAACAAACAGATTGGTTCTCAGGTTTGACAATTTCTGTCCTTCAACTTCAAACAGCCCTAAGTTGACCAAAACTTAACCAAATAATACGGGACCTGAGCTAAAACTGAAGAAAATTATGTCTAGTTTACAATGGAATAAGAATAGTTCGAAACGGAGTTGAATTGAAAACACCACAACCGAAATACTGAACCTATATCCAGATTTAGCCCAGAATTTTACCCTAACTTGTGAGACCTATAACTCGAGGTACACAACTCCAAATTCAACCAAACCGGTGCCAAAATGACCAGAATTAAGTCTAGTTTCTAAATCAATAGCCCTCATAATTTTTGGATTAACAGAACACTACCAGTTTCAAAAAGACCTAACCTATGTCCAGATTTCCCAAAACAGTGAGTTTAACATCAAAATCACTCAATTTGACACCAAATTTCGTCCAGTATTATGATGTCTAGTTTCTTACTATGTTTTTAGATTTACAAAACAATAGGCCAATTAGTACAGTATTAAAGAAACAAACAGATTGGTTCTCAGGTTTGACAGTTTCTGTCCTTCAACTTCAAACAACCCTAAATTGACCAAAACTTAACCAAATAATACGGGACCTGAGCTAAAACTGAAGAAAATTATGTCTAGTTTACAATGGAATAAGAATAGTTCAAAACGGAGTTGAATTGAAAACACCACAACCGAAATACTGAACATATACCCAGATTTAGCCCAGAATTTTACCCTAACTTGTGAGACCTATAACTCGAGCTACACAACTCCAATTTCAACCAAACCGGTGCCAAAATGACCAGCATTAAGTCTAGTTTCTAAATGACTAACCCTCATAATTTTTGGATTAACAGAACACTACCAGTTTCAAAAAGACCGAACCTATGTCCAGATTTCCCAAAACAGTGAGTTTAACATCAAAATCACTCAATTTGACACCACATTTCGTATAATATCATTAAAACTATTACATACCTCCTCCCATAAGTTTATGATACTGGCATTCACAATCGTCATCATATACTTCATCACAAAGTACCCACAATGATACCTATTTTGTTGTCGTGCCACCTACACATATACAAACTTAGCTTCAGCACCATTGAACATAACTCCTATCACTCAGCAAAGAGTAATGACTACAGTAAATTATGCTTATTTACCTTAGGGAGCAACCATATGGTGTCCAGTGTAGAATTCATTGCTCTAATAACATCAAAAGTTAATAATAATTAATTTTAAAAAATTTATCATAGTTAAAATATTACAATGTAAACAATGGTAAACAATTAACCACTTACTTGTTAATCATGTCTTTGATTCTTTTGGCTGGTTTTTTACCATCTGAACACATCCAGACAACAGTATTTTGCTCGGGGACCAAGACAATCAGTTGCCAATGGTCTCTGCAATATTGGTAAAGATAATAATATGTAAGAAAAGAAACTAACAAAGGAAACTAGCATATAATAATATGTAACAAAGAAACTAACAAATAATATGCAACTACGTACTCATTGCAAAGCGGAGCCAAATATACTTTCTTATGATTGCTGGCCATTTTGTTTTGAATATAGGCAGAAACAATGCTTGGGGAAGAGCCCTTCAATGTAATCTTATATGGACACATAAATCCATATAAGTCACCAACACTCCTTTCAGCACATTTACGATGTAGATATCTATTAGCACGTAAAAACAATTTTATCAAATTAATATATATATATATATATAGAAACACGAGAAATTTAATTGCGAAATAAATTATACTACTTACGTGCACCATATAGCCAAGTGGGAAAACCCAAGCCACCTATCACCGGAAGCCATGTCGCTCAGCTCTCCGAAAGAGATAAAGCAATCATGCTCTTCATGCTCCAACATTATTCGGACGCTCCCCTCATCATAACCCTTAACGACTATCTCTCTCAGCCAATCTGTTTCAACCATCTCCTCCACAGCATCAGATGGTGACCAGCTACCCTTAGATCCGATAGTGCTTATGTGAGAGGGAACCTGGACAGCTACATTTTGACCGCAACTGCCCATAGCAGCCATTTGCTGTACATCAGTTCCAAATTCAAATCAGTTTCTTTATCATGTATCTCATAATAATAATATAACAGAGTCAGCAAAAATAATGGTTCAAATAATAATAATATAACATATACCTTTGCCACCTCCTTGCTAACTCGTTCTTCCATTTTCTTCTCGAACAATTGCTCCATTTGTTTCATCATCTGCGTTGGATCAAATTGTGAACTGCTCGAGCTCGTCCGAGCAACACCTCCAAAGTATTTTTTTAGCCCAACTCCTCTTCCAGCTGTTCGCACACGACCGGGATGGTCAGGTTTTCCGATGGCAGTGGCTAAAATATCATTTTTTCCTCTCGAAACAAAGGATCCTTGGCTGCTCAAATCCACAATATCATCCTACAATAAAAGAATGTTCGCGTGTTAGTTATTCCCTCTTATCATTTGTTTGTCACAGTTAATTGGATCAGAATATAAACTGAATCAGAATTCAAGAAGGAAGGAGCAGAATATAAACTGAATCAGAATTCAAGAAGGAAGGAGCAGAATATAAACTGAATATAAACTGAATCAGAATTCAAGAAGGAAGGAGCATAATATAAACTGAATCAGAATTCTGTTTTCTAATATAACAGAATCAGTAACAGTTACATTTAAAGCACACGTGCACAATAGGAAGGTAAAATATCTAAGTATCTGTACAGGTGTATCAGATAACTAGTATACACTTACAATATCAGATTGAAATATGAATTAATTATAGATTCTACTGCAAGCCAAATTCACAGATGCAAAAGAAATAAAATCACAGATTTCTGATGTGACTAATCAAGTTTTAACTAACTATAACAGTATCTGTTAGTCACTTGTACAGATACTTACGAAATAATTGTAACTGTTAGTCAGCTAATCAAGGTTTAACTAACAAGATTTCTGATGTGACTGTAACAGCTAATCAAGATTTCTGATGTGACTAATCAAGTTTTAACTAACAGTAACTGTTAGTCACTTTCTCTTTAATTACAGAATGATAAACCAAGGAACAGAAAGTAACTAATCAAGTTTTAACTAACTGTAACTGTTAGTCAGCTACTGACTCTAACTCAAGGAAGGCTACTAAAAAGATGCTAACAGAAATAAAATCACAGATTTCTGATGCAAAAGAAATAAAATCATAGATTCTACTGAATAAGAATAGTCCATACATGCAGCATAGTCAGCCAACAGAATAGTCCATACATGCACATAGTCAGCCAACAGAATAGTCCATACTTACAATCTTAGATGCAATCGATTCTGACTCCTCAGTTACATAAGATCCCGATTTCTTTTTATGGGCAGCCTTCCACAGCTCATGTCGCTCCGGAGATGTAGGAGCCACCTCCAAATTAGGGTCACCAGACTCCTCCCGCTTTTTTTGTACTTGCTCTTCCTTCATATTTTGCTTCAACTTTTTATAACTGCCCCGCCCTACTGTGTGATAGTATTTATTATTACTTTGATTTTTCTGAGTAGATTCTCTTTTCACCTGTCACAAAACACACACCATCATATATATAATAAATGAATAATATTTAAGAAACAAAAATAGTTGTGGTGAAAACAATACCACAAATTCCGAAGTAAGGCGACTTTTAACAAATGCGGTCCATGTCTCAGTAGATATACTAGGATACTTGTGAAATGGGGTTGTTTCGCCGGACTTATCCCCCTTGCCAAAGACATATTTGCTCGTGAGTGTTGTCTTGAACTGTTTCCAACAGAGACCTATATAAACCATCCAAGTTTTTTTGAATTCCTCATCATCGGGAACATCAAATGTTTCCTTAACACAAGAATAAGGTGGTGTTAGCACAAGAAATAAGGAAAGATGAATAAACCCAAGATTTCTTTCATTAGTGTATATACATACCAAAACACTATCCCAAACAATCTTCTTTGTCTGCTCATCCACTTCATCCCAAGCCATGGGCAATATGCTTACTTTTGTCCGCGCGACCACCCCTAAAAAGCTCTTGAATTTGTCACAATACGGACCAATAGGTTCGCCGTCACTATCAAACTCCATTCTAAACCTTTGACCCATCGGACGCTTAGTAAGGAACCACTTTAATGATGTCGGACGCTTAGTCATCTTCTTTTTGGGAAGGTCAGTGTTGGAGTCATCCATGATATCTGTTGAACAAAGGAAAAAACACAAATATAAATAACCAAATATAAATATGAATTAGGTAAACAAGTATAAATATAAATTAGATAACCAAATATAAATATAAATCATATAACCATGAATAAATATGAATCAGATAACCAAGTATAAATATAAATTAAAGAACCAAATATATGTACCCATACTCATTCATGGGTTAATTAGAACTCCTTCGCATAAAATCCCTTCATTATGATCATTGCGAGTGGCATGTACATCATCAACTTCATTATCATCCATTAAAGCAGGCACTTGTGTTAAGAAAGAAGGTATCTCAGAAATTGCAAGAGTTGAATCTTCAATTTCATCACTACCTATTTTTCCTTGTAGGACCACCGACCACTTTTTGTTAGAAGGATCTTTGATATAGAAAACTTGTTTTGCATGGTCGGCCATGATGAAAGGCTCATTCTTATGACCTACCTTGTCAACGTCCACTAGTGTAAATCCCATTTCATCGGTATATACACCACCATTGCTGTTTACCCAATTACATTTAAAAATGGGCACTTTAAATTTACAGTAATCAAGCTCCCAAATCTCTTCGATAACACCAAAGTAAGCAACAGATGCGAGTACGGGTTTTTTATCTTTTGAACTAGAAAAGTGAATTGAAGAAGCCATGACCATAACACCACTATTTTGCACAGTACTCTTGTCATCTTGCGACTTTGTGGAAAAGGAAAAATTATTTATGTTGTACCCGTTCCAACAAAAGACATCAAAGTTAGGGTAATTTGCTAGCCATCTCAAAGTATCAGATGCGCTTGCATCTTTATTAATCTCTGATTTAAACCATTCAATGAATGTCTTGTTATGCTCTTTCAATAACCATAATTCATCCCTTCGAGGGTTTTTGGCCTTTACTAGCTTTTGATGAGAAGACAAGTAAGGTAGTACTTCATCTGTGTTATTCAAAATATAAAAATGTGCTTGAAGCACTTCCTCTCGACCCATGCTCTTAATGTTTATACCTCTACCCTTACCCTGACATCTCCATGCATATCGAGACTTTGGTAGCCCTACAGGTTTTGCTTCTGACAAGTAGTCTGAACAAAACTCAATAGCTTCTTCTGTGACGTATCTTTCGACAATGGATGCTTCAGGACGATATTGGTTCTTCACATATCCTTTCAAGATCTTCATGTATCGCTCGATTGGGTACATCCACCTTAAATAAACGGGACCACATAATCTAATCTCCCTCACTAGATGAACAATTAAGTGAACCATGATATCAAAGAATGAGGGCGGAAAAAACATCTCCAACTGACACAAGATAATAGCAGCCTCATTTTCCAACTCGTCCAATTTTTGAGGGTCAATGACTTTACCACATATAGTATTGAAGAACAAGCACAACCTAGTTATGGTATGTCGGACATCTTTTGGCAAGATGCCGCGTATAGCAACAGGTGGTAGTTGTTGCATCAACACGTGGCAGTCATGAGACTTCAAGCCAACTAATTTGAGATCTTTCATTGAGACAAGACTCTTTACATTTGAAGAGTAACCCTGTGGCACTTTGATTCCTGGCAAAGGCTTATTTTCTCTTGCCAATATGTGCCTTTACCTCTTGCCACTGGATGTAACTGCTCTCTTATGCCCATCTCAAGCAAATCCAAACGAGATTTTATGCAATCCTTTGTCTTGCCTTTAATGTTAAGAAGCGTCCCGATGACACTATCACAGACGTTTTTCTCGACGTGCATGACATCAAGACAATGCCTTACATCAAGACAAGACCAATATGGAAGATCAAAGAATACAGACCTCTTCTTCCACTTGCAATTGGTATTCTCATTTGACTGCTTCTGCTTTTTTCCGAATACAACATTGATGTCCTTAACCACTTGATAGACTTCTTCTCCGGTCAAGGCATTCGGAGCAATGTCATTTTCCTGGCACCCGTTAAAAGCTTTTTTCAACCTACGATAGGAGTGATTACGTCTTAGAAATTTACGATGCCCAAGGTAAACAGTTTTTCTTCCATGTTTTAGTTGATGGTGGGACGTGCCTTCTGCACAAATAGGACAACCTTTATGTCCTTTAACACTATACCCAGACAAGTTCCCATATGCTGGGAAGTCATTGATCGTGCAAAATAGCATCGCTCGCAGCTTAAATGTTTCATTAGAATACCCGTCAAACACATCCACACCTTGATCCCACATTTTTCTCAAGTCTTCAACCAACGGGCTAAGATAAACATCTATGTCATTACCTGGTTGTCTTGGGCCAGAAATCATCATAGATAACATAACATACTTGCGTTTCATGCACAACCAAGGAGAAAGGTTGTAAATTACAATGAGAACGGGCCACGAACTATGATTTGTACTTAAGTTACCATATGGATTCATCCCATCTGAAGCAAGCGCGAGTCTAAGATTTCTTGGCTCGACGCCAAAATCCGGAAACAAACGATCAACTTTCTTCCACTGCAAAGAATCGGCTGGATGGCGAAGCTATCCGTCACATTTCCTCTCATCTGCATGCCATCTAATGTTCTTTGCATCTTTTGCATTAGAAAATAAGCGTTGGAATCTAGGTATTATTGGAAGATACCACAAAACCTTTGCGGGAGAACCTTTTGTGACATCATCATCATCGCTACTAGATTCACCAGTCTTCACTTTGTAGCGCGAAAGATTGCACGTGGGACACTTGTGCAACTTCTCAAAATCATTTCGATACAATATGCAATCATTGGGGCATGCATGTATTTTCTTATACCCCACACCCAACGGACACAATATCTTCTTCGCATCATAGGTACGATTCGGCAATGTGTTACCTTCGGGAAGCATGTCTTTCAACAACTCAAGTAATTCAGTGAAGCCCTTATCGGTCCACCCATTTATTGCCTTCAGATTGATCAATCTTATCGTCGCAGACAACCGTGTGTATTTTTTGCATCCCAAATACAGAGGCTCTTCTTTGTCTTTGCATAGAGTATCATACACATGCACTTGCTTAAAAGATTCAGGACCGATGTCACGGATCATATCCTCCATTCGGTCATTCATATCTTCATCGACTTGCACTCTTCTGGACACACTTGGGGTGTCTCTTGATTCACCATGCCATATCCATGTGGTGTAACTCATGCAGATCCCATGAACAAAGAGATGGTCCTTTATTACGGAAAGTGATTGTGGGGTCTGATTAACACAAATAACACAAGGACAAGAAAATTTGACAACAGTTTTGGGAAGCTTTGCTTGAGCAAAATTTAGAAACTCTTCAACTCCTTTCGCATACTCATCACTCAGACGATTGCTTTGCATCCAGCTACGATCCATGGCTATGATCCAAGTAAGTACTTAATGTCAGACACGTATAGGTTCAGTTACTAGACTTGGGTATTAAAATGGAAATAATAGTTCCTTCTAAATTTACTATGAGTTTAGTGACAATAACTAACAACAAAGCAAACTTGACACAAAATTCATGTTAGTTAACTCCATGAGGGAGCATTATTGATTCAATAATAGTCCCTTTTGTTTTTGAAGATTATCATTACTAGAAGAAATGCATGTAGAATGCACCCTTCAACTTCAATCAAAGTCCCAAAATGCACCTTTCTATGTGCAATATAGCCAACCATTTTAGTTAAAATCAAAGTAACAAAATGCACCCTTAATTATTGAAATCCAGTTCAAAACTAACAGCTCAATTATTTAAGCTTGATAACACAATCTAGTCCTAAAATCAAATGAAACAGAATTACTTACTTGTTTTTCCAGTAAGTCTGAAATGTTTATCCAACATTTTCTAGGGATATCCTTTCGTTTGCCTTTTGCCTTATCTGTTTATGTTTCAATTGGTTTTAGTTTATTATCATGGATAATGTTAGGAAGCTAGGGAAGAATACCAGTAATTCTTTATTGAGTACTGAATGAAAGAATTACAGAATGCTTCCTAACATTATCCATGATTATAAACTAAAACCAATTGAAACATAAACAGATAAAGCAAAAGGCAAACTGAAGAATATCCCTAGAAAATGTTGGATAAACATTTCAGACTTACTGTATAGAGGTAAACAGATAATCCAACATTTTCTAGGCAAACTGAAGAATATCCCTAGAAAATGACTTGTTTTTGCTATTTTAATGCCCCATTTTCAAGTACTTGTATTTAAATCAATTCCAATCGAATTCACAGCCATCAATAGAGGTAAAAAAAGTTAAAACAAGCAAATTCATGCATTCATTCTTTTAATTCCAAGTATGTAAGATTCAGCATGCAATTTCACCCAAACACATTCAAACACTTTTTCAGCTCAACTATCAATTCATCATGCATTTATTCATCATTTCATCATCTCATCTAAAAAATTAATCACATGCACTCAAGGTTTTAGAATACATCCACTATTAGAGCTAACATCAAACTAAAGGAAACACAAAGGGTGAAGAACTCACCTATGAAGCTGAACGCCAAAGTGTAAGCAAGACCAGTTGCAGAAATATCACCAACTCAAAAGCTCCTAAAACCTTCATCCCGTGACTCCATCATCAAATAACCTGAGTATTGAATTATAGAAAAAAAAGTTTAACGAAAGTTTAATATACTAAATTTTTGAAACACGTTTGAGATAAAGAAAACGTTAACCTGAGTGAAGAGGGATACGGCGGAGTGAAGCGGGATGCGACGGAGAACGAAGGAGGAAACTGAGAACGAAGAGATGCGACGGATGCGACGGAGAACGAAGGAGGATTTGCTTCCAACGAAGGGGATTTGCTTCCAACGAAGGGGATTTACTGCGAACGAATGGGATGAGAACGGGTGAGCTGCGAGGGATGAGAACGAAGAGGGATTTGCTGCGAGTGAGGTGCGAACGAAGGGATGCGACGGAAGTGAGCTGCGAACGAGGGGATGCGACGGAAGTGAGCTCCGCACGAGGGGATAAGACGGAAGTGAGCTGCGAGGATGCGACGGAGGAAACTGAAAGGGATCGTGAAAGGGAGCTGCGAACGAAGTGATAGGGGTGATTAGGTCAAGGGGGATCGTGAAAGTGAGCTGTGAGAGGGAAAGTGAAAAAACACGGGGGGAATTGTGAAAATGTTAACCAAACAGACATTCTGAATCGGTTGTTTAAAGAACCGATTTTGAATGTAGCTATTCAGAATCGGTTATTCAGTTAACCGATTCCAAATGTCTAAATTGTCAAATTTTGAATCGGTTGTTTAAACAACCGATTCAAAATGTCTAAAAAAATCTGCCACACTCCCATTTAATTGCAATTTTGCCACCGCGTCCACATTTTGAATCGGTTATCCACATAACCGATTCAAATTAGTGCTTTTTAAAGCACATTTTGTAGTAGTGACGTTTCCAATAGTGCTCTTCCTATCCTCCAAGTCACCTGCATAATCACTGTCACAATAGCCCAAAACAGCCTGTTTCTGCTCTCTCTTATACAGTATTCCAAGATCTGTGGGGCCTCTCAAATACCTCAGCACACGTTTAGAAGCAACAAGATGTTTCTCAACTGGTTTGTCCATAAATCTACTAATGAGACTGACAGCAAACATGATGTCAGGTCTAGTAGCATTTAGGTACATTAGGCTACCAACTATTTACTTGAAACATGTAGAATCAACTCGTTTTTCCTCATCATTTCTGGTCAGTTTGTTCCCTACTACCACAGGATTTGACACTGGCTTGCTTTCTTGCATTCCAAATCTGTTAAGAACTTCCTCTGTGTACCTCTGCTGCTTGATAAAAGTGCCCTTATTGCTCTGAGCAACCTCTACATATAGGAAATAGCTCATTTTTCCTAGATCAGTCATGTCAAAATTCCTCTTCATGGACTCCTTAAACTATTCTATTAGAGACAAATTATTCCCTGTGTACAGCAGATCATCAACATACAGACTAACTATGATAATGTCTGTCTTAGTTCTTGTTTTTTGTGAATAATGTGTGCTCATGTGAGCATTTCTTGAAGCCCTCCTTGCTAAAGTATGAAACTCTTTTGTTGTACCATGCCCTTGGGGCTTGCTTTAATCCATATAAGGCCTTCTTTAGTTGATATACCATATGTTCCTATCCCTGTTTTGCAAATCCTTCTGGTTGGTCAACATAGACTACTTCATCAAGCTCTCCATGTAGGAAAGCACTTTTAACATCCAACCGGTACACATTCCACCCTTCTTGAGCTGCAACAGCTAGGATACACCTGATAGTATCCCATCTAGCAACAGGGGCAAACACCTCTGAGTAATCTATTCCAAACTGTTGGGCATATCCCTTTGCTACCAATCTTGCTTTATGTTTCTATACTTCCCTGCCTCATTAAACTTGGTTTTGTAGATTCATTTCACCCTAATCTTCCTTGCTCCTTGTGGAAGGCTCACTAATGTCCATGTTTCATTCTTCTCAATGGATTCTAGCTCAATTTCCATAGCCTTCCTCCATCTTTCATCCTTCACAGCTTCTGAAAAGGTAATAGGATCAGAGAAGTTTTCATACACAGTCATCAAGCTATGTAAATTCTCTCCCTCTTCATCACTTTCTAAATCACCAGTCAGCAGATACTCATCTAGATATGCTGGTTTCTTTCTGTTTCTTCCTGCTCTAGTTGCATCACCAGTATCATTATTAGAGGCATTAGAGGGCTCTCCGGTTTCTATTTCTGCTGTGGAAGGCGGTTCAGTACTTTGCACACCAGGATCCTGTTGATCATGATCTTCATTTACATGCTCTATAGCTGAGTCCTCCACATGATGTTCAGCATCATTTTCATCAATTTCATGCTCTACAGTATTGTTTCTATCAATATCCCATTTCCAGCAATCATTCTCATCGAATACTACATATTTGCTTATCAAAATTTTCTTTGTAACAGGGTCATATAGTCTATAAGCTTTAGACTCATCACTAACCCCCAAGAATATGCACTTCAAGCTCTTATCATCCAACTTCTTTCTCTGCGCATCGGGGATGTGCATGTGGGCAATGCAGCCAAACACTCTAAAGTCTTTCACAAAAGGCTTAATTCCACTCCATGCCTCATCAGGTGTGACATCCTTTAGAGACACAGTTGGACTCCTATTCAGCACATAAAATGTCCATTTGACAGTCTCAGGCCAGAACTGTTTGGGCATATTTGCTTCTTTAATCAAGCTTCTCACCATATTCATAAATGTTCTATTCTTTCTCTCAGCCACCCCATTTTGTTGTGGGGTGTATGCAGCTGTGAGTTCTTAAGCAACATGATTTGACATTGTGATTCTTTTTCAACCATTGCTTTAAATCTCTTAAACACTTCAAAAGCAGCTGATTTTTCCAAAAGAAACTACACCCAACCTTTCCTAGTGAAATCATCAATAAAGGAGATAAAGTACCTCTTGTGGCTGTTTGATTCAAGGGAGATTGGTCCACATATATTTGAGTGAATTAGCTCCAACTTCCTTGATGCTCTCCACTTGCTTTTCTTAGACATAGCATCTCTATGTTGACTTCCCACCAAACATTCAGTGCAGCTCTTTATCGGTTCCTTTAAAGTAGGTAAGCCCCTTACCATTTCCTTCTGATTCAGCATCTGCAACCTGTTGTAACTGAGGTGTGCATACCTCCTATGCCATAGATCACACAGATCCTCACCCACAATTGCTGCTTTCAAACAATCAAGAACAATTGTGGTCCCCATTACAGCGAATACTTTGTTGTTAGCCATTTTAGAGGTTATCAAAAGACCATTTTCTTTGTGATATACCTTACACAAGTCATCCTCAAACACTATTTTCAGTCCTCTTTGTTGCAATTGCCCAATACTTAGAAGATTATTTTTCAGTTCTGGAACATAATAGACCCCTGTCATCACTTGAATACGCCCATCAATCTTCAACTTTATGTTTCCTTTTCCCATCACAGACAAATTGATGTCATTTCCCAGCTTCACAGACTCCCTGAAGTTCTCATCTAGCTCAAAAAACCATTCCTTGACACCACACATGTGGTTGCCGCATCCAGAATCAAGGAACCATCTTTCACTTCTTGAATCTTGTCTCTCATCACCACCATAAGCCATAAGAAGGAGTTCTTCATCTTCATCGAATCCTGCATAGTTGGCTTCTTTGTCATCAAGATTGGGCATTCACTTTGATAGTGTACCATCTTGCGCTTGTAGCACTCAATATGTTGTTTCGAGGCTTGTCTTCCTCGCCCTCTGCATGCACTTCTTCCTCGTCCTCTACCTCCGCTTCTCCCCGGACCAGAGACTTTCAGTGCTTGTTCCTCTTCCTTCCACCCCTTCATTCTTTGTTCTTCCACGAGAATACATCTTTGTAATCCATCAACGGTGAGGGTTTCAACATTGGTGGATAGTTCAATAGAGCACATGACATAGTTGAATTGAGGTGTCATTGACCTCATAATTTTCTCTACAACTACAGTATCAGTTAGATTCTCACTGTGGGCCTTCATTTTGTTTGCGATTGCGAGCGTTCTTGCAAAGTAACCATTTACACCTTCACCTTCCTTCATGGCTAGCACTTCAAATTCACGATTCAGAGTCTGCAATTGAGCCCTCTTCACCTTAGAGGAATCCTGGAATTTTTGTTTCAACGAATCCCAGATATCCTTAGCAGTATCCATCTTCAAAATTGTCTCCAAAATCTTGCGATCCAAAGCTTGAAACAGGTAGTTCTTGGCCTTGAGATCCTTCAATTTCGCCTCATTGATCGTCTTCCGCACTTCTTGCGTCGCATTCGCCGGTAAGGGTGGAACCCCATTCTCAACGACTTCCCAATACTCCTTTGAGCGTAGTAGATTCTCCATCAGAACCGCCCAGTGATCATAATATCCATCGAATTTCGGAATTGCGGCTTGAACGAAGGTTCCATTCTCACGATCCGCCATTGATGAGCTTCGGAGTTCTTACGATGAACACAAACGGTTATTACAGTTTAGGCCCCGTAACGGAGCTCTGATGCCAATTGTAACCGAAGAATTAGAATGGCACAACTAACTTCATCTGATTTCATTGATTTGCTTATTATACATCAGAAGGTGCTGCATTAGTAAAGCAATGCACCGTAGACAAATGAACTGGACCTCATGGACTACTAAACATGCCTGTAACGCCCCAAATTTTATTAAATATTTACTGATTAATTTATTTAATTAATTTAATTAGGATGTTGTGTGATAGAATATTAGAAATAATATATGGTTATTTTATTTAATGTGTTGGTCCATATTGGGGGTTAGAAATAATAAAATGATGAGTGTTAGTAGCAAGCCCATGATTAAGTCAAATTAGACTAATGAAAAAGCCCAAGGGAGTGGTAAGTCATGAGAAGGGCTTAGCAATTAGGGTTTCATTCATAATTAGAAGAAAAGAAAAGAAAAGAAGCGTGAGAGTGAGAAGAGAGGGAGTGGTGCGCGGCTAGGAGAGAAGAGAGAAGAAGGAGAGGCGCGATTTCTTTCAAGGAGGAAGCCGTGTTCCGTTCGTGTGTTCGTGAGTTCGTGTTCGTGTCTCGTTCTTCATAATTTGGAGCTTACGTCAATAGAGGTATGGGTGGGTTTTAACACTAATAATGGGTTATGATGAGGGTATATGGGTAGTTAGGGTGTGTTTGGATTATTTGCGATGTTGGATTGAAATTGATGATGGTGCGATGTTGCTATTGTTGTTATTTCGCATGATATGTTGTTATTGAGTCTTCAATGGTGTTTGTCTTTATGTGATGATTGATTTTGATGATATATGATGTTGATGATGATTCTTGATAATGGCGGGTGGGTTGTGGTTGTCGATCATATCGTGATGTGGATTCGTTAAAAACCTGGTTTCTAGTGGTTGTTGTGCAAAAAGGGAATTGATGTGCTGAAATTTCGTTTTGAAGCCGTTTTGATAGGTGTCCAGTATTTCTGTGATTGTGACTTCATTATTGGTCCGAATTGCGTGAGGTTTGTTTCATTGGAAAGTAGACACGATTTCCTTCACTTTAGGCACTGGTTTCGCTAAATTTGAGTCAGTATAACTGGAGAAAACATTTTTACAAAATGGGTAAAAGAATATGAAAAACTGCATGAAACCGTATGGGTATAGGTTCAATGTTTTGTTCATAACTCTTTCCACCGAACTCGGTTTCGGATTACTTTTATCTCATTGTAAACCAGACTCACGGGGCTTCAATTTAGACACGGATTTCGTTTCATTTGGTTGAGAATTCAAAGAGAAAACTGGGTTAGAATTTAGCTAACAGAAGCTGTCGAACTTCTGTACTCTGAGAGGTATTTTGCAAAACTATACTATTTGGGTACCTAAACAAATAAATAAAAATTATTTCTAGAAACTAGACATCTCAAGCTTTCCAGAGGATATTCGTTTGCAAAATTCCGACATCGTTTCATATGCTAAATTAATTTTCGGAGTTCGTGCACAGTTGCTGAGAAATACTGCTCCTTAGCTGTTTAGTAAAATGGTCGAACGAATAGGACGTTGTGCTGGTTATTGTCGCTGCCCTTGTGTCCTGTGTGTGGGCGCGCCTAGTGCGTAAGTTCAGGCATTGTCTAGTGGTGCTGTGCACCAATTTGTGGTGTTACGTGTGTCTGTCGTGCTGGTGGTGCTGTGCGCCAATTTCTGTGCTGTGTGTGTGTTTTAGTTGTGCGCGCTGCTTGGCGTGATGTGTACAGGTGATATGTGGCAGCTGTGATGCTGTAAACAGGTGAGAGTTACGAGGTAGCTGTGATGCTACGACACGTGGTATTTCTGTGTGATAATAATTTTGGTGGTATGGTATTTATTAATTAAATGCGCTGAGTATGTGTATCTATACATGAATCATGAGTCGCATTGTCATATGCATCTTCGAGGTAGCTGTGATGCTACAACACGTGATCATTTGGTGGTATGCCCGTCGTGGCCTTTTACGAGATCGGTACCGCATGCATATGCCCAGAGGGGTTGCATTCGTTCATGAGTCTATTTATAACGAGTGTTGGTATCTATTTACTAATGGAGTTTGTGCCTTATGCCGTGATATGATGCATTGAATTCTATGTGCTTGCTGTGAGTTACCTGCTACTTATTTACTGCTGTCATTGCTTATTATTTCTGTTAATGCTCACCCCTTCTGCTTGGAATGTTGCTCTTACGTGGCAACGCTGCAGGTAACTGCGAGTGAAGGTCTCCGGCTTTCCTATCTTCTGTCGGGTCGTGTCGTCGCTCTTAAATGTAACACCGGGGGGGGGGGGGGGCGTAAACGCTATTCATTTAGATATCAATATGTATTTGAGACTTCGAGTTGTGGTTTAAGACCCTTTAATGTGAAGACGTGTTTTGATGATTATTTTCCGCTGCTATGAGATTTCGAAATTTCTGATGTTATTAATTGAGATCGTTTTTGAGAGTAAAGTGTAACGCCTTTTTCAATATGGCGAAGTTAAATTGCGAAGAACTCTGATTTTATTTAAAATAAATGAGGTTTAGAAAAGGGTGTTACATTAGTAGTATCAGAGCAATGGTTGGTCCGTCCGGCCAAGTCGTCGAGTCGTTGTGTCGGTGTACGACCAACTGTTGTCTTTTAGTACTAACCATTGTTTGCGTTGCAGGTAAACCAAGAGTTGCCAATGGTAAGTGAACTAGTGGGGGAGATGTCCCTACTAGTGTTGTGTGCCTTTGTCGTATTTCTGTGTATGGATTCTGTGCTTTTGTTTTTGGTTATGTTTCTAACCTTTCCTATGGTGTGAACCTGTATTGTAGCTTGAGTTTTATGATTTGGTTGTTATATTCATTTTAGTTTGTGCTACGTGATTTTGAAAACCTTAGACTGTGCATTGGCACGATTGGTGCACTTCTAACGGATTAGTTTTATTGTCGTTGTTGTGACCTGCTGTGTGTTCTTTACTGAAATGATGATTGACTTGTTGTGAATTCTATATGCGTTATTGATTCAGTGGTTGTTGTTGTCGGTGGGAGAGTGTTAGCTTTGGCGGGTAAAATTTCGAGGGCGAAATTCTTTTAAGTGGGGGAGAGTTGTAACGCCCCAAATTTTATTAAATATTTACTGATTAATTTATTTAATTAATTTAATTAGGATGTTGTGTGATAGAATATTAGAAATAATATATGGTTATTTTATTTAATGTGTTGGTCCATATTGGGGGTTAGAAATAATAAAATGATGAGTGTTAGTAGCAAGCCCATGATTAAGTCAAATTAGACTAATGAAAAAGCCCAAGGGAGTGGTAAGTCATGAGAAGGGCTTAGCAATTAGGGTTTCATTCATAATTAGAAGAAAAGAAAAGAAAAGAAGCGTGAGAGTGAGAAGAGAGGGAGTGGTGCGCGGCTAGGAGAGAAGAGAGAAGAAGGAGAGGCGCGATTTCTTTCAAGGAGGAAGCCGTGTTCCGTTCGTGTGTTCGTGAGTTCGTGTTCGTGTCTCGTTCTTCATAATTTGGAGCTTACGTCAATAGAGGTATGGGTGGGTTTTAACACTAATAATGGGTTATGATGAGGGTATATGGGTAGTTAGGGTGTGTTTGGATTATTTGCGATGTTGGATTGAAATTGATGATGGTGCGATGTTGCTATTGTTGTTATTTCGCATGATATGTTGTTATTGAGTCTTCAATGGTGTTTGTCTTTATGTGATGATTGATTTTGATGATATATGATGTTGATGATGATTCTTGATAATGGCGGGTGAGTTGTGGTTGTCGATCATATCGTGATGTGGATTCGTTAAAAACCTGGTTTCTAGTGGTTGTTGTGCAAAAAGGGAATTGATGTGCTGAAATTTCGTTTTGAAGCCGTTTTGATAGGTGTCCAGTATTTCTGTGATTGTGACTTCATTATTGGTCCGAATTGCGTGAGGTTTGTTTCATTGGAAAGTAGACACGATTTCCTTCACTTTAGGCACTGGTTTCGCTAAATTTGAGTCAGTATAACTGGAGAAAACATTTTTACAAAATGGGTAAAAGAATATGAAAAACTGCATGAAACCGTATGGGTATAGGTTCAATGTTTTGTTCATAACTCTTTCCACCGAACTCGGTTTCGGATTATTTTTATCTCATTGTAAACCAGACTCACGGGGCTTCAATTTAGACATGGATTTCGTTTCATTTGGTTGAGAATTCAAAGAGAAAACTGGGTTAGAATTTAGCTAACAGAAGCTGTCGAACTTCTGTACTCTGAGAGGTATTTTGCAAACTGTACTATTTGGGTACCTAAACAAATAAATAAAAATTATTTCTAGAAACTAGACATCTCAAGCTTTCCAGAGGATATTCGTTTGCAAAATTCCGACATCGTTTGATATGCTAAATTAATTTTCGGAGTTTGTGCACAGTTGCTGAGAAATACTGCTCCTTAGCTGTTTAGTAAAATGGTCGAACGAATAGGACGTTGTGCTGGTTATTGTCGCTGCCCTTGTGTCCTGTGTGTGGGCGCGCCTAGTGCGTAAGTTCAGGCATTGTCTAGTGGTGCTGTGCACCAATTTGTGGTGTTGCGTGTGTCTGTCGTGCTGGTGGTGCTGTGCGCCAATTTCTGTGCTGTGTGTGTGTTTTGGTTGTGCGCGCTGCTTGGCGTGATGTGTACAGGTGATATGTGGCAGCTGTGATGCTGTAAACAGGTGAGAGTTACGAGGTAGCTGTGATGCTACGACACGTGGTATTTCTGTGTGATAATAATTTTGGTGGTATGGTATTTATTAATTAAATGCGCCGAGTATGTGTATCTATACATGAATCATGAGTCGCATTGTCATATGCATCTTCGAGGTAGCTGTGATGCTACAACACGTGATCATTTGGTGGTATGCCCGTCGTGGCCTTTTACGAGATCGGTACCGCATGCATATGCCCAGAGGGGTTGCATTCGTTCATGAGTCTATTTATAACGAGTGTTGGTATCTATTTACTAATGGAGTTTGTGCCTTATGCCGTGATATGATGCATTGAATTCTATGTGCTTGCTGTGAGTTACCTGCTACTTATTTACTGCTGTCATTGCTTATTATTTCTGTTAATGCTCACCCCTTCTCCTTGGAATGTTGCTCTTACGTGGCAACGCTGCAGGTAACTGCGAGTGAAGGTCTCCGGCTTTCCTATCTTCTGTCGGGTCGTGTCGTCGCTCTGAAATGTAACACCGGGGGGGGGGGGGGGGGGCGTAAACGCTATTCATTTAGATATCAATATGTATTTGAGACTTCGAGTTGTGGTTTAAGACCCTTTAATGTGAAGACGTGTTTTGATGATTATTTTCCGCTGCTATGAGATTTCGAAATTTTCTGACGTTATTAATTGAGATCGTTTTTGAGAGTAAAGTGTAACGCCTTTTTCAATATGGCGAAGTTAAATTGCGAAGAACTCTGATTTTATTTAAAATAAATGAGGTTTAGAAATGGGTGTTACAATGCCCAATAGCCACTAACAGGCCCAAAGACAGAAAACTATACAAGAATGACTCTTACCGTTTTTGTCTAATACTCAAATTATTTTTTGTAAAATTTATTCCCTTGTATAAGTTTCAGTTAATTTGACAAGCTGTAATAGTAGCTTGGATCTTGCCTTGGTGTATCTTTGAATATTGGTGTCTATAGCTTTTTTTTTTTGAGTTCTAGTCTCTGCAAATGGTAGTGGGTGCTTGATGCAACCCTTCTTAGAAGGTAGACGGTATGTAGCACTCGGTGATGCGGTTGCTCGATCTTTATAAATAAAGTTTCAATCATAAAAAAAAAATCCACTAACAATGGACACATTGGTCTAGAATCCAAACAGTAACAACAACAAAAATGTACCAAAATCAAAATCAGAAGTTGAACCAAGCTAAATGGAGAAAAGAAACGCTTAATTAGTCGGTAATTAACAAATTATTTATTTTGTCCAACAAGTTATCAAGAACTAGACTTTATGTACACTGTTGATCCTTTAATAAAAAAACTAGACTCACTAGTGCAAAAATTGAAAAAGAATTGGACTTTTAAAGTCGGATGTTCAAATATCGGACTTTAAAAGTGGACGCGGTAGCAAATTTGTAATTAAGATGAAATTAAACTTCTCGAACCTGCCTTTTTAAGTCGGTCACTTTGAGGTCCGACTTAAAATGTTCAATTTTGGATCTTTTAAACAAAAAACATTATAAGAAACATTTCCCTATGTGTAATCCGACTTTGAAAGTGTTCCACAGAGGCATACCATGGGTAATTTAAGTTGGATGTTGTTTGTCCGACTTAAAAACAGCATTTTTAAGTCGGACCGTTACCCGACTTTAAATCTCTGACTTTCTAAGTCGCTTTGATAGAAGTCGGACTCGCATCCGACCTTATAAATCCAAAATATCCGACTTTGAATCCCGTTTTTCCACTAGTGACTTTATGTGTCTCATGGTCAATTATATGTATTGAGTACATGAGTTGTGCTTCAAGAAGATAACAAATATTTTGGTCCTAGAGACCATAGCTTAGTGTAAAGCATACACACACACAAATTAGGGAAGAAAATCGAAATGTTGAAACTTAAATTCTTAAGTAATGCTTCTGACTATAGGGAAGAATATACTATTTTTCCCTTAATCAAGGTTTTATACTACACTTTGTTAAAAGAAAAGGATTTATGCTACATTAATTGCTACCAGATTTTCTTGATAAAGTTTTTAAAGATTGTAGCGACCGAAAAATTCGAAGGAGGGGATTCTTCGTCATTTTTGCAATGAAGCCGCCATCAATATTTATTAAATAGGAAAACATTGAAAAAACCTTTATTTTTGGGTTCGGGGGTCGATTATGCGCGGGGAAGGTATTAGCACCCCACCGCATCCTTTCAAGAGAAAGGTTACCATTTAATTCAATGTGTAGAGAGAACGTTAATTTAAAGAAAATACTTTAATTTACCTTTTTTATTATTTGCAAAAATTGAAGAGGAAGACTTAATAAAAATTTTAGTTTTTTGCGCTTGACAGGAGTGGGCCCCTGCTCCTACGTATCTCCAGGTGCGATGGAGAAATCAAAGCTACGTAGTTCTTGGGGTAGGAAATGTTTGTGTGTTTAGTGTTTTTTTATTTTTGAAATCGGGAGAGGTACTCGTGACGACCAAACAAGTAAAACTCAGAGTGGCCGTTGCTCATAGCTCGTTTGAAAACCAAAGCTGTTATCAACGGTCAAACAAGCTAAGCTCAGAGTGACCATTAATAACAAATCAATTTTATGTTTAGGAAAACATTTATTCGTTATTTGGAAAAAATAGGTTTGTGAGAGAAAACATTTATTTAGGGAAAAGAGATTTCTTTTTAAAAAAAGAAACAGGGGGTGTGGTAGTAAAACGGTGTGTGCATTTAGAAACAGGCGGTTGTATGAGTAAAAAAAAAAGGGGTGCACTTAACAGCAGACCAGCCCACTACAAGGCTGGCTAACCCCACGAAATGGTGGGCTTTCCTAGGGGCTGCGGTGATTGAAATGAGGGGTGTAGGTTGTAAACGTAAAAAAAACAAAAAAAAGACCTTACTATAAAAGGCTAATTGAACTGAAAACCCTAATCCCCAACCCTAATTTCTCTTCTCTCTCGCGGCGATCACTCTTCTTTCCTCTAACCCTAATCTTCTTTTTCTCTCATTCACGGCTCACGCGGCGCCGCACCACCACCCCTTCTACCCTGATCTCGCTTTTCTCTCTCCCACGCCGTTTAATGCTCTCCCCACCAAAAACGCTGTTCTCTATTTCTTCCTCACCAGCGTTTTTCTCTTCACCAAGCCACCACTGTTCTCCTCTCCTCCGAGTCACCGCGCCCCCCTCTCCTTCGTTCCTTCAACCAAACTCTCTCTCTCTCTCTCGGACCTAATTCCGTTCTCCTTCCTCTCCACCTCACCGATCGTAATGATCTTGCTCGTGCTCTCCCTCTCTCACCGAGCGCGAAAGTGGTTTACGGCGGTGGTTTTTGTTAGATCCGGGCTTGCTTCGCAACGGGGAGGTGGATCTCACGGTGGGTCGTGAGTGGTGGTGGTTCTGTTAGCGTTGGGTGGTTGTTGCGAAGGGGGGTGAAGTGCGAAGGTTCGTGGGGGTGGTTGAAGGACGGAGGTTTGGTGGTGACGCGTCGTGGTGGCCGTTTGGTTGTTGACGCTGGCGGTTAATGGTGGTTCGATGGATGGCGCTGGCTACGGTGGTGTGGGTGGTGCTAGGCCGTGGGGTGTGGTGCGAGGATGGTGGAGGACAGTGCTGGCTGGTTTGGTTGGTAGTAGGGTACGGTGGTGTGGTGGTGGCCGTTTGGTAGAGGCTGGCCGGAGGCTACGGTGGTGGCCACCGCAAGCGGTGGCCGGAGGTAAAACCTCTCCCTTCTCTCTTTCTTGTATCGGTTCTGTCTTGGAATTTTAATTGTCCCTCCCCCCTTTTTTTTTAAAAACGAAAACAGCTTACACCCTTCCCCTCCCCTTTTACAAATGAATCAACAGAAGCATAAACATGATTTTCCCCTCCCTTTACTTCTCCATTTTCGTATTCTCTTTCTGTTTCACCATTTTCCATTTATCAGTTAGAGTATTGGTTGATAATTTCTGCCTTGTATTTTGTTAGTCATTTTAAACAAAGAGGAAGAAAAACTAACGAACCTAAGCATAATAGTCATGTATACATATTGTTAGTTGCTGAATAACAGAAAAAGACAGGAAGGAAAAGCTGAAGAAAATAGGAATTTACCTAGTTCCAAGCTTTTATTCTGGGCTACTCTTTATATCTGATTCTGAATGTCTTTTGAACTAGCATCAACTTGATATCAGTGTTATGTTTTTTGTGTATCTGTGTGTGTGTTCCTGTTTTCTCCTCCCCCCCCCCCCCCCCTCAATTGATTTCTGTTCATTGCATTTATAGGCAAAATTATGGTGTAGCTGTGGATGCTGGAGCAGGGAATCAAAACCCTCAGGAGACCAAGCTGTTGCAGTGGAGCAGATTGGAGCAGTGGAGCAGTGGAGCAGCAGCTTGCAGGGTGGTGCCTGCCAATGCTGCCATGTTTTTTTTGCTGAAAATGGGATGCAAGTAAAGGGACAAGGAGAAGGAAGTTTGGGCTTGTAGCTTCATGGAGAGGGCAAGGCAGCAAGTCGCAGGCTGCTGTCCTTTTTTTTGGTTTTTGCTTTATTCTTTTTGTACTCTTTTTTTGCTTTTAATTAAATTTTTGTACCAATTGCATTTAAATTTTTTTGTCCTCATGTAAATCAAAGTTGACTTGGGTTGTACCTCTTATTTTGTAAAAAAAAACTGTTTATAATAATAAAAACATTAATTCAGAAATTGATTTTTTTATTAGATTTTTTTTTATATAACACTAATAACAAACAGATTAAACTAAATAATGATAATCATAATATCAATAAGCAATGAAAACCGAGTTAAACATTCGCAACGACGAGATGCGGATCGCTTTCGCATAATAAAAAAATGAAACGTGGCACAGCGAAAACGACGACGCGTGCACAATTAAAAGCGACTCGCATATGCTAGGTACGAATTGAAACCAATTGCATTAATCTAACGGACAAAATTAGGGTATGACAGCTGCCCCTCTTTATTTATATTTTACTAGGAAATATGAAGGGCTTCCAAATTTCTCGAGTAAAATAGAAATAAAGATAAAAAGACACTAATTTTGTCAAAACCTTTTTGTAGCGACCGAAGAATCCGAAGGAGGGATTCTACGTTGTTTTTGATCCATGGAGTCGCCATCAATATTTATTTTTTAGGAAAACATTGAAAAAACCTTTGTTTTTGGGTTCGGGGGTCGATTAAGTGCGGGGAAGGTACTAGCACCCCACAACATCCTAAAAAGGTTACCTTTTAATTTAATGTGTAGAAAAAGTTAGTTTAAAGAAAACATTTTTATTTACCCTTTTTATTATTTAAAAAAAACGGAAAGGAAGACTTAATAAAAATTTTAGTTTTTTTTGCGCTCGACAGGAGTGGGCCCCTGCTCCTACGTATCTCCGGGTGCGATGGAGAAATCAAAGCTACGTAGTTCTCGGGTAGAAAATATTTGTGTGTTGATATTTTTAGTTTTGAAAGGTTTGCTAAAACTAGAGGCCGTTCATGGTGACCAAACAGATAAATCCAGAGTGGCCACCATTAATGGCTTATTCGAAAAAGAAAGTGTTTACAGCGTTCAAACGAGCTGGGCCCAGAGTGAACGCTATAAATACCCGGTTTGCGATCGAGCGTTTTGTTTGAAAAATGCTTACTGGGAAGCGTGATTTTTTTTTTAACGTTGAGATTACATTTGTATTCTATTAACTGAAAATTTCTTGAAGCTTAGGCGGGTGTTTGCGATGATCAAACGAATAAATTCAGAGTGATCGCCGCTACTAATCCGCTTTGAAAAAAGAAGGTTAGCCCTATCGGTCAAACAAGCTAAGCTCAGAGTGACCATTAGTAACAACCTATTTTTTTACGCGAGTTTGATTGTTTGAAAGAAAGAAAAAAAACGGTTTGGAAACATTATGGTGTAAATAAAAGCGGAGTGGGTGATAGTTAAAAGGTGGGTACAACTAACAGAGGTGTTGTATCAAAAATGGGGGGTGGGCTTAGTAACAGCCCAAAAACGGTGTTTTTGGTTTTTGGACTCTTGTGCGAAAGTTGGGCTGAAAGCGGGGTGCCGTATTACTAAAAATGCGAGAGGTGCGAATAGCGGTTTGACGCTAAAAATGATTGCTTGATTTTTTTTCCTACTTTATTACCTTACCCTAGAATACATGATTCTGAAGTGCTTCTTTTTTTTTTTTTTTAAAAACCTAGACTAAACACGCATTGCATTTGGATAGATTTAGTTTATAAAGGAATGTTCTCTTTTTTTTTGAAAATGGTTGTCATAGTTATTATTTTGAAAACGGGGTGCTTTTGCTGTTTTTTTTTAAAAGATGATTATTGTTATTATTTTTTTTAGAGAGGGCAGTGGTATTAGTAACCATTTATTTTAAAAATTTTTTTTTTAATATTTTATTTTAATCCGAAAATACAGCAAAATAACAAAAAAATACAGCCACAATTTAATAAAAAAAAACAGTAACAAATAAATAAAAACAACAACATTTTTAATAGCTCATGAATAATGAAATTAAAATGGAACGTAAGCAAGATTAACCAAAATTGAACATGACGTACATGATTGAAATAAGCAAATGACAAAAAAAATGTACCAATAATAGTCTTGAAGATTGAGTCCTTCCTCTCAAATCTCACAGTACAACAAAATTTAGGGGAAGTTTAATGAAAAAGAAAAAAACCTGTAAAACTCTCTCAGGCTCTCAATAACAAAAAAAAGAACTCCTCTTGCTCACGAACTCATGCTTCCATCTTCTTCCTCCGAATTTCTTTTCTCCTCCTTTCCTTGCCCTAAAAAAACCTCTCTTTGCCTCATGGTTGTGGCCCCTATTTATACAAAAAGGGGTGTCTTTTTTTTGCTTCGTTTTCTGATCTTCACCATACCTTGCACAGTATTTTGACTGAGATTGAGACAGAGAGAGGTAGAGATTTCGTGATGGGAGAAATATATGAGAACTTTGGGTTTTAGGGAGTGGTATGCGTGGAGATGGGAGAGTGGGGAATTGGGAGGATGAGTGAAAGGGAAAGAGAAGTGTGTGTGAGTGGGAGAGAAGGAAGGGTGTGTGAGTAGGAGAAATGATGAGAAAGATGAAGTGAAGTGTGTGAGAGTGTGAGAGAGAAAGAGTCGTAGGATGGGGGAGAGAGGGAAAGGTTGAGTGTGAGTTGTGTGTGATGGAGAAAGAAAGAGAAAATGAAGGTTGAGTGTGAGAGAAGGAGAGTGAGGTCGTAGGAGGGAAGAGGAAGTGATGAGTGATGTGAGAGATGAAAGAAAGAGAAAGTGAAGTGTGTGGGTGTGAGAAAGAGAGAGTGAGCCGTAGGATGGGGGAGAGAGGGGAAGGTTGAGTGTATGGGGAAATGAAAAATGGGGAAGTGGGAAGTGTGGGGAAGTGGAATTGAGAGAAAAGACGAAAGGTGGAGTGTGGAGAGGAAAAATGCAATTTTCAAGGAGGAAAAAGGGGGGAGTGGGTCGAATTTTTAGGGAAAGGGGAATGGGATGGCCGAATTTGACTAGGGTTTGGTGGGGAGAATTAGGGTTTTGGTGGAGGAGTGAGTTGGGTCATGGGTTATGGGTTGGTTGGATGGGTTAGGGTTTGGTGGAGGAGATTTAGGGTTAGGCGAGTTGGGCTAGTTTTTTTTGTTGGGTTGGGTTTCTGATGGCCCAATCCTGATTGCACCTCCATTCTTTTCTTTTTTGCAGACCCCCTCCATTTCCTCCTTTGCTTATTTTTTGTTTCTTCACTTCTAATTAATATATATTTTTTGGTTAAAAACTTGTGGCAACTAAAATAAAATAATGCATGGCATGAAAATAAAAAATGATTGTTAAAAAATAAAATCTCTCATTTTTGATCGGACAAAATTAGGGTATTACAGCTGCCCCTCTTTATTTATATTTTGCTAGGAAATCGGAGGGATTCCGAGTTTCTCGAGGAAAATAGAAATAAAGATAACAAGACGCTAATTTTGTCAGGATTGAGAGTTTTTTTTTTTTTGAAACTTATGAAAACTGGGTTGCTTTAGACAGAAGGTAAATAGGGATCGCTGGGGATCTGAAGGAGCACTGGGGCTCTGAAGGAGCACTGGGACTCTGAAGGTCTAGTTCAAAATTAATGCTTGGCACATCGACTTGAGTTCGACTGAGGGACCGTCGGGGTCTGAAGGGCATGCCTAAGCCTGAGGGACCGATGGGTCTGAAGGAGCGCAACTAGCTTACGGTACTAGTAATACGGTCCGGGGGAGGCCTCTTTTCGAGCGGCCAATAGGGTTAATCAGGTCCGGAACTGATATAACCACGAAGGACGTGCACTGTGTTTTTTTTAGGCGGACACAGCTAGTCTGAAGGGCCTGGGGCCGGATGATCCGTCGGTTGCTCGATAACGCGACGTGCGATCTGGATTGAAGGACCATTGTTGGTCTGAAGGAGCGCCTGGGCTCTGAAGGACCGCCGGGGGTCTGAAGAATTGGTGCTAACGATACATACTAAAATTATCTCAACAGACACTTGCAATGAATGATGCATGCGTGCATGTAGTTAAGTAATTGATGACATGATGTGGAATGATTTTGTTTTTGGCTTTTGTTCTTGGCTTTTTTTCTTTTTTCATTTTCTTTTCTTGCTCTTTTGCTCTTTTCGCTCTTTAGTTCTTTATTGACTTTGCTGGCATCATCAAACTCGCATGACTCTTGACGTGGGATACGAGGGTTGCCTCAAGCAGTGGTGCCAAAGTGCGGGTTATTAAGATTTGCTGAAGTGATTATGCATTTGTCCTTTTTGCAACTTTATGAGAGATCATCTCTTTTTTGTGATTTTTAGAAATTTCGCAATGACTATAATGCTTGTGATCATGCACATGTTTCGCAATTCAGTATCGTCTACCATGAACGTTATTTTTACGATAATAGGGAAATGAGAGAATAAAGGAAGTTTAATATTCAAATGGAAAACAAATGCGCAGAAGGTCGCGCTGGCTGAAAATTACATTGGGAGTTTAAACTACAAAAAGATGAGGAAAAGAAAACAAGGAAAGCTGATCTTTTGATTGTTTGTATCTTTGAAGTAATAACGCCAATCGCCCATTAACATAACTTTGAGCATTCATTATCCAACTTTTGGAGGTATTGACTGCCTTTGTAGCTCAAAGTCCAACTTCTGACCCTAATTTTTGCCTGGACTGCTCTTTAGAGTTTTCAGTCCACCGGGTCGCTCTAATTTTTGCCTAGGTCGCCCTTTCGGGTTTTTGACCTAGCGAGCTTATTTTTGCTTGGCTCATCTTTCTCTTTTTTTCCACATATTTCTTTAGGCATAGTACTTCTTAACTGCGTCCGAGTTCACTGGGAGTGGGAGGTCTTCACCGTCCATTTTTGTGAGAATCAGCGCTCCTCCAGAGAAGGCCTTCTTTACCACATAAGGTCCTTCATAGTTAGGGGTCCATTTTCCACGGGAATCCTTTTGGATAGGCAACATCTTCTTGAGCACGAGGTCTCCTTCTTGAAACTGGCGGGGGCGCACTTTTTTATCATAAGCCTTTTTCATTCTTTGTTGGTACAACTGCCCATGACACAAAGCAACTACTCTCTTTTCTTCTATGAGGTTCAACTGATCCAGACGAGCTTGAACCCATTCTGCTTCCTCCAATTTTGTTTCCATTAGCACTCGCAGGGAGGGTATTTCCACCTCGATGGGAAGAACTGCTTCCATCCCAAATACTAGTGAGAATGGTGTTGCCCCTGTTGACGTGCGGATAGAGGTCCGATACCCGTGCAAAGCGAAGGGCAACATTTCATGCCAGTCCTTGAAGGTCACTACCATCTTTTGCACGATCTTCTTTATGTTCTTATTTGCTGCCTCAACTGCCCCATTCATCTTTGGACGGTATGGGGAGGAATTATGATGCTGGATTTTGAAGTCGTCACACAACTCTTTCATCATCTTATTGTTCAGGTTGGTCCCATTGTCCGTGATGATCTTATTTGGAAGACCGTAGCGGCAAATTAAATCTCTCTTTATGAACCTGACAACCACTGATTTTGTTACACTGGCGTAAGAAGCGGCCTCGACCAATTTGGTGAAATAATCAATAGCGACAAGAATGAAACGATGTCCGTTTGATGCCTTGGGTTCGATGGGACCGATGACATCCATTCCCCACATTGAGAATGGCCATGGTGCTGTTAGGACATTCAGAGAGACAGGTGGTACATGGATATTGTCGGCATAGATTTGACATTTGTGGCATTTTCTGACGTAGTTGAAGCAGTCAGTCTCCATTGACAACCAGTAGTAGCCAGCCCTTAGGATTTTCCTTGCCATGGTGTGCCCATTAGAATGGGTGCCGAACGAGCCTTCATGGACATCTTTCATAATTCTTTCTGCTTCTTCTTCTGCTACACATCTGAGGAGGACCATATCATGATTCCTCTTGTAAAGCACTTCCCCATTTAAGAAGAAACCCATTGACAGCCTCCTAAGTGTCCTCTTATCATTCTCGGTGGCACCAGGAGGATATTCTCTGTTTGTGATATAGTGCTTGATATCGTAATACCAAGGTTTACTGTCAGGCTCTTCTTCGATTGCCACACAATGATGTGCCGGTAGGTCTCGATGTTGGATTCGGATGAATGTCAGACTCTTGTCGTTATTGATGTTGAACATTGATGACAAAGTCGCCAAAGCATCGGCCAACTGATTTTCTTCGCGAGGGAGATGATGGAAAGTGATCTCTTCAAATTGTTCAACCATCTTTTGGATGTGATCATGATAAGGAATTAATTTGGAATCCCTGGTTTCCCAGTCACCTTTTGTCTGATGGATGACTAAAGCTGAGTCCCCATATACATCGAGTCTTTGGACTTTCCATTCAAGGGCTGCTTTGATGCCTAGGACGCACGCTTCATATTCTGCAATGTTGTTGGTGCAGTAGAAACTCAGTCTAGCGGTAAACGGTACGAAGCGGTTATCAGGAGAGATCAGTACAGCTCCGACCCCGTGCCCGTATAAATTAGAAGCGCCATCGAATAACATTCTCCACCTTTCGTTGTCCGGAGGATTCCCTTCTACGAATAGAGCCATTATATCTTCGTCTGGGAAATCGCACTGCATTGATTGGTAATCTTCAATGGACTGGTGTGCCAAGTACTCAGCCAATGCACTACCTTTGATTGCTTTTTGGGTGACATATAAAAGGTCGTATTCAGATAATAGCATTTGCCAGCGAGCGATCCTCCCTGTGAGTGCGGGTTTTTCAAAAATATATTTGACTGGGTCCATTTTAGATACCAACCAAGTCGTGTGGCTCAGCATATACTGCCTCAAACGACGTGCAGCCCAGGCCAGAGCACAACACGTTCTTTCCAACAATGTGTATCTTGTCTCGCACTCGGTGAATTTCTTGCTTAGATAGTAGATGGCATGTTCCTTCTTTCCGGATTCATCATGTTGCCCCAGTACACAACCTATTGACTTGTCTAGCACTGTTAGATACAGGATGAGAGGTCTGCCCTGCACAGGCGGCATCAGAATCGGTGGATTTTGGAGGTACTTCTTGATCTTTTCAAAGGCTTCTTGGCAATTATCATTCCACTTTGTTTCTTGGTTTTTGCACAAAAGCTTGAAGATAGGCTCGCATGTAGATGTTAGCTGCGATATGAACCTAGAGATGTAGTTCAATCTTCCCAGGAAACCACGAACTTCTTTTTCAGTACTCGGTACCGGCATTTCTAGTATTGCTCGTACTTTGGCTGGATCTACTTCTATTCCCCTTTGACTGACTATGAAACCCAACAGCTTTCCCGATCTTACACCGAAAGTGCATTTGGCAGGGTTTAATCTGAGTTTGAACTTCCTGAGACGTTCGAAGAGTTTTTGCAGATTGACGATATGCTCTTCTTCAGTCTTGGATTTTGCAATCATGTCATCCACGTAAACCTCTATTTCCTTATGCATCATATCATGGAACAATGCGACCATTGCCCTTTGGTATGTTGCACCAGCATTCTTCAGTCCGAATGGCATTACTTTGTAACAGAAGGTTCCCCAGAGAGTGATGAAGGTGGTTTTCTCCATGTCTTCGGGGGCCATCTTAATTTGGTTGTATCCGGAGTATCCATCCATGAAGGAGAACAGAGAGTGTTGTGCAGTGCTATCTACCAGAACATCAATGTGAGGCAAAGGGAAGTCATCTTTGGGGCTGGCTCTGTTCAAATCTCGATAATCGACGCACATCCGAACCTTCCCGTCTTTCTTTGGGACCGGTACAATATTGGCTACCCATTGAGGGTATTTTGCTACTGCTAAAAACCCAGCATCGAACTGTTTCTTAACCTCGTCTCGGATTTTCAGCGACATTTCTGGTTTCATCCTTCTTAACTTTTGTTTTACCGGCGGGCATTCTGGTTTTACTGGTAACTTATGCTCGACTATGTTGGGGTCCAGTCCGGGCATGTCTTGGTATGTCCATGCGAAAACGTCAACATAGTCAAACAACAACCTAACCAATTTCTCTCGCTCGCTGTCTTTCAATGTGGTGCCAATGTTAACTTCTTTTTTGTCTTCTTCCGTGCCTAAGTTGATCGTTTCAGTTGATTCCTCATGGGGTTCGATTATTTTTTCCTCTTGTTCCATCATTCTCATTAACTCTGGAGGGGTTTCCCAATTATCCTCAACATCTTCCTCAGTTTGATTGATGGGGTGATCAAAGTTACAATATGGATTATTGGCGTTGTTATTTTCAAAGACGTTTTTTTTGGATCTGCATTAGTGTAAATTAACGGAATAAAAACGAATGAAAGAAAATAAGAAGCGAATGTAAAAAGAAAAGGAGAACGGGGGTTTATTGGGAACTGAAATAACGTTGCATTGATATTAATATTGAAAGGAAAACATGCGTGCCCGAATGAAATATCCTAAGGCCTTGGGCAGAGCCAGAGGATTACATTATAGAAACATTACTTTGAACTAAAAACCACAGGAAAATCAATGATCTCCCAATTCTTGAGCCTTTTGTTTGCAGGACAAGGGCGTACAAGACTGACGACACATTCTTCAGCGCTTAGATCGTCCTCAACTGCGGCGATCTGGCTGGGGTTCAACTTTCCCGCACTCCGAAAGCTTTCCTTGATGTCGCAGATGATGATCCTCTTCGTATTTGGCACCCTGTCCTCAAGCCTGGCTAACCTCCGCTCCTTCTTTTCCTCCACAATCCTTCTCTTGTCAGTGCGATTGGGCTGATATCCTATCCCATGCCTATCTTTGTTCTCCTCTGGCTGTATTGGCGTCAGGATCCCCTGTCCGGTTTTTCCCAAGCCTCCTCCAGCTTGGTAGCCTTTTCCTAACATGAACTTAGCAACCATCACGGCAGTCTTGGATAGCTTGGGTTCTAACATAGCAGATGTATTGGCGATTTTCAATGCTTGGAAGGCAGTCTCGAAAGACTCTTCAGCAGCCTCAATGTAACAAGTGGGAGCGGACTTATTTATCAGCATTTCTTCCTCACCGAAAATAACCACCAGCTTATTGTTGACTATGAACTTGAGCTTCTGGTGTAAAGAAGAGGGAACTGCCCCTGCAGAGTGGATCCACGGCCTTCCCAAGAGACAACTGTAAGATGGGGCAATATCCATTATTTGGAAGGTCACCACGAAGTGCTCCGGACCTACTTGCACAGGTAATTCCATTTCTCCGATGACTTCCCTTTTTGATCCGTCAAAGGCCCTGACTAATATGGAGCTTGGTCTCATGTATGAACAGTCCACATCTAATTTCTCCATGGTTGATCTGGGTAATACATTCAAAGATGAACCATTGTCAATAAGTACCCGAGCAAGAGAATAATCTCCACACTTCACAGATATGTGTAGGGCCTTGTTGTGCCCCCTTCCTTCAGTTGGAACCTCATCATCAGTAAAGGTGAGATAATTACTTGCAACAAGGTTTCCGACGATCCCATCAAATTGGCCAACTGAGATGTTATGAGCGACATGGGCCTCATTCAATACTTTTGTCAATGTTGCACGATGGGCATCGGAACTGAGCAATAATGACAACAGAGATATCTTTGCGGGAGTTTGGTTCAGTTGATCAACCACCTTATACTCGCTTTGTCTCATAAGCTTCAGAAATTCACTGGCTTCTTGCTCGGATAACGTCTTCTTTCCTGCATTCTTATCGACAGGTTCCTGTTCTATGCTTTTGCCCTTACGGGCTCTTTCCTCCCCTTCTTTTGTTCGGTCCTCACTAGGCCCTCCAGGGGTATAGAAACGCCCACTTCGAGTCATCCCACTGGTCCCTGAGATGTTAATGACATCAGGAGTAGTCTGAACTTTCACATTGTAATTCCACGGGACCGCATTGGTGCTTTTAAAGGGAAAAGGGACTGGCACTTGAATAGTGATTGGTTTAGGCACATCGGTGGTTAGCTTTGTGTCCTTTTTGTAATGGATTTCCAGTGGTTTCCGGATACTCTTGCTCTGGTCAATGCTTGACTGGAGAGTCGACACGCCTTCCTCTTTCTTTTGAAGACCTATTTGTATTATGTGTCGGTCTAATAAGTCTTGCAGGACTGGTTTGAATGCTTCACAGGCCCCGACACAAAGGGGATCAGCACACAAGCCCTTTCCGGTACATCCCTTCATAATGATTCCGAAGTGACACAAATCAGCATGGATGAGGTCCAGGGGTGTGACAATGTCCTCCACCTTTCTGACCAATAATTGCCCCCCAACCTCCTCAATGGCATTGACGGAGGGTTTCCCGTGCCCCGGCAGAGGGTTAGTGGCAACATTCGGACCATCTTCTGCGAAGCTTAACCATTTAGATTCAATTAAGTCTTGTACTACATATTTCAATGCCTTGCAATTTTCTGTTGAATGGCCAACTGCCCCAGCATGGAATCCACAGCTAGCCTCTGGGTCATAGCTCCTAGGGAAAGGAGGTTGAAGGGGTCTCATTGGACGGGGAGTGATCAAGTTGTGACTGATGAGGTGATTCAATAGGTCTGTGTATGACATGGGTATTGGGTCGAAATTGGCGGGCTTTCTTTCTTGGTAGTTTTGTGGTCTATAGCCTGGGTTGACTTGGTGAGGTGGGGCTTGTGGTGTTTGAGTAGGTATTTGTAAAGTTTGTCGGGGGTTGTTGTAGGGAGGCTTTCCGGATCCAGAGATGGCATTAGCTTCGCCCTCCTTCTTTTTAGGAAAACCTGAGAAGGGCCTTTTCTGATTACTAGTTCCAGCGGAGCTATATGCAATCTTCCCGTTTCTCCATCCATTCTCTAATCTTTCTCCGATGACGATCATATCTGAAAAGTTCGAAGACACGCTCCCAATCAACCTGTCGTAGAAAGGTGATTGAAGAGTATCCATGAACATTGATACCATCTCTTTTTCTAACAAAGGTGGTACCACCTGTGCAGCCAAACCTCTCCAGCGTTGGGCATATTCTTTGAAGGACTCATTGTCTCTCTTCGTCAAGCTCTGCAATTGTGTCCTATCGGGAGCCATGTCAATGTTATATTTGTATTGCCTCAAAAATGCATCGGCTAGGTCTTTCCAGCATCTGATATGGGCACGTTCTAATTGCATGTACCAGCTCGAAGCTGCCCCAGACAGACTATCTTGGAAGTAGTGAATGAGCAATTTGTCGTCGTGAGCAAACGCCGCCATCCTCCTGCAGTACATGGTTAAGTGGCTTACAGGGCAAGTCAACCCTCTATATTTGTCGAAGTCTGGCACCTTAAATTTTGGAGGGATGACTACGTTAGGGACGAGGCACAAGTCATAAGCATCTCTCGCACCAACATTGGATCCCTCGACTGCTCTCAACCTTTCCTCAAGCATTTGTAGTTTGTCTTTGGCTTGAGGGTTCTCCATAGAGTAATTGTGAGGGAGCCCACTCATACCATAGTAATGATGAATCATCGGAACTATGGCTGGGTTCACATTTGGGGTATGTGAATGAGTGGGATTCCTGAGGTTGGAACCCAGAGCTTGAGCGTCAACTATCGGCGGTGGAGGGAAGCCAAGTGGGAGTCTTTGTGGTATGACGACGGGGGTCGGGTTTTGAACTTGTGGTGCCCCCGGATTACCATCGTGACCCGTTGGTGTAAGCTGTTGTTGGCCCGCGACTCCCGAGGGACCGTCTTCTGGACTAGCATCGACTGTCGGAGGTGTGTAACCTTGTGGAAGTCCGTAAGGAGGCCATATGTAACCCTGGTCGTTTGTCCCAGTGGGGGGCACTGTATGTGGGATCCCGAGTCCATTGGGAGGAGGAGGGTTGGTAACTTGATTTTCCGTGTTCCCAGCGGAGACATCTTCGCTTGTGTCTTTGCCCTTCAAAGCTTGTAAAACCTTTAAGATTTCAGCCATCTGTTCTTTCATCCCATCTATTTCTGCCCTAAGCTCTTGATTGTCTAGGTTCTGAGGTGGATTGCCTTGATCCTGGTTATCTTGAGGCGGATTGCCCTGGTTTTCTTCCATGTTTCTGGCCTGAGAACGAGTCCAATAGCGATGTTGACGCACCAGCTTGTCTTTTACTCTCTGTTGGTGGGACACATGGTATGAGTATATATATGAGTATATGAATGGATGAAAATGCGAATGATGCATGTGTGCATGAGTCTTATTGTTTTAGGTTGGGAATTGCAAGCGCATCCTGATTTGTCATAAGTACACAAATTAAAGTTCCACAATATTTTCAAGATAAAGGATCAGCATGTGAGACAAACAAACTTCATTGATGGAGGAAAGTACAACATTTTTGGAAATAAAACTTCGAAAAGAAAAGTACAATGTTCTTTAAATTTCACTCAAATACATATGGCTTTCATTTTTCCATTCCTCCCTCTTTTTCTACTAGTACTGCTGCCAGCCTTCTCCCGGAGTTCGGCAATCAGAACCTCGCAAAACTCCATAAATTCGGAAACTTGGACTGGGGTGTTAAACGGGTGCATTGCCGCGTTAGCCTCCTTTAGACGTTTGGGGATTCCCGTGATAGCTTGATTGGCCAGCCATGCCAACTTTGAGAATCTATCTTTCCAGTAAAAGCTTTCATTCTTCAACTCCATGAAGGCTTCATGGTTTTCTATCCTGCTGACCAACTCCACAAAGCGGTTCTCCCAATAGATGCTTTCTATCTTCAACTGGTGGTAAACCTCCTCTTGATATCTGATATGGTCGTTCAGCTCATCAGATTTTTCATGCTCCCTTCTCAAGGCTTGTTGGTATTCTCGGAGTATCTCTTCAATGGTATCTTTATCCTGCTTGATACTTTTCACTTGCTCTTCAAACTCGGCTGCCATCATCCGGGACTCTCTCTTTGATACCATTAGCAGGCTCTGTGCGGTCTTTTCAGCCATCATTGATTCTTCCCATAACTTTTTCCACTTGTATGTATCATCGATGGCTTGGTTCATTTTCAGGTTGCAACGTTTTATTTCCTCTTTCGCCCCTCTTAGGTACTTTTGAACCTCTAGTTTGTTCTTTTGTTCAATCTTGAGCTGCTTGCGGCTGTCTTCAATGGCCACTGACTTACTTGCGTTCTCTTCCTCCAATTTCTGGTTTTTTAGGAGCACTTTCTCTAACTCTGCCTGCAAGCCCTTCTTTTCTTCCTCGGCTTTTGACAATGCCATTTTAAGCTTATCTAAATCTTCGACAGTGGGAAGGGTAGGTTCAAGTATTTCTTCCTCCACCCGTAGTGCACTTTGGTAAGGCAATCGGGTGTCTTGGATCCTCTTTTGGAGCCATTGACGAAAGGTGGTTTCCTTATCGCCGCTCCTCTTAGTAAGCTCTTGTCCCTTGCGGACGACTATATCCCACGCTTGAGAAATCTTCCGAAGCATGTCAACCTCTTTTGGGCTTCCCTCATGGAGGTAAAAAGGGATTAACATGTCTTCGGTGGGCGGATTTCGCATGGGGTACCCCAGCTGTCTTAGAGTTAGAGAAGGATTGTAATTTATGCATCCTCTTGTCCCCATGAGCGGGACGTTTTGAAAGTTTCCACATTGAAAAACTACTGCGGGCCTATCTTTCCACCATGATGGGTGCCAACGAACCTTGTATTCATGAAGGCCCCCTAGCACTTACAACCATTCACTAGTGTTCATTGTCTTCACATCACACCCTCTGGCGTCTTCAATTGGGCCTTCTACTCTGACTTTGTTAACGAAAGCATGGGTGAGAAGCCAAACATACAAGGCGTGCAGGCAGCAAGATATCCTCTTTCCCCTTAGCTCACTATAATGAGTGAAAGTACAGTAAGTGTCAGTGAGCATGGCTGGAATCGGATTGAGTGGGTTTTCTCCATCCTTGATGGATAAGAAGACACCAATAGCTGTTGTGTCCACATATCTTTCAAAGCGTGGAAATAGGACAATGCCAAAGATGGTCAAAGCTAACACCTGCTTAAAAGGACCCCAATTTCTAGCGTCGGCGAAGGATTTCATTTGGCTTTCCAGATACTCTTGTAGGAATCCTGCAATGCCATTTCGATTTTTCTTCCGGAGCTTCAAGTTCTCTTTGCTGGTTTGTAACATTGAGGCGAGTTTCTCATCTGTGTAGTATTGTCCCTGATACTGGTAGGGTCCATTGTCTTGTTGAGGAAAGCCGAAGATCTGTGTATATTCTTCCAGGGTAGGTGTCATCTGGAAATTTTTGAAGGTGAAGCATCTTAATGAAGAGTCGTAGAACTGGCTCAAAGCGGCAATGGCCTCCGTTTGCACGTCCAATTGTAGTAACATAATAATCTTCCCATACGCTCTATCAAAAGACCTGCGCTCAATAGGAGGCAACCGACCCGCACATTCCCTTAGACTCATCAGATTAGGCTGTTTTACTATAGGGTAGTTCCAAGTTTGGATTGTTTCACTGTTTGATCCCATATCGCCTTGCTTATGACAAAACCTTCAAACCTCTTACAATTCCCGGCAAACCTAAATGAGATGAATAGCATGCAATGTGAGGATTTTTGTATTTTTTGTGAAATAACGATAATGTATGATGAATTAAAGAAAGACGTTACATGCGTTAATAAAAGCACATTTTGGTGATTCAAATTTTGAGAAACATTAAGCATGTCACATAAAATATACGTAAAGGGCAAAAGGAGTAAATGGTTTTCATTATTTGATTTTTTTTTGAAAAAAAAAGTTTTTGTGATGATGCAACGGGTAGGTGAATTGCCCTTGTGTCCTAAATAGGTTAGGTCGTATATATAGGTCACGGTCTAGGGCTACTTGTGTGATCAATCTCTCAGGTGGCTCTAATCACTTCCTCACAAGGGTCTCCAGAGCTGAAATCTCCTTCGTGATATGACCCACAACGATAGCGAGCTACCTGGTGTGGGATACCATGAAAGAGCGTACTCTGGTTGAGGCTTTCATGAGAGTCAGACAGATAAAATCCAGAATGACTGACACTAATGCTCAAGAGTGTGTGCAATATGCGTAGGTGATGTGTGTGATATAAGCAACCTAAACTACCCATGCTGCAAAAGAAATACAGATAATAGTGCAAAGGTTTTCTACCCTAAGGTTCAATAAAGCAAATAAATAGATAAATAAAAAAGACATGCGAATAGAAGGGCTAAGGGTAAATAATGTACTAAACTAACAAATATCTACACATTTAACTAAATTAGGTTTGACCCTCTTAAATAGTCCCCAGTGGAGTCGCCAGCTGTAGCGATCGAAGAATCCGAAGGAGTGATTCTACGTTGTTTTTGAACCATGGAGTCGCCATCAATATTTATTTTTTAGGAAAACATTGAAAAAACCTTTGTTTTTGGGTTCGGGGGTCGATTAAGTGCGGGGAAGGTACTAGCACCCCACAACATCCTAAAAAGGTTACCTTTTAATTTAATGTGTAGAAAAAGTTAGTTTAAAGAAAACATTTTTATTTACCCTTTTTATTATTTAAAAAAAAACGGAAAGGAAGACTTAATAAAAATTTTAGTTTTTTTTGCGCTCGACAGGAGTGGGCCCCTGCTCCTACGTATCTCCGGGTGCGATGGAGAAATCAAAGCTACGTAGTTCTCGGGTAGAAAATATTTGTGTGTTGATATTTTTATTTTTGAAAGGTTTGCTAAAACTAGAGGCCGTTCATGGTGACCAAACAGATAAATCCAGAGTGGCCACCATTAATGGCTTATTCGAAAAAGAAAGTGTTTACAGCGTTCAAACGAGCTGGGCCCAGAGTGAACGCTATAAATACCTGGTTTGCGATCGAGCGTTTTGTTTGAAAAATGCTTACTGGGAAGCGTGATTTTTTTTAACAAGGGGGTTGAGATTACGTTTGTATTCTATTAACTGAAAATTTCTTGAAGCTTAGGCGGGTGTTTGCGATGATCAAACGAATAAATTCAGAGTGATCGCCGCTACTAATCCGCTTTGAAAAAAGAAGGTTAGCCCTATCGGTCAAACAAGCTAAGCTCAGAGTGACCATTAGTAACAACCTATTTTTTTACGCGAGTTTGATTGTTTGAAAGAAAGAAAAAAAAACGGTTTGGAAACATTATGGTGTAAATAAAAGCGGAGTGGGTGATAGTTAAAAGGTGGGTACAACTAACAGAGGTGTTGTATCAAAAATGGGGGGTGGGCTTAGTAACAGCCCAAAAACGGTGTTTTTGGTTTTTGGACTCTTGTGCGAAAGTTGGGCTGAAAGCGGGGTGCCGTATTACTAAAAATGCGAGAGGTGCGAATAGCGGTTTGACGCTAAAAATGATTGCTTGATTTTTTTTCCTACTTTATTACCTTACCCTAGAATACATGATTCTGAAGTGCTTCTTTTTTTTTTTTTTAAAAAACCTAAACTAAACACGCATTGCATTTGGATAGATTTAGTTTATAAAGGAATGTTCTCTTGTTTTTTGAAAATGGTTGTCATAGTTATTATTTTCAAAAAGGGGTGCTTTTGCTGTTTTTTTTTAAAAGATGATTATTGTTATTATTTTTTTTAGAGAGGGCAGTGGTATTAGTAACCATTTATTTTAAAAAAATTTTTTTTTTAATATTTTATTTTAATCCTAAAATACAGCAAAATAACAAAAAAATACAGCCACAATTTAATAAAAAAAAACAGTAACAAATAAATAAAAACAGCAACATTTAATAAAAAAACAGCAACATTTAATAAAACATAACAACATAAAAAAATAGCAACACTTTTTAATAGAAAAACAGCAACATTTAAATAAAAAAACAGCAACATTTTTTTTTAGAAAAAAAAGCAACAATAAAAAAAACATAAAATCCAAGAGCAGATTCATGAATAACAACATTTGAAAATAACCAAGCTCATGAATAATGAAATTAAAATGGAACGTAAGCAAGATTAACCAAAATTGAACATGACATACATGATTGAAATAAGCAAATGACAAAAAAAAATGTACCAATAACAGTCTTGAAGATTGAGTCCTTCCTCTCAAATCTCACAGTACAACAAAATTTAGGGGAAGTTTAATGAAAAAGAAGAAAAACTGTAAAACTCTCTCAGGCTCTCAATAACAAAAAAAAGAACTCCTCTTGCTCACGAACTCATGCTTCCATCTTCTTCCTCCGAATTTCTTTTCTCCTCCTTTCCTTTCCCTAAAAAAAAAAACCTCTCTTTGCCTCATGGTTGTGGCCCCTATTTATACAAAAAGGGGTGTCTTTTTTTTTTTGCTTCGTTTTCTGATCTTCACAATACCTTGCACAGTATTTTGACTAAGATTGAGACAGAGAGAGGTAGAGATTTCGTGATGGGAGAAATATATGAGAACTTTGGGTTTTAGGGAGTGGTATGCGTGGAGATGGGAGAGTGGGGAAATGGGAGGATGAGTGAAAGGGAAAGAGAAGTGTGTGTGAGTGGGAGAGAAGGAAGGGTGTGTGAGTAGGAGAAATGATGAGAAAGATGAAGTGAAGTGTGTGAGAGTGTGAGAGAGAAAGAGTCGTAGGATGGGGGGAGAGGGAAAGGTTGAGTGTGAGTTGTGTGTGATGGAGAAAGAAAGAGAAAATGAAGGTTGAGTGTGAGAGAAGGAGAGTGAGGTCGTAGGAGGGAAGAGGAAGTGATGAGTGATGTGAGAGATGAAAGAAAGAGAAAGTGAAGTGTGTGGGTGTGAGAAAGAGAGAGTGAGCCGTAGGATGGGGGAGAGAGGGGAAGGTTGAGTGTATGGGGAAATGAAAAATGGGGAAGTGGGAAGTGTGGGGAAGTGGAATTGAGAGAAAAGAGGAAAGGTGGAGTGTGGAGAGGAAATATGCAATTTTCAAGGAGGAAAAAGGGGGGAGTGGGTCGAATTTTTAGGGAAAGGGGAATGGGATGGCCGAATTTGACCAGGGTTTGGTGGGGAGAATAAGGGTTTTGGTGGAGGAGTGAGTTGGGTCATGGGTTATGGGTTGGTTGGATGGGTTAGGGTTTGGTGGAGGAGATTTAGGGTTAGGCGAGTTGGGCTAGTTTTTTTTTTGTTGGGTTGGGTTTCTGATGGCCCAATCCTGATTGCACCTCCATTCTTTTCTTTTTTGCAGACCCCCTCCATTTCCTCCTTTGCTTATTTTTTGTTTCTTCACTTCTAATTAATATATTTTTTTTTGGTTAAAAACTTGTGGCAACTAAAATAAAATAATACATGACATGAAAATAAAAAATGATTGTTAAAAAATAAAATCTCTCATTTTTGATCGGACAAAATTAGGGTATTACACTTTTCTTTTTGAGAAAGAAAAAAAAATGGGTTTACATAGAACAAAAGTAAAGAAGGATCGCTGGGGATCTGAAGGAGCACTTGGGGCTCTGATGGTCTAACTCGCAGTCGATGCTTGGCGCATTGACTGGAGTCAAACTGAAGGACCGACGGGGTCTGACGGGCATGCCTAAGCCTGATGGACCAATGGGTCTGAAGGAGCGCAAACTAGCAGCGGTACTAGTAAAACGTTCTGCTTGGGGGATGGCTTTTTTCGAGCGGCCATGGGTGGCAAGGTCGGGTCGTTGACCTGATTTGCACACCTCGAAGGATGTGCACTGTGTTTTTTTAGGCGGACATAGCTAGTCTGAAGGACCTGGGGTCGGATGATCCGTCGGTTGCTCGATTAACGCGACGTGCGATCTGGATTGAAGGACCAATTGTTGGTCTGAAGGAGCGCTAGGGCTCTGAAGGACCGCTGGGGGTCTAAAAGGTTGATGCTAGGCTCAATGCTAACACTATAATTTAAATTTATTTTGACAGATAAAAAACTAATCTATATTTGAACGCATTTAAGGATGCAATGGATGATGTATGCGTGCATGCAGTGTAAGCGCGTGCAACGATTGATATCTGGTGGTATGATGAATGAAATGGGGGGTGCTTTTTCTCTTTGTTTGTGTTTTTTCTTTTTTGATTCTTTTCGCTCTTTTGCTCTTTCTCGACTCTTTTGCTCTTTTGCTCTTTCTTGACTTTTCTGCTGATCTCATCACCTCGCAGGACTCTCGACGTGAGATATGAGGGTTGCCTCAAAGTAGTGGTGCCAAAGCGCGGGTTATTGTGATTCATTGCTTGAAGTGATTATGCATTTGTCCTCTTTGCCATTTTATAAGAGATTGTCTCATTTTTGTGATTTTTAGAAATTTCGCAATGATTGTGACGCTTTCGATTATGCACATGTTTCGCCATTCAGTATCATCTACCATAAAACATCTTTTCAAAGAAAATAGGGAAGTGAGAGTGAAGATAGAGTTTAATATTCAAATGGAAACCGAGTGCGCAGAAGGTCACACTGGCTGAAAATTACATTGAGAGTTTAAACTAAAAAGAAAGAAAGAAAAAGAAAAAGCAGATCTTTTGATTGTTTGTATCTTGGAGGTAACAATGCCAATCACCCATACACATGACCTTGAGCATCCATCACCCAACTTTCGGAGGACTGCCTTTGCATTTGTTCCAAGTCCAACTCATTGACCCTAATTTTTGCCTGGACTGCTCTTTAGAGTTTTCAATCCACCAGGTCGCTCTAATTTTTGCCTAGGCCGCCCTTTCGGGTTTTCAACCTAGCGAGCTCATTTTTGCTTGGCTCATCTTTCTCTTTTTTCATATATTTCTTTAGGCATAGTACTTCTTAACTGCATCTGAGTTCACTGGGAGTGGGAGGTCTTCACCGTCCATTTTTGTGAGAACTAAGGCTCCTCCAGAGAATGCTTTCTTTACCACATAAGGCCCTTCGTAATTAGGGGTCCATTTTCCACGGGAATCCTTTTGGATAGGCAAAATTTTCTCGAGCACTAGATCTCCTTCTTGAAACTGCCGGGGTCGAACTTTCTTATCATAAGCTTTCTTCATTCTTTGCTGGTACAACTGCCCGTGACACAAAGCTTCCACTCTTTTTTCCTCTATGAGGTTCAATTGATCAAATCGAGATTGAACCCATTCTGCTTCCTCTAATTTGGTTTCCATTAACACTCGCAGAGAGGGTATTTCGACTTCTACGGGAAGAACTGCTTCCATCCCGTATACTAGTGAGAATGGTGTTGCCCCTGTCGACTTCATGCCAGTCCTTGAAGGTCACTACCATCTTTTGCACGATCTTCTTTATGTTCTTATTTGCAGCTTCGACTGCCCCATTCATCTTTGGACGGTATGGGGAGGAATTATGATGTTGGATTTTGAAGTCATCACACAACTCTTTCATCATCTTGTTGTTCAGGTTGGTCCCATTGTCTGTGATGATTTTATTTGGAAGGCCGTAACGGCAGATCAAATCTCTCTTTATGAACTTGACAACCACAGATTTTGTTACGCTGGCATAAGAAGCGGCCTCGACCCATTTAGTGAAATAATCGATAGCGACAAGAATGAAGCGATGTCCATTTGATGCCTTAGGTTCGATGGGACCAATGACATCCATTCCCCACATTGAAAATGGCCATGGTTCTGTTAGGACGTTCAAAGAAGCAGGCGGCACATGGATATTATCAGCGTAGATTTGACACTTGTGGCATTTTCTTACGTAGTTAGAGCAGTCGGTTTCCATTGACAACCAGTAGTAGCCAGCCCTTAGGATTTTTCTTGCCATGGTGTGCCCGCCAGAATGGGTTCCGAACGAGCCTTCATGGACATCTTTCATAATTCTTTCTGCCTCTTATTTTGCAACACATCTGAGGAGGACCATATCATAATTCCTTTTGTAAAGCACCTCCCCGTTTAGGAAGAAACCCATTGATAATCTCCTAAGTGTTCGCTTGTCATTCTCAGTGGCACCGGGAGGATACTCTCGACTTGTGATATAGTGCTTGATATCGTAATACCAAGGTTTACTGTCAGGCTCTTCTTCGATTGCCACGCAATGATGTGCCGGTAGGTCTCGATGTTGGATTCGGATGAATGTCAGACTTTTGTTGTTATTGATATTGAACATTGATGACAAAGTCGCCAAAGCGTCAGCCAACTGGTTTTCTTCGCGAGGGAGATGGTGGAAAGTGACCTCCTCGAATCGTTCAACCATCTCTTGGATGTGATCACGATAAGGAATTAATTTGGAATCCCTGGTTTCCCAGTCGCCTTTTATCTGATGGATGACCAACGCTGAGTCCCCATATACATCGAGTCTTTTGACTTTCCATTCAAGGGCCGCTTTGATGCCTAGGACACACGCTTCATATTCTGCAATGTTATTGGTGCAATAGAAGCTCAGTCTAGCAGTGAACGGTATGAAGCGGTTATCAGGGGAAATCAGCACAGCTCCGACCCCGTGCCCATACAAATTGGAAGCGCCATCAAATGACATCCTCCACCTTTCGTCTTCTGGAGATTTCCCTTCTCCGAATAGAGCCATTATATCTTCATCTGGGAAATCGTATTGCATTGATTGGTAATCCTCAATGGGCTGATGTGCCAAGTATTCAGCTAGGGCACTACCTTTGATTGCTTTCTGAGTGACATACAAGAGGTCGTATTCGGATAGTAGCATTTGCCAGCGGGCGATTCTTCCTGTGAGTGCAGGTTTTTCAAAGATGTACTTGATTGGATCCATTTTAGATACCAGCCAAGTCGTGTAGCTTAGCATGTACTGCCTCAGACGACGTGCAGCCCAAGCCAAAGCGCAACATGTTTTTTCCAACAATGAATATCTTATCTCGCACTCGGTGAACTTCTTGCTTAGGTAGTAGATGGCATGTTCTCTCCTTCCAGACTCATCATGTTGCCCCAGTACGCAACCCATTGAGTTGTCTAGCACTGTTAAGTATAGAATGAGGGGCCTGCCCTGCACCGGTGGCATCAGAATCGGTGGATTTTGGAGGTACATCTTGATCTTTTCAAAGGCTTCTTGGCACTTATCATTCCACTTTGTTTCTTGGTTCTTGCATAGTAATTTGAAGATAGGCTCACAGGTAGATGTTAATTGGGCTATGAATCTGGAGATGTAGTTCAACCTTCCTAGGAACCCACAAACTTCTTTTTCAGTTTTAGGTGCTGGCATTTCAAGAATTGCTCGTACCTTGTCTGGAGGTACCTCTATTCCCTTTTGACTGACTATGAACCCCAACAGCTTTCTTGATCTTACGCCGAAGGTGCATTTTGCAGGGTTTAGTCTGAGCTTGAACTTCCTTAGACGTTCAAAAAGTTTCTGCAGATTAACAATATGCTCTTCCTCAGTCTTGGACTTGGCGATCATATCATCCACGTATACCTCTATTTCTTTATGCATCATATCATGGAATAAAGCTACCATCGCCCTTTGGTATGTTGCACCAGCGTTCTTCAATCCGAACGGCATTACTTTGTAACAGAAGGTTCCCCAGAGAGTGATGAAGGTGGTTTTCTCCATATCTTCGGGGGCCATCTTGATTTGATTATATTCGGAGTATCCATCCATGAAGGAGAAAAGAGAGTCTTGCGCTGTGCTATCCACCAGGACATCAATATGGGGCAAAGGGAAGTCATCTTTAGGACTTGCTCTGTTCAGGTCTCGATAATCGACGCACATTCTGACCTTCCCATCCTTCTTCGGAACCGGGACAATGTTGGCTACCCATTGAGGATACTTTGCTACCGCTAAGAATCCGGCATCAAACTGCTTCTTGACCTCATCTCTGATTTTTAGTGACATATCCGGCTTCATCCTTCTTAGCTTTTGCTTTACTGGCGGGCATTCGGGTTTTACTGGTAACTTATGCTCGACTATGTTGGGGTCCAGTCCAGGCATGTCTTGGTATGTCCATGCGAAGATGTCAACATAGTCGAACAAGAGCCTAACTAGCTTCTCTCGCTCACTATCTTTCATTGTGATGCCGATTTTAACCTCTTTCTTATCCTCTTCTGTGCCCAAGTTTATTATCTCAGTAGATTCCTCGTGGGGTTGAATCACTTTCTCTTCTTGTTCCATCATTCTCATTAATTCCGGAGGAGTTTCCCAGTTATCTTCAACATCTTCCTCAGTTTGATTAATCGGGTGATCAAAGTCACAGTATGAATTATTGGCGTTGTTATTTTCAAAGGCGTTTTTCTCAAATCTGCATTAGTATAAATTGACGGAATGAAAAACGAGCAAAAAGAAAATAAAACGCAAGTGCGAAAGAAAACTGAAATTTATTGGAGAATCTGAAATAACATTTTATTGATATTGATATTGAAAGGAAACATGTGTGCCTGAATGAAATGTCCTAAGGCCTTGGGCAGAGCCATAGGATTGCATTACAGAAACATTACTTTGAACTAAAAACTACAGGAAAATCGACGATCTCCCAATTCTTGAGCTTTTCGCTTGCTGGACAACGGCGCACAAGACTGGCACCGCCATTTTCAGTGCTTGAATCTCCTTCAATAGCTGCGACCTGGTTAGGATCTAGCACCCCTGCGCTCTGAAAGCTTTGCTTTATGTCGCAGATGAAAATTTTCTTCATATCTGGCTCCCGACCCTCAAGTTTGGCCAACCTCCGCTCCTTCTTTTCCGCGGCGATCCTTCCTTTGTCAGTACGACTAGGTTGGTACCCTATCCCACATCTGTCCTTGTTTTCACGCAGCTGTATGGGTGTTAGGATCCCTTGTTCAGTCTTCCCTAAACCGTTTCCCGCTTGATAACCCTTGCTTGTCATGACTTTAGCAATCATCAATGCAGCTTTGGACAGCTTTGGTTTTAACAATGGGGCCCCGTCCCCCACAAAGGTAGCATTTGCAATTTCTAGTGCTTGGAAGGCGGTCTCGAAAGATTCTTCTGCAGCCTCAACATAACGGATAGGAAACGGCTTATTGACTAGCAACTCTTCCCAGAAGACAGCTGTAAGACGGATTGATGTCCATCACTTGGAAACTCACTATGAAGACCTCTGGACCTACCTGTACAGGTAACTCCATCTCTCCGATAACCTCTCTTTTGGACCCATCGAATGCCCTGACCAGTGTAGAACTGGGTTTCATGTATGAACAATCTACGTCTAGTTTGTTCATGGTTGATTTGGGTAGTACGTTCAGGGATGATCCGTTATCGATGAGTACCCGAGCTAGAGAGTATTCTCCACATTTCACGGAGATATGCAAAGCCTTGTTGTGCCCTCTTCCCTCGACGGGGATCTCGTCATCTGTGAATGTGAGGTAATTGTTTGCAACGATATTTCCGACGATCCCATCAAACTGACCAACTGTGATGTCGGGAGTGACATGAGCTTCACTCAGCACCTTCATTAGTGTTACACGGTGGGCTTCAGAATTGAGTAATAGTGATAGCAGCGATATCTTAGCAGGAGTCTGATTCAGCTGATCCACTACCTTGTACTCGCTCTGCCTCATAATCTTTAGAAACTCACTGGCTTCTTGCTCAGATAGTGCCTTCTTGCCCGTATTTTTCTCAGATGGCTCTACTTCTTTGTCTTTGCCTTTATCAATCTCTCCTCTTTCATTTGATTCTCTTCCTCCGGGTCTTTCAGGGGCATAGACGCGCCCACTCCGAGTCATTCCGCTGCTTCCCGAGATATTGGTGACATCAGGATTGTTCTGAACTTTTACACTGTAATCCCACGGGACTGCATTCGCGTCTTTGAAAGGGAACGGAGTTGGTACTTGGATGGTTATTGCCTTTGGTACAGCAGGGGCCATCCTTGAGTCTTTGCTATAGAGAATCTCTAACGGCCGTCGAGTATATGTGTTCCTGCCACTGCTTGACTGGATGGTTGACACATCTTCTTCTTTCTTCAGAGAGCCTACTTGTATTATGTGCTGGTCCAACAGGTCCTGGAGCACTTGTTTGAATGCCTCACAGTTTCCAATGCAGTGATGGTCATTGCATGGATTCTTTCCAGTGCATTCTCTCTTGATAACCCCAAAGGAACACAAATTAGCATGGATCACTTCCAGGGGTGTCTGGATGCATTCTACCCTCCTGATTAGGGACTGCTCTGCAGAGTCCTCAATCGCATTAGTTAACGGCATCCCATGTCCTGGTAATGGGTTAGTAGCCACATTAGGACCGTTCTCCTTGAAGTTCAACCAGCCCGAGGCAATTAGATCTTGGACGATGTTGTGCGAAAAGGTGATGTGCAAGTATACACAATCGCAACAAGTAATATATTGATAAGTAAAGTTCGTTCCCACAGGGATTGGAATTAATCTAAGAAGTTTAAGTGATTAGAAGCTTAGTGAAAAGAATTAAGTAACAAGTAAAGGTGAAGAGTTGTAAACATTATAAATTGTGATAAAACAGTATTAAGTTTGCAGTAATTAAAAGTGAGTTGGATAGCTCAATAGTTATGTAAGTCCCCAAGAGTAATGTCCAGATAATATTAGACGCTGTAGCGTTAAGCGCTGTAGCGCTTCAGAATCCTTAGACGCTGTAGCGCCTTGGTGGCGTGCCTTTCAGTCACTTTCGTCAGGGCTATGTTATAAGACTCCTATGTCTAGGCTCTAAATAAGTTTTACCCCTGTATATTAAGCTCCTACAACATTTGCCTTATGAACTACTACTCCCCTATGTCTAGAGTTAAGTAGTGCTTCCTTTAAATGTCTTTAAAGGGTTTTCATTCATATCATTCCTTGAGTTCTCTTTGTGAACCATGTCTGTACCCACAAAGTTACCTTGTTTTAGTTGATCATTCCCAAACCAAGATTGAAAGTATTATGACACAAGGAATAAAACACAAACATCATAATATTAAACAAAAGTTACTCAAGGTTCATTACATACCAAGAAGAATCCAACTACAACAAAGTTAGCTCATCACAAGTTCCATCAACATAATACAACTTGAGAATATGTATTACCGTATGAAGACAAGAGAAGAGTGGTTGCAAAAGATGCACTCCAATGATCCCAAGTAGCATACAAGAGATGAAGTTGAGGCGTAAGCAAAACCTTGAATGAGAACTTAGAAAACTATGCTAAAAATAAAAGCTTCAAAAGTGTGTATCAATGGAGAGTGGCTACGGTGTCAAGTGTAAGTCTTCTCTTCAAAGTTACGAAAACTTGTCTACGTCTCTTGCCTCTTGGTGAAGCAATCTTAATTAATCTAATTAATATCTAAGTCTTCAATAGAATAATAATATTACATGATGATTGTTAAACTTAGATATTATCCTTAAAGCACTTTACAAAAAGTGGTAATGATGGAATACAACAACTATCACATGGGTTCCATTTAGAAGGCGCCAAGTGTAATTTAGCATCCACTTGAAAGTCAACAATTCCAGCTGAGAGGAAGAGATAAGGGTGGTGACTCATCATGTCCTCAAGTGGCCACACAAATATCTTAATAGTCAGCCGTCATATAACGCTGTAGCGTTTCCTTGATAGCACACGCTGCAGCGCTAAAGCAAAACATCAAACATATTCACAAAGGTATTGACTATGCCTAAGTTTTAAGGAATTGACTTATAACCTATATTTATCCTAATATTCATATATTCACATATTTAAGTACTAGAATTAACTGAGAGATAAGCTTGATTTAAGTATTAGGAGCATAAATAACCTATATAAAATAAGGTTATCACACCCCCAAACTTAAACCATTGCTTGTCCCCAAGTAATGACACTTGAACAAGACAAAGTGCTCATATAACTAGCTGCAGCTTTTAAATTAAACAGGATTTATGCATAAGCTAATTCTTATCATTTTCACACACCATAGTGGTCCACAATTCAAATAGAATCATTACTGCTCAGTTGTGAGTGTGTGATATCAAAGCTCAACCTAGTCCCTAGTTATTTTCAGAATTTCTTTAAGGTTTGGGAAGAATGGATTTCTTTTGGGATAGGCAAAGAATGTTTTCAAAAAGAAGAGTGGAATAATCAACTTCGCACAAGATTTGGGGGGCTTCAAAGCACAGTAAAGGGCTTTAATTAGGCATTTTTAGAATATTGGCCAGTGCATAAACTTTTGGTCTAGTGATCAAACGCTGTAGCGCTTCAAAGTCCGTAGACGCTGTAGCGCTAGATTTTTAATGATTAAAACTAGATGCTATCTTCATTACTGAGCTCCTTATTTGCATTTTCTTTTTATGCTTTTTGGAACAGCTCAGCAATTTATTTAAGATATTTTGCAACTTTTTCAAGACCACATTCATTTTTATTCTTCATTTTGCAAAGACCAATTTATCATCTTTTGATCCTAGCCTTAACATAACCGATGCACCCCCAAACTTAGCTTTAAAACAACTCTCAATTTTTAATGAAAACTTGACTAACCCTTGGTTATCCAAAACTTAACTTCATCCTTAGATTACTCCTAGCTAACTAGGTTCTTTACTAAGCTTGGATTTTGTGTAAAAGCAGCAATACATCATTTCATTGTTTACACAATGCTGCCTTACTCAAAAATTCTTATTTATATTTGGCTATACGAATCAGCTTTTGGTCACTAAGAAATTTAAAACATGCAGCTAATCATACTTCCCAATCAAGCATACAAAATATTCAAAACACGCAACACATGCAAAACATGGCATAATTATACTAAATATTTAAAAACATCATTGTACTTAAAAAAACACTTTTAACCTTAAGGTCCTCCCCCAGAAATTAAATTCAGCAGTGTCCTCACTGCTTGCTTGAGAAGAAAGGGAAGGGCCTTAACATAACAACAAAATAAAGTACAAAGTACATAACTGGCATAAGAAGCCAACAATTCTTGCCTTATTAGGCCTTCTTGAGCCTCTTACTGGCTCTAGAAGGTGCTGGGGCTCCTTTTGCTGCCTTCTTCTTCTTTGGCTGAGGTGGAGCAGGGCTTTCAGCCGCTACAGCGGTTGGTGGCGCTGTAGCGCTTACATCTTGAACTGCTGCTGCTGCAGCGTCTGACTCCTGCTCTGCTTCTTCCTCTTCTGTTTGCTTTGGCTCCTCTTCTTCCTCCTGCTCTTCCAGCACTGGCTCTTTTTCATCTTGCATATTTACCAGCTCCTCAGCAGCCTCTTTTTCAGATTCCTCTTCTGTGAGATGCACCTCAGGCAATGGGTCACTAGGTACTGCAGCACCTACTGGCTGAATACCTTCTTCTGGGTACTCAGCCAGTTTGACACCTGTGGCTCTTCTAGGCTTTATGTATGACTGGTAAATTTTCTTGAGCTGCTCAGTGGGTTTTTCTTTTGGTGCTGGTTGTTTTGGTTCAGGCTTCTTTGGTGTTACTTGCTTGGCAGGTGTTTTCTTAGGTGTTGGTTTGGTTGTTTCAGGGATGGAGGTAGGGGTTGATGGTGGATTGGTTGTTTTGGCAGTGGGGGTTGGTTTGGAAGGTGTGGTTTTTGGTTTCTTTGGGCTTGGGGTTGGATCACATTGTATTTCTTCAGCTTGCTCCTCCTCCTCACTCTCAGTTTCTTCTTCAGACTCACTTTCCTCTCCTGATGATTATTCATCATCTTGCTTTTCCATCTCTTTCATAACTGCAATTGTTTCTTCTTCATCTTCCTCACTGATGTTCTCAATGTCATCAGAATCCAGGCTTTCCTCCTCTACTACAGCTTTTTGCACTTTCTTGACTGGGCTAGGCTTTGTTTTCTTTGCTGGACTAGCCTTTGTTTTCTTTGATGGACTAGCCACAACCTTTTTCTTCTCTGCCTTAACTCCCTTTTTCTCTTGCTTTTTAATTGGCTCTTCTTCCAGCAGCCAATCAGGGAATTGAGGAGGGGGAATTGATGTTTTTCCTTTGGATATTTGAGCATACAATGCTTTTTCCCAGTCAAATTTTTCTTTCACAAATTTGCAGAGGACCTGCTGCTTCAGCTCTAAACGCTGTAGCGCTTGAGAGTCAGAAGACGCTGCAGCGGCAGGTTTCTGCTTAACTTTGAAAATGCAAGGAAATGCCCCAAGAGGGGATCTTCTTTCTTCTTTCATTTCTACTTCTACATCAGCCTCCAGACACAACTCAGAAATTAAACAAGGAAAATATAAGTTACCTCCCTTTTTAACTCTGCACTTCTCTATCTCTCTTGCTATCAATCTGCCCACGTCTATCTTTTCTCCTGCCATTATAGCATCAATGACAATGAGTCTTTCTTTCTCCACAAATGTTGTGTGAGATGTAGGCAGCAGGGAGTGTTTGATAAAACTACACCACAGATTTGCTTCTTCACACAGATAGGCTTTTTTAATTTTGTATTCAGCTCCAAATTTGTCCCAAATTGCTCCTTCCACACAAATCCTTCTTCGTACAGCTTCCATTTCCTCGTCTCCCCAGTTCTGAACTTTAGTTTCCAGCGCTTTTCCATGATAGCCCAGATGGAAGATATCATTGATTGTTCTGGAGTTGAAGTTTACAGTTTCTCCTCTTACCAGTGAATGGGTTTGAGGTTTTCCCTCCTTAGGCTCTTCAATGCCAGAATAGAACTCCCGTACCAAGGACGTCATGTAATCTTTGCGATGCTTAATGAAGCTTTCCCATCCCAACGCTGTGACAGCGGTTGAAAACGCATCAGGAGCATTTTCTGTCTTGAATCCTCTCTCAGCTATGAAATCCATCTTCCAAAACCTCTGAGGATCTTGAGTTGCTTTAGACATGGTGTTTTTCGTAGGATGCGAGGGTTCTGGTTTCTTAGTAGCTCCCTTACCAGATCGTTTGAGGGCGGCTTGTTTCTTTGTCATGGTTGGTTAAGAGTTTTGCGTATTTGTTTCTGGGTGTTTTGGGAAATGTTGGTGTGTGTTGGGACGAAGGAAGAAGAAGGAAAGGAAGTTATGAGTGGTGAGTGTAACGGTTGGGAGCAGTTTCAGAGATTTTAGGAAAGAGAAAGAGAAAAGAAAATGGTGGCGTGGGGAGTTGTGGATATTAAAGTTACGGTTTGGTGAGTGAAGTGGGAGAGAGAAGATGAAACTGATGATTTGACAATGGCAGGTGAGTAGGTGCACGTTCTTGTCAGGATAGGGATGGGGGTACAGTGTCAGCTCACCCTGAGCAAGATCTTTTTATTTTTTTGTTTGACCTCACCCAGCCTTGATTTAGAACAAGCGCTACAGCGTTGTTGTTACAAGTAACCGCTACAGCGTTTTGTCCTAATTTCCTGCATAGAAAATAAACATAAAAATTTTGTTAGAATTCTTGGGGTGCCTCCCAAGAGCGCTTGCTTTTAAAGTCTGCAGCCAGACTTTCTCTTTCAATTTAGAGATCTTTAAGCTCAATTGTGGTTTTGTCCCTTACCACATTTTCACCAAAATATTGTTTAACCCTTTGGCCATTCACTTTGAAGGTGGTATTGGTTGTTACATCATAGAGGTCCACAGCCCCATGGCTATATATTTTTATCAATTGAAAAGGGCCTGACCACCTAGATTTTAACTTTCCAGGAAACAATCTTAACCTGGAGTTGTAAAGCAATACCTGTCCTCCTTCTGTGAGATCTTTTTTTATCAGTTTTTGATCATGCCATACCTTGGTTTTCTCTTTATAGATTGCTGCATTCTCATGGGCAAAATGTCTAAGTTCTTCCAATTCATTCAGTTGCAGCAATCTAGCATCTCCTGCTTTCTTGTAGTCAAAATTGAGTTTTTTTAGAGCCCAATGGGCCTTGTGTTGAAGTTCAATTGGTAGGTGACAGGACTTCCCATAAACCAACCTATAGGGGGACATCCCCAAAGGTGTTTTATAAGCTGTTCTGTAGGCCCATAAAGCATCATCAAGATGTATTGACCATTCTTTTCTTGAAGGCCCTACCATTTTTTCCAACATCCTTTTTATTTCTCTATTTGACAATTCAGTTTGACCACTAGTTTGTGGATGATAAGCAGTTGCTATTTTATGTTTGACTCCATATTTAGCCAATAGGGTCTCAATTAATTTATTACAAAAATGAGATCCCTCATCACTTATGATGGCTCTAGGAGTTCCAAAACGAGTGAAAATATTTTTCAATAAAAATTTGCTCACAGACCTTGCATCATTGTTGGGTAAAGCAACAGCTTCCACCCATTTTGAAACATAGTCTACTGCCACTAAAATGTATAGGTTTCCATGAGAAGGGGGAAAAGGTCCCATGAAATCCATTCCCCAAACATCAAAGAGTTCAACCTCTAGAATGTTTGTCAAAGGCATTTCATGTTTGTTTGAAATATTCCCTGTTCTTTGGCACCTATTACATTTTTTAACAAAGTCTTGAGCATCTTTGAAAAGTGAAGGCCAAAAGTAGCCAGATTGCAATACCTTTGCAGCAGTTCTAACACCACCAAAATGCCCACCACATGGTGTAGAATGGCAGTGCTGTAGCACTTGAATTTGTTCTTCCTCTGCTAGGCATCTCCTCATTAACTGGTCTTGACACTTCTTGTATAGAAAAGGTTCATCCCAATAATATTGTTTCATTGTGTGGAAGAACCTTCTCCTTTGCTGATAAGTCATCTCAGCAGGTACCACCTTGCTAACCAGAAAGTTCACTATGTCAGCATACCAAGGTGTTGCTGGTTCAGCCGCTGCAGCGTCAAGTGTTGTTACATTGACCGCTACAGCGGTTGATGAGTCATTAGTTATTGCCAACAGCTGTTCATCTGGAAAGTATTCCTTGATCTCCCCACCTGCTGTACCTGCAATGTCTCTTTCTAATCTAGAAAGATGATCAGCAACTTGGTTCTCCGCTCCCTTTTTGTCCCTTATTTCTAAATCAAATTCTTGGAGTAGGAGAACCCACCTAATTAGCCTAGGCCTTGCATCTTTTTTGGTTATCAAGTATTTAATGGCTGAATGGTCTGTGAAGACTATTACCTTGGTGCCAACCAAATATGATCTAAACTTATCAAATGCAAAGACTACAGCTAATAGTTCTTTTTCAGTGACTGTGTAATTCAATTGAGCTTCTACAAGTGTCTTGCTAGCATAATATATAGAGTGAAAAATTTTATCATACCTTTGCCCAAGGAAAGCTCCAATGGCAAAGTCACTAGCATCACACATAAGCTCAAAAGGCTTACTCCAATCAAGAGCTATAATAACTGGTGCTGTTATTAAAGCTTTCTTTAACTTATCAAAGGCTAATATGCATGGTTCATCAAATATAAAGGGGTTATCATGCTGTAACAGTTGGCACAAAGGTTTGGAGATTTTTGAAAAATCTTTTATGAATCTTCTATAGAACCCAGCATGCCCCAAAAAGCTTCTAATACCTTTGATGTTTGTGGGAGGAGATAGCTTCTCAATGACCTCTATTTTAGCCTTGTCCACTTCCAATCCTTTCTTGGATACCTTATGCCCCAAAACTATACCTTCTTGCACCATAAAATGGCATTTCTCCCAGTTCAGCACAAGGTTAGTTTTTTCACATCTAATCAAGATTTCTTCCAAGTTGGATAGGCATAGATGGAATGTTTCTCAAAACACAGAGAAATCATCCATGAAGACTTCCATGGATCTTTCAATGTAATCAGAGAAAATTGCCATCATACACCTTTGAAAAGTGGCAGGTGCATTACACAGGCCAAATGGCATCCTTCTAAAAGCAAATGTGCCATATGGACAAGTGAAAGTAGTTTTCTGCTGGTCTTCAGGTAATATTGCAATCTGGTTATAACCTGAATAACCATCAAGAAAGCAATAAAATTCTTTACCTGCTAGCCTGTCCAGCATCTGGTCAATGAAAGGTAATGGAAAATGGTCCTTTCTTGTTGCCTTATTCAACCTCCTGTAATCCATGCATATTCTCCAGCCTGTTATCTTTCTGGTTGGAAGCATCTCATTCATTTCATTTGTTATTACTGTTACCCCTCCCTTCTTTGGCACACACTGCACAGGACTAACCCATGCACTGTCAGAAATAGGGTAAACAATACCTGCATCCAACCACTTGATGATTTCTTTCTTCACCACCTTTTTCATAATTGGATTCAACCTCCTCTGCCCTTCAATGTAATTTTTAGAGACTTCTTCTAACACAATTCTGTGCATACAAATGGTTGGACTGATACCTTTTATGTCTGACATTTGCCAACCAATTGCCTTTTTATGCCGCTGTAGCGTCTGAATCAGATCCTGTTCCTGCTTTTCAGAAAGGTCAGCAGCAATTATAACAGGCAAAGTACTATTGTTACCTAGATAAGCATATTTGAGGTGTGAAGGCAACTCTTTAAGTTCCAGAGTTGGTGGTTGTTCAGTGGAGGGGAGATCCTTTCTTATGTCTGAATTCTCCTGCTCCAAAGATTCATATTTCTTAGCCCAAATTTCTTTGGCTGACTGTTCCTCCTCTCCTGTAGCTTCTGTGTCAGATGCTGTATCTTCACTGCTGTCCAGTAATTGCTTTAGAAGATCTGTGCTTTTCTGGAAGTGATCCTGAACTACTTTATCAATAACAGACACAAAGGAGCACTCTTCAAGATTGGGCCCTGGAAATTTCATAGCATTGAGAATGTTGAACTTGACCTCTTGGTCATTGACCCTCATGATCAATTCTCCTCTTTGCACATCTATCAAAGTTCTTCCAGTGGCCAAGAATGGTCTTCCCAATATGATGGGGACTTCTTTATCTGCATCAAAGTCCAAGATTACAAAATCAACAGGAAATACAAATTTGTCTACCTTTATTAGAACATCTTCTAAGATTCCTTCTGGATATGCAAGAGTTCTATCACCTAGCTGCAGTGTAAGTGAGGTAGGTCTGGCTGTTCCCACTCCTAGCTGAGTGTATATGGACTTAGGCATGAGATTTATGCTGGCTCCCAAATCACACAGGGCACGGCCAGAGTAAAAATTTCCAATTGAGCATGGTATAGTAAAACTGCCAGGATCCTTTGATTTGGGTGGGAGCTTGTTTTGCATCAACATGCTGCATTCCCCAGTCATTGCCACTGTTTCAAACTCCCCTAGTCTCCTCCTCTTAGTAAGCACATCCTTCATAAACTTTGCATAGTTAGGCATTTGTTGAAGAGCCTCCACCAAAGGAACATTAATGTGCAATTGTTTAAGGACTTCTAGGAATTTGTTAAATTGCTTGTCTTCATGAGCCTTTCGAAGTCTTTGAGGGTATGGGGGATCTGGGTATGTTGGAATAATTTTGGGTGGTGGTGGTGTTTTCTCAACAACAGGCGCTGCAGCGGTAGGTTCAGGCGCTGTAGCGCTTGTTGTAGGTTCTTTTTGTTTTTCAGATTTTTTATTTTTCTCATCATCTGAAACAGTTGATGATCCTATCAAATCTCTCCCACTCCTTAAGGTTATAGCTTTTACATGCTCTTTCCCTGCAGTACCTGAAGTTGAAGCTTCTGTAGTGGATGGTAATGATCCACTGATTCTTTGGGAAAGGACATTAGCTAATTGCCCCATCTGTACTTCTAGATTTTTAATGGAAGCTTCATGAGTTTTCAAGGCTGTCTTGCAATCACTCATGAAACCTTTCATCAATCCTTCCAATGAATTATCTATCACAGGGGCATTCTGTCTTTGGTAATTCTGAGCAGGGAATCCTGGTGGATTTGCTGGAGCACTATAATTAGGTGTTGTTGCATTGTTGGCTCCCCATCTGAAATTGGGGTGGTTCTTCCAACCAGGATTATATGTATTTGAGTAGGGATTATTGTTTTTATTGAAACCCACAAAGTTCACAGAGACAGGATTACCAGGACATTCTTCATACAAATGCTCTCCTCCACAGTATACACAGCTTACTGACCCTGGAGAGGCTTGCTCAATAACAGCTACTGTAGGTTCATGCACCGCTGCAGCGGTAACCGCTACAGCGTTTGATGTGCTCATAGATTTTATCATGTTAGTAAGAGAGGCAACCTGTGCAGACAAAGCAGAAACTTCACTTACTTCATGCACACCAGCTACCTTCTTTTGCTGAGCTAACCTTTCTGTAGGCCATTGGTAGCTATTTGTGGCAATATCATCAATCAGTTCACATGCCTCATTGTAGGAGGTTTTCAACAACACACCCCCTGATGAAGCATCTAACATTTGTCTGGTTGTTGGATCTAGTCCATTGTAGAAGGTCTCCATTTGGATAATCACAGGTATACCATGATGAGGGCACTTTCTCAACAGCTCCTTCCATCTCTCCCATGCCTCAAACAGTGTTTCAGCATCTCTTTGTCTAAATGCAGTAACCTCATTCCTCATTCTTGCATTCTTACTTGGAGGAAAGTATTTTGCTAAGAATTTCTCAGCCATTTCATTCCAAGTATGGATAGAGTTAGGCTCAAGAGAAGTTAACCAGGCCTTTGCTCTATCCTTCAAGGAATAAGGAAAAAGTTTTAATCTGAATGCATCATCACTTACCCCTGGGATGATGAAGTTACTGCAGACTTCCAAAAATTGCTTTAAGTGTAAATATGGGTCCTCTTGAGGAGCACCACCAAACTGTCCCACTGTTTGCAACATTTGGAACATCATAGGTTTGAATTCAAACTGAGCTGTGTTGAGAGTAGGTCTTGCTATGCTTGTCTCCATGGTTTGTGGATCAAACACAGCATAGTCCCTCATTGGTCTATCTCTGTCATTTACCATTTGAGCAGGTCCTTCATTTATGAATTGATGTCTGTACCAGCCCTCTTGGTCATGTAAGGTTGGAGTGGGTGGCTGTTGATGTCTACCTCTACCCCTTCCACCTGGTTCAGTCCCTCCTCTACCAGAGCTAGATCTGCCCTGTAGAGTGTGAGCTCTACCAGAATTGGTCCTATGGCTATGTTCTGACATGGTAGGTCTGAGCCTGTGAAGATGTCTTAGCTTCTTGAACCTTCTCTCTGGTTCTGAGTATGGTTCAAATTCTGGTGGTTGAGACCTGGGCATACGCTGTAGCGCTTACTGCTGCAGCAACAAGAAACAACACACCAGTGTAAAATAGGCACCAAGTTTACTAAAAACTTAAACAATGAAAATTAAATGCAATCCCCGGCAACGGCGCCAAAAACTTGTTGTGCGAAAAGGTGATGTGCAAGTATACACAATCACAACAAGTAATATATTGATAAGTAAAGTTCGTTCCCACAGGGATTGGAATTAATCTAAGAAGTTTAAGTGATTAGAAGCTTAGTGAAAAGAATTAAGTAACAAGTAAAGGTGAAGAGTTGTAAACATTATAAATTGTGATAAAACAGTATTAAGTTTGCAGTAATTAAAAGTGAGTTGGATAGCTCAATAGTTATGTAAGTCCCCAAGAGTAATGTCCAGATAATATTAGACGCTGTAGCGTTAAGCGCTGTAGCGCTTCAGAATCCTTAGACGCTGTAGCGCCTTGGTGGCGTGCCTTTCAGTCACTTTCGTCAGGGCTATGTTACAAGACTCCTATGTCTAGGCTCTAAATAAGTTTTACCCATGTATATTAAGCTCCTACAACATTTTCCTTATGAACTACTACTCCCCTATGTCTAGAGTTAAGTAGTGCTTCCTTTAAATGTCTTTAAAGGGTTTTCATTCATATCATTCCTTGAGTTCTCTTTGTGAACCATGTCTGTACCCACAAAGTTACCTTGTTTTAGTTGATCATTCCCAAACCAAGATTGAAAGTATTATGACACAAGGAATAAAACACAAACATCATAATATTATACAAAAGTTACTCAAGGTTCATTACATACCAAGAACAATCCAACTACAACAAAGTTAGCTCATCACAAGTTCCATCAACATAATACAACTTGAGAATATGTATTACCGTATGAAGACAAGAGAAGAGTGGTTGCAGAAGATGCACTCCAATGATCCCAAGTAGCATACAAGAGATGAAGTTGAGGCGTGAGCAAAACCTTGAATGAGAACTTAGAAAACTATGCTAAAAATAAAAGCTTCAAAAGTGTGTATCAATGGAGAGTGGCTACGGTGTCAAGTGTAAGTCTTCTCTTCAAAGTTACGAAAACTTGTCTACGTCTCTTGCCTCTTGGTGAAGCAATCTTAATTAATCTAATTAATATCTAAGTCTTCATAGAATAATAATATTACATGATGATTATTAAACTTAGATATTATCCTTAAAGCACTTTACAAAAAGTGGTAATGATGGAAAACAACAACTATCACATGGGTTCCATTTAGGAGGCGCCAAGTGTAATTTAGCATCCACTTGAAAGTCAACAATTCCAGCTGAGAGGAAGAGATAAGGGTGGTGACTCATCATGTCCTCAAGTGGCCACACAAATATATTAATAGTCAGCCGTCATATAACGCTGTAGCGTTTCCTTGATAGCACACGCTGCAGCGCTAAAGCAAAACATCAAACATATTCACAAAGGTATTGACTATGCCTAAGTTTTAAGGAATTGACTTATAACCTATATTTATCCTAATATTCATATATTCACATATTTAAGTACTAGAATTAACTGAGAGATAAGCTTGATTTAAGTATTAGGAGCATAAATAACCTATATAAAATAAGGTTATCAGACGACATACTTCAATGCCTTGCAGTTTTCTATGGAATGGCCGACCGTTCCTGAATGAAATTCGCATGTGGTGTTTGGGTCGAAGCCTCTAGGAAAAGGGGGCTAGATCTGTCTCATTGGGCGGGTGGTGATTAAATTATGGCTGAGTAGTTGGCGAAATAGGTAGGAGTATGACATTGGGGTTGGATCAAACTGGACGAACTTTCCGACTGAGTAGTTTTGTGGTTTATGGCCTTGGTTATTTTGGGTAGGTGGGGTAGATAGTGTTTGTGCTGAGAACGGATTGGTGTGAGAGGGATTGGAGTAGGAAGTTTTTCCGGTTCCTGTGATGGCGTTGGCTTCTCCTTCCTTCTTTTTAGGAAATCCGGAGAAGGGCTTTCTCTGGTTAGTGTTTCCGGGGGAAGTATAAGCGATTTTCCCATTCCTCATTCCGTTCTCCAGCCTTTCTCCAATAACGACCATATCCGAGAAACTTGACGATACGCTCCCAATCAACTTTTCATAGAAGGGGGAAGGAAGAGTTTCCATGAACATAGATACCATTTCCCTTTCAAACAGAGGTGGTGCTACCTGTGCTGCTAGTCCTCTCCAACGCTGAGCATATTCCTTGAGGGACTCATTATCTCTTTTAGTCATGTTTTGTAGCTAAGTCCTATCAGGAGCCATATCAGTGTTGTACTTATACTGCTTAAGGAAAGCATCAGCGAGATCCTTCCAACACTGCATATGAGTGGGTGTCAACTGCATATACCAATTTGAAGCTGCCCCAGCTAAGCTGTCTTGGAAGTAGTGGATAAGCAGCTTATCGTCATTTGCGAATGCAGCCATTTTCCTGCAGTACATAGTTAGGTGGCTTGCCGGACATGTTGCTCCTCTGTATTTATCAAAATCTGGCACCTTAAACTTAGGGGGAATAACCACGTTGGGAACGAGACATAAATCGTGTGCATTTCTTGCACCAACATTGAATCCTTCAACTGCTCTCAACATTTCTTCCAGCATTTGCAGTTTGTCTTGGGCTTGAGGGTTCTCCATAGAGTAGTTGTGAGGAAGCCCACTCATACCATAGTAAGGATGAATCATCGGAACTATGGCTGGGTTCACATTTGGGATATGTGAATGAGTGGGGTTCCTGAGGCTGGACCCTTGAGCTTGAGCATCGACTACCAGCGGTGAAGTGTAGCCGAGTGGAAATCTTTGTGGTGCGACAACAGGGCTCGGGTTGTGAATCTGCGGTGCCCGGATTACTGTTGTGACCTGTCGGTGCAGGATGTCTTTGTCCCACGACTCCTGAGGGACCATCTTCCGGATTGGCAGCGACTGTCGGAGGTGTGTAACCTTGCGGAAGTCCATAAGGAGGCCATTGGTAACCCTGTTCGTTAGCCCCAATAGGGTACACTGTATGGGGGATTTCGGGTCCATATGGAATAGGAGGGTTGGTAGCTTGATTTTCAGTGTTCCCAGCGGAGACATCTTCATCTGTATTCCCATTCTTCAAAGCTTGTAGGACCCTTAAGATCTCAGCCATCTGTTGCTTCATCACATCTATTTCTGCCCTAAGATCTTGATTGCCTAGGTTCTGGTTACCCTGACCTAAGTCGTCCTGATGTGGATCTCCTTGATCCAGGTTATCTTGAGGCGGATTGTCCTGATTTGCTTCCATGTATCTGGCGTGAGAACGAGTCCAATAGCGATGTTGACGCACCAGCTTGTCTTTTACTCTCTGTTGACGGGATACGTGATATGAGTAATGAATGGATGAAAAGATGAGTGATGCATGTGTGCATGAGTTTTATTGTTTTAGGCCGAGAATTGTAAGCGCGTCTTAATTTGTGATAAGTACATCAACTAACGTTTCAAGCATTTCCAAAAGGAGGATCAATAGGTGAAACAAACAAACTTCATTGATGGGGGAAAAGTACAGAATTTTTTGAAATAAAAGTTCGAACGAAACAGTACAATGCTTTTTTACATTTCGCTCAAATACATATGGCTTTCATTTTTCCACTCCTCTCTCTTTTTCTACTAGTGGCGCTACCAGCTTTCTCCCTAAGTTCGGCAATCAGGATTTTGCAAAATTCCATAAATTCGGAAACTTGGACCGGGGTGTTGAACGGGTGCATTGCTGCGTCAGCCTCTTTTAGACGCTTTGGGATACCCATGATAGCTTGATCGGCCAGCCATGCCAACTTTGCGAATCTGTCTCTCCAATATAAGCTTTCATTCTTCAACTCTACGAAGACTTCATGGTTTTCTATCCTGCTGACCAATTCTACAAAGCGGCTCTCCCAGTGGATGCTTTCAATCTTCAGCTGGTGGTAAACTTCCTCTTGATATCTGATATGGTCTTTCAGCTCATCAGATCTCTCATGCTCCCTTCTCAAGGCTTGTTGGTATTCTCGGAGTATTTCTTCAATGGTCTCTTTATCCCGCCGGATACTTTTCACTTGAACTTCAAACTCAGCTATCAATATCCGGGACTCTCTCTTTGACTTCACCAACAAGCCTTGTGCGGTTTTTTCAGCAATCATTGACTCCTCCCATAACTCTTTCCATTTATGCGCATCATCAATGGCTTGGTTCATCTTCAGGTTGCATCGCTTTAGTTCTTCCTTTGCCCCTCTCAGGTATTTTTGGACCTCTTGTTTGTTCTTTTCTTTAATCTTAAGTTGCTTGCGGCTATCCTCGATGGCCAATGACTTAGTTGCGCTTTCTTCTTCCAATTTCTGGTTTCTTAGGAGCACTTTCTCTAATTCTGCCTGTAAGCCCTTCTTTTCTTCTTCAGCTTTTGATACTGCCATTTTGAGCTTATCTAACTCTTCGACAGTGGGAAGGGTAGGTTCAGCTATTTCTTCCTCAACCCGTAGTGCGCTTCGGTAAGGCAATCGGGTGTCTTGGATCCTTTTTTGGAGCCACTGACGAAAGGTGGGTTCCTTATCGCCGCCCTTCTTAGTAAGCTCTTGTCCTTTGCGGACAACCATGTCCCACGCTTGAGAAATCTTCCGGAGCATGTCAACCTCTTTTGGGCTTCCCTCATGGAAGTTAAAAGGGATTAACAAGTCTTCGGTGGGCGGATTTCGCATGGGGTACCCTAGCTGTCTTAGAGTCAGAGAAGGATTGTAATTTATGCATCCTCTTGTCCCCATGAGTGGGACATTTTGAAAACTTCCACACTGAAAAATTACCGTAGGCCGGTCTTTCCACCACGATGGGTGCCAACGAACCTTGTATTCATGAAGGCCCCTTAGCACTTGCAACCATTCACCGGTATTCATAGACTCCACATCACACCCTCTAGCGTCTTCAATTGGGCCTTCTACCTTAACTTTGTTGGCGAAGGCATGGGTGAGAAGCCAAACATACAAGGCTTGTAGGTAGCAGGATATCCTCTTTCCCTTTAGCTCACTATAATGAGTGAAGGTACAGTAAGTGTCTGCAAGAATGGCTGGAATTGGGTTGGTTGGGTTTCCTTCATCTTTGAAGGATAGGAACACACTAATAGCGGTTGTGTCCACATATCTTTCAACGCGCGGGAATAGCACAATCCCAAAGATAGTCAAAGCCAACACTTGCTTGAAAGGACCCCAGTTTCTAGCTTCGGCGAAGGACTTCATTTGACCTTCCAGATACTCTTGCGGGAACCCTACAATGCAATTTCGGTTTTTCTTTTGGAGCTTCAAACTTTCCTTGCTGATTTGTAGCATTGAGGCAAGTTTTTCATCTGTGTAGTAATGCCCCTGGTACTGGTACGGCCTAATGTCTCGTTGAGGAAAACCAAGGATCTGCGTATATTCTTCCAGGGTAGGTGCCATTTGGAAATTTTTGAAAGTGAAGCATCTCAAGGAAGAGTCGTAGAATTGGCTCAGGGCAACAATGGCATTTGTTTGCACTTCCAACCGTAATAACATAATAATCTTCCCATAAGTTCTATCGAAAGACCTGCGCTCGATGGGCGGCAACCAACCCGCACATTCTCTTAAGCTGGTCAGATTGGGCTGTTTCACTGTAGGGTAGTTCAGGGTTTGAACTGCTTCACCGTTTGATCCCATATTGCCTTGCTTATGACACAACTTTTGAGCCTCTTACAATTCTCGGCAAACCTAAATGAGATGAATAACATGCATGTGAGGATTTTTTTTATATTTTGTGAAATAATGATGATATATGATGGATGAAAGAATGATGTCACGAGTGTTAAAAAAATAAGGAAAAACTTGGTGATTCATCTTTGAGAAGGTGTTAACTATGTGTCACATCCTATATATTTAAAAGGAAAAAAGGAATAATAGTAATAATAAAACGGTTTAGATGATTTGATTTTTTGGGAAAAGGAAAAAAAAACAATTTTAAAAAAAACTGTAATGATGCAGCGGGTAGGTGAAATGCCCTTGTGTCCTAAACAGGTTATGTCTTATATATAGGTCACGGTCTAGGGTCACTTACGTGATCAATCTCTCAGGTGGCTCTATTCACTTCCTCACAAAAGTTTCCAGAGCTAAAATCCCCTTCATGATATAATCCACAACGATAGCGAGCTACCTGGTGTGGGATACCATGAAAGAGCGTACTCTGGTTGAGACTTTCATGAGAGTCAGACAGATAAAATCCAGAATGACTGTCACTAATAATCTCCACTCGTCCCAGGTTAATTTTCAGACCCGGGTATAAGGCCCCACTCAAAAATGTGTGAATAAACATGTGTAGGTGACGTGTGTGATACGGCCATAATACCTAGACCACACAAGCTGCAAAAGAAATACAGGTAATAGTGCAAAAGTCTTCTACCCTAAGGTTCAATAAAGCCATGAATAAATAAACAAATAAATAAAAATAAAAATGGACTGGCAAATACGAACGCTAAGATAAAAAGTATTAAATTAACAATAATCTACACATTTAATTAAATTAGGCTTGACCCTCTTAAAAATCTCCCCAGTGAAGTCGCCAGCTGTAGCGACCGAAAAATCCGAAGGAGGGGATTCTTCGTCATTTTTGCAATGAAGCCGCCATCAATATTTATTAAATAGGAAAACATTGAAAAAACCTTTATTTTTGGGTTCGGGGGTCGATTATGCGCGGGGAAGGTATTAGCACCCCACCGCATCCTTTCAAGAGAAAGGTTACCATTTAATTCAATGTGTAGAGAGAACGTTAATTTAAAGAAAATACTTTAATTTACCTTTTTTATTATTTGCAAAAATTGAAGAGGAAGACTTAATAAAACTTTTAGTTTTTTGCGCTTGACAGGAGTGGGCCCCTGCTCCTACGTATCTCCAGGTGCGATGGAGAAATCAAAGCTACGTAGTTCTTGGGGTAGGAAATGTTTGTGTGTTTAGTGTTTTTTTATTTTTGAAATCGGGAGAGGTACTCGTGACGACCAAACAAGTAAAACTCAGAGTGGCCGTCACTCATAGCTCGTTTGAAAACCAAAGCTGTTATCAACGGTCAAACAAGCTAAGCTCAGAGTGACCATTAATAACAAATCAATTTTATGTTTAGGAAAACATTTATTCGTTATTTGGAAAAAATAGGTTTGTGAGAGAAAACATTTATTTAGGGAAAAGAGATTTCTTTTTAAAAAAAGAAACAGGGGGTGTGGTAGTAAAACGGTGTGTGCATTTAGAAACAGGCGGTTGTATGAGTAAAAAAAAAAAGGTGCACTTAACAGCAGACCAGCCCACTACAAGGCTGGCTAACCCACGAAATTGTGGGCTTTCCTAGGGGCTGCGGTGATTGAAATGAGGGGTGTAGGTTGTAAACGTAAAAAAAAAACAAAAAAAAGACCTTACTATAAAAGGCTAATTGAACTGAAAACCCTAATCCCCAACCCTAATTTCTCTTCTCTCTCACGGTGATCACTCTTCTTTCCTCTAACCCTAATCTTCTTTTTCTCTCATTCACGGCTCACGCGGCGCCGCACCACCACCCCTTCTACCCTGATCTCGCTTTTCTCTCTCCCACGCCGTTTAATCCTCTCCCCACCAAAAACGCTGTTCTCTATTTCTTCCTCACCAGCGTTTTTCTCTTCACCAAGCCACCACCGTTCTCCTCTCCTCCGAGTCACCGCGCCCCCCTCTCCTTCGTTCCTTCAACCAAACTCTCTCTCTCTCTCGGACCTAATTCCGTCTCCTTCCTCTCCACCTCACCGATCGTAATGATCTTGCTCGTGCTCTCCCTCTCTCACCGAGCGCGAAAGTGGTTTACGGCGGTGGTTTTTGTTAGATCCGGGCTTGCTTCGCAACGGGGAGGTGGATCTCACGGTGGGTCGTGAGTGGTGGTGGTTCTGTTAGCGTTGGGTGGTTGTTGCGAAGGGGGGTGAAGTGCGAAGGTTCGTGGGGGTGGTTGAAGGACGGAGGTTTGGTGGTGACGCATCGTGGTGGCCGTTTGGTTGTTGACGGTGGCGGTTAATGGTGGTTCGATGGATGGCGCTGGCTATGGTGGTGTGGGTGGTGCTAGGCCGTGGGGTGTGGTGCGAGGATGGTGGAGGACAGTGGTGGCTGGTTTGGTTGGTAGTAGGGTACGGTGGTGTGGTGGTGGCCGTTTGGTGGAGGCTGGCCGGAGGAAGGAAAAGACAGGAAGGAAAAGCTGAAGAAAATAGGAATTTACCTAGTTCCAAGCTTTTATTCTGGGCTACTCTTTATATCTGATTCTGAATGTCTTTTGAACTAGCATCAACTTGATATCAGTGTTATGTTTTTTGTGTATCTGTGTGTGTGTTCCTGTTTTCTCCCCCCCCCCCCCCCCCCTCAATTGATTTCTGTTCATTGCATTTATAGGCAAAATTATGGTGTAGGTGTGGATGCTGGAGCAGGGAATCAAAACCCTCAGGAGACCAAGCTGTTGCAGTGGAGCAGATTGGAGCAGTGGAGCTGTGGAGCAGCAGCTTGCAGGGTGGTGCCTGCCAATGCTGCCATGTTTTTTTTGCTGAAAATGGGATGCAAGTAAAGGGACAAGGAGAAGGAAGTTTGGGCTTGTAGCTTCATGGAGAGGGCAAGGCAGCAAGTCGCAGGCTGCTGTCCTTTTTTTGGTTTTTGCTTTATTATTTTTGTACTCTTTTTTTGCTTTTAATTAAATTTTTGTACCAATTGCATTTAAATTTTTTTGTCCTCATGTAAATCAAAGTTGACTTGGGTTGTACCTCTTATTTTGTAAAAAAAAACTGTTTATAATAATAAAAACATTAATTCAGAAATTGATTTTTTTATTAGATTTTTTTTTATATAACACTAATAACAAACAGATTAAACTAAATAATGATAATCATAATATCAATAAGCAATGAAAACCGAGTTAAACATTCGCAACGATGAGATGCGGATCGCTTTCGCATAATAAAAAAATGAAACGTGGCACAGCGAAAACGACGACGCGTGCACAATTAAAAGCGACTCGCATATGCTAGGTACGAATTGAAACCAATTGCATTAATCTAACGGACAAAATTAGGGTATGACAAAGATGTACCCCACATGATTTATACTTTCTTTCCTCCCTCGGATGTTTCTAGTATGGTTTTCGTGTTACATATCCTTAATAGATATCAATCTCTTAATTATTCAAAAAACACTACTCAAAAAAATTGAAATAATAGCATAAATTTAGAGACAAAAAAGTTCATATAGGTCTCTGATCGTTAGCGATGCCAAATTAATGTTTTTCAGATCTAATATACGTCGACTTCTTCTAGCAATGAAAAAAAGTTTTTCTCTATCTCTTAAGTTCTTTTTTTTGTTTGTAGACGGAGTGAGAATTGCCACCGGAAACTCACGTACACAACTGTGAAGTCCCGAGTTTGAACCCAATACATGATATCCAGTCTAACAATTTCGGCATTTGCCAGTTGAGCTAAGCCTTACAGATATCTCTTAAGTTCTTCTATATTGCATTTTATAACACTTTTTGCACCTATATATTTTCTTTGGTCCCTATTTTTCCTCACATCCAAACACAGTCTTAGAGTCAGTCAATTCATTTCAAAGAAAACTGAAATTCATTTGCCCATTGAGCTATTTTATGCTTAATTTGGCCACCGAATTTATTTATTTTTTGATTAATTATATCGTACTTTAAGCAACTCATCCGCATATCAAACTTTTCACGCATTGTGGGTTATGAATGGGCATTTCTTACCACGTAAAAAAATGGGCATTTCTTAACCATTAATTATTGTACGAGTAACGAGTCAGCACTATTATACAATAAACTTTTTGTTGGGAAAAAAAAATAAAGAATTGTGTGTGAATATCTACTATCTACTATAAATTTATCTACTATAGATTTATACCAATACACCACCAATGAAAATACCAATTTAGACATTTGTAATGTTGACACCTCATTTTTTGAGGGGTAAACAAGTAAATTACATCTATTTCATCATTTATGTTTCCCTCTCTTTTTATCTCTCTTTTAAATTTGAATTCCAATATTCCATCTCTTCCTATTTTCCCTCACTTTTGTTTTTATTCTCTCTCTCTTTCATTCATTTCCCCCACTCACATCTCGCTTCTCTCTACCCCCCCCCCCCCCCCCCCCCCGCGCTCCCTCTTTGCATCTACACTACAAAAAAAAACATGGATTAGCGACAGATTTTAGCGACGGATAGGTGGTCCGTCGCTAAAATCAAAATTGGCGACAGAAATTGGCTAAATTAGCGACGGATTTAACATGGCGCGAAACTTGAAAATTTTGGTTTGAATTAGCGACGGAAATCCGTCGCTAAATCTGTCGCTAATGTTTGGAAAATTGGGCCACTGATCGTTGCCGTTGATTTGACACGTGACAGACATTAGTTAGGGAAATCCGTCGCTAATGGGTAATTTTTTTTATAAACCCGAATCCTTCCTCTTCCTCTTTCATTTCTTCCTCTTCTCCGTTTTTTCCTCTTCCTCTTTCATTTCTTCCTCTTCATCTTTCATTTCTTCTTCCCCTTCAACACCACCAGCACCACACCATCCTCTTTCATTTCCTCATCTTCCTCTTTCATTTCTTTTCCTTCTCCATTTTTCTCTTCCTCTTTCATTTTTTCTTACCACCACCACCATCATCTTCTCCCTTCAACACCACACCACCACCACCACCACCACCACCACAATCCTCTTTCATTTCCTCCTCTTCCTCTTTAATTTCTTTTCCTTCTCCATTTTCCCCTTTCTCTTTCATTTTTTCTTACCACCACCACCATCATCTTCATCTTCTCCCTTCAACACTACACCATCCTCTTTCATTTCTTTTCCTTCTCCATTTTCCTCCCCAACCCCTTATCTCTCCCTCTCTCTATCTGAGATTAGCGTTTTTTTTAAAAAAAAGAGATTAGCGACGGATTTAGCGACGGATTTCCGTCGCTAAAGTTGGTCAGTGTCAGTGTCAAATCAACTGCAACAGTCAGTGTGCACAGTGTTTAGCGACGGATTTTAGCGACGGATTTTCCGTCGCTAATTTTAGCGACAGATTTTATTCCCTCGCTAACCATTAGCGACAAGTGGTTTAACGACGGAATTGGTCCGTCGCTAATTCCGCCGCTAACAGTCAGTAGCGAGGGAGAAATAGGAGAGAGTTCCATATTGTTGTTCACAAAGGATGTGTTCAGATCATCTCTAGTTATTAGAGAGTTCTAATAGGAGAGAGAAATAGACGATGAATAAAACAATTATTATTTAAAGATCTTTCTATATCCTACCGAAATCATCTGGTAATTAGAGATGATCACATTCCATACAAAATCATTACCATCGTTACATCTCCAACGTTAAACAAATTAAGAGGGGACCTCATGTTAAAACGCGTGAGGGCCATTGCATTTAATTCCAGTCAACCCTTTCTAGAGTATTTGTTAATTAATTAATTGTAACGCGTATAGTAGTAGTGAGACCAAAGTTTAAAATCTAATCTAATATCTAATATCTATTTATACAAACAAACCTCAAATGAAATTACTAATTTGGATCTAATATCTATTTATCTATTTATAGAAACAAACCTCCAATGAAATTATCAATTTAGATCTCTTATTAACAAGACACATATCTAACTTAAGGGTAAAAATGTCATTACCCTCTATTTCTTTCTTTCTTTTTCTTCTTACACTCTCTTTCTTCCTTTTTTCTCTTTCTTCTTACACTCTCTTTCCTCCTTTTCACATTTCTCTTACACTCTCTTCATTTTTTCTTTTTACTTTACTTTTAAATTTGTTTACTCTCTTATTGATAATCTACTATCACCTCTTATTGATAATCTACTATAATCTACTAATCAACTAAAATAATCAATTGAAACTATAAGATAACTCATTGATATATAAAAAAACACGGGATAACTGGACTGATATATAAAAAAACACGAGATTAATATTTGTCATTGATAATTAAATTTTTTGAAGACTACTACTACAAACCTACTATCTAAAGAACAAGAAGAAGTAATGACTATTTAAACTACTAATTAATATTTAAAATAAATATTTCTTATTGATAATTTACTATCTAACTTTTACTATTTACTGTAATCTACTAATCAACTAAAATAATCAATTTAAACTACGAGATAACTGCATTGATATATAAATAAACACAGGATAACTGTAGTGATGTATAAAAACACGGGAATAATATTTGCTATTGATAATTATAATTTTTGAAGACTACTATAAACCTAATATCTAAAAAAACAAGAAAGCTTAATGACTATTTAAACTGATTAATATTTAAAACACACGTGACAAATAATTGTCACTAATACCTAATAAATGATAAATAATTGTCACTGATATATAAAAAACACGGGATAAATATTTCTTATTGATAATCTACTATCTATCTTTTACTATCTACTACAATCTACTAATCATCTCAAATAATCAATTGAAACTATGAGATAACTGCGCTGATACATAAAAAACACGGGATAACTGCACTGATATATAAAAAAAATACGAGAATAACTGCAATGATATATATAAAAACACGGGATATCGACACTTATATATAAAAAACACGGGATAACAACACTGATATATAAAAAAACACGGGATAAATGCACAGATAATTTTTACATTTTTAGATTTTAATATTTATCTATTTTTTATTTGAAACTCCTTTTTATCTACTTTAAATTTGTCTTTATTTTCACAAGATAATGTTCAGACTATTTAAATACTGTCTAAGTTAATTCATAAAAAGAATACGACAGCACCCGTGCGTATGCACGGGTATCCTACTAGTATAGAAAAAAAATAGGCTTGGCTATATGTTAGCTTTATCCATAACCCCAAACCAATTACTAATTACTAGTATAAATAAAGGGAGTAGTAAGAATGAGATAAATAGAAACATGGACAAAAAACAGAGAAATTAATTAGTGAAAGCAATTTGAGCTCAATGGCATCTAAGAAGAGTTTCATATCAAGAGCAAATTACATATTTGCAGCTACCTCTTCAGAATCAGATTTAAATGAAGAAAGTGAAACATTGGAGTTCGATGGAGGTGAGGTGTGGAACTTAACCAACACAGTGTCAATAACAGAACCAAAAAAGGGTTCACGATGTGTTGTGAAGAGAGGATCTAGTAGCAGAGTTAGTCCTGTTTCTTTGACAATCAATATACCTGATTGGTCCAAGATTTTGAAGGAGGAAAACAAAAAGAGAAATGAGATAAATAAAGATGATTATAATTATGAGAGTGATCTTGATGAAGGGATTCGTACACCTCCTCATGAGTATTTGGCTAGGAGAAGAGGAGCTTAACTTTCTGTACATGAAGGTATAGGAAGAACTCTTAAAGGGAGAGATTTGCGAAGTGTAAGGAATGCCATTTGGAAAAAAGTGGGATTTGAAGATTGATTCATTATTTTTATTTATTTATTTCATTCATAGAGAGATAGATATATCAATCTGTTTACGCGATTTTGTACTAGCTTAAGCTAGTTTGGTTTTTGGAATTTATATATGTTCTTCCACCACCTTCAAATTTTGTTGTTGTTGGACTTGGATGACTTATGTTAAATAAGGGAAGGATTATACCTGCTTGTTGTTGTTGTTGTTGTTGTTGTTGTTGTTGTTGTTGTAGTTATTAACTGTTTTATGATCTTTAAATTGTTGTTTCAATCACGTACGGCCATGTATTTTTCTTTCTTGTTTTTGTTGTCAACTTGTTCAGTTTGCTCTTATCCCCTTTATTGATCATTCTTTTGGATTTGGATGATGATAAGGAGACGAATAGGCAAAACGCGTAAGGGAGGGAGATGGGAGAAAATAGAAGCAAGTGATTTCGCGTGAGGTGGTGTGAGAATATTGATGGAAAAAGTAAGCTGAGTCCACGGGTAATAGGGTGGTTAACACTTATATAATTTTCTCTGTTTTTTTTACTATGACCAAGGAAAGTATAAAAACAGAGAACGCCGCCTATTACTAGTACTTTATTTCAATTCCCTCGCGTTCTTTTCTTTCTCTCTAACGTTTAGACTTCCCAGAAACCCTTTCTTTCTCTTTTTCTCTCTCTGCTCAAGCTCAAACTCAAACTCAAGCTCAAGCTCTCTCCTCACGTCCTCACGTCGTTGTTCCACCGCCGTCATTCAACCGTGTTGGTTCGTTGTTGCAGCGCCATCGTTCGTTCTCCCTACCTCTCTATTTCTCCCCCGTAAGAAGGTGAGTTGGAATCCTTCACCTTTTTTGTTGTTCTTTTGATATTATTTTATTAATTTGGCTTTGCATCTTCTTCATTTTCATATTATTTTTTGAAGGTTAGTAAGAGGAACCAACACACAGTGCTTGCGTAGGATTCCCATCTGGTATGGGTTTCAGTATTAATTTTTTTTAATGTTTTGTATTTTTCTGGCAATTTTAAGCCCTAATATGTACATAAAGTGGTTGATGAAATGTCTACTTCACAAATAAATTAATGATGCTTACATATTTGTTCTATTTGCTCTTGCTGGATTGTTGTTGTTTAATGATAAAATCTGTCTTTCGTAGGTTCCATGTTGATAAAATGTCTTCAGCCCATGTCTATGTGAGGCTGCACAAAGGTCAGACCAAGTTAAGCTATGTGATTTTGGAAGTGAAAAAATGCAGGTGTGCTATAGCAATTTCTTTTCTTACGTTGGTATCTTCTCACCTCAACAGGAAGCTGGGGAGCGCCCCCTCTTTTTGTAATTTTTGTATAATGTATCTTAGTATAATGTAATTTTTGGATCGAATTTATTTTGGTAGTAATAGTGTTAAATTTATTTTTTAATTTGTTGTTAGCTAGTTTATATATATGTTGTTAAGTATACATAATGGATTGGATTGAATTGGATTGGCTGTATATGACCAGGAAAAATGCAAATGTAAAAAGGAAAATAAACAAAAATAGAAAAAAAATAAAAAAAAATATACAATGGGCAGCGCTTGTAGGCCAAAGTGCTACCTATTCCTAAAAAGCGCTAAGGGAATGAGCAGCGCTTTGGCCTACAAGCGCTGCCCATTGTGTTAGCGCCTTTTGGGAATGAGCAGCGCTTACGCTGAAAAGCGCTACCCATGGCTATCAGTGAGCAGCGCTTTCTAAGCGTTGCCCATTGTGGGAGTGGAATCAGCAGCGCCAAGTTAAGCAGCGCTCAAAAGCGCTGCCCATGGCTAAAAAAAAGCGTTGCCCATCCCCAAATCTGTTGTAGTAGAGTAGGAGAGACTCCTATGATATCTTGGCTAAACTGCACACCCTAGACTAAATATGATGAACTGTCCTCACACAATGCCTCAGAAGCCGTACCTTTACCACCAAACCAAGAAGAAAGAATATCCAATACCACAATATCGACCAAAAACCGAGATACCCAAGATATCATAAGAAACAAAGGGGAGATAGACAAAACATGAAATTGTCTCAACCCAAACACCTCACGGAAGTTATGTGGAATCCGACCAGTGTGAAGCAAGGAACAAACCCAAAAAGGAGAAGCACCAGAAAAATGAATGAACACCCATCCACACAAAACACGCTGACGGACCACTACAATAAAACAGGGTATTAGCGACGGATTTTTCCGAGGCTAAATGCTGTGTTTCCCTCGCTAATGAATTTAGCGACGGAAATTTATCCCGTCGCTAATTAGCGACGGAAATCCCTCACTAAATCTGTCGCTAATTAGCGACGAAAATCCCTCACTAAATCCTTCGCTAATTAGCAACGGAAATCCCTCACTAAATCTGTCGCTAACCTTGTTTTTTTTTTAAAAAAATGCTTCACATACCACACCATCACCACCACCACCATCTAGCTCCTCTAATCCTCACTCTTCTCTCTTTCTCACGAGGGACGGTTTGAGAGAAAGAGAGAAGACTGAGGATTAGAGGAGCTAGGTGGTGGTGGTGGTGGTGTGGTGTTGAAGAGGTTTGGATAGAGAGAGAGGGAGAGATAAGGGGTTGGGAGAAAAAATGAAGTGAAATTCAAATGGGAATGATGGTGTTGGAGTGGTGGTGGTGGTGGTGTGGTGTTGAAGAGGTTTAGATAGATAGAGAGAGAGAGAGAGAGAGAGAGAGAGAGAGAGAGAGAGAGAGAGAGAGAGATAAGGGGTTGGGGAGATAAGGGGAGAAAAAATGGTGTGGTGGTGGTGTGGTGTTGAAGGGGGATGGTTAGAGAAATGGTTCGTGAGAGAAAGAGATGATTCGTGAGAGAGAAAAAAGGGAGAAGATGGTGGTGGTGGTGAAAATGGAGAGATTTTCGTGAGGTAAGAGGAAATGAAAACGGAGAAGAAGAAGAAATGAAAGAGGAAGAGGAAGAAATGAAAGAGGAAAAAAAGAATTCGGGTTTATAAAAAAAAAAATTAACATTTAGCGACGGATTTAGTGGCCCAGTCTTCAATAATCCACAACGGTCAGAGTGACACATTTCCCCATGATTAGCAAAGAAAATCCGTCGTTAATCGGATTTATTGAGGGAAATCTATCGCTAATCAGATTTAGTGAGGGAAATCCGTCGCTAATCTAATTTAGTGAGGGAAATCTGTCGCTAAAAGTGGCCCAGTTTTCAATAATCTTCAACGGTCCCTTCGGCAAGTGAAGAAGAATCAGCAGTGTAGTACAACCCGGGAGGCATGAAACGACACCTAATCTCGAAGAACAACGCCTTGTGGGTGCACATATTTTATTGAGCTTGTTCACTATCAATATTGACTGAACACTGTAACTTGTCGCATGTTTAAGCTAGATGTAATTCGTATGAACTGACTGATGCTTGTTTGGTTAATTTATGATCAATCAAGAATTATGGAATCTTGCACGAATCTTTATTATAAAACCAATGATGAATCCAAGAAACACACCTAGAACCAATGTATTGGTTGTTCCTCATTAATTAATCCTTCCTTTAATTCGAATCTACTTTCATAAAAAACCCACCTCCTAATTTATTTTTGTTGTTATTTTCGGTTCTTGATTTGGTAATCATTAATTTAGATCCTTGGGAAACCACCATGCTGAAATATCATACAACCAACATGCTGAAATATCTTGTGTTTTCATTAAATAAATCAAGATAAATCAAAGTTTTGGTGTCAGGTTTCACGTAGAACCATAGGTTTTTCGATTTTTGATTTTCTATTTTTCTGAACTCGAATGATGGCTCTCAAAATCAATTTAGGGCTTCATCAAGTCATTGTTATATTAAAAGAAAGAATACAAATTGATTTTTATTAGTCTTTCGTTGAAAGCGTTGAGATAATAATATAGATATCAGGAGTATTATCAATAGCGCCACTTATAGGAATATAGATATCATCGGCATCTATTTAATTAACAGTAATTAAAAAAATTGTTAGTAAGAGTATATATATTACTAAAAATCTCCAAAAGATTACAACAAAGTTAGACCAATATAGATTAATAACAAATATTAATGAATACAAGTTCAATGATTATATCATAAACATCGAGGAAGTCATTCGATCAATTTTTGAAGGCTTTGTTCTATAACCCCTGACTACCTGTCTATGCATGTGGTTTTCTGGTTCAACATTATTTTTGTTTGATATTAAAAATAAAACACTTGATAAAATTTGGGAATTTCAATATAAATTTATGGGGTGAGAAAAAAAGATCTTTGTGCGAAGATTTAGGACGTGTATATAATTCTTATTTGGGAAAAAAATAAAATATAGGCTAAAGTGCTCCCGAGGTCCCTTATCTTTATTTAAACTAACGAATTAGTCCTTTATGTTTTTTTTGTCCCAAATAAGTCCTTAATCTTTCAAATTTTTGACACATAAATCCTTTTCCGTTAACAGTGCTGATTTATGTGTCAAAAAAAAGGATTTATGTGTTAAAAATTTGAAACATAAAGGACTGATTTGGGACAAAAAAAGATTTATGTGTCAAAAATTTAAAACATAAAGGACTGATTTGGGACAAAAAAAAAGATAAATGACCAAATCGTTGCTTTAAATAAAGATAAGGGACCCCGGGAGCACTTTAGCCTAAAATATATAAGTTTCAAATTCTAACGTGAAAAAAGAATAATACAGAGAAAAAATGTAAAATTTACTATAATTCCCTTTGAGTTATTCTATTTAGTACGAAACGAATTGTAAGAATCACTTATAAATCATGGTCGTACTAATTAATTATAGTTTTTAATAGAAATCAAAAGATGGTGTGTATGATTTGTCATAAAAAACGGTGCGTGTCTTCGTTGAAATTCGTATGACACCAAACATCATTTCCCAATTCTGTTTATGATGTTTATAATAATTTTAAATAGCATATATTATAATATAATTAGAAAATTATAAAGAAAAATGTGAGAGAGAAGATAGGAGGGAGGAGAGAGAGAGAGAAATTAGGGAGAGGTCATGAAATGAGAAAATAGAAAAGAGATTGGAGGAAAGAGGAAGAGAGAAGAATGAGATAGGAGAGGGAGAGAGAGAGAGAGAGAGAGAGAGAGAGAGAGAGAGAGAGAGAGAGAGAGAGAGAGAGAGAGAGAGAGAGAGAGAGAGAGAGAGAGAGAGAGAGAGAGAGAGAGAGAGAGAGAGAGAGAGAATAGTGGAGAAGGAGCAGGAGAAGATAGAGAAGAGAGATAGGAGAGACAGAGAGAGTATTAAGTTGGAAATAAAAATAGTATTAAGAAAAGATTGCATTAAACTGGAGTACTGGGATACTCTAATCTAATGCAAAGCAAACATATTACACGTACTCCTCTGATAGAGTAGTAGTGACCGTCCACCAATCAAAAAAACCACTCCTATCCTCCTACCAAATTTACACATAAATTAACCAATTAAAGGAAATACATTTTTTTTGATAGGCATGTGTTAGTTGTTTCGAGGAGAGGAAGAGCGGGGTGCGAATCCCGTACGCTTATGTTTCCACCAATAATGTCGTTTTCACTAAACTATGTGAGTTACCATTCTAAGACTTAAAGGAAATATATTTGATTTTGTTGATGAGAGAAGCCAAATCTAGAATTGTGCCCCGAAACAAAATTTTACTACACTCCAACCAAATTGACCACCTAGTGGCAAGCCAAATGAAGTACTTCACCTTCTTTGAATACTTACCTTTTACTCTGTTTCCATATGATATAAAGCACCACCCACCCCTTCTAACTCTGTCTTCGGTTTCCATCCCAACCAAGAATTAAACCCCTTCCAAACACCTCGTGTCATTTTTACACTAAAAAAATATAGGCTAAATTACATCAAGGGTCCTTTAAATTTTTTTTTTTATAACAAGTTGGTCATTTATGTTTTTTTCGTATCAACTAAGTCGTTTAAGTTATACAACATTTACACTGTTAGTCTTTTTTTAATTTTACATCCAACTCTGTTATAAAAAAAAGCCTATGTGGCAGTTAAATACTTATTTGGCAGATCCAACATGTCATTTTTAATTTGACTCATAATTTTTTATTTAATATTTTATTTAAAATAAAAATATAATATTTTACTTAGTAGTAAAAAGTAAAAACGGTCGGACTAGACTTTTTTTTACTAACTTGGTGTATATTTCATGTTTTTAATTTCATACCTTCTGAATACCACAAATGAGGGACAGATTCGGGTGGGGGCAGTCATGGGCGGCCGCCTCCACCCTCCGTCGTGTCTTGTAGGAATTGTTTGGGACTTAGGTAATGTGTGTGTGTGTGTGTTGTTGCGTTAAAAACACACTTAGAGAAAGTGTACTCTCTCGCAGAAGTAGTATAAAAGATATCGTCTCCACAGGAATTAATTAACAAGTACCAAATTACTTAAGATTAATTATTATTTAGACGAACGAATGTTTGGTGGTTATAGAAACTAAAATAAAAAGAAATAAATAGCAAGAATTAAAATGTAAAATTTAACCAATTGAGAGAAACCTAGGGTCATGGTTTCACTTGCAAGCTTCGATTCCTCTATGTCTAATTCTACTTGAATTCCTTGTTTTATTCAATTACCAATCTCTTTACTAAAGCTATTAATCCGTTTGGTCATTCGCGATTAATATTCTTTTTTCTAAATTAACCCTTGTTTGGTAATGCAAGGATTTAAATTCAAGAAAAGCATAAATTAAAAATAAAAATGTTGAATGATTGGAAGACTAAAATAAAGTTTGGTCATGCATTAATTATAGTCTCAATTATCCTATAGGTCCACCAACTAATTGCAGTACGGTCCCTGATCGAGTAATTGATCATAAACATGCATAGGTTGTCAATCCTAATTATGTGATAAAAACAATAGGATAATATTAATTGAAATAAAAACCAGGAATTCAAATCATAAATTAAAACATAGAAAGATCTCTCTAATCAACCAAGCTCTACCTAAGACCCTAGAAGATGATTTAGCTATCTATAGTGACTAAAAACAATGAAATAAAATTAGGCGTCATGAATTACAGAGATAAAAATAACTCCGAAGATGAAAGAAATTCCGATGTTAAGTATAAGTCTGCTGCCTTCCTTCCCGTGGATCCATTCACTAAAGACACTTTTTGTTGACTTATGGGCCTATTCTTTTTCACTTGGATTCATGAGCTAAACAGACGTTGAATTCATGGGCTGGATTTGTGTCCAAGCCTTATTTATTTCTTGGGTTTTTTTTTTTTACCCCCATCAACTCTCATCTACCCCCATCAGCCCTATGAAAATACCAAAATACCCTTAAAATTTTGATAAAATTACAAAACATTTATCATTTATCACTTTCATCCGTTTGACCAGATTTTTTTTAGAGATCATCGGATTTAACCTTCAGAGATACATCCGATTTCCCATCGGACTTACGCATCGGACGTAGCTATATCCGATCCACACATCCGCTTCGTAAACAAGTGAGTCGGAATTACGTAAATCCGATTCTCCAATCGTATATACCTAAATCCGATTTCCCATCGGATATAGGTAGATCCGATTTGGTTTTTATTTTTCTAAAAATTTGTTTTTTCAGTGTCAAACAGGTATCGAGGGGAGTCTTCGTCTCGGGCATCACCAGGTGCTCCGAGTACACGCACCCGCCACAGGATTGCGGGACATGCGTCTGCCCGCCATAGGCGACAGCAGCAGTATCAGCAGGTGGAGGAGGCCCCGGACTATCAGTATGAGGAGGGCCAGCAGGGGCATCCTCTTGATGAGCATTCTATGTCCGAGGGCCATTCTATGGCTGAGCAGGAGTATTATCAGCAGCAGCAGTACCAGGAGGAGCCCTATCATCAGCCTCAGCAGCATGAGGAGCAGCATGAGGAGCAGCATGAGCTATTCACTGGACTAGGATCTCATGTCTGTTCTATTATATTGAGAGACCCGGTAAATTTTATTTATTTACGTAGCCTTTTTAGTTTAATTTTTTTACATAGCCTTATTTTTTTATTTTTTTATAATGCAGACATATGAGCGTAAATTGAAGGTTACCAACCATGGTAACAAGCTGGCTCAGAGATTGCTTGGGTTTGCCCAAAACACCCGGATGTGGGATTTTATCACGGGTTCCAGATTAGCCCCTCTTGTCTCGACCGGTCATACAAAGGTGGACCATGAGCTGCTGTCTGCTTTTGTTGAGAGGTGGCACTCTGAGACATCGTCATTTCACCTACCATTTGGTGAAATGACGATTACTTTGGATGATGTCTCCTGTTTGCTGCATCTACCCATTACGGGGAACTACTTCAGAGCCCCACCTACCTCGGTCACCACTGATCAGGCCATCCACCTAGCACATGTTTATCTAGGTGTGACTATAGAGGAGGCGGGGCTGGAGTGTCGAGCTTCATCTGGCCCGTATTACCGTTTTGAGTGGCTGCAGGAAATTGTTACTAGTGGCGACAGTGAAAATGATAAAACGACAAACTACTGAGCTGGTGGAGTGAAACGACGAAGGATCTCAGCGACGGTCCGTGTCGTTTCGACGTGCAAATGCAGATAACCGTGCCACTTAAACATAACATGCATGAACATCATTGCTTGGACGTCATCGTCGTTCTTGATATCCATTGTAGAGCAGAGCACACGTCCATCAGCCCAATCCTTTTTCCGATAAACTATACGAGTTATCTCTCGCTCGTCGCCCTCCACTTGCACTTTACCCAGCAGTTTATCTTTTAGCTGAGCGAATGTTATGTTGTGTTTAAGCCTGCACTGCATTGTGTCACGCCCCTCGAAACAGACACCATCATCTTTGTTGGTGATGATGCCCTGATGATGAATGATAGTGAGGGATGAATCCCGCTCATATAGTCGCTCATATAGTAAGGGATGAATCCCGCTCATTTTTTTGGAGTGACAAGAATGAGGTTTGACAAGAATAGGTATTTATAGAGTTCGTCAACCATTATCAACCGTTGATATTGTCGGTGCAATCTGCACCGTTGATCAAAGCGGATCTATCCCAAATTGCAAAGCGGATCTAACCAATTTTAGGTAAATCCGATCTCACCAATTGCAAAGCGGATTTAACTGGATCCGATTGAGTTTATAAATTTCGCATCGGATTTACTCCTCAAAGGTAAATCCGCTTCGTAATTTAGTGAATCGGATGTATCTACAACGCAAGTAAATCCGCTTCGTAATTTAGTAAATCGGATATACCTTTTGTGGGGGTACATCCGCTTTGCTAAATTACGAAGCGGATTTACCTTCTTCCAGGGTAAATCCGACTTAAAAAAACAGTTAAAACACTTAATATTTGTATTTGGTATATATGGATAGATAGTTACAAAAAATGTCAATGTAAATAATAAATACAATAAATGTCAATGTAAATCGTCGGAATCATGGGTTAAGTCTACAAAAGTGGGAGGGAGACAGGGCATCTTCAAAGCGGTAGACTGCCAAAGAGAAGTGACGTTGTCCGGATAATGGTTCTTCAAAGCAGTAAGACAATCTTTCGGGGCAACATTCAAATCAGTGTGCTCATTAACAATAGCTTTCTGCGGCTTAGTTAAACGACCAAAAGCTGTCGACCCAACCGGGGTAGTAAGCAACTGATGTGTGTGAAGACCACACCTAACACTAACACGCCAACCCCCATGACGTTTTGTACAAGTAGCTCTCAATGTAAACGGACAGCTTCTTCTTTTAGACCCGAAAACTCTAGAATCATTAGACCAATTCCCTTGCTTCTCACAACCAAATATAATCTTATCTCTAGAACCCCTTTTACCTCCAGCTTTGTCAGATCTTACGATGATAACCACAACTCCAATACGCCTCCCAACTGCGTTAGCCCACTCTTCAACATCCTGGCGTGTAGAAAAAATCTACAAAATAGAATAAATAGATAAATGGGGGTACTTAATTAATTAAATATCTACCAAACTTTAATTAAGAAAATTGGTTTCAAAAATATACCCTCTCTGTCCAGAATGCCTCTGTAGTGTCTACCACAAAAGGAACGACCTGCGACTCTGTATTCACTGTATTTATTTCAAAATAGAACAACAGTTATAAAGTATATATTTAAAAATAAAAAAAACAAAGCGGATTTAGGTGACTTTAAAGGTAAATCCGTTTTCTAATTTTTACAAATCGGATATAGCTTCACCAGGTATATCCGATTTCTTAAACAATAAAGGCGGATTTAGCTAAATCCGATTTCGCATCGGATTTAGCTAAATCCGATTTGTAAATATTTTGCCTCAGAATTAAATCGTATTTAAAGCTAATCGGATTTACCTTCCATTTAGGTAAATCCGATTTCCAGATTAAGTGGTCCCCCACCAGAGAATCTTCCAAAAGTCAATTTTTGTAATTTATGTCAGGGGTATTTTTGGAATAACGTTTTTGGGTGGGGGTACATGGAAGCTGATGGGGGTATAAAAAAAAAACCCTTATTTCTTTGTCTGCCAAAGTCTTTATTTCTCTAATAAAGTCAGCCCATTTGATTATAAGTGGCTCTAAGTTTGATTCTTTTTTACTTTTTCATCTTTTCTGAAAAAATAGAGGAATTTAAGTTAGTAATTTATATAATTGCTCTAGAAATAACTTGAAAGTATCTCTAAAAATGCACTAAATTAGAGTTTATCAACTCCCCCACACTTAAACATTTGTTTGTCCTCAAGCATATTTTCTGGCTCAACAAAATTTTAAAACAAGTAACAGAGACGGCCAACTAAGGTACGCAAAAATTAGAAGCACAATGACAGACAATAGACAACATAGCACATATGAGGTGTCAAAAGGTTTGCCCAATTAGAAGCTCATGTCCTTGAAGAATACATTTTTGGGAACAAAGGCACTTGCTCACAATCTCTCTAAGTGTTTAGGGACTAGGGAAAATCTACACTCAAGTTTCTACAAAATGCACATTACCATATGTTTGTAATTTGACCAAATCTCCACTAAATAGTTCACATGCATGAAAAAGATGGGGTGTTATGGGTTGTAATGAGGCCATGGTGAATTCATGCAGGGTAGGAAATAAGAAGAAATGGATAATCAAAGGGTTAAAAACAACAAGCACATAATAACCTTTGAAACTAAATATGGAGCTCCTATCTATTTTACAAATTTTGTCCAAACTCCAAATTAATTTCACTTTCCTTCTTCACTCTTTTTTTATTGAGTCGACTCTTTTTGATTTACTTTTTCTCTTGAGTAGACTTTTTTTTTTGCTTTTGATTTTTATTTTCCTTTAGGCACTTTCATTCTTTTGATTTGTCTTTTCCTCCTTCTCGCTTTCTTTCTTTTTCTTTTTTTTCTTTTCACCATTTCATTATTCTATATTTCTCTCAGGAGGAAAAGGAACTTGTAACCACATGAGCCACTCTTATTTTGTTTTTATGTCCCGATGAGATAGACAGTTAAAATACGGGACAAAATTGTAACTTTCAATAGTTGCTCCAAATTCAAATGGTTACCACAAAAAAAGAAAAAATTATATCTGGGTACCAAAGAAAAAATATAACAAATAGGCTCAAAGGGGGAAAAAGACTCAATGACCCAGTGCCTTTACCGGGTCGATGACTGATCCGGGTCTGATAACATTGGCTGTAGGCTAGTAGTAGTGGCCAACGAAGACCCGTATATATATATATATATATATATATATATATATATATATATATATATATATATATATATAATTGGCTTGTACATTTGTAAAATAGACTCATTCAATCAACACAAGTCTTGACTTATTTACCTTTCCTTCATGGCTTTTATCTTTTATTTTATGCAACCTTAGTTTAGTAGTTCAACCTTCTATAGTAGACTATTTCTAAAGTAGTCTAGAAGCCCACAACTTAGAAACAGAATCCCTTTCTCAGTGTTATCGCTTGATCAACAAAGGGATCAATGTTAGGAGTGTGAATTAGCCAAAGTAACACCTAATCGCCTAAGATTCAAAAGTTCCCACGAAAACCAAATTGGCACGCCCGGTGGGACGATGAAGGTGGACGTACCGTTCAACTTTGGAGTACCACAAGAAAAGCAACCATATGATCAGGCAGGGCCTTTACCACATGTTCAACCAAACATTGTTCAGGCAGAACTTTTATCACAAGTTCAGTCAAATACGCTTGTGAATATTAGCCCCGGGGGAAAATAGTGGTGAATGATAGGTTTTATAATGCAGTAAGACATATTGAAGTGGAAGTAGTTGTGCCATCTGGTACGACTAATGGTACAACTGTACAGGTCACTAATCAAGGATATACTTCTTATCAAGCCTTGACTCTGAAATGTTGATGCAACTATCTGGTGATTATATGAGGCAGCAGCCATGCATGGAGTAATCTGCCACCTACCTACTATAATCAACCATTCTATCAGTATTTCCCAGAATGACCTAGGGAAATGGGTTCAATTCCTCCTCAAGGGATTTTGTATACAACAACTGGTCATTATAATGGAGAGCAGTCATGGAATACCATTCCACCTTTCTTGACTAATCACTCGGTTGTTCATGAGACTCAATATAAGAATCATTGTGGTTATGCAGCAGAGCAGCAATGGGGACCAACTCCACCTCTTGCGGCTAATCAAACAATGATTCCAAATATGCCAAAGCAAACACACCAAATGTCGCTTCAACATGCAGCAATGCCAACAATACAGTACGGTCTAACTCCAGCCTCTGTTACAAATCATGCCCAACAGATGATGGCTGAGAGTAGACCTATTGTCCCTCAGTCGATTGGTCCCAGGAAGATAGTTGAGGTTATGCAAAGTCACTTCGGCATACAACTAAGGCCTTTGTCTCAGTCTATATAAGGAAAGCCATATCCAGAATGGGTGGACAAAATGATGCAATTGCCAAGCAGATTTGAGATCCCAAATGTGATGCACGAGGCCGACGAGGGCAGGGAGTGATCACCGGTGTAGAGGATGGACAATGAGCGGCACCTGGCACGCTTCTATGCGAAGTGACACGTGAATGAACCGAATATGCTCGAGAGTCAGGGACAAAGAAGATGACGAATTTGAAACAATAAGAAGATGAAATGGATACTGACTTCATAGAAAGGTTCAGGAAGCTAAGTAGAAAAAGCACAAAGAAGTTTCCAGAAGCAGAGTATACTGCAATAATTTTGGGTATCATGCTCCCATATATGAAATAAGTTTTGCTTGGCCATGAACTTTCAACTTTTAGGCTTAAGTCAGTTGGCAACCAAAGCTTCCATGACTGAGCCCTTCATTCGTGAGAAGAAGCAAGAAGGATCTGATGGTGAAGTGGTCCCTATGGATGATTATGACGTGTCCGAAGATGCATCTGATTACCATAGTGATTAGCCAACCATATGACATGGCAGCCAAGATCTTGCCAGCTGACAAGGGTGTAGCTTACATGATAGCTTATATAAATTCATTGACAGCTACATTCTTGAATATGGTTTTGGCACAGGGGTTACCATTTCCTTCAACAAAGGGTGAACAGAAGTAGCTGATGCATAAGCAATGGGAACAAAATGGTGTACCAATTAAACAAGACAAAGTGTGATGACACTTAGCAGTGCCACATTGGCACCATAAGACTACTATCTGCAAAGACAACGTCTTTGTAACATTGATGATTTCTTGATCGGTTGGATCATACAAAACTAGGGGGCACCTAACTGTGTCATTTTGACATTGTGAGTCTGCTGTCTTTAGTCCCGGTTGTTCCAAAGGATTAAGTTTCCATATGCACTATAATCATATTAGTCAAGAGTAAGTAGTTGGCACAAAAGAGATCGATTGACATAACGCATCTCTCAGCTTCCTCTTATTGTCCTTGGCTAAAAGATGCAAGGGGAAATTGTTTAGACCAAAAAATAGTTAGCTAGATCCACTAGGCTAAAGGAGTGGTCGAAGGCTAATCTGCTAGCTAAGGGCTGAGGACTGCTCCTGTCGGCAAAATACCAAATTAGTCGCTTAAAAACTAATTTACTATATATGACCAAACGACTAAGATAAGCAGCTGAGGAGCAGTTGAGGTGCCCACTCGGCTGACGTAGAATCAGCTGAGGCAAGACTCGGCTGAGGCAAGTCTGCTGGACCTGGCTGCTAAGTCTATAAAGGGTTTAGTTGGTCTTGATGGGTTCATATAATTGTTTATTAAATGTCCAACCACTAATGGAAAAAAGGCTTTTTATATCGGTTAAAATTGACATTTCATATCGGTTCCCGAACCGATGCCGAAAAAGGAGATATAGAAAGTAGGGACATTTCATATCGGTTTCTGAACCGTTATGAAAAGTTGTTTTTATATCGGTCGCCCCTAGAACCGATATGAAAAGTCTATTTTTAAAAAAAAAATAGACTTTTCATATCGGTTCCCATAGAAAACCGATATGAAAAGTTTTTTTTTTTAAAAAAAAGACTTTTCATATCGGTTTTCTTTGGGAACCGATATGAAAAGTCTCTTTTTTTTTAAAAAAAAAAGTGAGGCTGTCTTCCTGTAGGGAAGACTTTATAGTTTTGTTTGGATTAATCAATTCATCCAAGGAGAAAACTTAGGATATACTTATGTGGATTAATCGATTCATCTAAGAAAAAACATGACAGTCATTAGCCATATACTTATGAATAGTAACAAACAATTACTATGACAGAAGTGCTTTTAACTTGTTCTTCAATAACAATAGCCCTATTTCCATCTTTCTCAAAAAGTTCATACGCACAGCGTGCATGTTGTTCCCAACGATCAAGAGCTTCAAGTTGATGCACACTCAATGCAGCTGCACAAAATTCCTCAAAGTCCATCCTTCTATGTTGTAATGAATTCTGAGACCAAAAGGGAAACAAAAGGAACATATGAGAGAGCAACCAGACAAACTGAGGGGAATCTAAGTAACAGAACAAGGTGTTATTACAGAGGAAAGAAAGTCAGTAATATGCTATCACACCTATACTCCACACATCAGCCTCTGTGGTGTAAGATCTACGGAGAACTTCAGGAGCAACATAATATGCACTTCCAACAATGTCATTAAGTCTTTCATCTGTATCACATGATAAAAAATAGGTGGGTGAAAATAGGAAAGAAAGTCAGTAATATGCTATCACACCTATATTCCTCCAAGTATTGACTGAAGTATGCGAGCATAACCAAAGTCACAGACTCTTGATTTTTAACCAATTCAACCAACTTGATAGATAACTCCTTGATTGTATGTCTCCTTAACACAAATAGCAAGTAAGGCTGAAATCAAAAATCCAAACAATAAAATCATTTGTCTATTGAGATGCAACAGACTCTATATTAATTGCAAAAATGCAAGACACAACCACAAACAATTTGCTAAAGATTTGGTAAAGATAAAGCAAACTCACAAATTTAACAGCATTTAAACATTCAACAAAAAAAACACCACATAATAAACTACCAACTTATTATTAAGCAAAAGAAAGAAGACATATTCACCAAATGTCAGTGATGGACAATAGGATCAAATTTTACAGCTTCCTCATAATTACTCTCTCCTTTTGAAGGACCTAAATAATGAACGATGTCAATGGTTCTGCTCCAGAAATTAATATGAACCAGCTAAATGATAAAAAGATAAAGTGCAACTGTGTCTCTAGAAACATTGTCTTTAGAAAATATTTACAGAGGCCCTATAACCAATATATTAAAGAGGAGCCGGGATATAGAACCAATGAACGATGTCAATGGTTCTGTTCCATTATTTTCTCTTTGATGAATTTATTTTGTATCAGCTTGCATGTCCACCCATCTACCGCAACTTCCCAATCTTTGTAATACTAAGCTTATGCTCTTTGGTTGGTAGTGACAGAGCAGTATAAGCAAGGAGAGTCATGCATGCAATTAGAGGGAAAATTAGTAAAAGTCTTAAAGAAGTAACTAAAACCCTACCCTAACTAATAATGAGAAACCAAAAATAATTGTTAATTCAATTTGTACTAGGAGGTTTCCCTTCATCGTACTGGAGTCTCTTCTATGTGATTCTTCTTTAAATTCTAGACTCTACCTTCTCTAGCACTAACAGGAAGAGTAAGAACGAAAAAACTCAAGATCATTAGAATACAGAGCTCACCAATCCCATTTGCGATGGCAAAATCTGAATCACCTAGAGCACAATTGTTGGTGAATGATGATTTACCATCCTTCAAGATCCCTTCCTTAGTATTTTCATTGCCGGAATAAATATTAGCATTGCAAGAACGGGATGGATGACTACTGTTTGCAGGTGGAAGTTTGCAGTTTTGACTAATCTTTTCACCACTTTCAACAGATTCTGCCTTTGTAGAATAACCAATTTTTGACCCACTGTCTGCCCTCCCTGCAGAATGAGACATCTCCTGGCTATCACCAATAGGATCTTCCCTGTTTGTATCAATGGGATTAATCTCATCCATTAGACCAGGATCTGGAACAGATTGACCAGCAAAATCCATTGTTGTTAATAGGGAAACTTGGAGTTACAAAGATCCTGCCATGACAAGGTCCATGGAATGGTCGTACTCATTTGCAAATTTGTTTCCACAAGTTTTTAGCAAGAGAGAACAAAGAAAACTTTTAACAATACAAAGATGTTTCAGTATACCTTAAAGAGAAAAGACTATATACTTGTACAGAATTGTGGATAGCTACTTAAGAATAATTTTGCATTTTATAGATGATGCGAACGTGAGAACATGTGCGTACTGTCATGTTGATACGTGCTTGCTCTATACAAACATTGTTCAAAGAAACGCACACACACATGTATAGAGGGAGAGATTTCTTACAGTTTTAAGCATTTAGAGTGTTTACAATTGCACTGTTTTTGCTTCTTTGGAGTACCTTCTTTCATTTCAAAGTTAGGTCTTGATCTTGGTATGGGAGATTCTGATTTCCTGAAAAAATTAAGGGTTAGTTCATTGAGACAAAAAACACGTTGCTTGAGCTTTTACATGAAGAATGCATTTGTAAAAAGCACAGTTAAAGTGGATATCTCCAAGGCAATTCACTCAAACAATGAAACAAAACCATCAATTCAAACTTGTCAAAGTGTAATGACAGATACAGAGATACTCAATATCATATTCATAGTTATCTTGTTAAAAAAGTGAATAATACAACATATATCAGTCTGCATTAACCATAGTCTGCATTAACCATAGCGCGCTCCCATAGACACCATACACAGAAAACATCCTTATTAGAGCCAAAAGCCTGGAGTCAATAGTAAGTTGGCCGAATCACCTATAGTTGCAATATACAAGGGTGTACATGCACCTCTCAGCATACTTGACAAGATTCTCAGGACGAGGAAGATCTGTAGCCAAACCTACAATGAGAGTTGAAGAAATTATTATTTAGTTTAAAAGGAAATGCATGCCTGCAGCAACTGAGATAGTGAACTACTAGGAATGAGGGAATAAGAGTTAAAAGATGAACACACACCTAGTTCGTATGCCTTGGCAGCAACATTTGCAGCTATGTTGGCCGAAATTTTTCTGATATCAGAGAAAGGTGGGAAAAGCAAACCCTTTTGTATCATCTGTCACTTGCTTGGCCAACGCTTCAGCTGTACCATTAATGAGAAGAATGTTAATTGCTGATCATTCCTTTAACAATTATACATTATCTAAAAGCAGTGTTTATGTATAATTAAGCATAGTCAATCACAACAATCATGAACTAATTAACATGCAGTGGTCCACTTAGCCAACAATGAAAGAAGCTTGAAATAATGTAGAATGTATTAGGAATTGAAACTCAATACAGTGTCTTAATATATTATTCATGTACTGAAATATTCATATATGATTCAGAACAGGCAAGATTATTAAAATAAATCGAGTTTCCATTATGTCATGTTCATTGGATGTATCATGCTAAATTTGTAATGTTAACTTACAGGCTGCGAGAAGCATATCATCATGGACTCTGATTACAATTTGGGAACAGACACCAACCAAAGAAGAATAAGACACAGGTCCTGCCTTGACACCCAGTGATTAGATCTGGAAACTAGCCTGCAGCAACCACCACCAAATCTGCCCACACCAAGGTCGCAAAACAACCCAGCAAGACAAAAAGCGCTGCCAACACTCCCACGCAACCCCACCAGCCAAGGATGAATCTAGGAGAAGCGAACAACACCAAAACCCCAACCCGCAGCAAACCCACACGAAGAGCACATGGATACCACACACTGCTTCCACCTCGTTGTACACCTCGACATCATTCATCAAACAAAACACCTACACACCATTCAGCAAAATAAACACCTACACACCCAGGAAAGCCATCGAACAAAACCTTCTAAGTTCATATTCCATACATCTCTGAGCCGATCTCGCTCCCAATATCGAACTCGATCTCCTTTTTAGACAAAAAGCTCTAGCCTTTCACGCCGACTCCGACACCTTCCGTGATCTAAGCGTTTCTGTAACTCCAACCAAAGCCCACCTCACTGCTGCGCTATCAAAATCCCGAAACTGGAAAGCAGATCTGAGAAAAGAACAACGCCTCATGCCGCAAAAGGTTGTGACTTTAGGATTGTTCACTGAAGGCGGGGGTTGAAGGAGAGGGTTGAAGGCGAGAGTGATACTGAGAGTGAGGAGAACAGACACACGAGAGTGAGAGGGAGAGTGAGGAGAACAGACACGCGAGAGTGAGAGGGAGCCAACGCGAAGAGATGCGTAAAAGTCTAATTTTTTTGGTTTCTATAACGGGTGGTTTTGTGACCCGTTATGAAAGCCAAAATTTTTAGACTTTCTATAACGGTTATGCAAGGGAACCGATATGAAAGATGGTTTTTTCACTTTCTATATCGGTTCCAGTGGCAACCGATATAAAAATTGTAATTTTAATTACAAAACTGCCACCGCGTCACTTTTAATATCAGGCCATTTTTAACCGATATAAATGACCGTTATAAAAGGCATTTTTTCCACTAGTGAACTTATTATCATATGATTATGAAAAGAAATATAATGGAAAATATCAAGTCAAGCTACGATAATCACCTTCCTACATTTATGGGAAGTGAGCATGAGGAGTTAACCACATCGAATCAAGGCTAAAAGGTGCACACACTCCCTAGAAAAGAGGAATATGGAGAACATGGGCAACATGGTCATTAACTAGCCGATTTAGTGGATTTTTGGTTTATATCTTAGCCAAGTGTGAATATATGTTGCTTATATTAGTTGACCAGGTCAAGGACGTGCATAAATGCCTACTTCCTTAAACAAATGTTTGTGAAGGACATGGTCAGCAGATGAGCGGCTAATCGTTTGGCCCGTAACTTAGCCAATTGAGAAGATATGATAGAGGAGCCTAAATGATGGGCCTAGGGTCAACTCCTGGGCTAGAATGTTAAAAGAATGGATCACCTTGCTGAGAGTAAGTTGCTCGGCTAAGAAATCACTCAATTGAGGAGTTAATAGCCGAGGGTGTAATGTGTTAGGCAGTTGAGGATGTCTTGGCCGAAGCGGAAGAGCTTGCCTTTGGAGCAAGTATACAATGCACATGAACAATTGGAGAGCGGAGTTGTTAGAGAAAGACGTGAAGAAGAGCCACAGAAATAGGAGCGAAGAATATTTGCCCACTTTCGGTGCTAGTGGGCGTTGTAGAATGTAACACCCCCTTTTTCTAGCCTTAAAAAGCGGTGCTACACTTAAATAATAATCATATTTCTAATTTCGTTTGAAAATGCATTGATTTACAGTAGATATGATTTCAAAACCTCAAAAATTGAAATTTTTCTAAATGTTTGAGAAGATATAAAGAAAAATCATATCATACAAGTATCATAAAATATATATGCATCATATATGGTCATCATCTATCATGTCATGATCATGCCCTTGGGCTTACAAAGGTTCAACAACTAAGTACCATTATCTTACAAAAGTATCCAAAAGGTAGTACGTCCTACTAGGTTATATCTATCATAAGTCAGACTAGGTCCAAAGCAGTCAGGTTACTATACCGAAATACATGATAGTTATTGCCTCAAAATATAGTTATAAGAGAATACAATCCATCATAAATCCCACAAAACTCTTATACCCTAACCTCCAAAAAGTCATAAAATAAAACCAACATCACACAAGAGCTAATGATAACCGTTGGGGAGATCCCAATTGGTATTACCACTACCGAGAGCATCAGACGATCCCTCCCCAGGTACAGCAGGAACGGGGACTACAGCTTCATGAACAAAAATCTCGGGAACTACAGCATCAGGTACTACTACATGAGGAACCCCCACATCTGGTATTAGTGCCTCTATCATCCTGTCCATAGGCAACTCAATCTCTAAGGTCAAGTGGGAAGTAATCGAGGTCATTGGCATTCCCCCGATTCAATCTGTTGTTCTTACAAGACCAGTGTAGGTTAAAGTCTGGGCTAATGCATCGACCTCCCAGATGGGCTCGCACTCAACCTCTAAAAACTTAATTTGTCGGTGTCCCGAATGACCCAGTGGTCCTCCCGTCGTCATCTGAAATGTAAGGGGTGAAATACTCGTACACAAGTTTGCAACACGATGGTTACACAAGTTACACATAATAGTAGACAATCACATGCAATAATTTATTAAATAATATACAAGCCGAATTTGTTCAAGGGACACACATTAAATTAAATCAAGACTAATAAAATCAATCACACACAATCACCAGATCCTGCAAAACATGAGTAATATTCTAGTGAAATCAATCATCGTTAGTTAGTCAAATAACTAGATATCACAGTTATCCTCTAATCCATTAACAAGGTTAGTCTGCTAACTAGAAATAATATACTCAACCTACTCCATGGAGATTTCTCTATCATCTTGAACGTAAGGCTGTTTCAACTGCCATAACATGATTGTTTGCAATGAGAAGATATCCAATCTATACTCCAATCATTTTGGCCCGAGCGCTGCACCTTATTATAGATAGTCCTGGACAGTCAAGCTAACCGTGTCGGGTAATACGATTTCCTAGCCAGAGATGCTATCGCTGGCTATTGGTAGGAGTTCGAAACACAAGTGCCCCCAAAAGTTCTGTAGTCGACCCAACCGAACCTATCTTCAATCTTATATACTTGATAGTACTATAAGAAACATCTTGTATTAGCTCTTAGTAAAATCATCAGTCTTACTCATCTAATCCATAATCAACTTGGTAATCAGTTCCCAAAATCCATAGAACAACTTATGGGATTACACCTTAGCTTATCAATATCCTCCTAAGTTATCTCAATAAGTAAAATAGACAACCAATATTTCACTCAAATTTAAAGATGTACTCACTACAAGAAAATGTTGAATTTCCGGCGGATTCGGAGCCGCCGCAAACTTTGCGGCGGATTAGGGGGATTACCGGCGGATTTTATCCGCCTCAAACTTTCCGGCGGATTCCGTGGATTTTGCGGCGGATCTGTTTTCGCCGTGGATTCCGTGGATTTTGCGGCGGATTGGAGATTACAACGAATAAGCGCCATTTTAAATTTTCAAAAGTCCGCCTAAAATCCCCAAAACCGCCGCAAATCCCCGTTACCGGCGGCCTTGAAAAAATAAGCGTGCAGTTTGAATTTCAAATTTCCGCCGCAAATCCCCAAAACCGCCGCAAATCCCCATTTGACCATTTGACTCCGTTTTCCTATATATATATCCCTTCCCCACTTCTTATTCTTCACACTTCTACCAATTCTCTCATTCTCGTCTTAAAATGTCTCTCTTACTCTCTCCAAATTCTCTCCTTCCCTACTAAATCTCTTCTTGAAACTCCTCACTTCCTCCCAACGAATTGTCTTCTCCTTTAATTGGAGCTATAAAAAATGAACATGAAGTTAGACTTGATTTGTACAATAATGGGTTTAGGCTAAATTATTGGACATGGAGTCGTCACGGGGACGTAGCAACAAGGGTAGCTGCAGTTCCTGCGGTTAATGTTCCGGTTGATGTTCCTGCAATGACTGCTCTTTCCAATTTTTATTTTTTTAAATAGTAAATTAATTAATTATTGAATTTTATTTTTTTATTAATAATTAAAAAATTTAATAAAAAAAAGAATTTTTTTAATTAAAACGATTTTTTTTAAAAATAATATTTATTTTTTAAAAAAAAAGGATTTTGCGGCGGATATATGGTCTTTGCGGCGGATAATTTTCCGGCGAATGTATGGTCTTTGCGGCGGATTATCCGCCGGAAACTTGCGGCGGATTTATCGGCGCCACAAAATCCGCCGCAAGTTTCCGGCGGATAATCCGCCGAAAAACGTTTGCTGCGACCTGGCTACCGGCGGCAAAAATCCGCCGCAAAGTCCAATTTTGCGGCGGAAATATGGCTTTTCCGGCGGATTTTGCCCGCCGCAAAATTCTGTTTTTCTTTTAGTTACTTATTTTGACATAGAACTTCAAAATCACAATCTCATGTACACAAATATCATAGTTTCTAATAGGCTAAATAGCACTTTTGGTCCTTTATGTTTGCTCCAGATTTCACTTTGGTCCTTTATCTTTTTTTTGGTCCGTTTTTGTCCCTCATGTTTCGTTTTTGTTTCATTTTGGTCCCTCACGTCAGTTTTGACTAACGGACGCCACGCTGGCTGTTAACTGCTGACGTGGCGTCTTAAAGTCATAAAATGACGTGGCAGAAATATATTATTTAATTGTTACTGAAATTACACATATGCATTTTTGTTTTTTAACTTAAATAAACAAAACTTAAATAAACAAATCAACAAATAAACAAAACATAAAATCAAAATCTGAGAATCTTCTTCTCCCTTCAAGAACAACAAGAACATCACCCCTTTCAAAACCCTATCGTCGTCTTCAACTCAGATATTCTTAAATCTTCATTCAATCTTCAATCTTCGTTCAATCTTCGTTCTTCGTTCAACCCAAAAGTTTTTGAAGAACAACCCAAACGAAGAGAAGAAGAACGAAAATCTAAAACCATTTTCACAGAACAACCCAAACGAAGAACCCAAACACAAAACAACCCAAACGAAAAACAACATATTGAAGAACCCATACAGAGTTGAATCAAAACAGATCTGGAAACCATTGTTTGTGTTCTCTGTTGATGCTCATTTGTTTCATTTTAGTCCTCTCTGTTTTTCCTTGGTTTCATTTTGGTCCCTCTCAATGTTTGTGTTGTTTCATTTTGGTCCCTTTCAGATCTGGAAAAACTAAACAATCAGAATCTTCATCCTCATGACGTTTGCAGGTACAAATCCAGAAATGCAATTTGGGCATCAGTGAAGAACAGAAGAACAAAGAAGATCAAACCCAAAGAAAGAGAATGATTTGCGAATTCAGTGAAGAAAAACAAAGAACAAAGAACAAAGAACGATTTGCAATCTCAACATATTTGAATGAAGAAGAACAAAGAAGATCAAACCACCACCACCAGAGAAACATAATTCCTAATTGATTCTGGGCAAACACGATTTCAGGTGTTGAAGATTGAAGATGAACAACTTTTATTGAAGGTGTTGTTGTTGTTGGGTTGAAGGTGTTGTTGTTTCTGGGTTGAAGGTGTTGTTGTTGATGAAGAATTGTTAATGTTATTTGTTTTTCATTGTTTATGTTATTTGTTTTTTGTTAAATTTTATTTTCTAATGCGTAATTGTGAATTGGAATTAAATAATATTTTTTTTGCCACGTCATTTAATGAAAATGGACGCCACATCAGCAGTTAACTGCCATCGTGGTGTCCGTTAGTCAAAACTGACGTGAGGGACCAAAATGAAACAAAAACGAAACATGAGGGACCAAAACGGACCAAAAAAAAGATAAATGACCAAAGTGAAATCTGGAGCAAACATAAAGGACCAAAAGTGCTATTTAGCCTTTCTAATAATGTAGGGAGTATAATAATATACTTACATACAAAACTCATTACTAATCCAAGTCATAACACTCTTGCAAACAAAATCACCAAGCACACAAATCATCTAAAATAACGAGATAATATATATATACAAGCAACACACTACAAGAATTTCGGCAATTTCCGACGGACAAAATCCGCCGGTAATGGCCAAAATCCGCCGGAAATTGGACATTACCGGCGGATATTTTCCGCCGGAAGTCCGCCGGTAATTCGTCCGCAGGTAACGGTTACCGGTGGAAAATCCGCCGGTAATCACCCAAAATCCGCTGGTAATTAATTTTTTAAAAAATATTTATTTGAAAAAATCCGCCGGTAATCTTGAAAAATCCACCGGTAATTAATTTTTTTTTAATTTTTTTTTAAAATTAGTAAATTTAAAAAATTAATATTATTTAATTTTTTAAATTTATTTCTTTTTTAAATTCGTTTATTTTAATTTATTTCTTATTTAATTTATTTCTTTTTTTAAAATCCGTTTATTTAAAAAATTAATATTATTTTAATTATTTAATTATTTAATTATTTCAGAAAAATGAAGTGTATGTATGTGAGAAGATTTGAGAAGAGATTGAATGAGAAAGAAGAAGAAAGAGGAAATAAAGATTTGAGAAGAGATTGAGAAAAATGAAGTGTATAAATGTGTGAAGATTTTGAGAAGAGATTGAGAAAAATGAAGTGTATGTATGTGAGAAGATTTGAGAAGAGATTAAATGAGAAGGAAGAAGAAAGAAAAAATAAAGATTTGAGAGAAAGAAGAAAGAGAGATATGTAGAGAAATTTATGGAGATCGGAGGGTATGAGAATGAAATAAAGAGAGAAATGAGAGAATGAGAAGAGTGTAGGAGAAAGTTTTATTTATAGGAAATGAGAAGAGTGTAAAAAAATTAAATAAATAATTTTTTGAAAAATCCTTCGGAATTGTGCATTACCGGCGGAAGTGTCACAAGCATAGTTATCAGAACCGGACCGGACCGGCCGGTCGGACCGGGACCCGGTGGTCTTCCCGGGCCGGGCAGCGTGCAGGACCGGATCTGCAGTTGGCCCGGTGATGACGTCATCGGATCGGTGAAAATCCGGTGAAAACCGGGTCGGACCGGTTGATCTGTTTTTTTTTTTTTTTTTTAAAGATGAACCATTTATAAATTTTGCATGTTTTCACAAAAAAGGCTTGGGTGGGGTTCGAACCCCCTCCCTAGTATTCAACATTTCAACTTTTTAACCACTAAGCTATCTATTATTTGTTGATACTATCCCACATTCATTAAATATAATCAATTCCGGATATGTTAATTTTTTTTTGCACATTCTTTCATTAATAGTTTTGATTAAACACACATTTTTTTGACAAATTGATTCAAGTTTAACACTAATAAACATGTTAGTAAATGTATAATTATAAATAAAATTATAATAAAATTTCTATATTAATAAATGTATACTTTCTTAGTATATATTATAATTTTTTGAATTTATTTAATATAGACCGGGTCATGCCGGTCCGACTAGAGACCCGCGGTCCGACCCCGGGTCTAGTGACCCAGTGCCTTGACCGGGTCGATGGCCGGTCCGGGTCTGATAACACTGGTCACAAGAGTTCAACGGGTTCTTTTCTTGGGTTTCACCAATACCCATATATGGGCTGCTAAGAAGTTGTGCTTCTATGACAATTTTTGTGTTTGTTTTACGCACTACGAAGTCTTTATACTTCAAACAATGGGACCCCGAGGGATATTCTTTTTTTTACTGCAACTAATGGTGTTTTACTGCAACAATGCCCCGGTTTAACACCATTAGTTGCAGTGGGCTGCTTAGCAAGCCCAATGGCCTCCACAGTATTGCTAGTTGCACCTCCTGAGCCCATAACCATATCATCTCATGAGACAACTTGCCTCCTGGTTGTCTTCAACTAACACTTAAATTATTTTTGGCGTAAACAATTATTATCTTCAGTCTCTTTTGTAAGCAAAAAATACACTTTTTAGATTTATTGAAAATTGATATATCTAATATATAATATAGATTATAGATCAAATACATCAATTATTCAATAAACCTAAAAAACTGTGTTGTTTACTCATAAGTGAGACCAGATAGAGTACTGATTTACCGCTATTCAAGAGCAATTCCCTATTCCCTCTTTCTCACGTCGAGAACAATAAGTAACCCTTTATAGGGAGGGAGAGCATTGTAAACACCAGATTTCGAAGGTATAAATTATCATAAGACATAAACATAGTCCCAAGGAAGGTCGGTCAGCCACTATTGGTTAGAAAAATAATTTTAGTAAGAATATCAGAGGTAGGATATGATAGAAAACTTGGTATCTTATTGCAAATAAATAGAAATGAACTCCAATTATGTAGAACCCTCAAACTCCCAGTCAAGGCCCCATCTCTCTCAACTGACTCGTTGATCTCCTCTCATTCCTATTTTTATTTAGGGATTTTTTTTTTGTACCCCCATCATCTCCCAGCTACCCCCACCGACCCTGTGAAAAGACGCAATTGCCCTTAACAAAATTTAAAAATCCCGAACGTATCCTGATTTCATTTTTTTTTTTTGGAAATCGGATTTACCTAAATCCGATTTCCACTAAAAATTTTAAAAAATTTAAATCGGATTTAGGTAAATCCGATTTCCACTAAAAATTTTAAAAAATTTAAATCGGATTTATTTAAGATGGGTAGATCCGCTTTTAAAAATAACAAATCGGATTTACCTTAAGTGGGGGTAAATCCGATTTGTTATTTTTAAAAGCGGATCTACCCCATCATATAAGGTAAATCCGCTTTTAAAAATAACCAAAGCGGATTTACCTTATGTGGGGGTAAATCCGCTTTGTTAACCCAATTAATAAATAAATAAATCAGTTAAAATTTTAAAAACAAATTTCGACCGTCTTTTGGTTCTGTTTAGTGTGTAGTTCGTTAACACGTGACGATATTGTACGTCGGGAGAATAATTTAGGCTAAAAAATCAGTTTTCGGGCAACCTACTCAAATTGTAATGAAACCACATTCTTTAAATCCGAAAAATATCAAGGATCAATACTCCTAAAGAAGTGACTTCTTTCAGGATTGGGGACCTCAAAATCCCAAATTCCATCGTTTACTATTTTTTATTAATTTTTTAAATTTTTCATAATCTCCAAAAAATCTGAAAAAATTTCAATAACTTTATTTTGGTTTTATTAGATTTTTAGTGGTGTTTTCATAATTTTTGGATTAGTTTTGGCTGTTTAACGGATTTTTAGTAGTATTTTATAACCTTTTTAAAAAATTAAATAAAAAACAATTTTTTTAATAACAAAATCGGATTTACCTTAGGTGGGATAAATCCGATTTTCTTTTTTTAGGGAAATCGGATTTACCTTAGGTGGGATAAATCCGATTTTCTCTTTTTTTAGGGAAATCGGATTTATGTACCCACTAGGTAAATCCGATTTCCAAAATAACAAAGCGGATTTACCTCCAGCTAAGGTAAATCCGCTTTGTTATTTTTGAAATCGGATTTACCTATTGGGCACCCCCATATGAGGTAAATCCGACTTTAAAAATAACAAAGCGGATTTACCTCAAATGGAGGTAAATCCGAGCGAATTAAAAATTGGGCAAGGGTATTTTCGGGTTTCACTTTTATGTGGGGGTAAATGGGAGATGATGGGGGTACATAAAAAAAAACCCTTTTATTTATCTATACATCATAGCCCACCTCTCTAACTGTCTCGGCCCAATAATAACTAATGGGGTAACAGGCTAATTGGGGATTGGGTTGACAAAAAAAAAGCTAATTGGGGATTGGGTAATAACAAGTTATAGAGAGAGAATGTTAAGAGGCATTCAGATAAGTTAGTGTTTGGAGCGAGAAATCAGCCTCTCAAGTTCCTTAGAAAGACACCATTGTATATACCATTATTCCATTAATGTTCTTCTTGACCCTCGATGCACATTGATCCAAACTCAAGAATATACTCAAATCAGACACTTAATAAAATTTCATGAAGTCAACAATTTTGGTGAAAAAATACGAAGTACACAAATTCATAGTTTCCAAGAAGAATCCTATACCGCAAAGTCGAAGGCTCTCTCTTACTCCCTCCTTTGACCAACTCGGCTATATAGAGAAAACTGCCTATCAGATTTCACCATCCCAAAGTTCCTTTAAAGATCTGTAGCCACCATAAGTTTCATGGACAAATGAGGCACCCCGGAGTAACCTTGCCTGCAACAATAAAAAAAACACTTTCATAAAACTGGAAAATGTTTCCATGGAAGTAACAAAGACTTCATATAGCTTCACACATATCAAATGACAAGCACCGGGCCTAACCAAGCATCTAATCAAAATGAACTCTCTAGCCCCAAATAGAAGAGGGAAATAAGTAGGGGTCTGCAAGACTAATAGGGGATTAAGCATCCCATATCAAGCCTTATATATAGTTGATTTCACAGAAAAGAGTTACCTTAGCGTCACAGCTTCACAGATAGAGCACAACATAGATGTAGTTAGTATTTTCAGTTCTTAAAAGTCTTATATATAGTTGATTTCAATGTCATAGAAAAGAGTTACCTAATGATATTTTTAGCCTCACTGCTTCACTGATAGAACACAATATAGATGTAGTTAATATATTCAGCTCTTGAAAGTAGAAACCATCAAATAATTACCTGTTGAATTTCAGAAAATTTAGCAAGTAAGTCCTCAGGTATGGACCACTCAAAAACATCAAAATTTTCTTTTATCCTTGTTTCATGTGTACTCTTGGGAAGCACACTATGACCCATTTGCAGTCCCCAGCGAAGAGCTACCTGTGCAGGAGTCTTGCCTAATTTTTCAGCAATCATATTTAGAACTGGATGCTTAAGGACATCACTTTTAAGCCAGGTTGTTCCAGGGGAACCCAAAGGGGAATATCCCTAAACGAAAGCAATTAAAAATATCACAATCTAAATCAGAAAAAGTGATGCAGAAAAACAATTGTTCATTTCAAGAACAAACAGGAAGGCTGTATGAAATTAATGATGATTCAAGGTTTGTGAACTTACAGAGAGGTGGACACCTTTGGATTTGCAGAAATCCCTCAGCTTGTCCTGACTCCATGAAGGATGACATTCCACTTGATTAACAGCAGGAGGAACACGAGCAACCTCCAGCAAATCTGCCAACTTCTTGGAGGAGAAATTGCTTACCCCTATAGCTCGTGCCTTGCCAGAGTCATATAGTGTTTCCATTGCCTTCCATGTGCTGGCTAAGTTGGGTTGCAAGAGATTTTCAGCATTGAAGCCCACTGATCCTTTCTTCATCGGAGTAGGCCAGTGGATCTGGAAAGGCAGAATCATCAGTTTACAACTGAGTATGTCATAAATGATAAGTCTGTAAGACACATGGCTCGGGACTTCTTCCCAATTATTCTTTTAAGAATAGTTTAGAAATGAAAAAGTTAAACATCCAAAGAATCATGCAGTCTAAAATCCAAGTCGTGGTTACAACAATGCTTTTACTACAGTAACATAATCAAGTGCATTTTTTTCTGAATGAGAAGCATACAAAAAACATGAATCAAGTGCTTAATTAGTAATGTTCCTTGGAAATTCATATTTCATGTCAGAATTCACATCTTCACTCCAGATTTTGAAACAAATCAAACCCAGAAATATTAATAATCAGATTCAACCCAAAGAGAACTAGGTGTACTAAAATAATCAATTATGCATAAACTTAACACAAAACAGTAGAATAATATCTGAAAATTGGGTGATATTACTTACAAGATACAAATCTACATAATCAAGCTGCAAGTCTCTCAAAGTCCTGTCCAATGCAAGTGGTACATCTTCCGGGGCATGATCAGTATTCCTGCAGATCATGATCATCAAATATCCTTGGGTTATATAACTTATAAGCTGTGAAGACTAACAAATAAACAAATCTAACCAGCATTGTAATTATTTAGCTAAGAAAATTAATTAATCTAGAATACAAAACCAAACCAGAGTTTAGAGGTAATCCACAAATCTTCACGCTTCACTACACCCTCCTCAAACAGCTTCTTCAACACAGAGCCAATCTGCAACAAAAGCAATGAATCATTTCCTTCATGCATGACATGCATGACCAAACAAACACCTGATCATGACAATTACCTCCTTCTCGTTGCCATAGATTTGAGCACAATCAATATGACGATAACCAGCCTGTATCAAATTGATTGATCAAATATCATCAATACTTAATATAAGATTCCCAAAGTGTGTGTGTGAAAATCAATATTAATTTAACTGATATAGCTTACATTGCTGAGATTGGATTGACTTCTAAACATACAAACAATGTAACAGTAACTTTCTAGCACGGCATTTCATTCAATTTTATTTCATTCCACTCTAAATTAAACATCAAACACAAAAAGAACAAGATAACAAAATTTTGAAGTAATCTAACCACTTAATATAACTAACCTTATGATCTAATACATACAATAACTAAAGAAACATAAGGATTAGTTAATAGAAGGATCAATAGTAATAGATATTAAAATAGCAAAAGAAGCATATGAAATCAAACAAAAAGAATTGAAAATGAGAAAGCAAAAATGATGATAAGATGAGTGACCTTGATGGCAACAGCGACGGCTTCACCGACGACGCCAGGATCGGACTGCCAAGTTCCTAAGCCGACGGAAGGAATTTTGGCTCCAGTATTGAGATCGAAGAATCGAATATCGTTCGACATTTCTTTGCAACCAACCCTAATAATGAGAAAAATGGTTCTTCTAGTGAGAAGTGAGAAATGAGAAATGAGAATGGGACAAGAAGAGAATCCGTAACTTTATATCGGCGGGAGTTTTTGGAATATTTGTTTCTGAGTATGGAAATTTTCTTTTTCTTTCCTTTTTTTTACGGGATTTTCCGAATAAACAACAATTATACTGATTTATCCAAGTAGTAGCTCATTTGTCAAAAAAGAATAATAATAATAATAATAATAATAATAATAATAATAATAATAATAATAAGAATAATAATAGAAATAATATCAATATGAATATATTGTATTCTTATTCTCACTTAAAGCCTATTTTTTTATAAACACTTCAAGCCTATTTTATTTTAATATAGAAAATGAAGTTTTGCAAATCAACTTAGGGAGAGAGCACGAATATCTAAATATTTAAATATTTAGATATTTGTCAAAAATAAATATTTAAATAAGGAAAACTTTAATCACGTAGTATGGAAGTATTTTTTTTTTGACCAAACGTAGTATGGAAGTATCTTCTTAGGAAATTTGCTAGCAGAATATTTGCTTACCAAATTAAGGATGATCACATGTCCAATTGCTCCCGAACTAATTATATTTATTTGGTTTGAGTTTGTAATGGTCCTGACGTTCCTTTAAACTCCATTGTTCGAGCTCAGACCAATATCGAACCAACATCTATAATGGTGATTGGTGATCTGAGCTCCTCTTCTTAATGTAACATCCCTGTTTCGTAAATTTCGGTTTACGAAATCAACTACAATTTATTATTCGATCAAATGATAAATTAGAGCACAAGGGTAAAATCGTCATTTCGCCTCATACTGAAGATGTATCATCCGAGGAAAACAATGAACTGGGTCCTAGTCATGGTAGGATCATGAGAAATGGTATTTAAATCCCTAAGTCATATAAATGGATGAGTGCTTGATGGATTAGAGTGGAATTTAAGTGAGAATTAGCAATAAGGGCAAAATGGTAATTGCACCTTACTAAAATTCCCCTCCAGCTGAGAATAATTATCTCATTCATTTCTCTCACTCACATAGAATTCTGAAATTAAAAGAAAAGAGAGTAGAGAAAGAAAGGAGAGTTTATGGGAAGGATTGAGTGGAAATTTTGCATAAGGTATTGGCTTAAAGGTCATTTTGGCCCCTGCAAAATAAAAAACTTTAAAGAAGCCCCTGTAAATTAGTTAGTTGTTCAGTTTAGCCCTCGCTGTTAGTGGAAGACTAACGCTGTTAGTCTTTGCCTACGTACCTGACTTGTCATGCCAACTGAACACGTGTGTAGCCAAGTGTGTATCATCTTCAAGATCTGGAAACAGACAAAAAATGAAAGACAAGCTTCAATGAAGATCTGGAAACGAATAACAAGCTTCAAGTCCTATCAATTCCTCTGTGTTCATCTTCAAGATCTGGAAACGATCCTCTTCCTTGTTCCTCATCATCTCCAACAATCGTTGCAATTTGCTCTCTCGTTCTCACAATAACTACAAAACGAAAACCCAGATCTTCAATCGCTAATCTTCAATCTCCAAAAACCCAGAAAACGTTTTCCGTTTGATTCGTTTTCAGTTTGATTCATTTTATATAATCATCTTCTCCTTCTTTGAGTTTGATTCGTTTTCGGTTTTTGTTGAAACGATTCAAGGTTTTCGTTTTTGCCCAAATCTGGATATCGAACAAGAACAAATTCAAGATTTTCGTTTTCTAGTTTTACTCCTTCATTTTACTTCAATCGTTCAATCGTTTTACTCCTTCTACGTTTCTACGTTCTTCAAATCAAACAACACCACTGTTCATTTTCCAGATCTGGTGGTGGAATTAACGTCGTCGCTACTCAGTGGCTTACGAAGAGAAAAGAAAGAACAGCGAAACGAAGAGAAAACGAAGAGCAGCGAACAACGAAAAGAGAGAACGAAGAAGAGGAATGAAGCGATTTTGAGTTTTCCAGATTTGTCAGCGAACAACGGAGAAGACAAACGAAACGCAAAGAAAGAAGAGAACGAATAAGACGAACAACGAACAACGGAGAAGAGAAACAAAATGCAAAGAAAGAAGAGAACGAAGAAGAGGAACATCACTGCATTTCTTCTTCCTGCGTTTCTTATGACTTTGTTAATGATGAAGATGATTTGTTTCTAGATCTGATCTGATTTTGTTGTTAATTTGAGAGTAATATGATTCTGTTTCCAGATCTAAATTTGAGAGTAATTTTTGTTCCAGAATGTTTTAGAACAAGTTAGAAGTCCAAGGGGAGATGGTGATGGTGAGGGAGGAAGATGATGAAGTGTCCCTTCCACATAGGCAAAGACTAACAGCGTTAGTCTTCCACTAACAGCGAGGGCTAAAGTGAACAACTAACTAATTTACAGGGGCTTCTTTAAAGTTTTTTATTTTGTAGCGGCCAAAATGGATTAATGTGTATTTTGCAGGGGCCAAAATGACCTTTAAGCCTAAGGTATTTTAGTCCTTTTACTTTCCAACACTCCCTCAACTCATAAAAACAGTACCACCTCATCATCATTCTGGTATTCAACATTTCTGAAACGGAAATTTTAAAAAGATAGTGGAGAAAGAGAGAGGTGCTTTCGTAGCACCTAGGGCCGTTGAGGATGAACAATCAACGGGACAGCTAGGGTTCAATAGCGTGACGGCGCGACGGCTAGGTTTTCAGGCCCAGTGATCATAGGCTTTTGATACCATGTTAAATAGAGACGAAGAATAGAGAGACGATATTGGTCACACAGTTCGGTCAATGTTTGCCTACGTCTGCGACTACAGAGCAGCTGTAGTGGTCGGGCCTGGGCCAAATACACATATAAATAAGACTACTATTTACACCACATCTCAACAATTAGGGTTGTAGTACTGATTAAACCGATGATAGCATTGAAAAGCAGAATGGCCAAAGCTGTTGCAGACTTGACATTGAAGAGAGGAGCGTCCTCCACGCCCACGGCCTCTGCCACGACCACGACCACGATAACCATAGCCTTCAGTGTTCTGTGCCTGTGTGGCAGACACATTAGGCACTTGAGATTCATTGTTTGTTGGTGATTGAGAGCCAGCGCCAGGCGCCTGTTGCGAAGAGGGAACTTGCGTGAGAAGAACTGGCGCAGCATTCAGTCTTGGTTTGCTTGCAATATCGTTGCAGGCGCACTTCCTGTGCTAGGAGAAATGACTCAGCTTCTTCTACAGTGACTTCATCATCAAATCTACTCCCAACAATGGAGATTATCTGGTCATATTCTTGAGGAAGGCCATCAAGAATGGCGTCAAGATGATCTTTAGCAGAAACAGGGCTTCCAACAGCAGCAAGTGCATCAACGAGGGATTTAATTTTCGCAAGATACTCTTAGACTGTGGTGTTTTCCAATTCCGTCGTGCGTAGTTCATTTCGCAATTGACGAATCTTCGTTCGACCTACATTTTGGAAATAGGTGTGAATCTTGTCCCAAAGTTCGAACGAGTGCGTGCATCCAAGACAACAACATTTGATCCTGTGCTTCCCAGAGTTGGAAGTCAGGATTCTCATTGTTGTTCGCAATATCCTCTGTGGTGAGAAAACGAGGAGGAACTGTTGGCGAAACGACGAAGTGATGAAGACGATGCGCCTTGATGACAGGCTCAAGCTGTTGACGGAGGCCATCGAAGGCGAAGCGAAAAAAAGAGGTGAAAAGCGGTTACGAGGCGGTTAGGATCGGTTAGCTCTAGATACCATGTTAGAATGTGAGAGAGGGAGAGAAAATCTGATCAATGTGAAATGATTGTTGTATTGAATGAATGACTGATTACAAGCTCAGATTTCCTTATATAGGCAAACCTGTGAAGTACATTGATTAACTAACTACTAGTGCTCTAACTACACTAGACTAACTTCAAGCTAAAAGGCTTGATCAATTACAATAGAAATACTACACTCTAACACTGCATTTGTAACTTTCTATTTACCCACGAATTCCAAACACAACATCCTCCTCATTGTGATCATTCTTCAGACTAAACAGCTGTTGCATAAACACGCCCCCAACACTAGAATTTGAATGCAAGAGATTTGAAGACAACAACAATATGTTGAATAATTCATATTGCAGTTCCATTTGCCATTGAGTTCTACTACATGTTTCGTAGCAATTGATGCATGAATTACACAAAATCTATGTATGTTTTTTCACTTAAAACAATTACAAAAAGTGAAACCCAAGTGTTTGTACTATGCTGAATATGGTACTTCAATTGAGATTTAAAATCATAAGCACTACAAGTAGAAGTATAGCAATAATGTATTAATGTGAGTGCAACAAAAATAGATTACTTTGTCATTTTTTTCCTTCAAAAAATGAGAAGTGGAGCTAAAGCTACCCGGAAAGGACACACAAACTGTTATTAGGACAGTAGTACCTGGGGCCGATCTCCATGGAGGAAAAGATGTTAACAGCTTCGAAGTTCTAGGAGCTTCTGGTTGCTTTGTATTAGGATACTGAAAGAGGCGCAAACAACTTACTAGAAGAAACTGTAACCTACAGTTTAGGGAGGCCAAAATATGATTTTTCTGTAGAAGCCATTCCAATCTATTTTGCATATGATTTAAGATTTGGATACAGTTTTGTATTTAATATAAAGTGATTAGCATTCATCTAAGTTCTTAAGGATTAATATTCAGACCAAATAACTTTCTTTTATACTGACAGTGTATAAATAAGCATCACACCCTTCAGTTTGATTATATTCTCCAATCAGCATCATCGTATTAGTATTAAGTATTAACAAATAGTCTTTTATTTTTACCCTCTAAAAGGACTTCCCAACAAAGCTGGTAAAAATAATCATCAATGGCATCAGAGTAGATCAAGTAAGGTATTGCTACTAAGTGCTTCTTATTTAACATCATCTTAAATAATTCATTTTGCTATCCCATTTGCCAACACAAGAACACACATCCTGTTGAATTTCACTTGGGGTCATCAAATCACAATAGAATCATCTCATAGATTATGTCTAAAAAATAATATTAAAATTGCACTAAGGCCATCATCCAGCTTTTATATAATGAAAAGAGTTCATATTGCAATTTAGTTTAGGGTAATCGAATTCAAGATATCCAAATCTTCACAAAAGTCATGAAAAAATGTATCCATCTTGTCGTCGGATTTGGGGTTGTTAGCTAAATATACCCCCTTTTCAAATTATGAAAAAAATTTCATCCCACAATGGTAGTTCACTGTCTAGATCAACCTTATGCAACCCTTATAGTCTCTTCTGTTCTCCAAGTGTTGTAACATAATGTTGTAGAGTGCAGACTGTACCCATAATGTGGAGTGTAATGATGTCATATACAATAACTTAACATTACTGATGCCCAAAAATTTCATTTCCAGATATTTTCCCATAGTAAATGCAAAACCGAAGAAACAGAAGGTCGAGTATGTAGAAACCTGCCTATTGTCAGCAAGGTATTCTCTCTTAAGAGGATTAAGATATAAGCCTCTTTTCAGGGGTGAACTTCACGTTTCCTTTAGGAAAATCTACAACCAGCTACATCCAAATAGCATGCAAACATTTATTTATTTATTTATAAACATAAAATAACCAAGCATGATGCTTACTATATAGTTCAACAATGCACTTCATTCTAATCATAAGAACAAGGTTAAAAAACAATGACGTTTTCTGACTTCTTTGGGTTGAACCTTTAGAGAGGAAATGCAGAATTGTATTCTGGTTTTCAAAGTGTATAAAAAGTCTAGAGTTACTGATTATGGTGCCTCGGATGAGAATTAAAATCACAGGCATTACCAAGTAGAAGTACAACAATAGTCCAAGTGCAACAATAAGACTTTGAATATGAATTTTTCCCACATCAAATTCTACACCAATATTCAATATAACACTCTATGTATTCCTCCAAATCCTATAACTTTGTCATGACAAACATTTTACACCCGGCCTTTGAAACTTTCTTTAATTGAATGCTTGACATTATCCAAAAGCTTAAGACCGGATATGAAACTATTAAAAAATTGCACCAGGCATCTGATTTTCCTAACAAAAATGAGTACCATAAGATAAGACCCAACACCTCATCCGAATATACCAGAAACAAGCACCAATTGCTAAAAAGCAGGACCACACTTATACAATTTGGAACACAACATCCTCCTCATGGTGATTATTCTTCTGCCTAAACAGTTGTTGCATAAACACGAGAATTTAAAGGCAGCAGATTTGAAGACAGCAACATGTTGAAGAATTCATGTTGCAATTTCATTTACCAGTTGACACATGAATTACACAAAGTCTACGTGTGCTTTTTTTACTGTGGAAACATTTACAAAAGGGGAACCCAAAACAGCAGTCGCGTTTTGTAACTCCCTTGTGTTGAATCTTTAAAGAGGATATTCAATGATTACAAAAGGTGCTTATCTTTTCCAAATTCTTAAATAACAAAGCAGTATAGTTCTGGTTAAAACCGTAAGAATAGCTGGTTAGGAACATTTGAAAAAGAGAGACACTATCCAATATCCATTCCATGATTGAGCATATGGCCAATAATTCTTTCACCAAAGACAATAATAGCTCAGTAAAATCATCAATGATAACAAAGAATCATTAGTGTTACTAGTTAGTACACATAGATAAAGACATATTACTATAAGTAAAGCAGTTAATTTTTTATTTTCAAAAAAAGTGAATAGCAAATTGAGTGGCTTTAAATTAGGCAATGAGCATTGAACTAGTTCTTGAATAAGACAAACCTCGTTTTATCCATGCGCTTTTCTGAAATTTAGCAGGTAATAGAGCTAGTGATTTCTCACCATGTGCATCCATGACCTTTAAACAAAACAAAATGGAAGGATAGAAAATGATAAGGGATTTTTACCCGGGAAGAGACACCACCACCATGATGCTTTGCCCATCTCGAAGAGTTACGTGTTTTTCCTCTGATGCCCTTTTCAAATTCTTTCTCCCTCCTTTCATGGCCACCTATGTTTTGGGAAAAACTCCGCATATCACAAATGGCAACTACACAAACTAACTCTCGCAGTTCAAGTCACTGAATTGTTTTAAAAATTAACGTGTTCATGATATACTTGCTTGCACAAATGTAATCCGAAGCCAGTTTTTTGGTTTGAAACTACTGAGAGTTGAAACAGTAGCAGTAGAAGTGTAGAACTACTCTTGTTCATGATTTTCAATATCACCACTGTTTTAGAATCAATGAATAAGATGCCTCAGTTGAGAATTAAAATCACAAGCACTACAAGTAGAAGTATAGCAAGAATGCAAATGCAGGAATGATAGATTGATTATGAGCATTTTCCTCCAAAAAATGAGAAGTTCATGGAGCTTCTGGTTTCCTTGTATTAGTAGAGGAAGTCCCCTTACCTTAGCAACCAAACAACACGAGCAACCAAACACAAAAGCAACAACCAATAAAAGTTCCCGTATTGAGAAAATCGTGAAAAAATTAGTTTCAAGTGTCACCATTTTCTTGAGAAATTTTGCTTACCAACTGTTGAAGAGGCACAAATTGAAGATTTCTCGGTAAGAGCCTTTTTAGTCCATTTGGCAAATGGTTAAAGATTCGGACACAATTCTGCATTTAAAATAAACCAACTGTCTACAAAGTAATGGTTTGTTTAAAGGTCAAACTTATAAGCCAAACTAAGCATATAAATTAGAGTTTACATGATATGGTCCCTATCCCATATAAAAGTAATCATAAAACTGATTGTGCCTACTGAGAAAAAGATGTAGAATGCCACGATCAGTAAATATCATAGAAGATTGCAGTTGGACACTTGGATAGTAGATAAAAAAGTAGTTAGAGTCCTAGTCTATGAATCTAAGGAATACAAAAAAAGTGTTCGGAAGAAGTTAATTTTTTGTCAATATCATCTATTTGTGGAACGAGTGAATAAAAGAGAACAATTCTGATAGAAAGAAGCATAAGGTAAAAGAACATTGAACCAGCTTAGGCCGTCATCCAGCTTTTACATTATGAACAAGTTTATACTGCAAATTACTTTAGGGTTGTCAAGATATGAACTTGCACTTAGGCCGTCATCTATTACAAAATTATAGAAACAAATATCCATCTTGTAGTCGGACTTTGGGTAACTAGACTCATAATATATAGCACAGTAACAGTTTAGGAACAGTATGCCAGATTGATAGTCTCTTCTCTTATTGTTGTTACATAATAAAATGATATTCTACCTGAAGTTAACATTTTGAATAGCAATTGGAATTAAGGATCAACAAGACTACAATTTTACCATCCCAATCACTCAAAGATGCCCATTATCATTATAAACAGAATAGAACCAAGCATGATACTCGCTACAGTATACAAACAATTATAAACCGAATAGAACCAAGCATGAAACTCGCTATTGTTCAGTCACCACAAACAAGCTCAATCTATGAGAGTATAACTGGCAAGCTCACTATATCAGTCCAACACTACAACAAAAAGAGGTTTACGCAACGGCCAAAAACCGTGGCCAGAAGTGAAAAAAACGTGGCCTAAACCTGAGGCCACGGTTTTGGAGGCGTGGGGTAGATGGCCGTTGCCTATTCGTTTAGGCGACGGTTTTTTAACATTAGGCCACGAATTTTCGAAACCGTGGCCAGAGCTATAAAATAGGCGACGGTTTATCAGTCTGGTTTTCGGCCACGGTTTTCTATTTGCCACGCATAAATAAGTGTGGCCTAAAACTTTAAGCCACGGTTTAAAAGCTGTTGCCTTGTTTTTTTTTTATAAGCAAACTATTGCCTTGTTGCTTTTAGTTAAATAACTTTTTTACTACTTTTATTTAATTGTTATCAATTATTTGATAGGGTTACTTGTGATTAAAAACTAAGAAGAATTAAAACTAAACCTAATTATTTAAAGCACCCGACATAAAAAGGATAAGATAAGATAGTAACACTAACAAAAAATAGACATCAATTTTTTAAATTTATAGTAATATGCATTAAACAACATTCATCATCTACATGTCAATTGTCACTAATACTCAAAATATAGACACATAAACTAAATCCAAAAAATATAAACAAAATAGTCTACAACCATGTTTGTAGCACATCTACATGTTCATTAATTAAAATAAAATCCACAAAATAATCTACAACCATATTTTTAGCACATTGCTTTTCCACTTGTATCACATCACTCTTCAAAACCTTCAAGATCATCTTCAAGATCTTCTTCAAAATCATTTCCAACCTATAACCATAAAACATTACAAAAATTATCTATATATCCATGACATTCAAGGACATTACAAACATTGTAAAACACCTTCTACAAGATCATATACCTTTTCAATAGGAGGAGCATTAGCTGATGTAGAAGAACGTGGTGTCAAATTGTGTGGTGCTTCACTACTGTCATTTTCAAAAGTACGCTGCATTAAGTTGTTTACATCCTCTTCACTTAAATTTGGATTTTGTTGCATCAACACACATTTTAAAAGAGCATCATATGTTTGCATCTTCTTTTCCAAGACTGTAATTTTACTAGAATATTGCTTTTTTACAGAAGCAATTTCTTCATTTTTCTTCATTATTGATGGCGTCATAGTTCTTCCATAACAACGCGTTCTACCATGCCTTTCTTTGCCAAGCAACAATTGGAATGCTTTTTTTGCATCTTCACTTGAATTTTCAACTGATTCTTGAAGAGTATCCTAATACAAAAGAATTAAAACATTTATTGACAAGAGGAAACAAAACAGACCAACAGCAAACAGGCTTCCAGCAAAACAGCAAAACTGCACAGCAAAACAGCAAACAAGGCTTCCAGCAAAACAGCAAAACAAACAGCAAAACAGCAGTGCACATATATATGCTACCTAAGATACATGCATCAGTTTGCAAGAGATGCAACTACCTAACAGATTTGCTAACTGATTCTAACAGTACTAACAGTATTGCTAACTGATGCTAACTATTACTAACTGATATATACTAACTGAATTTGTTACACAGTTTTGGTGAAACAGTTTTGGTGAAGTATGCTTCCTCCTCTTCTCTACTTACACAGCTGTAGGGATATGCTTTTGTTCTTCTCTATTAGGTATGAGTCCTAAAAAGCAATTTAATCTGAATTCTAGTATAATATAAGCAAACAGAGTCATGGTCACAAACAACAATCCTAGGCATCAATTGACTCAAGCACATAGGATTTAAGCTTGGCAACTAGTTTAAAAATTACCATCAATCACATTTCCACAAAACAGTCATGCAATCAATAAACATATTAGCACCACAAAGAAAGTTTAGACTATATGCATTCAGAGATTCAGAATACAAAACATCTTAAGACCAAAATCAAGGCAAGAGGGAATACAAAAAAAGCTGGCTTCCAGCAAAACTGGTTTGCTGGAACAGGTTTGCCCCTGGTACTTACAATTGCATTTCGTGTTTGATCATCCACTGCTTTTCCTTTATGGCTTTTGCGCGTATAGATAAACATTTCAGCCTGGGTAACTTCTTCTCCATCCTCTTTCTCACCAAGCTATATTTAATAAAAATTGAAAAAAAAAACAATTAAAAGACTACTTTATTTACATAAAGAAAATGGTACATAAAAGCACATGATTACCATACCAATTTTGCACGAACTCTTGCAAAATTTACTGGTCCCACACGATGCATGTACTTTTGCTTAGCCCTGTTTTCTGCATTTCGTTGGCTAATTTTCTGCATGGAGAAAGAAATTAAAATCTGAAAATGAAATATAAATTTAAATTAATAAGCAATGCTACTGTCTTACTTCAATGGTGTCATTTGTCCAATATGCCACTAGTTTTTTGAAATGAGACTCAGATATGTTCTTGGGACGGTGTTTTAACCTTTCCTTCATACTATTGTACTTCAAAAAATGCTTTCTCTTTATCTTGCTTTTGTAGCGTCTCCAAGCATCATTTATGCGGGAAAACACTGCTTTCCATCCCCTATCAGAAATAATGTACTTATCCTACAAAAAAAACAATAGTGTTATCAACCTTTGACAAGTATTTGATCATTTCAAACAAATATGAAACTTTAATTCTCATACATTGACATATTTCCATAAACGATCCCCGTGATCTTTGAGCAAAGCTTTGAAGTTTGTGTAGATCAAGGGACAAAACTCTGCATTCCTTGCTATGGATCCAAGGAAATAGCTCAAGTCTGATACAGTTTTGTCATTGGGTCCAATTGGTTCTCCATCCTCATCTAAAGTAACTTCTTGACGATCTTCGCTAGTTCTTGCATGTATTTTTAAACACCTTGTTGGTCCCCTCGTTCTTTTCTTTTTTGTCCCTATTTTGACATTAAAGTTGTGAAGTGACATAATAATAATAATCACTCTCACTATGACATACATGTATCAAATGAAAAATTTTTAATTAATCATTACACATTTTATATAAACTGGAATCTTTACCTTCAATTTCATTGCCATTAGTTTCACAATTGCTACCTTTGTGTGCATTGCCTTCTTCTTCTTCTTCTTCTTCTTCTTCTTCTTCTTCTTCTTCTTCTTCTTCTTCTTCTTCTTCTTCTTCTTCTTCTTCTTCTTCTTCTTCTGCTTCTCCTTCTCCTTCTCCTTCTTCTCCTTCTCCTTCTCCTTCTCCTTCTCCTTCTCCTTCTCCTTCTCCTTCTCCTTCTCCTTCTCCTTCTCCTTCTTCTTCTTCTTCTTCTTCTTCTTCTTCTTCTTCTTCTTCTTCTTCTTCTTCTTCTTCTTCTTCTTCTTCTTCTTCTTCTTCTTCTTCTTCTTCATTTACTTCTCTATTTTCTTTAAGAAACTCATCGATTGTCATTGACGGACACAATGGGATCCTTTTTGGCTTCTTACCTGCATTTTCCTGCCTTGCCCTTGACTCATCTTCAACCACGTTTTTCTTAGGTTGCTCCTTTTCCCTTGAAGTATGATTTTCAGATATTTCTCTTTTTTGTTGTTGATGCTTTTGTTTTGAAAGGACATTTCCAGCACTTCCATCATTTTCAATCACCCTTTTCTTAGGCTTCTCCTTTTCTATAAGTTGTTGTCTATCCCTTGATCCATCATCTTCAACCACTTTCTTCCTCATTGCTTGCCTTTTTGAATCTTGACTTTGTATAAGTCCTTCAACTTGAGCCAATATTTTACTTTTTGGATCTTGGATTAGTTTGGATCCTTTGTCTCTAGCCATGGATGCTTCAATTGTTGTTCTCCTTTGACTTGGAATCTTAGGTTGAGTGTTACTTGCACTATCTGAAAATTTTTTTGTAGGTACAAGCTCCCTAGTTGAATCCAAAATTCTTTGGCCAGCTGCTGCAAAGTCAGACAACTTGAATTGTGCAACTTCTTTGGCTTGAGAATTGAATTGTTTAGTCACTTTGATAGCTTGGGAACTCACTTCTTTAGTGGTTGGTGGCTTCTTTTGTTTGTTACAAGCTGATTCAACTTCAGTCATAGGTGCATTAGATCCTCCAATATTTTTTAATACTTGTTCACGCTTGATTTTGAATACTCTCAGAAGTTCATGGCTGAATCTATAGTGACCTAGATCAATATTGGAAGTACTTCTTTGACCCCTCTCTTGAGAGTTCATATTTCTCTTGAAGGTTGCTTCGTTTTGCATTTGTTCTGAAAAGTTCAAGCACACAGTTTTGGTTAATCAAAATGAGATTTTCAGTAGCATAAAGTCTACTAAATTTCCAGTAGCATAAACAATAAAGACAAAAAAAATAGTCTCTACAAAAACAGTCTCTCAATGTTATACAATGAAGACAACAAAAATAGTCTACTCACTGTTATACAATGAAGACAACAAAAACAGTCTCTCAATGTGCACAGCAAAACAGTAAAACAGTATACAATGAAACATGCAGATAAAAATTGCCCCTGGTACTCACTGTTATACAATGAATTGGTTGTGATATTTAAAGATAAAATGGCTGTGATAAAATAAACATGGAAGTGTCAAAATAATATTTAAAGATAAAATGGCTGTGATATAATATAAGTATGCTTTGGATCTCTTTCATTAAAGTTTTTCTTTAATCAATGAAGCAGTGAATGAAATTCAGTCTCTATCTTGCTCAGCTATTGACTAGAGCTTGTTTGTTTGAGCGGCAGGTTGAGCCCCAAAACTTTAGTATATACAGAGAGAAGGCTGTGAATGACATTGCATTGGCACTTGACTTTGCATTGCATGGGCAGATAAAAATTGCCCCTGGTACTCACTGTTATACAATGAATTAAACAATGAATGAATGAATTAATCAAAATGCTACTGAATGCTACTGAGGCTTACAATATATTCAAAAGCTTAAGCTTAATCAAAATGCTACTGGAGTCTCTGCATGGAGTCAATGATATGCTACTGGAGTCAATGATATGCTACTTTGGTTTCAAAAACAGTCTCTCAATTATGAATTATACAGTGACGATCTTAGTATGGTAACAGTCTCTGCATGTTCCAGTAGCATATCAAACAAATGAAACCCTCTCTCTATAGCTAGCAGTAAATCAAAATGCAAAAGCTTAAGCTTGCTACGCTGGTTTTCAGTTTTCAGTAAATCAAAATGCAAAAGCTTAAGCTTAACCTACTGAGGCTTACAATATATGCAAAAGCATAAGCTTAATCAAAATGCAAAAGCTTAGCATCACACAATAAAGACAACCAAAAAAGTCTACTAAATTTCCAGTAGCATAAACAATATATTCAAATGAGGCTTACAAATCTAAGCTTACAAATTCAACTCAAAAATAATAAAGACAACAAAAACAGTCTACTTAATGTTAGTTCTCATTGGAGTAATCTTCATTTTCATCTTCTTGCATAACATCTAAAGGATTCTCAATTATTGTTGCAGGCATATCTTCCCTAGCCCAATTGATTTCATTGTCATTTTGATAAGCTTCTTGGGCTGTTAAATTTGATTGGTCACCCATGCTAAATAAATCTCTAGGAACTGTTTTCATAGCATATTGCCTATTTGGATCAAGAGGATCTTGCACATAGAAACATTGATGGACTTGAGAAGGCAAAATGAATGGATCATTTTGGTAACACTTTTTATTGAACTTTACACAAGTAAGCCCAAACTTGTCTTGTTCAACCTCAAACCAATCACACTTAAACAACACAAATTTGAAGTGACCATAATAATCTAGCTCAATTATATCACAGATTGCTCCATAATATGTGATGGCTGCTGTCGTAGGATTTCCATCTTTAGAGCTTGCAAAACTTGGAGTCAATGAAACCAAAGTGACACCAGAACTTTGGCTTTTTCGTCTTGCATCTCGTTTCTTAGTATGGAATCTATATCCATTGATAAGATAACCCGAAAACCTTTTTGCAACATCACTTGGACCTCTAGATAATTCCTTTAGCTGACCTGATACACCATCTTCCAAGGCTCGAGTTTTAAACCATTCACTAAAATCTTGGCATTGGGTTTTGGCCTTGATCCACTTTCTTTTCTTAGTGTGGCTATTAACAATATCATCATGCTCTCTACAAATACAACATTGTTATTTGTTAGATTAAATCTAAAATAGGTTTTATATGAGTAAGAACAATTAACGGTATAGCTGACCTGATGTATATTTGAACATCATCACAATTGAATAAGATGTATCGATGAGCTACAGCTTTTGTTGTTGAATCTAGAGAAAATGGGTCACCATTTTTCTTCCCCCCTAAAGGATGACCAATATATGAAAAGTAATCGGCTAGATCTACTTCACATAAGTCACTGTTGTCATGATTCCGACTTTTTCTATTTAGCCTCGTGTCCACATTTTTATGCAGATATCTTGAGCAAAGAGTGAAAGCCTCTTCAGCCAAATACCCCTCAGCAATAGAACCTTCTGGATGTGCTTTGTTACGGACATAACTTTTAAGTTTACACAAGTATCTTTCGATGGGATACATCCATCGAAATTGAACAGGACCACCTAATCTCACTTCATTGGACAAATGAATAGGCAAGTGAACCATTATGTCAAAGAAACTAGGAGGAAAAATCATCTCCAATTGACAAAGTGTTTTTGAAATATCCGCTTCTAAGACATCCAAATCCTGCACTTGAATAGCTTTCATACATAGAGAGCGAAAAAAGGACCCAAGGTGAATCAGAGGCTCAGCCACCGCATCAGGCATGGTGCTTCTTACTACTACTTGTAATAAGTAATGTAGCATGAAATGTGCATCATGGCTCTTGTAGCCTGATATTTTCTTATCACCAACTTGCACACACCTAGATATATTTGATGCAGCCCCGTCTGGTAATTTAGCACCCTTAAAAACACTACAGAAAATAGACTTTTCATGGGAATTCATTGAGAAACAAGCTTTTGCAAACTCTGTGCGGCCACCACCAATCTCCCTTGGATGAAGTTTCTTTCTAATTCCCATATCTTACAAATCATAACGAGCATTAAGATGATCTTTTGACTTCCCAGCCATATCCAAGAGAGTCACTATAATATTATCATATATGTTTTTCTCAATGTGCATTACATTAAGATTATGACGCAATGTATTTCCAGCCCAATAAGGAAACTCAAAAAAAATCGATCTCTTCTTCCAGGGACCATCAACTTTCCTCTTTTTCTTCTTTCCAAATTCATTCTTGAAAGATCTTAAGGATTCTAGAATTTCCGCCCCTTTTAACAAAGGTGGTGCTGACCTAAGCTCTTTTTTTCCATTAAAGGACCTTTTGTTAGCTCTCCAAGCATGACTCGTTGGTAAAAAGACACGGTGATCCATGTAACACATCTTGTGACTGTGTTTCAAGTAGGATGAATTAGTGTTATAATTACAGCATGCACATGCCAACTTTCCTTTGGTGCTCCAACCTGACAACATAGCATACCCAGGGTAGTCACTTATAGTCCATAGGAGAGCTGCACGAATTTTAAAGGTTTGATTTCTTGAGGCATCATATGTCTCTACTCCTAATTCCCATAACTCCTTCAACTCCTCAATTAACGGTGATGTTGGTCCAGGAATCAACAATGACAACAATGTACTTTCAGACTTCATGGACAACCAAGGTGGATAGTTGTATACTACCATCACGACAGGCCACGTACTATGTGATATGCTCATGGTCCGGAATGGATTGAAGCCATCACTCGCTAAGCCAAGTCTTACATTACGAGGCTCTAAAGCAAACTCTGGATGAAGTTTATCAAAATCCTTCCATGCTTGGCCATCAGCAGGATGCCTCAATTTCCCATCCTTTGAGCGTTCTTCTTCATGCCATCTCATTGACTCCGCTGTCTTTGAACACATAAATAGCCATTGAAGTCGAGGAATCAAGGGAAAATGTCTCAAAATCTTTGCGGGAACTTTATGTTCGTTTTTTGCTTGCTCCAACTCACCTTCTACCTGAGGGAATTCCTTCCATCGTGACAATTTACAAACACTACAAGAGGTGTCATTCTCATGCTCTTTCCAATATAGCATGCAATCACTTGGACATGCATGAATTTTTTTATAATCAAGGCCCAAATCACTAATCATGGCCTTTGATTTGTTAAAAGATCCTGGTATGTTTAAATTCGGCATCGCTTCCTTCAATAATTCTAAAAGGGCGGTGAACGATGCATTGCTCCATCCATGTAGACACTTCAACAAGTAAAGTCGAATAATGAATGATAGAGTAGAGAAGTCTTTGCATCCTGGGTATAGTTCTTGTTTAGCCTCATTAATCAAGTTGTAGAACTTTCTAGCATCCTCATTGGGACCCTCACTACCCGTTAGTGCTTCTGCGACATTTCTGAATGTGTCGTGCAATAAGCCATCAATGTCATCATGTGAGCCCTCTTGATCATCTGTCACATTGTCGGTTCTCACAGGCGATGGTATATTCTCTCCATGGTTTACCCAAACGGTGTATACCACTTTTCTTCTAAACCAAGAATCATTTCTACACTCAGCACAAGGACATAAAATCTCACGTCCTTGAGGCTTTCCTTTTCAGTATACGCAAAATTTAAAAATGACTTAACGCCCTTCTTATACTCTCTACTATATCTTGGGAGATTAGTCCAGCCTTTGTCCATGACCTTAAATCTAATATATGAAAAATAATAATTAAATTATTCACAATAGAAATGATGATATATAGATACTATAACAACATGTAAAAATGCACTATTGATCCAAGAAGCATTTACTAACTAACACAGCAAGAAGAATTTTCAATCAAATCAAATAAAAATGAATGTATGAACCCTAAAATGAAAGGGAAAAACAGAACACAGCAAGAAGCATTTTCAATCAAATCAAATAAAAATGAATGTATAAACCCTAAAATGAAAGGTTTCACAACTGAAACTTTTTCAAATCAATTTCTTTACTCAAATCAATTAAATCATTACTGAACACAGCAACAGAAATAGAGGCAAAAATGACAAGAACAGCTATATCTCTGCATTTCCTGTTGTGCTTTATATCTCTGCTGGGCTGTCTTTGTGATGTTAGAGGCAAAATTGGCAGAGAGAAAGAAAAAGTTAAGGCAGCCAATCAATCAGAAATAGATTGTAGAGCCTAAGTAGAAAATGATTAAGAAGTGTAAGTGACACTATTAAGTTCTGCACAATCAATCTGAGATGTTAGTTAAGCAATTATTTTGCTCCTCTTTTGGAACAAATATTATTAACAAACACAGTTTAAGTTCTGCACATACAACATGTGTATAATTACTAACTTAATTCAAGCAAAACTAACATTAAGAAAGTTTTCTACATTCAAGGGAATCAAAATGAGCTAGCTAACAATGTAACAACTTATCAATATGCAAATTAACATTCTCTACATTCAAGGTTGCATAAGCAGCTTACATCCTTTACTTAACAACATAAACTTTAGCTAGAGCCGTTATAGATTCAGCAGATGATCTCTCTGCCTAAAAAGAAAATAACAGCAAATTTGAGAATGAAAAAGGTAAATGCAAATTAACTGGTGCTCACTCACACTCAGATCTTAACATACATTTTAGAAACTCAGTTCATTCATTCACTAGCATATGACATAATTTATAATAATTTCTAATTAGTTATCAAACTCTAATTTGGATAGAAACCTATAATTTGGATAATAACTTATAAGAAGTTGTCTCTGTCATTGAGGAATCTAAAGAGTCAAGATCATACCCTTAAGCAATTGTTGACGATAGGAAGATAGCACCTGAAAACAAGCACAGACACCACAGAACATCCATCAATGACTCATCCACACAACATCGTTCCTTTTCAAATTGAAGAAACAAAACAGCCATTTATTCGAGAAATTAAGTTCCTAAAGTTTCTTTAATGAAAAAGTTACATTTTCACTAAACCTAGAATCAACCAAAATCAAAGAAACAAAATCAAAGGAAGAAGGAAAAAATATGGATAGCTCATCCCAATGAGAAACAAAAGAGATACACTAAAAATTACAACCATATATCATTTTCAAAGTCAATAAGCTAGTTTCTACTAAAAAAGAAAAAAACAAAACTATATAGTACAGAAAATTAGAAGTACAAGACATTAATTTCATGATGAATGAACAAACAAAATTAAGAGAGAGAAAGCATCTTGTGATTGAAAGTAACAGCAACATAAAAAGAGTCAATTTGGATGAGTGATTCCAAACCAGAAAGTTAGGGTTTTAGGATCTACCTGTGAAATTATTTGAGAAGCGTGATTCCAATTTGGATTAGTGATTCCAAACCAGAAAGTTAGGGTTTTGAAGAAGGGTTTGGTACTCTCAATTCTTTCTGTGAAGTTTGCGAAGAAGAAGAAGAAGAATAGCCAGGGATCTGATTCAAGAACGCAGTCGCTGCTTGTGTTCCATCAACGTCCCTCTGCATTCGGTTGCGTTGCAGAAGTGAAAGGCTAGTGGCGATGCAGGTTAGGGTTTTGTCGCAAAAGTGAGAGGAGTGAGGTCGATGCAGAAGTGAGGATGAAATGAAGGTTTAGGAGGAAGCGCTGAATCCAAGGATGCAATGAAACTGGATGAGAATCGATAAGGTTTCGGAGGAAGCGCTGAAATTTTGGTGTGAAATTTTCAACGAAAATTTGGCGGAGTGGAGCGCGAAGAGGTAGCGGAGTGGAGCGCGGAGTTGACCAAATTACGGAAGGCAAAGTAAAGGCGGAGTGGAGCGCGTAGATATTTTGTTATTTCTTTTTTTTGACCAAAGTAAAGGCGACGTTTTTGTTAATTTTTTAAAGGCCACGTTTGCAGAATTGTGGTATTATATATCTACGGTTTTTTAACCGTGGCCATATACTTTCAAAGTGTGGCCTGATATCAACTTAAGGCAAACGTTGCCAATTGTCTATCTTATTGCCACGCTTTTAGAACTATGGCCTCTTCCAGGTTTAAGCCACGCTTTTTTAGCCGTGGCAATGGTTGGCGTGGCCTGAAGCCAAAAATGTTGTAGTGCAAGTCACTCAACCGTAGCAGATTAGCAGCTACTAAAGTGCAAATCTATGAATTAAAGGGATACCTAGCTTTAGAATTCAATACAAATTATGTTTTTATAAGTCATCTGTTTGAGGAATGAGTAAGGAAAAGAAACCAATTGAAGCATTCAATACAAATGGCTCATGAGTGGTTTTCACCCAAAATCAATAGAAATATTAACAAGGATTAGTGGAGCAAGTTGAGTGCAAAGACTAAGCTAAGCAATAATATATCACAGGATCCCTATTCAGACTGAATCACGTTCCTTTATGAAATCAGCATAATCATATTGGTATTAACACATGGGGTTTTATCCTCTAGAGAAACAAGAGACCTCTTAACATCCCAGCTTTCTCGCCTCTAATTGATAACAAAGCAGCTCATTTTCACGTGTCTTATGCATCAGTCGTAGAGGAAATTCATTTTCAAAAAGAGCCTTCTACCTTGGCCCCATTCACTGAAGTTCTTTGAAGGGCTTGAGACAATATATAGTCATTATTATGCATTATGCATGTTGTACAACTGCTTGCCAGAAGGGCTGAAGACTAAATGGCATAGCATTTCTTCAGTTGGGATTAAATTTTCCATCTAGAATCGTGAAGACCCAAACCATACCATCACAATTTTATATTATGAACATTCAGTTTACATTGCAGCTGCATTTAAGGCATCAAGGCAAAATTGCACCATTTTGAATGAATAAAAAATTGCATGACCCAAAACAACCTGTCTCAAATTATGAATTATGAATGAATATTTTCATTTTAACAAGGCGCGTCCATCAAAAATTTACATTTTGAATAACAGCAATTGGACTTGATGGTCATCAAGGCTGCATTTATACAACTCCTATTATACATTACGAATAGAAAATTCATATTGAAATTGCATCTAGGTCCAGTGTCATCAGTGGCTCAAGCATACCATCCTGTTACCTGTAGATTATGAATAAAAAATCATAATAAAGTGCAGTAAGGCTTTCATCCAACTTTTACACTATGAACAAAGAGTTCATATTGCAATTTACTTTAAGGTCAACCAAATCAAGATATTTAAGGTCATCAATGGGTCAAGCATACCATTCTGAATTTCCTTTATTTTGCAGGTCTCTTTTCGACACCATCAGTACAATTCGACAGCAGCTACTTCGACTTCGACAGCTTCTGTTTCTGCACATTTGGTTCGCAGCAGCCCTTGCCACTCAACAGCATCAGTCGAAATTTACTTCTGAAATTCGACTATACAATTTCGACTGCAGTCAGAATTTTCGACAACACATTTCACAGTCCATCCAGAAACATCAAGACTACACCATACCATCACAATTTTATATTATGAATTCACATTGCAGCTGCATTTAAAGTGTAACAGCCCAGGTCCAACGCATTGGCCACCCCGGCACTATTACCTCACGGTGTTCTCTACCCTCAATTGGTAGTGGGAGGTGTGTTTAACTTGCACTTATGCCTCAGGTGCAAGGTTCGATTCCCACGGAAGGCAAAAATTCTACAAGAGGGGTAGAGAAGACCGTGAGGTAATAGTGCCGGGGTGGCCAATGCGTTGGACTTGGGCTGTTACATAAAGCATCATGGCAAAACCGCACCATGCTGAATGAATAAAAAAATTGTATAAGCTAAAACAACCTATCTCAGATTATGAATTATGAATGAATATTTTCATTTTAACAAAAATATACCTTTTTGAAAGCAATTGGACTTGAGAGTCATCAAGGTTAATTTTTTACCATCCCAGTTATGAATAGAAAATTCATATTGCTATTGCATCTAGGTCCAAGGTCATCAATGGGTCAAGCATACCTTCATGTAGATTATGAATAAAAATTCATATTAAATTTGCACTAAGGCCTTCATATCCAACTTTTACATTATGAACAAAGATTTCATATTGCAATTTACTTTAGGGTCATCGGATTCAAGATATCAAGGATCACCAATGGGTCAAGCATACCGTCCCACATATTATGAATAAAAATTCATATTAAACTTGCACTAAGGCCTTCATCCAACTTTTACATTATGAACAAGGAGTTCATATTGCAATTTACTTTAGGGTCATAAAATTCAAGATCTCAAGGGTCATCAATGGGTCAAGCATACCATTCCGCATATTATGAACAAAGATTCATATTAAATTTGCACTAAGGCCTTCATCCAACTTTTACATTATGATTAAAGAGTTCAAATTGCAATTTACTTTAGGGTCGTCGAATTCAAGATATCAACAGTCATCAATAGGTCAAGCATACTATTCTGAAGTTTCACCATGAATAACAAACTTTAGCATGGCAAAACATGCTAATCCAACATAGGCACGCACTAAGCCCATCATTCAACTTTTGCATTATAAACAAAGCTCATATTGAAAGTTACTTTAGGGTCATCGAATTTAAGATAGCCAATCGATTTGGGGTTACTAGCCACGTATATGAGACCCCTTTTTAGAATGTGAAAAACATATTTCCTCCAGCAGTGACATCTCACAATCCATATCAATTCACAATAGAAACCAGCCCGCAGATTATGAATGTAAATTCATATCAAAGTTACACTAAACCCATCATCCAGCTTTTATATTATGAACAAAGTTCATATTGCAATTTACTTTACCGTCATCGAATTTAAGATAGCCAATCGATATGGGGTTACTAGCCACGTATATGAGACCCCTTTTTAGGTTGTGAAAAAAAAAATTCCTCTCACAATGCATTTCACAGTCCATCTAGAATCTTGACCATCATAATTTTATATTAGGAACATTCAATTCACATTGCAGCTGCATTTAAAGCATCATGGAAAAACCACATCATGTTGAATGAATAAAAAGTTGAATAAGCTAAAACAACCTATCTCAGATTATGAATTATGAATGAATATTTTCATTTTAACAAAAACATACATTTTGAAAGCAATTGGACTTGAGAGTGATCAAGGTTACATTTTTACCATCCCAGTTATGAATAGAAAATTCATATTGCAATTGCATCTGTAACATCCTCAAAATAATTCGGCGAATTATTTGGATGTTAACCCAATTGAATTAATTTGGTACTTAATTGGTAAAATTATTGAGTGCTAAAATTAATTATTGGCTGACACAGGATCGTTAACCGGATAATGCGGGTCAAGGAAGTTTTGGAATCGAAATAAGGGATTGAGATCAATATGGTAATTGGACCACGCTAACACTTATTTATTAATTAAATATAGGCTAAATATATATTTTGGCCCTTTATCTTTGGGGTTGTGGTCACTTTGGCCCTTTATCTTTTTTTTTTCTCATTTTAGACCCTCATGTTTTTTGTTTGTGTCATTTTGGCCCCTGCCGTTATGTTTATGTTTTTTTAGGCAAATTTTTAAGGACGAAAATGAAATCAATTAAAAACATAAGAGCCCAAAATGAAATCAATTAAAAACATAAGGGACTAAAATGAAATCAATTAAAAACATAAGGGACCAAAATGATAACGACAGGGGCCAAAATGACACACACACAAAACATGAGGGTTTAAAATGAGAAAAAAAAAAGATAAAGGGCCAAAGTGACCACAACCCCAAAGATAAAGGGCCAAAATATATATTTAGCCTTAAATATATGTGTGTGTGTTGAATAAAGAAAGGAAAGAAAGGAAAGAAAGAAGAATACGCAGAGAAGAGGAAAGAAGAAAAGAAAGAAGAAAAGAAAGAAGAAGAGAAAGAAGAAAGAAGAAGAAGAAGGATCACCCACAAGCCTCACACTTCATCACCTTCATCATCTCACCTTCCTTTTCAAAACCCAAGAAGTAGGTGAGTTTTCCTCCATTTTCCCCCTATTTTATGACCTACGAATTTGTGAGAGTTTTGATGGTGATTTGGTGAAATCGTGTATTGTGTGATGAAATTGATGATTGAATCATGCTTAGGATCGAAGTCAAGAGCGATTGAACGCGATTGGAAGCTCAAAACGAAGTTAGGAGCGGTTCGGTGTTGATTGGTTCGATTCGGTGATTTTGACATCTCGGTGATTTCGGCTCGGCAACGACTCTCACTTCAAGGGTGAGTTTTACTCACGTTTAGGTTTATTCCGTTTTGGTATGATTTGTTGCATCGGTTGATTTCGAGAGTTTTGAGTCAAAAACCGTTATTTCAAAAATTATCGCTTTTGGATGAGAATCCGTTTAGATTGAGTTTTTGATTGAATTGCTTGATTGTTTGATGTTGATTGGATTGGAATATTGCCTGGTATGATATGTTTTCGAGTTAGGAATCGATCGGAGTGAGTTTCGGATTAAACGGAAAGCGAATTTTCATGAAAATGACTATTTTTGCAATGCTGTCAAATGCGCACGATCCGTGCGTCCCAGGGGCACGATCCGTGCGCCTGGTTCGGTTTCAAGTTTTTAAAATGCTTAACTGGGAGCACGATCCGTGCGTCCCAGGGGCACGATCCGTGCGCATGTTCTGTCCAAATTTTTCAAAGTGCCCTAAATGATTCCGTTTCGATCCCAATCCTTTCCTAATCTTTTCCTAACCCTTCTATAATGATATTGGGCTTCTAATGCCATGATTTTAGGTATGTTTCAAAAGGGTTTTATAAAATACTTATGAAGTTTAAATTCTTTCGAAAAGCCGAACAATAGTATACGTGTGCTGATATGTTTTAATAATAACAAAGCGGACTATGAGTCCTACGGGGTAAAGCATAATGTAAATGGACTATGGGTTCATATGATTGTAGATATATGTTTGTATATGTATCGAGTTGGGTGACGACCCATGTGTAACATACTAGGCGGGGCAGTCATGATCCCTTACCCTAGGCTCCATTTCAATGGGAGAATGTACTATTGGTAGGGGGTTCACCGGGAGCTAGCGGTTACGCAGTCGGTGTTATGTTAAATTATTTGTTGTGCGGTCCACCGGGAGTTAGCAGTCATGCAGTCGGTGTCGCACTGAGTTATAGCAGATTCCCCGGGAGTTAGCGGTCACGCAGTCGGTGGAATGCTATGTGTAAAATAATGCGGTTCATCGGGAGTTAGCGGTCACGCAGTCGGTGCCGTATTGATTTAAAAATGTTTTAAACTAGTACCGAGAGAGCTAGTAGGGGTCACGGTAGAACTCACTGAGATTGTATCTCACTGTTTATATGTTGTTGTTTTACAGAGACACAGGGACAGCGGAAATCCAAGAGGCACGAGTAGGTTGGGCTCGGGCGACTACTGATGACTTAGCGTTTATGCTTAAGTTATTTTTATTTCTTTTTGGCTGTCTATGTATAACAACACTATGCCTGTAGCATTAGGTTTTCTTCCGCTTTCTTGTATGATGTTGAATACTTTAGTAGCTGACAGTGTATGGTCTGAGTACCGTATGGTCTTGTTTGTAAATAAGACTGTTTTGTTTTAATCAGCGAAAAATTCATAGTGGTATTCAGTGTCTGAGCAGGAAATAATATCTCTGATGTGTTATTAATGTACACTTGGGTATTTTTAATAAATAAAAATACCGGGGTGTTACAGCATCTAGGTCCAAGGTCATCAATGGGTCAAGCATACCCTCCTGTAGATTATGAATAAAAATTCATATTAAATTTGCACTAAGGGGATATCCAAATTTTACATTATGAACAAAGAGTTCATATTACAATTTACTTTAAGGTCATCAAATTCAAGATATCAAGGATCATTAATGGGTCAAGCATACCATCCCGCATATTATGATTAAAAATTCGTATAAAATTTGAACTAAGGCCTTCATCCAACTTTTACATTATGAACAAAGAGTTCATATTGCAATTTACTTTAGGGTCATCGAATTCAAGATATCAAGGGTCATCAATGGGTCAAGCATACCATTCTGCATATTATGAACAAAAATTCATATTAAATTTGCACTAAGGCCTTCATCCAACTTTTACATTATGAACAAAGAGTTCGTATTGCAATTTACTTTAGGGTCATCGAATTCAAGATATCAAGGGTCATCAATAGGTCAAGCATACTACTCTGAATTTACACGCCACACACTTTTCTTGTTCAAGTTGCCAAATTTCATTTGAGATGATCAATTCACAATAGAAACCGTCCCGTAGATTATGAAGAAAAATTCATATCAAAATTTGCACCACAACAAGAGTCGGTCAAAGTGCAGCAAGCAATAACAGATTGAATATGAACTTGTCCCTTTAAGAATGGGAATAAATAGCGTGCTTGACATCAAATACTGCACATTGGAGATGATACGGTACCTATCTTGTATATTAACCAGCAGATTTTGCATAAAATTAAGTATGGTGCAAATTTCGCAAAGGTATTTAATTTGAATTAAAATCGAAGTTGTAGCATGCCAAATTCATTCCCCACAAAAGGCTCAATATTTGAGTATATTTCTGGCAAGCTCACCATATCAGTCAACCGTAGCAGATAAGCAGCTACAAGAGTGCAAATCTATGAATCAAAGACACACCTAGGCCCTAGCTAATAAAATATGTGTTTTTAATAAGTTATTTGTTTGATGAATGTGTAAAGAAAAAAAACTAAATACTATGGGAATGAAGCATTCAATACAAATACCAGAAGGATTCAATACAGACAGCTCATGAGAGGTTTTCCACAAAATCAAAAGAATGATTAACAATGATTAGTGGAGTAAGTTGAGTACAAAAACTGAGTTGAGCAGGAATATAGTAATACACCAGCTGAAAATTTTGGTAGTTGTTCAACCTGCACGAGGAACAAAAGTGAATATGCAAAAGAACAACTCAAACACATCATAGGATCATTATTTTAGACCGAATAACGTTCGTTTATGAAAGACAGCGAAAATAACCAACACATTCCTCAGTTTGATAATAATCTGCAATTAGCATAATCATATTGGTTTTATCCTCCGGAGAAACTAGAGACTTCCTAACAGCCCCAACTTTCCCCCTCTAATTAATATCAAAGCAACTCATTTTCCCATGTCTTAACCATCACTCACAAGGTTATTTGAAGGGCTCGAGACAACATAGACATTATTATGCATGTTATACAAATGCTCGCCAAAAGAGATCCAAGATCCTGGCTACGGCTGACGACTAAATGTCATATAGCATTTCTTTAGTTGGGATTGAATTTGCCATCAAGAATCATCAAGACCTAAACCATACATACCATCACAATGAAAATATTGAATAAGCTAACACAACCTGTCTCAGTATGAATTATGAATGAATATTTTCATTTTAATAAGGCTACATTTTTCCATCCATATTATACAGTATGAATAGAAAAATCATATTGCAATTGCATCTAGGTAAAGGGTCATCAATAGCTCGAGCATACCATTCTGTAGATTATGAATAAAATATCATATTAAACTTAAAATTGCACTACTGCCTTCATCCAACTCAAGATATCCAATCCATTACTTTACAGACAGGTTTGGGGTTACTAGCAACGTACATGAGAGTTGAGACCCATTTTTAGATTGTGAAAAATAGATTTCCTCCAACGGTGCATTTCACAGTCCATCCAGAAACATCAAGACTACACCATACTATCACAATTCTATATTATGAATTCACATTGCAGCCGCATTTAAAGCATCATGGCAAAACCGCACCATGCTGAATGAATAAAAAATTGAATAAGCAAAAACAACCAATCTCAGATTATGAATTATGAATGAATATTTTCATTTTAACAAAAATATACCTTTTGAAAGCAATTGGACTTGAGAGTCATCAAGGTTAATTTTTTACCATCCCAGTTATGAATAGAAAATTCATATTGCTATTGCATCTAGGTCTAAGGTCATCACTGGGTCAAGCATACCTTCATGTAGATTATGAATAAAAATTCATATTAAATTTGCACTGAGGCCTTCATATCCAACTTTTACATTATGAACAAACAGTTCATATTGCAATTTACTTTAGGATCATCGAATTCAAGATATCAAGGATCACCAATGGGTCAAGAATACCATCCCACATATTATGAATAAAAATTCATATTAAACTTGCACTAAGGCCTTCATCCAACTTTTACATTATGAAAAAGGAGTTCATATTGCAATTTACTTTAGGGTCATCGAATTCAAGATATCAAGGGTCATCAATGGGTCAAGCATACCATCCCGCATATTATGAACAAAGATTAATATTAAATTTGCACTAAGGCCTTCATCCAACTTTTACATTATGATTAAAGAGTTCAAATTGCAATTTACTTTAGGGTCGTCGAATTCAAGATATCAAGAGTCATCAATAGGTTAAGCATACTATTCTGAAGTTACACCATGAATAACAAATTTTAGCATGGCAAAACATGCTAATCCAACATAGGCACGCACTAAGCCCATCATTCAACTTTTACATTATGAACAAAGCTCATATTGAAAGTTACTTTAGGGTCATCGAATTTAAGATAGCCAATCGATTTGGGGTTACTAGCCACGTATATGAGACCCCTTTTTAGAATGTGAAAAACATATTTCCTCCAACAATGACATCTCACAATCCATATCAATTCATAATAGAAACCAGCCCGCAGATTATGAATGTAAATTCATATCAAAGTTACACTAAACCCATCATCCAGCTTTTATGTTATGAACAAAGTTCATATTGCAATTTACTTTAGCGTCATCGAATTTAAGATAGCCAATCAATATGGGGTTACTAGCCACGTATATGAGACCCCTTTTTAGGTTGTGAAAAAAAATTTCCTCTCACAATGCATTTCATAGTCCATCTAGAATCTTGACCATCATAATTTTATATTAGGAACATTCAATTCACATTGCAGCTGCATTTAAAGCATCATGGAAAAACCACATCATGTTGAATGAATAAAAAGTTGAATAAGCTAAAACAACCTATGTCAGATTATGAATTATGAATGAATATTTTCATTTTAACAAAAACATACATTTTGAAAGCAATTGGACTTGAGAGTCATCAAGGTTACATTTTTACCATCCTAGTTATGAATTGAAAATTCATATTGCAATTGCATCTAGGTCCAAGGTCATCAATGGGTCAAGCATACCCTCCTGTAGATTATGAATAAAAATTCATATTAAATTTGCACTAAGGGGATATCCAACTTTTATATTATGAACAAAGACATCATATTGCAATTTACTTTAGGGTCATCAAATTCAAGATATCAAGGATCATCAATGGGTCAAGCATACCATCCCGCATATTATGAATAAAAATTCATATAAAACTTGCACTAAGGCCTTCATCCAACTTTTACATTATGATTAAAGAGTTCAAATTGCAATTTACTTTAGGGTCGTCGAATTCAAGATATCAAGAGTCATCAATAGGTCAAGCATACTATTCTGAAGTTACACCATGAATAACAAATTTTAGCATGGCAAAACATGCTAATCCAACATAGGCACGCACTAAGCCCATCATTCAACTTTTACATTATGAACAAAGCTCATATTGAAAGTTACTTTAGGGTCATCGAATTTAAGATAGCCAATCGATTTGGGGTTATTAGCCACATATATGAGGCCCCTTTTTAGATTGTGAAAAACATATTTCCTCCAACAGTGACATCTCACAACCCATATCAATTCACAATAGAAACCAGCCCGCAGATTATGAATGTAAATTCATATCAAAGTTACACTAAGCCCATCATCCAGCTTTTATATTATGAACAAAGTTCGTATTGCAATTTACTTTAGGGTTATCGAATTTAAGATAGCCAATCGATATGGGGTTACTAGCCACGTATATGAAACCCCTTTTTTGATTTTTAAAAAAATATTTCCTCCAACGGTGACATCTCACAATCCATATCAATTCACAATAGAAACCAGCCCGCAGATTATGAATGTAAATTCATATCAAAGTTTCACTAAGCCCATCATCCAGCTTTTACATTATGAACAAAGTTCATATTGCAATTTATTTCAGGTTCATCGAATTCAAGATAGCCAATTCATTACTTTAGGGTCAGATTTGGGCTTACTAGCCACGTATATGTGACCCCTTTTTAAATTGTGTAGAAAAAAAAGATTTCCTCCCACAGTGATATTTCACGGTCCATATCAACCTTTAGGGTTTGTATACACTATTAAATTTGATTTGAGACGAGATTGAAGGTTCTTGAAAATCAATAATGCCCAGCAACATGCCCAATAGACACCAAATATAAACCACAGGGAAAATCCGCTTGAAAGGAATTTTTAAAAATCATGTTTAAAAGAAATTCGATTGATGTAGCAAATAAAGAAATTGTCTCAAAACATTTGCAGTAAACACAGTCTTGAGACAAAGCGTATTTGCAAGTTAAAGAAAAGTTCAAGAATTCAAGAAAGAGAGTAAAAAATCAAAAGAGGAAGAGATATAGCGATGTAAAAGGGCCTGAAAGATCAGAAAATCAAATTCAGACGTACCGGCCGGCGATTCATCCCTTTTCTCGTTCGCTGTCGGAGAAGCGCTCCTCCCTTCTTCCTTTTCTCCTTCCGTCTCTTGATTCTCGCTCTGAAGTCTTAACTCTCACTTTTCCCTTTTGTGCGGCTCTGTTTATAATTTTATATATATGTTTCTACTACCACTGGGACTAACTCCGACCAATTGAGTTACATTACTCGGACTAATTCAAATCTTTTTTATTACGTATTGTTTTGTGATGGACTAAAGTTATAAAAACTTAACTTTTGACCTCACTTCTCTTTCAATATTTTAAAATGACTATATGAAATAGAATAGAACTGAGTTTTCATTCTATTATTTGCATGGCAGGTCAAAATAATAATGGCATGTTTGGGAGGGGGTTTTACGAGAGGAATGGAGGGAATGGCTTGAAAAAGATTAGTCGATATTTTAATATGTATTTAAGATTTTAAAAAACTAAAAGAACAAGTTGATAGATATCAATATAACATTTTTAATCACACTTGATTTATGTTTAGAGACATTTTATAGCTTCCTCAATTCTATATTGAAAAATATGCTCTCCCCTCCCCACCCCTCCCAAAATCCTCTCCCAAACATACCCTAAGACTTCCACACATTTTACATTATGAGCTTATCTAAAAAAACACACATTTTACATTATGACAAATACACATTTGTTGGTATTAATTTACAACTTAGGTTTTAATATAAATGAAAATGAAAAATAGTGAAGTGGAAAAGCCAAATGGCCACAAGTTTGCCACATCAGCATTTTTTTGACGGGGTTACTAACAGAAGGATCAAAATCAAAAAATTGATATTTGCAATGAGTTTTTAAAAAAATTGCAATAACTAAAACCAAATGACCCCTATTTGCGGGAACCAAAAACATATTTAAGCCTTAACTCTTTGAACTCACCAAGTTGATAAGTGTGACCATTCTCATTCAATGCAAGATGTGGCTGACACATGGATGTGACAGAAGAATGAATGACGGGTACTGGTATATGGTAATGTGATGCAATGCAAATTAAAAGGAATTATTTCAAACCTCTGACCAAAAAGTTTTTAAGAAAAACAGCTAATCTTTTTTATTTTTTTTCTTAAATTCAAGTAATTGTATCTAGGGGGTTCAATGGTTTGGGTAAATCCGAACCAACTTGTAGTCCGAACCAAATCGAAGCGTTTGGTTCGGATAATTTTTGTAATCGAATCAAAGTCGAACCAACTCCTTAAAATTCGTACTAATTTGGTTCAAATAACGGATTTAAAAATGTTACGGATTGGGCCTTTAATGGCTAATCTGCCTAAGGCCCAAACACCAAAAGGCCAAATTCATCAGCCAACGGTGGAGATCTAAGACCTAGATCCAATGGTCCCCTTTTATCCCAAAAACCTATAAATAAGCATTCAGTGCTAGCATTAAAGGTACACACTCTTCATTCACCTAACTTGCAATTAGCTCACTTGCTGACTTGAGCGTCGGAGAGTCATTGCAGGTACCAACCACCTCGGATCGGAGTCAAACTCGGACTGACCAGGAACGCGACTACCAACTATCTCGGATCGGACTAGGCATCTAGTGTCGGATACCAGTCCAGCGGTACGGTACAGAACATTGGCGACTACAGTGGAAGGATCTTATACTTCATTTCCTCTCCCATCTCCCAGGTCAGCAATGTCTCCGGTTTTGCGTCAAAGAAACATCTCAAGTGCGGTAGTGAGACCCGACCCGCAACAAGAAACCTCTGAAGGGGTAGCAGTCACGCTCCCCCTCAGCTCGGCACGTGGGCATAACTCATTCAGAGCAATAGTCCCGGGAGGCTCCGTCCCGGGTCGACTTCCCCCACCTCCTCAGACCGTCCAGGTACCGGCCGATGCTGTTCAACAGCTCGTCCAGTTACTGACGAGGCAAGCCGAGGCTGAGCAAGAAAGAAGTCAACGTTACACACAGCTTGAGGCTGAAATTGCCGAGATCCGTGCTCGTAACATTCCGGACCGGTCCTCTCCCCAATGCCATTCTCCCAGCAGGGGACGTCTGGTCGAAGGCGCCACCGATATCCGGCCTGGAGAAGGCATCACCACCAATCTCCTCATCGGCGCAGGAGGGGACAAGGATCGGGAACTCTTCCAAGCGAGACCTACGACGACACCTACTACCCCGAGGGTTCCCCTCGTCAGAGCTCATCTTTAGCATCCTCATCTCCAAGGCGGCACTCCTTAAGCCGGGAGAGATCTCCAAGGCGTGAAGCTCGTAGCCCACACTCTCGAAGATCCCCTACCAGACGTCGTACCCGACGATCTCCCGAAAGGACAATATCGACGACAAGGAAATGACCCTTCACCGTCGAGATAGACTTCTTTCCGGTACCAAGGTACCTTGAGAAACCCCCGGAAGGTCTGAAGATGTACGATGGGACTGGTGACCCGGATCGCCACCTCGACTACTTCGACACGGTGATGCAGTATCTAAATGTCCCAAGCGAAATCAAATGTCGGATTTTCCCACTGACTCTTGAGAAGTTGGCCCTGTACTGATTCAGAGCCCTGAAACCAAATTCAGTATCCTCCTGGGACCAGCTAGCCCAGTCATTTTCCGCCCATTTTGCCCACTCCAAAATGAAGCCGAAATCTCGGAAGGTCTTGCAGGCTATTCGACAAGGAGAAAATGAATCACTCCGGGACTACATCGAGAGGTTCAATAGAGAAGCCTCCCAGGTCCGGAATCTCGATGACTCTTTCCGGCTATATTTCATGGAGGTCGGCCTCCGTGAGGGAAGTCTTTTCCATATTGATATCAGAGTCAATCAGACTGAGTCGCTTGCCGATTTTCTCCAACGATCTCAGAAATACATCGACCACGAAGAAGGAGTGGTCGCGAGAAGGCAGGATGTCGACCCCGGAACATCAAAACCTCGGGGTGAAAAGGAGTTTCGGAACGAGAAGGAGACCCGGAACGATGGCAAGCCCAGGCCTCGAAACCGTCACCAGCTTTACTCCGAGCTCAATGAGACCCGGGCTAGGATCCTTGCGGATTTCATGAATACAGACTTCAAGGAGGTTAAGTTCCCCGACCCACTCCCGCACGGACCGGGCCACCGATCATACAAGTACTGTCGGTATCACCGAAGCAAAAGACATGACACCAATCTCCGCAATGCTCTGAAAGACGACATTGAAGACCTAATCAAGAAAGGGAAGTTGAGCCAGTACGTGGCTAAAGCACCTCGGCAAGAGGTAGAGGTTAAAGAAGAGAAGGATGACCCTAAAACGAAGGGTAAAGCTCGTCGAGAAATAGAGGAAAGCTCGGAGGACGAGCACGATTTCCGAAAGTCTAAAGGTCGGCCGGTAATGATGGTCATCTCTGGAGGCTACCCCGCGAAGCTTCAGGCAAGACTATGAAAAAAAGTGGAAGGAGATTATGTGTGCTGCTTCCACCTCGGCAGTAACCTCAACCCCGGAACGGCCTCTCTTGGCATTCGGCGATCAAGACCTGCTAGATGGTAAACCCAACAAGCACGTACCTCTTTTAATCAGGGCGGTCATGGCCAATCACGAGATAAGGAGAATCCTGGTCGACCAGGGAAGCTCGGCAGATATCATCTTTATCGACCTTGTGAGGAAGCTGCAGATCTCGGAGGAGGACTTCACCCCTTACCGGGGATCAGACCTTTCGGGTTTCAATGGGTCCCGGACCAAGCCGCTCGGCTATTTGGAACTAATGGTCACCTACGGCGAAGAACCTTTGGAAAGGACAGTCAAGACCAAACTCCTAGTTTTGTCATGCCCTTCGATCTACAACTGTATCATCGGAAGACCAACTCTAGGAAGGCTCGGGGCTGTAACCTCAACAGTTCACCTGAAGATGAAATTCTACTCTTTGAGCAACAAAGTAATTACCCTTGATGCCGACCTAGAGTCCCCCCAGAGATGTTTCTATCTGCACGTAAAAGCAGACAGACAAGCCTCAGAGGAGGGGGAGTCCAAGAAGAGAAGAAACGGCAGAGCTGCTGTAACACCCCGATAAATTCTAACATGTAGAATCACCGAAATGCACTAAATGGCATACATCAGAGTAACTTCCTGTTATTGAAATATTGAACACAACTAAAACTTTCGATAATACATATCAAATGGTTCTCTGAACCTCATAAACTTCCTGAAATTGCTTAAGTTTCAAAACTTAAGACTTTTACATAATCCTGGTGTTCAATACTCAAAACATAAAGTAGCGGAAACGATTTTACAACTTAGACAATGAAAGTCATACAATCGATGACAACTAAATAAAAATACAAAGGGCTAAACGGAAATCCAATTTCCAATAGTTCCATGAGTCGCACCAGCTAACCGTGCTCTGTCGCATTTGCTTTTCCCTGTTTCTCTGTAAAAAAACCACAAATATGAAGGGTGAGATAAACATTATCTCAGTGAGTCCTATCGAGACCCCTTACTAACTCTAGCGAATCATTATGCTTTGCTTTGAACTCGTGGCCCTCAAAAGCAACCACGTGGAAATATATTAAGTTCTGGTAACCTTTATGCTCATGGCCCTCCTAAGCGACACATGAAGCATACAATATTTTGTTCCATGATTTTAGCATAACACCTCAGCCTACCTAATTTATAGGCACTTCTTGGCTTTGGTGAACCCATCCCGCTATTTCTAGTGGGTGAAACCTCTTGAGTCTAGGTTTTGGGGCTCATGACTTCCCCTCCCCTAGTATGCTAATCCTCTAAGGGTCGTCACCCTTATCCTCTTGTATTTATTATACATTACATATACATGTACCCGCAATGGGCCGTCTATGATTTCAGTCATGTACCGTCTATCCTTCCACGAGGGAAGGCATTTTGCCGTGAATTAACATTTCTTACCTTGACCGTTATGAAATGAGGGTGTACACTCGCGTTTCACTAAAGTACCGTTTTCTTTAACATTTATGCTTGTGAGATTTACCTCAAACCTCATTCGTTTCATGACATAAGTAGGTTTCCATCCTTGGGAAACATTGGGGAATCAATCGGAAAGGAATCAGAATCGTTCGGAACGAATTTAAAAGGATTTTGAGTTAGGGTAACAGAAGGATCCGCACGATCCGTGCCCCAGAGGCGCACGACCCGTGCGTATCATTTAAATTTCAGTTTTGAAAAACTTACAGGACGCACGGTCCGTGCCACAAGGGCGCACGACCCGTGCATGTCTTAAATTTTGAAAATGCTGAGTTGGGGTAACAGAAGGATCCGCACGATCCGTGCCCTTGTGAGGCACGATCCGTGCGTCCTTGCGAGTAGCCAATTTTCCGGTTTCGTGACATTTTTCCAAGTCCGTTTCGATTCCAATTTCGTTCCGATCGATATCCTAACATAACAATTATTATTCCAGATCAGCGAAAGCGATAAACAATCAATCCATTTATTCAATCATCCAATCAAGCAATCGGTTATAACATAGAGATTTTTCAATAAAACGGTTTTTGTCAAGTTTTCACAAAGCGGTTTTAAGCAATATCGTTTCAGAAAATAACATGACTCGACAACAAAATGTCCCTAAACGAGTATAGAACTCACCGATTTGACGACCTCGCGAGAAATCACGTCCTCACACGAAACGACCGAACCGTAACCTCTCGAACGATCCCCGTAATCACGTACTCGCACCGAACTCGTCCGATACTCGAAACTGAACTTCGGAACAACAACCAAACACAAATCCCAGCTACTGAACTTCCTCCTTGACTACGGAATTGGCGTCTCTCAAACTTTGGCGATTCGATCCAATTCCACATCCGTTTTCCAGCATCAGTGAGCAGTATCGTAACACATGTATCTTGGTCAAATCGTGGCCAAAACCCTTCAAACCAGTGGCCATTGTGTAGATAATTTTATCTAGTTTCATATGGTTCCGGTTTCAAGTGCATGCACCCAGTACTCAGATAGCTATCACGAAAACAAGGGGCTGGGTTAAAACTGACTCTAATACAAAAACTGAAACTTGCAATTCCTTTTTCTTCCACCATACTCAATGAAATCGGTTCATTCTTGTGCCTATTTCGAAGCATTTCGTGTCTGGTTTCTGAATCATCAAGAATCATGTTCATCAGAGTTGTTTATAGAGAGATATTCGTAAAATACCGAATAGGGTTCCTACGGGTTTCCAGCTGAACTTTTGTTGAACTTGTAACCTCAATCCACAACCATTTTTAACCACGAATTTGAGCTCCAATATAAACCTCAAACACTTCTAGTTACTGAAACTCTCTTCTAACTAGTACAATCATCAAGGCAAACTCAGCTTTACTTACCATCTAGTCTCAAATAGACATGGAAGACTCCAAGGCTCCATAAAACCTCATTATCTTCTCCATTTGAGCTTGAAGGTGCATCAATGGTGAATAGAGTTAGAGATGGGTGTGGGCTGTGATCTTGGTATCAGAATGTGGAGGATGAGAAGCTGGTTTGAATGGTGTAAAGAAAAGCAACATGCATGGAGAATGGATGAAGAACCCTTCTCTCCTTTCCTCTCTCTCTCTCTCTCTCTCTACGGTTTCTCTCTCTCTCTCTCTCCCAGCTCTCTCCATTTCTGTTTCTGAACTTCTGGACTTGTGTTTCAGCATCTGAGTGCTTTTGGTCAGCTGAGAGTAAAATGGCTAAGGAATTGACCATTGTGCCCTTAAGTGATCAATACTCCTCAACCTCACTTAATTTATCTTAATCCATTGTTTTGTCATATAATCTAATAAATTCCTATACAATAATTAATTAGTGCATATGTGGATGAATTGTGGAGAGTTGGAGCAGCTGAAACTCACTTATGGGTAGAAAAGACTAAAATACCCCTGTGCTCCTATTTGCTTAAAATCCCAATTAACTCACCATATCATAATTAATCAATAATGCTTAATTAATCATCTTGACCTCTTGCTAATTTAAATAATTTAAATTAGCGAAATTGGGGATGTTACAATCACCCCAACTTTTAAAAGTTTTGTCCTCAAAATTGACAAAATGTACCTCAACCGAAAAAGATAGGGATATTTCACCCTTATGTCTTCCTCTACTTCCCATCGTGTGATGTACCGTCCCAAAGAACCTTGACAATAGGAATTGATCTCGTCCGGAGCGTTTTCTCGCCACATTCAATGATCCTGATTGGAGTAGGCTGATAAGATAAATCCGGTCTGATGTCGATCACTTCATAACTTAAGGGTTGATTCGAGTCATGAATATACTTCCTTAACTGCGATACATGAAACACATCATGTAATCTGGATAATTCTGGAGGTAATGCAATGCGATACGCTACCGGCCCAACTCGCTCGATAATCTGGAAGGGTCCGACATACCGAGGACTGAGCGTCTTCGCTCGCAATGCAATACCAGTCCCGATGGTTGGAGAAAGTCTCAGAAAGACATGGTCTCCTTCTTCGAATTCTAACGGCATTCTTCTCTTATCGGCATAACTCTTTTGTCGACTCTGCGCGGCTTTCATCCTTTCTCTTATCTGACGGATCTTCTCCGTAGTCTCACGAACCAAATTCGGTCCCAACAATCTCTGCTCACCTACATCCCACCAACACAATGGTGTTCTACACTTCCTTCCATACAATGCTTCATATGGAGCCATTCCGATACTAGAATGGTAACTGTTGTTGTATGAAAATTCCACCAATGGAAGATGATCCTCCCATCTGCCTCCACTATCGAGTACACAAGCCCTCAACATATCCTCCAATGTCTGGATTGTTCTCTCAGTCTGTCCGTCTGTCTGTGGATGCTAAGCGGTGCTAACACACACCGTTGTTCCCAATGCCATATTCATTGCTCTCCAAAATCGAGATGTGAACTTGGGATCTCGATCACAGATGATACTTGTAGGGATTCCATGCAACTTCACAATATTCTTGAGATACTCATCTGCCAACCTAGCAACCTTGTGATTCGAACGCACTGGGATAAAATGGGCGGACTTGGTCAGGCGATCCACCACTACCCAAGTAGAATCAATTCCGGCTTGGGACCGTGGCAATCCCATGACAAAATCCATAGAAATGCTTTCCCATTTCCACTCTGGCACATTTAATGGCTGTAACTGGCCACCTGGCTTCTGGTGCTCTATCTTAACCCTTTGACAAGTCAAGCATTGAGACACAAATTCTGCAATATCCACTTTCATACCCGGCCACCAGTACAATTGCCTCAAATCTCGATATATCTTGGTAGACCCAGGATGTATTGAGAACTGACTCTTATGAGCCTCTTCTAAAACTTGCCTCTTCACATTCTCATCATTCGGCACACAGATTCTACCATCAAAACAAATTACGCCATCACCGTCTTCGGTGTAACTCGGCAACCTCTTATGCGCTTGCAGCTCTACATCACCCTCTTGGGCTGAGCGAATCAGATTTCTCAAGGAACTTGAAATCTGAATATGGCTCAACACTAGCCTGCTCCTTCTTGCCTTCACTCTCAAATTAATGTCTCTAAACGATTCCAACAAAGACATCTCGTGCATCATCAACTCTACAGTATGGATAGACTTTCTGTTCAAAGCATCGGCCACAACATTAGCCTTACCAGGATGGTACCTCAATTCAAAACCATAATCTTTCAGGAACTCTACCCATCTCCTCTGTCTGTTGTTCAGCTCCTTTTGGTCAAACAAATACTTAAGGCTCTTGTGGTCACTAAAGACTTCGAAACGAGACCCATACAGGTAATGTCTCCAAATCTTTAGGGCAAACACAATCGCTGCCAACTCTAGATCATGAGTTGGGTAATTCTCTTCATGCGGCTTCAACTGCCTGGAGGCATAAGCAACTACTTGTTGATTCTGCATTAGGACACATCCCAAACCCTTACCAGAGGCGTCGCAATAGATTTGGAATCCTACGGACGGATCTGGAAGAATAAGGACTGGTGCAGAAGTCAAACGATTCTTCAATTCCGCAAAACAATTATCACAGTCTGAGTCCCAATCAAACGGCTGACCCTTGAGAGTTAACCGAGTGAGTGGAAGTGTAACACCCTTTTTTCACCCATCGTTTATTCATAATTTATCAGAGTTTTTCGCGCCAAAAGAGTGTCGCATTTTTCAACGTAAAACAAAACCTCGTAGTTTTCTCAAAACATGCAGCGGAACTATTCAACATCGTTAAAAACATCAACAACCGACAAAGTGCAAAGTGCACCAATTACTAAAAGATTCAACATCAACCGAAATATAATTAAAAACAGTAATCGACCCTTCCCCAAGTGCTACCTATCAGAGCAGATGACACCAGGCAAAAGGAAGACTACAATCTTCACTCGGGCTCATCTATAAAGTAACAACCACAAAAAGGGGTGAGATTCCATACAATATAAGAAGTGTATGAAAGATCACATACAAAGCTCAAGACATCAATTAATCACAGCAAGCAACATCACTCTTAACAGTTAATAACAGCTAAGTATACATTAACACGTCACTTTCACTACAACACATCACTTTAACAACACATCACAATGGCCAAACAACTTCATTCAATCAGTCGTGCAATATGAATGCGATATGAGACTCAAGCAATGCACATGCATGTGGTACCAACCTACGTCACTGGCCAAAGGCCTAATTTACGTCACTGGCACAAGGGCCTAAAATATCGTCGCTGGCCAAAGGCCTAATTTTCTCGTTGCTGGCACAAGGCCTAATGTTCATGGTATGCATGCGACTCAATGATGTATGCACAACAGTCAAACAATCACACATCAACGTCACTAGCCATAGGCCTAATTCACATCACTGGCCGAAGGGCCTAAAACAATAGACAACGCTGTAGTCCAACAATCACACATCAACGTCACTGGTCATAGGCCTAAATCACATCACTTTTCCAAAACATTTAGAATTGACGACCACTTTTTGACAAAGACACCGGAGACGCCTCAAGGGCATCCCGGGACACCAAAACAACTCCAGGGAACAATGTTAGAAAAATAGTTCAGAATGCCTTAAAATTAGAGTATCCAGTTAGGCACCTGGATAAGCTTTCCAAAACATTTTGAAACGCCTCAATCGGACTCCCGAGTCAAAAGTTATTTCGAAAACAGTTTAGGAGAAAACTAAGACATCCTGAAAATGGCGCCCAGCGAAGGGGATCCAACCAAATTTTCGCAAAAGTGAACAATTCGCACAGGAGCAAGAATGGAATGACTCAATATGATTAGGCAAGGCATCCAGCAAAGGCATGGACCAAAACACCAAGAGAAACAGAATAGGGCTTGGCGCCCATGGGTAGGGATCCGAAGACAGCAACACAACACAGAATGGCAACACAGCACAAGTGCTGAATTCCTACAACAGTACACCTACTTCGGCGAATTAATTAAAATAGCAAACGACATCGGATCTCAACAAAAGACCACTCATTGGAAAGCCCTCTGAGTGTAGTTTCTGCCTATGATTTTTATTTTTCAAAATAAGTATCCAGTTGGTACAGTTTTTCAAAACACTACACTGTGGTACCAAAATCGGATAGAACTCTCTACCCAGCTTGCAACCAAATTTTCTTTCTCATTTCTTAATGAAATTTCGTGAAACCAGTGCCTATTTCGTAGAGAATTAAGTCTACTTTCTAATAAAACAAGAATCGTTCAAAACGGAGTTCAATTGATAACACAAAGCCTACAAAAACCGAACCTACTCACAGTTTAATTCCAGAAATTTGACCTAATTTCGGTGACTCATAACTTGAACTACACAACTCCAAATCGAGCGAAACCAGTGCCAAAACGACCGGATTTAAGTCTATTTTCAAAAACAATCAGCCACATAATTTTTGGATCAACCGAACAGTACCTGTAACGCCCCAACAACAATTGGCTAAGTATTTAATTAATTATTTAATTAAATATTTAGGTATTTATTTTATTGGTGTATTTTATTAAAAATGATAAAAAGATGTTTCATGTTAATCGGGGAGTGGCGGCACGTAATTAACTAAATCGGGCTTACGATGTGGAGGAAGGCCCATGGCCCAAATCCACTAACCTAGGCGCTTAGGTGAAGCAAAACCTAGGGTCTTAGTGATCATTAGCGAATTTTAGAGAAAAGAAAGGAGAGAAACGTAGAAACAAAAGAAAGGGAGCACGGCGTGAAGGAGAAGGAGAAAAGGGGGACTTTCGCGAATTGGAGGGAGAAAATCGCAAGGCTTGTTGCTGTGGTTCTTGGTGATTGGTGAAAAGGGTTCTCATCTTCAATCAATTCTTGAGGTAAGGGTGGGTTTAACTTTGATAATGGGTTTATGATGGGTGTATGGGTAGTTAGGGCTTGTAAAATTAATTAGTGTTGTGGTTGTTACATGAGATAAGAAAATTGAATATTGAGTTGGGTGATTTGATGAGCTTTAGGGTCGATTTTCATGTTTTGTGATGATGAGGATATGTGATGGAGTGATTGAGATTGAAATAGGATGTTTGAATGTGTTGTTAAAGCCGTTGGTTGTTAAATTCGTTTGATGATTGAGGATGTCTAATTGATTGATTTGGTGTGTATTGTTGTGTTTGTAAAATGTTGAGATGTAGTGCTAACACTGTTCGGTTTTCGTGAAACTGGGACTGTTCGGCCAGTCCAAAAATTTCGTGTTAATTGTTCGTGAAAATAGATTTCACGCCGGTCGTTTTGGCGCTGGTTTCATTTGATTTGGAGTTGTGTAGCTCTAGTTATAGGCTCTACAAGTTAGGTTAATAATCTGGGAGCATTCTGGACATAGGTTCTGTATTTTTAAAACTGGAAACCTTTCGTTTGTCCAAATATTATGGGACCTATTTTGTTAGAAAATAAACTTAATTTTGGTCATTTTGGCACTGGTTTGGTTAAATTTGGATTTGTGTAGCTCAAGTTATGAGTCTCCAAAGTTAGGTCAAATTTCTGGAAATAATCTGTGAGTAGGTTCGGTTTTTGCAAGTTTTGTGTTCTCAATTGAATTCCGTTTTGAATGATTCTCGTTTAGTTAGAAAATAGACTGAATTCTCTACAAAGTAGGCACCGGTTCCACCGAATTTCATTAAGAAATGAGAAAGAAAAATTGGTCGCAAGTTGCGTAAGGAATTCCGTCTAAGTCGCTGTTTTCTAAATGTTGCTGTCTTGCTGTTTTTTTTTTTTAGAAAATGAGGTGTTGTTGCTGTTTTTAAAAATATGGTTGTATGTTGCTGTTTTTCTCACTGTTTTGCTGCTGTTTTTGGAGTAATTACGTTGCTGTTTTTCTTACTGTTTTTCTTGCTGTTTTTGATCAAATATGTGCTGTTTTTCTCAATTTAAAGGTGCTGTCCACTTAAAAATTAAAGTGCTGTTTTCCTTCAATTTAAATGTGCCGTTTACTCAAATTTAAATGTGCTGTCTACTCCAATTTTAAAGTGTTGTTTCCTTATACTTAAAAAGTGTCGTTTCTATATTTACGAGTTGTTGTTACTGTAAAATAAACACTGCTGTCACTGTAAAATAAATATTACTGTTGCTGTTTTAAAAGTGCTAATGCTGCTGTTTTCTTTATAATTTAATGTGCCGTCTTCCTTAAATTAAACGTGTTGTTTTGCTTAAATTTAATGTGCTGTTTTCCTTAAATCTAAGTGTGATGTTGCCTTGAATTTAAAGGCACTGTTTTCTTATACCTTTCGAGTCATGGTTATGTAAAAGTTATTTTAAGTAAATGCGGGCGTTGTTCTTGTCCTAGAGGTGTTGTTTCCCTATTGTAATGATGCTGTGAACGGGTGAGAATTTCGAGGTAGCTGTGATGCTACAACACGTGATATTGTTATAAATGCTTCAAAACGAGATATGGTGATATAGTATTTGTGAATTAATTATTTTGAGTTGGTGTAATTGGTGCATGAGTCATGAGTCGCATTGTCATATGCATTTCTTGGTGGTATAGGCTTCGGCCTCTTTGAGATTATTTTTGGTGGTATAGGCTTCGGCGTCTTGCCCGTCGTGGCTTATTTTACGAGATCGGTACCGCATGCATATGCCCAGAGGGGTTGCATTGTTGCATAGTCCATACATAAATATGTAACGTGTCTTGGTTGTTGACTTTCTGTGTTACGAGTCGGTGTCTGGTGTGATGTTTTCGTTACGAGGTAGCTGTGATGCTACAATACGTGGTATCTTATGAGGTGAGTTATAACGAGACATGATGATGTAATATCCATTAATTAAATAGTTTGAGTTTGCGTGGTGTTATGATGTATTGACCTTCTGTGTTACGGTGATTTACCTGCTGCCTATATATTGCTATCATGCACTCATTATTTCTGTTAAGCTCACCCCTTCTGCTTGGAATGTTGCTCTATTGTGGCAACGCTGCAGGTGATCGTTAGCGCTCGTGGAGGATCTATTAGGTGTACTTTCCTTCTCGTTGAGTCCGAGTCAGCTCTGATGTGTAACACCGGGGCGGGGTTTAGTTTTCGTTTTGCGAACTGTTTTCTGTCGTTTTGGGAGTTTTGGCTTAATGCCTATTTATTTTTGGAGTTCGACTCGATGTCTTGTTTAATCGGAGATGTTAAATGATTTTGTGATTCCGCTGCTTGGAGATTTCTTGTATTTGTTGTAAGGATTTATTTTAAAGTAACTTTGGAGTTTTTATGTGTTAAAAAAAAAGAAACTCTGATTTTTATTAAATAGTAAGGTTATTAGAAAAGGGGTGTTACATTAGTGGTATCAGAGCAATGGTTGGTCCGTCCGGCCAAGTCGTCGAGTCGTTGTGTCGGTGTACGACCAACTGTTGTCTTTTATTCTAACTATCGTTTCGTGCTGACCATTGTTGCGTTGCAGGTAAACCAAGAGTTGCCAATGGTAAGTGGACTAGTGGGGGAATGTCCCTACTAGCATGGTGTGCCTTGTTGTATTTTCTGTGTGTTTCGTTTGTTAGTAGTCCTTATTGTTGATCTACTTGTTGTATGTTTCTAAATGATTTACCTTGTCATTTAAATGCTCACACGTGTTTTGACTTGGTATTGAGCTCGGTGTATTCTATATGATGTTCGATTAATTGTTGTTTGTTGTTGGATGTTAATTGGCATTTGCTCGTTTATGTTGGTTTGCCGTTGGGTGGATTAGAGGTAACCTTTGGGTATGAACTGGTTAGAGCATTACTATATTCATATTAGTTAGATTTTCGAGGACGAAAATATACTAAGTGGGGGAGAGTTGTAACGCCCCAAAAACAATTGGCTAAGTATTTAATTAATTATTTAATTAAATATTTAGGTATTTATTTTATTGGTGTATTTTATTAAAAATGATAATAAGGTGTTTCATGTTAATCGGGGAGTCGCGGCACGTAATTAACTAAATCGGGCTTACGATGTGGAGGAAGGCCCATGGCCCAAATCCACTAACCTAGGCGCTTAGGTGAAGCAAAACCTAGGGTCTTAGTGATCATTAGCGAATTTTAGAGAAAAGAAAGGAGAGAAACGTCGAAACAAAAGAAAGGGAGCACGGCGTGAAGGAGAAGGAGAAAAGGGGGACTTTCGCGAATTGGAGGGAGAAAATCGCAAGGCTTGTTGCTGTGGTTCTTGGTGATTGGTGAAAAGGGTTCTCATCTTCAATCAATTCTTGAGGTAAGGGTGGGTTTAACTTTGATAAAGGGTTTATGATGGGTGTATGGGTAGTTAGGGCTTGTAAAATCAATTAGTGTTGTGGTTGTTACATGAGATAAGAAAATTGAATATTGAGTTGGGTGATTTGATGAGCTTTAGGGTCGATTTTCATGTTTTGTGATGATGAGGATATGTGATGGAGTGATTGAGATTGAAATAGGATGTTTGAATGTGTTGTTAAAGCCGTTGGTTGTTAAATTCGTTTGATGATTAAGGATGTCTAATTGATTGATTTGGTGTGTATTGTTGTGTTTGTAAAATGTTGAGATGTAGTGCTAACACTGTTCGGTTTTCGTGAAACTGGGACTGTTCGGCCAGTCCAAAAATTTCGTGTTAATTGTTCATGAAAATAGATTTCACGCCGGTCGTTTTGGCGCCAGTTTCATTCGATTTGGAGTTGTGTAGCTCTAGTTATAGGCTCTACAAGTTAGGTTAATAATCTGGGAGCATTCTGGACATAGGTTCTGTATTTTTAAAACTGGAAACCTTTCGTTTGTCCAAAAATTATGGGACCTATTTTGTTAGAAAATAAACTTAATTTTGGTCATTTTGGCACTGGTTTGGTTAAATTTGGATTTGTGTAGCTCAAGTTATGAGTCTCCAAAGTTAGGTCAAATTTCTGGAAATAATCTGTGAGTAGGTTCGGTTTTTGCAAGTTTTGTGTTCTCAATTGAATTCCGTTTTGAATGATTCTCGTTTAGTTAGAAAATAGACTGAATTCTCTACAAAGTAGGCACCGGTTCCACCGAATTTCATTAAGAAATGAGAAAGAAAAATTGGTCGCAAGTTGCGTAAGGAATTCCGTCTAAGTCGCTGTTTTCTAAATGTTGCTGTCTTGGTGTTTTTTTTTTAGAAAATGAGGTGTTGTTGCTGTTTTTAAAAATATGGTTGTATGTTGCTGTTTTTCTCACTGTTTTGCTGCTGTTTTTGGAGTAATTACGTTGCTGTTTTTCTCACTGTTTTTCTTGCTGTTTTTGATCAAATATGTGCTGTTTTTCTCAATTTAAAGGTGCTGTCCACTTAAAAATTAAAGTGCTGTTTTCCTTCAATTTAAATGTGCCGTTTACTCAAATTTAAATGTGCTGTCTACTCCAATTTTAAAGTGTTGTTTCCTTATACTTAAAAAGTGCCGTTTCTATATTTACGAGTTGTTGTTACTGTAAAATAAACACTGCTGTCACTGTAAAATAAATATTACTGTTGCTGTTTTAAAAGTGCTAATGCTGCTGTTTTCTTTATAATTTAATGTGCCGTCTTCCTTAAATTAAACGTGTTGTTTTGCTTAAATTTAATGTGCTGTTTTCCTTAAATCTAAGTGTGCTGTTGCCTTGAATTTAAAGGCACTGTTTTCTTATACCTTTCGAGTCATGGTTATGTAAAAGTTATTTTAAGTAAATGCGGGAGTTGTTCTTGTCCTAGAGGTGTTGTTTCCCTATTGTAATGATGCTGTGAACGGGTGAGAATTTCGAGGTAGCTGTGATGCTACAACACGTGATATTGTTATAAATGCTTCAAAACGAGATATGGTGATATAGTATTTGTGAATTAATTATTTTTAGTTGGTGTAATTGGTGCATGAGTCATGAGTCGCATTGTCATATGCATTTCTTGGTGGTATAGGCTTCGGCCTCTTTGAGATTATTTTTGGTGGTATAGGCTTCGGCGTCTTGCCCGTCGTGGCTTATTTTACGAGATCGGTACCGCATGCATATGCCCAGAGGGGTTGCATTGTTGCATAGTCCATACATAAATATGTAACGTGTCTTGGTTGTTGACTTTCTGTGTTACGAGTCGGTGTCTGGTGTGATGTTTTCGTTACGAGGTAGCTGTGATGCTACAATACGTGGTATCTTATGAGGTGAGTTATAACGAGACATGATGATGTAATATCCATTAATTAAATAGTTTGAGTTTGCGTGGTGTTATGATGTATTGACCTTCTGTGTTACGGTGATTTACCTGCTGCCTATATATTGCTATCATGCACTCATTATTTCTGTTAAGCTCACCCCTTCTGCTTGGAATGTTGCTCTATTGTGGCAACGCTGCAGGTGATCGTTAGCGCTCGTGGAGGATCTATTAGGTGTACTTTCCTTCTCGTTGAGTCCGAGTCAGCTCTGATGTGTAACACCGGGGCGGGGTTTAGTTTTCGTTTTGCGAACTGTTTTCTGTCGTTTTGGGAGTTTTGGCTTAATGCCTATTTATTTTTGGAGTTCGACTCGATGTCTTGTTTAATCGGAGATGTTAAATGATTTTGTGATTCCGCTGCTTGGAGATTTCTTGTATTTGTTGTAAGGATTTATTTTAAAGTAACTTTGGAGTTTTTATGTGTTAAAAAAAAAAGAAACTCTGATTTTTAATAAATAGTAAGGTTATTAGAAAAGGGGAGTTACAGTACCAGTTTTAGGAGGACCGAAACAGTGTCCAGAAATGCACAAAGACCATAAACATGTAGGACTCATCATGATCAATTCCCAAACAACAATTTCAACACCACATACTTATGCATTTGCTCAAACACTTGACATGCAAAATCATAAATTCTCAACAACAAATCATCATATGGCAACAATTATTATTATGAGCATAAGAACATGTCATTTAGGCATAGGAATGTGAGGAAATCAAGCATACATCAAATTACTCAACAAGGCACACAATCATAGGGCATGCGATTTTTCAAGACAACAATATGGTGATCAAGACACCCTAAAACCCCACATGTAGATCCCTCATAAACCCTTATATTGAATTAAATCCCACCCTTACCTTAGCTTGGAGAAAACGAAACCTTAGATTAGGATATGTGTGAAACCCTAGCTTTCCTTCTCTCTCTCCTTGGTTGTAGATCACGCCTCTCTCTCTCTTCTAGCTTGTGGATCACGCCTTCCCTCTCCTCTTCTCACTTCTCTAATCCTTATTTTTCTTTTTCCTTCTCATGACAACAAAACCCTAACCTAGCCCTTTTATAAACTCACTTAACCTCATGGGCTTTTTCTTATCTTATGTGACTTAATCATGGGCCTCCACTTAACACTTCTAATTTACTAATACTAACACTAATAATTAGGTCCACATATACTAATAAATAATTATTTCTATTATTTCTACCACATAAATCCTAAATAATTAATTAAATAAATTAATCAATTATTTTGGGCTGTTACAGGAAGGACCAGCTGGGAATCTCTCGGAGTACGTTCAGAACAATTCGGAGATGTTGCACATGCTCCTCAATCTTCTTAGAGAACACCAAGATATCATCAATGAACACCACAACAAACTGATCCAGATAGGGATTAAAAATTCGATTCATATAATCCATGAATACGACTGGAGCATTGGTTAAACCGAAGGGCATCACTACAAATTCATAGTGTCCATACCTCGTACAGAAAGCGGTCTTCGGGACGTCCAAAGCTCGAACCTTGATTTGGTGATAGCCAGACCTCAAATCAATCTTTGAAAATACCGAAGCTCCTCTCAATTGGTCTAGTAAATCATCAATTCTCGGTAAAGGGTACTTGTTCTTGACAGTCACCTTATTCAACTGACGATAATCGATACACAATCTCATACTTCCGTCCTTTTTCTTGACAAGTAACACTGGAGCACCCCATGGGGAGGCACTCGGCCGGATAAACCGTTTGGAAATTAGCTCTTCCAATTGGATTTTCAATTCCCTCAATTCTAACGGCGACATTCTATACGGGGCTATAGAAATAGGTCCAGTGCCCGGAACCAACTCTATAGAAAATTCCACCTCACGATCCGGAGGTAACGAAGGAACTTCATCACGAAACACATCAAGAAGTTCATTAACAACTTGCACGGAAGATAAATCCAGACCTGTCTCAGTGGATGCAGACAACATCATGACATAAGCTTCTGCGCCTTGAAACAAACAGTTACTGGCTGAAGTAAAAGAAATAACAACTTCAGGATTGGTCGGCTGTAGCTCTACTGACTTGGAGGAGAAGCCGATAGTCCGATGAAAACAATCAATATTCACATGGTTTGCAGTCATCCATCTCATACCTAGGACAATATCCACATTCTCGGTGGAGTGTCTGTAGCCTTGACTTTCTGAGCATCTGCAGTGTAGACCCTCTCTCGAGCTGAAGTAGGCTTATCTGACCCTTCCTTTTCTTCCTTTTGGGCACTCTGGATTGAGTGACCCCTTTTTCTTAAAATATTACCACTGAGTCGCACTAGGACGACATTCACCTCTTGGGCTTCCTACCAGCAAAACACTCGGGGAATCTTGAGGAATCATACAACTGCACTTTCTTTCCCTTGATAGGTTACCTTTTAACTTTGCATTCGGAGTTGATGGCTTAACTACCTTCTTCTTTCCAATATTTCCTAAGATGAAACGGGTTTTAAGGAACTTCGGTCTTGGTCGAGGACTACGTCTTGGTCATCCTTCCATAATTCCGCTTATGATACACCGAGTATTGAGTTGATCAGGCTCAATGTCTCTTAGCATCACAAGTGTAATCACAACAAAGACTAACAAGGAATCGACTCAACCCTAAACTAAACTAAGCCCGACTAGGTCGAACTGCTCTGATACCATAATGTAACACCCCGATAAATTCTAACATGTAGAATCACCGAAATGCACTAAATGGCATACATCAGAGTAACTTCCTGTTATTGAAATATTGAACACAACTAAAACTTTCGATAATACATATCAAATGGTTCTCTGAACCTCAAAAACTTCCTGAAATTGCTTAAGTTTCAAAACTTAAGACTTGTACATAATCCCGGTGTTCAATACTCAAAACATAAAGTAGCGGAAACGATTTTACAACTTAGACAATGAAAGTCATACAATCGATGACATAACTAAATAAAAATACAAAGGGCTAAACGGAAATCCAATTTCCAATAGTTCCATGAGTCGCACCAGCTAACCGTGCTCTGTCGCCTTTGCTTTCCCCTGTTTCTCTGTAAAAAAAACCACAAATATGAAGGGTGAGATAAACATTATCTCAGTGAGTCCTATCGAGACCCCTTACTAACTCTAGCGGTTCATTATGCTTTGCTTTGAACTCGTGGCCCTCAAAAGCAACCACGTGGAAATATATTAAGTTCTGGTAACCTTTCTGCTCATGGCCCTCCTAAGCGACACATGAAGCATACAATATTTTGTTCCATGATTTTAGCATAACACCTCAGCCTACCTATTTTATAGGCACTTCTTGGCTTTGGTGAACCCATCCCGCTATTTCTAGTGGGTGAAACCTCTTGAGTCTAGGTTTTGGGGCTCATGACTTCCCCTCCCCTAGTATGCTAATCCTCTAAGGGTCGTCACCCTTATCCTCTTGTATTTATTATACATTACATATACATGTAACCGCAATGGGCCGTCTATGATTTCAGTCATGTACCGTCTATCCTTCCACGAGGGAAGGCATTTTTCCGTGAATTAACATTTCTTACCTTGACCGTTATGAAATGAGGGTGTACACTCGCGTTTCACTAAAGTACCGTTTTCTTTAACATTTATGCTTGTGAGATTTACCTCAAACCTCATTCGTTTCATGACATAAGTAGGTTTCCATCCTAGGGAAACATTTGGGAATCAATCGGAAAGGAATCGGAATCGTTCGGAACGGATTTAAAAGGATTTTGAGTTAGGGTAACAGAAGGATCCGCACAATCCGTGCCCCAGAGGCGCACGACCCTGCGTATCATTTAAATTTCAGTTTTGAAAAACTTACAGGACGCACGGTCCATGCCACAAGGGCGCACGACCCGTGCGTGTCTTAAATTTTGAAAATGCTGAGTTGGGGTAACAGAAGGATCCGCACGATCCGTGCCCTTGTGAGGCACGATCCGTGCGTCCTTGCCAGTAGCCAATTTTCCGGTTTCGTGACATTTTTCCAAGTCCGTTTCGATTCCAATTTCGTTCCGATCGATATCCTAACATAACAATTATTATTCCAGACCAGCGAAAGCGATAAACAATCAATCCATTTATTCAATCATCCAATCAAGCAATCAGTTATAACATAGAGATTTTTCGATAAAACGGTTTTTGTCAAGTTTTCACAAAGCGGTTTTAAGCAATATCGTTTCAGAAAATAACATGACTCGACAACAAAACGTCCCTAAGCGAGTATAGAACTCACCGATTGACGACCTCGCGAGAAATCTCGTCCTCACACGAATCGACTGAACCGTAACCTCTCGAACGATCCCCGTAATCACGTACTCGCACTGAATTCGTCCGATACTCGAAACCGAACTTCGGAACAACAACCAAACACAAATCCCAGCTACTGAACTTCCTCCTTGACTACGGAATTGGCGTCTCTCAAACTTTGGCGATTTGTAACACGTGTATCTTGGTCAAATCGTGGCCAAAACCCTTCAAACCAGTGGCCATTGTGTAGATAATTTTATCTAGTTTCATATGGTTCCGGTTTCAAGCGCATGCACCCAGTACACAGATAGCTATCACGAAAACAAGGGGCTGGGTTAAAACGGACTCTAATACAAAAACTGAAACTTGCAATTCCTTTTTCTTCCACCATACTCAATGAAATCAGTTCATTCTTGTGCCTATTTCGAAGCATTTCGTGTCTGGTTTCTGAATCATCAAGAATCATGTTCATCAGAGTTGTGTACAGAGAGATATTCGTAAAATACCGAATATGGTTCCTACGGGTTTCCAGCTGAACTTTTGTTGAACTTGTAACCTCAATTCACAACCATTTTTAACCACGAATTTGAGCTCCAATATAAACCTCAAACACTTCTAGTTACTGAAACTCTCTTCTAACTAGTACAATCATCAAGGCAAACTCAGCTTTACTTACCATCTAGTCTCAAATAGACATGGAAGACTCCAAGGCTCCATAAAACCTCATTATCTTCTCCATTTGAGCTTGAAGGTGCATCAATGGTGAATAGAGTTAGAGATGGGTGTGGGCTGTGATCTTGGTATCAGAATGTGGAGGATGAGAAGCTGGTTTGAATGGTGTAAAGAAAAGCAACATGCATGGAGAATGGATGAAGAACCCTTCTCTCCTTTCCTGTCTCTCTCTCTCTACGGTTTCTCTCTCTCTCTCTCTCTCCCAGCTCTCTCCGTTTCTGTTTCTGAACTTCTGGACTTGTGTTTCAGCATCTGAGTGCTTTTGGTCAGCTGAGAGTAAAATGGCTAAGGAATTGACCATTGTGCCCTTAAGTGATCAATACTCCTCAACCTCACTTAATTTATCTTAATCCATTGTTTTGTCACATAATCTAATAAATTCCTATACAATAATTAATTAGTGCATATGTGGATGAATTGTGGAAAGTTGGAGCAGCTGAAACTCACTTATGGGTAGAAATGACGAAAATACCCCTGTGCTCCTATTTGCTTAAAATCCCAATTAACTCACCATATCATAATTAATCAATAATGCTTAATTAATCATCTTGACCTCTTGCTAATTTAAATAATTTAAATTAGCAAAATTGGGGATGTTACAGCTGCCGAGGTCAACGTTACAGACCTTGATGCGAGGTACGACCGTGACAGCTCTGAGGAAGAGAGCGATGATGAGCTAACCCGAGAGCTAAAGAAGAAAATCAGGCGACCCCAACCTGACGGTGAATTCGTACAGATCCAACTGGGGGAGGACCCAGTCCAAACTGTCCAGATCGGATCCGACCTCTCTGAGGAAGTAAAAGCAAAGCTCGCCCTATGTCTGAAGGCTCATGCCGATCTCTTCGCCTGGTCGGCGAAGGACATGCCCGGGATCCCCCCAGAAGTCGCCTGTCACCAGCTGGCAGTTAATCCTGGGGCTAAGTAGGTTGCCCTGCGCAAGAGAGCTCAAAGTAAGGAGAAAGCAGCTGCTACAGCTAAGGTCGTAGATGATTTAATTAAAGTCGATTTTGTAAAGGAAGTCAAGTACACAACTTGGCTTTCGAACCCTGTACTTGTTAAGAAAAGCAATGGAAAATGGCGAATGTGCGTTAATTATACCGATCTTATTAAGGCCTGCCCTAAGGACACCTTTCCTGTTCCCAACATTGATCGGCTCGTCGATAATGCTTCTGCTTCATGTCATTTGGTTTAAAAAATGCGGGGGCTACCTATCAAAGAATGATGAACAAGGTTTTCTGAAAGCAGATCAGGCGTAATGTGTAAGTCTACCTCGACGACATGATCGCAAAAAATGAAGGTGAGAACCTCCACATAGCCGACCTGGAAGAGATCTTCGCAGAAATCCGAAAAAACAATATGAGGCTGAATCCGGAGAAATGCACTTTCGGAGTCCGGGTTAGGAAATTCCTTGGTTTCTACCTCATAGAAAGGGCATTGAAGCCAGCCCGGACAAGTGTCGAGCTGTGACAGAGATGCGTACCCCGTCTACCAAGAGAGAGCTTCAAAAACTCAACGGGATGATTGCTGCACTATCTCGTTTCATTTCCAATGCTGCGTTCAAATCACTCCCTTTGTTTAAGCTGCTTAAAAAGGAAGCAAAATTCGAATCGACCCCAGAGCGGGACGAGGCCCTCTCCTAGCTTAAAAAAGCTTTGACCGAGCCACCAATCCTAGCTCAGCCAAACCTGGGGGAAACCTTATACCTATACTTAGCAATCTCGAAAGAGGCCATTGGCGCCGTGCTCATTCGGATAGGGACGGGTCAGAGTCCAGTGTACTTTGTGAGCAAAGCTTTACAGGGATCAGAAGTTAGATACCAGGAAATAGAAAAAATCGCCTTTCCTCTACTCATCTCGGCACGCCGCCTCCGACCTTACTTCGTCGCTCATCAAGTCGAGGTACGGACAAACCACCCGATCCAGCAGATCTTACACCGACCCGACTTAGCGGGACGAATGATTAAATGGGCAGTGGAACTCTCTGAGTTCGGCATCAAATACGAGACAAGACCGGCCATGAAAGCTCAGATACTTGCCTACTTTGTCGCCGAGATGACCCTCGCCGACCCTGAAGGTGAATTGTGGACGCTCCATGTAGATGGATCCTCAAATCCAAAAGGGAGCGGTGCAGGGCTAATGCTTGAAAGCCCTACGCTTCATGTAATCGAGGTATCCCTCACTTTTGGTTTCCCTACTTCAAACAACCAGGCAGAGTACAAGGCATGCATAACAGGACTCCGACTTGCCATAGACCTCCGAGTTACTCGGCTCTCTTTAAACACGGACTCGTTGTTGGTAGTCTCACAAATCGGGAAGCAATACGAAGCCAAAGACCCGACCTTGCAGAAGTATTTAGCTCGCGTGCGGGAATTGCTTTCCTATTTCGTGTTTACAGAGGTTAAACACGTTCCGAGGACGGAAAACATCAGAGCGGACGTTCTTTCCAAGCTCGCCGGCACCAAAATTCCAGGAAATCACTGATCAATAATCCAGGAAACGCTAAGCAAACCAAGCGTTCTTCCCAACCCCGAGCCCGCTCTTTCTGTCAATGTAGTTGAGGAAAGCAAGGGTTGGATCTCGCCATTAATGGAGTATATCAAGTCGGTAGACGAGCCTCCGGACTCCCGCGAAGCCAAGATAATCAGGAGGAAGGCCTCGTCTTTCTCTGTAATCGATGGAACACTCTACAGAAGAATCCTATCCGCGCCACTATTAAAACGCGTTGAAGGAGAGGAAACAGATTACGTCTTGGCCGAGATCCACGAGGGGATCTGCGTGCAACATCTTGGAAGTCAATCTCTAGCTCGAAAAGCCTTAAGAGTGGGATATTCCTGGCCAACCATGGAGACCAAAGCAAGAAACTATGTCAAAAAATGCAAGAAGTGTCAAATCCATGCCAAGGTCCACATAGCACCTCCTGCCGAGCTCACCAGTCTCGCCTCGCCGTGGCCTTTCGCGTGGTGGGGGATAGATCTCTTGGGGCCATTCCCAACTGCCCCCGGTTAAATCAAGTACCTAATAGTGGCTGTGGATTACTCCACAAAATGGATTGAAGCCGAGCCTCTAGCCATTATCAGTGCAAGGAACTGTATCAAGTTCTTTAAAAAGAATATTATGACCAGATTCGGGATCCCCGAGGCGGTAATCACTGATAACGGAACCCAGTTCACTGACAAGGGCCTCAGGAAACTCATGTCCGATCTTCAAATTAAACACTGGTTCACCTCGGTAGAACACCCACAAACTAATGGAAAAGCAGAGGCCGCCAACAAGATTCTCCTCAACGAATTGAGAAAGCGGCTTGATGAAGCTAAGGGAAACTGGGTTGAAGAACTACCTTATGTGTTGTGGGCCTACAGAACCACCCCGCAGAGCTCAACGGGGGAGACTGTAACACCCCAATTTTCGTGTGTTGTGGTTCTCTTAGTGTGTGCTTGTTCTATGAATTATTTTGTTATTGATAAGATCAAATTATTTTAATTTATTGTGTGTTTGTGTCGATAAAATTGGTTGAAAATCACATTTAGATATATTTTTATATGCTATTAGTAATATATGGGTGTTATTATATATTTATTTTATTTTTATAAATATTAGTATTTTTGATGTTATGTGTTTTAAAAATTATTTTGGGCTATAGAGGTGTTAAAATAATAGCTGTAGTGAAATTGGGCTTTAAAAATGAATTGAAATGGATTTTGGGCTTCCTTATACGTATACAGCCCCATTTTTCAGCTAGCTGCACCCCTTTCATTAAACTAATTCGTCCAGTCCATTTCCACAAGCCCAGCACGCGACTCACACCCCCTACCCGACCCGACCCACCCTCTCTTCTCCTTCCTTAGCGTGAAGCTCTCTGCACAGAGACTGAACCCTTGCGCAACCCTCTCCCTCCCACTCGTTTTTCACCCTCAAGTCGCGGCTAGCCCCCAGATTTCAAATGCTAACTCGAAATTGCCACTGAACTCAAATCCAGTATTAGTTTCCCTGATCATGCCTTCGTTTTGTTGAGAAGAATCCCAGCCGAAACTCCCACCCTCCATGGCCGAACCACCATACCTCTCCCTCCCTTGCTGCCATTTCGTGACAAGCACCAACACAGGCACCCAGAAACGGCGGAATTCACGTTATGGACACTAGTCGGAGCTCTCTCCTCTCGCGACCGTCCCTCTCATTGCCCCTCCGTGTCACCACCACCGACGCCATGAATAAAATCTATCATAACAACAGTTGCGAACCGGAAACGACAGCGCTAGTGGATTCAAAATTCTGGCCTTGTAGACATTACACTATCATTAAGAGTAAATTCGAACGCCCATTGTCAGTTTGTCACGGTTGATCTACCAATTCGTCTTCTGTTCCCCAAATTGTGTTTGTGCCAAACAACCAGTTCTTGCTACCGTTCCATAGGTACTTTTCTTCGAAGACACAGTTAATTCATTTAACAAAATATTATTTATTTTTAGTGTATGACTTTTGGACTGTCTTTTATCGTTACATAATCGTAAGCGTTCGAGTCAAACATTGTCTCGTTAGAATTAAATCATGCTCCGGAACTCGTGATTTGTCTTCGTCAATTCGCAATTGGAATACACTTCGATATCAGGTATGGGGGAAAGGGTTTCTTTTCTATATGGGGAATAGGGGGATAGGACTATAATAGTATTGATTATCGTCATTTATATTTGTTTTTATTTATTCATTGGTTAGTTATTATCTATATTCGATTTGGATGACTGTAATTTAATGATTTGGGCGACTGCAATTAAATGATTTGGATGACTGTAACTAAATGAATTGGATGACTGTAGTTAATACGCCGAGTTTAGGGAATGAATCATAGTCAATTTTATAACAACTGATGTTCTTTGATTTGAATGACTCGTATGTTACTAAGATGATGTTGATATGTGTAAATGCTATGCCTATAGGCTGTTGTTTTTGTGATTTCCGTTGTTGTTATGATTGTTGTTGATGATGATAAGGGACCAATTCAATGTGATTGAGTCTCGTCGTTAAGGCCTAAGGCCTAACCTCCCTAGAAGAAATATGATTGTTAGTGTTGGTGGAATTGGGTAGTTATAATTGATGAACAAACCTTATTGGAGCTTTGAATAAGTTGATGATGAACTCATATGGTTAAATAGCCCATAAGTTGAAATTGATGATGTACTTATGGTTTAGACTATCTCTAAGTTAAGTAACAAGCTTAAACTTTAGTATAGTATACTGGTCTGATGATATTGAGATTCCTAAGTATTTTAATGGTTAAATTTAGACAACAACGACTTATAATGATTCCTAGACATGAATAACGATGATGATTGATTAAGTTGATGTTGTTAGTTTATTAGAGTAGTGAAATTATCTAATAGACAACTTAGGGCCTCTTAACCGATTAAGACTAAGTCGTTAATGGATTAGAGCTATTCTTGGTGTGTCGGATATTAAAATTACCTAAGAGACCAATTGAAGCCTATTAGTTGGATAAGATTAAGTTGTTAATGGATTAGGACTATTGTAGGGGTATTTCGGATAATGTTTGACCATTCCTAAGCTAGTTTCAGGTAACATTGACCATGGATGAAGATTGAGACAATAAGAGTCATAGGAGCCTTAGGAAATATCAAATAACGGATGGAGTTGGAATTAGATGTATTGAATAAAAAAAGACTACATATGAATATAACGATGACGTTATTATATACAATTAGCGGGGACTTGGGTAATAGTTATTACCAGAGATGATGACTATAGTGACCCCCTAGTTGTATGGTGATACCCGAGATGATGATTAAATGACCCCTAGTTGTTGATGATACCCTCGGACTTAGGAGTTCTTAGGGAAGTTGATGATGATGATGTTTAAGCAACCTTGTCGCAGTATGGGCAAGGACTCGCCGCAGTAGAGCCGTACCTTAGTAATTCAAGTTGTAGGAGGAACCTTGTCGCAGTATGGGCGAGCCGTACCTCAAAGGATGGTGATGATGATAGGTATTGTTGTGGTTGTTGTTGTTGTTGTTGTTGTTGTTGTTGTTGTTGTCATCGTCGTTCTCGTTGTCGTTGTCGTTGTGCGATATCGCGTCTGATTAGGTGCATGTGTACCCATCTTGTTGTTGTTGTTGTTAGCAGGGAATTATCGGGCAAGGTATCCCGTTCGGCAAGGTATCCCGGTCCTCATAGTCCTCTCTTGGGTGTTCTTCAGGGCATTATCGGGCAACGTATCCCGTTCGGGCTATTCCGGTCCTGTTGTTTTCTTGTTGTGTTAGGGCAAGGTATCCCAGTCCCATGGTTGTTCGTCATAGGGCGTTATCGGGCAAGGTATCCCGTTCAGGCAAGGTATACTGGTCCTATTGTCGTCGTCGTCGTAGGGCATTATCGGGCAAGGTATCCCGGTCCTATTGTTGTTGTTGACGATGATTGTAAGGCAGTATCTGGCAAGGTGTCCTGACCCTGTTGTTGTTGTTGTTGTTGTTGTTGTTGTTGTTGCTGCCCTAGGATTGTACGGGAGGTCGCGACACTAGGATTAGATGAAGATTAGTTAGGGATTGTTTGTGCATTCGTGTTATGAAAGTTGTGTCCACTACTGTTGATTGTTTCCTTGTTTGTGGTAGTCTTGCTGTTTTAGTTTCGGTCTTATATTCCTTATATGGTTTGGACGCTCTTTCTCACCCGTGCACCATTTTTTAGATTGAGTTCTAGGTGTTGTTGGAGTGACTTTCTAAGATCGTGCAGTGGGAGAGATTTGATTCTACACGTTGATGTCACTCTATTTTTAGTTTATTGGATTAAAGGTTAATTGCTCTGATTAGGTGACATCGGGATTTGGGTTGTACTCTTACTATAATGATTAAGATCATTATTGTTATTATATTGAAAGAAATGTTTTATAACTTAGTATTTGGTATTATTATAAATCTTATTTATATGATTTAAGGAATTGGAGGACATCTTTTACTTACGAAAACTATTTCAGAAAGGGAATCAAAATTTTTAGTTTTAAAAACAATTCACTCGTTTTTCGCACTCTTTCTTTTATAATCACATTCGGGGTAAAGGGTGTCACAGAGACCCCTTTTCGACTCTCATACGGGACCGAGGCGGTAATTCCTGTCGAGATCGGAGAACTTAGTTGGAGGACCCCTCCACCCAAAATCACCAGAGGACAACAATCAGGCGTTAAAAGAGAACCTCGACCTCATCGATGAAATCCGAGGCCAAGCCTCCCTTAAAGAAGCACTAATAAAGCAAAGGGTAGCAGCCCGGTATAACTCAAAAGTTATCCCGAGGGATTTTGAAGTCGGTGATTTGGTCTTCCGAAGAGCCGACGTCGGCTTAAAGAACGCCGCGCAAGGCAAACTCGCCCAAAATTGGGAAGGACCATACCGAGTCGTATCTAAGACCGGTAACGACGCTTACAAGTTGGAGACCTTGGTCGGAAAAGCGATCCCAAGAACTTGGAACGCAACCAAATTAAAGAGGTACTACAGTTGAGTTACGCTTTGGCAAAAAACGGTGTATACCGATGTTATCATTCCCTTTATATGAAGAACGGTGTATACCGATGTTATCATTCCTTTTATATGAAAAACGGTGTATACAGATGTTATCATTCCCTTTATATGAAGAACGGTGTATACCGATATTATCATTCCTTTTATATGAAAAGCGGCGGTGTATACCAATGTTATCATTCCTTTTATATGAAGAGCGGTGTATACCGAGAATATTAATCTACGCTTTGACAAAAGACGGTGTTTACCGACGTTATTGATGGCTGAGGTAGCCACAACCCTGAAGGGTGAGTTCGATCTGGGCCGAGTCCCAGTAAACTGCCCCGAAGGCGACATGCGTCACATGATCAACGTAAAAAACGAACGCACTAGTTGGCCGAGGTTGCCACTACCCTAAGGGGCGAGTTCGATCAGGGGCGAGTCCCGGTAAACTGCCCCGAAGGCGACGTTCACCACTTGAGCGAATTAAAACGCAAGTACATAAATTTAACCAACAGAGTAATACGCAGTCGAGGTAAATACAACGAGAATTACGGGCAATTAAATAAGTATTACAATATACACCCCGGATACGGCCGGGTCCTCAAGTTCAAAAAGGTTACAAAATATTACAAAACTCTGGTCCCGCCCGGAACCCGGGACTCTCCTCGCCATCGGTTCCACCCGAAACCCAAAAAATTAACCTAAAAAAAAAACACTTCTACTCGCAAGTCAGGCCGAGGATGGGCGCGGGTAAACAATTTCACGCTCCTCAGAGCCGGATTTGACCTTAACAATCCGCCCCCTTCCACAGTGTGATCCACGCTCAGAACCTCCTTGTCTAGAGACAGAGAAGGGTGAATCACGGCGATCTGAGCAAGCGCTTTTTCAAAGCTCTCCGCAGCCACCTCGACAGCCAGATCGGCCACCTCGATCATTTCAAGTTCGGCGTCTCGGATCTTCTCGCGAGCTTCCCTAAGCTCCTCTTCCAGTTCGGCTACCCGGAGCGAGGGATCCGTGCTGGTCCCAGCCTTGATCTGCCCGGCTTTCTGAATTTCAGCTTCAAGCTCAGAAATCCAGACCCTCAACGAGGCAACCACCTCCACAACATGCCTCTCTTGGCTCTCAAGCTTGGAGATTCGAAGTTCGAGTTCCTTATTTTGAATAAGAGCCGAGTCCCTCTCCCCCGCAAGTTTATCTCTCTCCGCCTGGAGTGCGGACAGATCTTCCTGGGTTTTCGCAAGAGTCGAAGACAGGGACTCATACTTTTTCTGCAGCGTAGCTCGGAGACCCCGTTCGGCATCCCTCTCCGCCAGGGCCCCTGAAATTGTGGAAATAAAGAAGTTAAGAACGGAACTACCAAAAGCAAAAAATAAAGTAGTAAAACCCCTCTATTACCTTTGGGCTGGCTCTCAGCCTTTGCCCTTTGGAATTTGGAAACGTCGGCCAGATGCCGAAACAGCCTGGCGGCGGCTTCCACCGGATCGACCCAGGAATCCTCTAGGTGCTTCTTCAGAAACTCACCGTCTATCGAGATACCAGAAGATCTCGAAGCTTTATGCTTCCCATGGAGACCTTTCTTCGAAGCTCGAGGGGAACCGGCCTGCCCAGTCTACACCCGTTTTCCTGGGGCCTGGGAAGCGGAGGCAGGATCTTCCTGCGACGAAAGGCGCTGCCTTTTCCGGTGTTGAAGGTCGGTGGCCCGATCTTCAGCACTAGCAATGCTGGCCACGGTGACAGTGTTTATGGGGACGGCGGCCAGGGGCTCATTCCGATGAGGAGTGGGTTGGGGATATTGCTGGACACCGGCTCTCCTCTCCGAAATTGTCTTCAAGCGGGAAAATTTGTCAGTTCCCATGCTATCTGCGAGACAAAGAAAAGAAGGAATGTTAGAAGAAGTAACAATTAAAAATCAAGGACATCATCGGCAATCAAAACCTACCAAGCACGGCCAACACTTGGCTACATCAATTCCGAACTTCTTGGGGTCCCGGTAGAGAATCAGGTAGGCAAAATTGGTCAGGATCGCCAAAGACTCCTGATCTATGGGAGTTAACCTACTTAAGCTGACTGTATACGCATGAGGTCGCCGGTTGAAATGGGAGAGGGACCACCCTATTTGAAACTTGGTGGACTCCAGGGACTCCCCATCTGCACCGTACTTGCCGACATACCTCACGGTCTCCTCATTCACAGGCTCGACGAAGAAGTATTTGCTTTTCTAGTTTTTCAAAGAATCTGAATAGGGCATAAAAATTTTAAGGCCCCTTCTAGCCCGGAAGCTCACGTGTTCCCACCGATCCTTAGTCTCGTCCTCGTGCCTCCGGTTAACCTCAAAGAGTTAGAAGAACAGATCAGAAGAGATAGGCCTTTCCAAGTGAATGCACATCAGCTCGAAAGCCCGCAAGAACGCCCATGCGTTGGGGTGAAACTGGGAGGGGGCGAGGTTCAGAATCCCCAATGTCTCTTGCTGAAAAGCGGTGAAAGGGGGGGGGGTGATCTTAATGTCAAAGATCGTCACTCCGTACATGACGGATTTCAAAGCTTTTGGCCAAACGTCTACATGTTGTCCCTCGGCCATTCCCTCCACGTTCCATATCTGATCTTCTTTCCTAGAAATCCGGTTGACAATGTGGCTCAAGTCATCTCCAGTCCGGTAAACAGACTGAATCTCCCTCAACGTTTTCGACACCCAAGAGTACTCCCGAGGGACGTTCAGAGGTAGCACCAGGGGAACACAAATGGGGGCTTGATGAGTCAAGTTGATACTAAAGCAGTGGGTCTACAACCAAATCGGAACCCGACCTGACGACCCCCACTCTGTATTAATAAATACGGGCTCTAAGAGGCCCCGACTACAGCCTAAAGCAATATGCGGACAAATAAAAGAAGGGGACTAACCTTACCAGATGAGAAGCTCGACGTCACTTAAATATGATCACGTGCTTCAACGATCTCGCTGAGACTCACCGCGGAATCCTGAAATGAAATGCTAAGAGACGAGATTAAGATCGGAGGTCAGAAATTCCCAGAAATCAGTGCAAGTAATGAAGGTCCCCTCCCATATTTTTAGGGAACTGAGGGCCTCAAAGTGGGCCTGGGCCTAAGCTACGCGATCCATCACTAGCCCCTATGGTGGGCGCGTCGATTCAAGCGCCATCATTACTCCAATCATCCTCGAACGACGCGTCCCATCAATGACATCAATGACAGGCGTGGAAATCGATGTTTCGTTGTAAATGAAACACCTCGAGTCACTCGGCTCACCCCGGTCTCGGAAGCTCGCCGACTGTAATGGGAATCGATGCGTCGCTATAAGTGGAACGCCTCGAGTCGCTCGGTCCACCTCCGCGAACCGTTCCGAGCCCCGGAAGCTCGCCCGTCGGAAAACCAGCACGACTTGTCTCTCACGCTCAGAGGCTGGGGACAAAACGCGAGCAGAAGCAAAAGCCCGGCCTTGAAAGTTCATCACGGTCTTCCAAAAAACAACAAGTCTAGCCCGCCCCAAGGCAACCCGACTTGGGGGGCAACTGTTATGGATTGGGCCTTTAATGGCCAATCTGCCTAAGGCCCAAACACCAAAAGGCCAAATCCATCAGCCAACGGTGGAGATCTAAGACCTAGATCCAATGGTCCCCTTTTATCCCAAAAACCTATAAATAAGCATTCAATGCTAGCACTAAAGGTACACACTCTCCATTCACCTAACTTGCAAATATTAGTTCACTTGCTGACTTGAGCGTCGGAGTGTCATTGCAGGTACCAACCACCCCGGATCGGAGTCAAACTCGGACTGACCAGGAACGCGACTACCAACTATCTCGGATCGGACTAAGCATCTAGTGTTAGATACCAGTCCAGAGGTACGCGGTACAGAGCAAAAAACATAAAACCGATCCAAACCGTCAACCCATACATATTGAACTAGCGCACTAGTGTACTATCGGTTAGTCTTCAATACTTCTAATTTCTAAACTTTTAATCTTATTTTTTTTACACAAACTTTTAATCTTTATGGCAATCGTTGATTCAGTATTCAAGGCTCACACATTATATTCATTATGCTACGCATATTTCCGATGCTACTAAGCTATCAACACATTCATCGCACCATCGCAATCGCAAAGTCACAACGGCTCTGCATTAAGTCATTTTTACTCATTCCTATTCGCTTTCTTTTCTTTAGTATATTTGACTAGTTCTTCCTCACTGCCTAATATATTGTGTGCCAGTATGTATCCAGCTCACCCACACCTGCATGTTCAAGTGGTTGGCATTCAGCTTGTGACATATTCCTATAATTATTGTAACACCCTAATTTTTCCATCCTATTATTTCTAAGGATTTTACATATGTATGTGCCATAGTAATTATTGTGAAATGTTAGTGAATGTTTAGTTTGTAACTAATATATGACTAGTTATATTTAATTTCTTCTAACAATTTCTTATTTTGATCATTTATATTATAAATGATTTTCTCAATAAATTATCCCTATTTTGAAATTGCTATTTTTATTAGTAAAGTGTTAAAGTTAGCTTTGTGGTTTATCTAATGCTTCGAAAATAATTTGAATGAGTTTTGTAATTTTTAGTTGGTGTTCTAGTTTCACTTTCTCTGATACTCTTGTGCATTGGGCCATATTTTATAGTTTTTAATGATGAGGCCCATTTATTGGAATTAACCTAAATCCTAACTCTCTTCCTTTCCCCATCAAGTCAGTCAGCCGAAATCCACACAAACATATAGTTCTTTTTGTTATTATCTCCGATATGCAAGCATGCTTACATTCCATTCCTTTGACCATTCACATGTCTTTTCCCTTAGTCTGAGTATTCACGTGTAGCCTCCCTCTACCTAAGGTAATTGTCACCTCATCTATTATTATTTCTTCCATTATTTTATTATTTAACCTTTACATACTCCAACAGTCCAACTCACTTTTTATCTCTAAGGAAAACTTATACATATTTTGGTGATTCATGAGCTAAATCTCAATCGACATGTCCAATATTACAAGTTAAATACTTTGTGGATTTTCTACTATATATTCAGTTCCTTTCATTCCTATAACAACCAGCCTTACGCTTTGCTTCTGCTTTGTCTATAAATCTATATATTCGGATCATGGTAAAGTTAAGGCACAATCCAATATGATTTTCCACTCCAAGAAATTTGCTACTGAATACTAATTTAGAGTGCAACATTCATTTCGTACTGAATATGAGTTTTGAAAATACCTTGGCTTCTTGGTTTAGCAATATAGTTCTTGATCAATTGTAATTTGGGACTCGTGAAGCTGTTGTTTCCTTTGAAATCATCTGTTATGATGGTCGTTCAAAAATAAGGATTTGAGAGAACCAAGGAAGGGGGCTGCGAAACTCATACAACCTAGGAGGGTGGCGGCGCGACTTCATCTAGGGAAAGGGGGTGGCTGCGCAAGTTTCTATCTCCAGGTAAGGGTGGGTTTTAACATTTATAATGGGTTATGATGGCGGCTTATGAGTAGTTAGGGGCTATCCTTTTGTACTTAATAACCTATTTGATTAGCAATCATAGTGATTAGATGTTAGGAATGAATTGTTCATTGAATTGTTGTGTTGTTGATTTAATTGTGGTGATGTTGTTCGAGTTGAGATATCATTCTCATGTTAATTGTTATATTGAATTTAATTGTTATATTGTGATGTTGCATAATTATCTTGGAGATGAAATTAAGTGATTGTAAAAGTTGTTATTTTTCCCACGATAAGGTTGCTGTTTTCGTAGAGCTAATGCTGCTGTTTTTATGTTGTATTCACTGCTGTTTTCAGCGCATAAAATGCTGCTGTTTTTTTGTTGTCTGCTGCTGTTTTTGGCGCATAAACGCTACTGTTTTTAGGTTGTTTTACTGCTGTTTTTAGCGCATAAAGTGTGCTGTTTTTCTTCAATTTAATGTGCTGTTTTTCTACAATTTAAGGTGTTGTTTTTCTTCAATTTAATGTGCTGTTTTTCTACAATTTAAGGTGCTGTTTTCTTCAATTTAATGTGCTGTTTTTCTACAATTTAAGGTGCTGTTTTTCTTCAATTTAAGGTGCTGTTTTCTACAATTTAAGATGCTGTTTCTCAAATTTAAGTGTGCTGTTTTCTCAATTTAAGTGTGTTGTTTCCTCAAATTAAAGTGTGCTGTTTTCTCAAATTTAAGTGTGCTGTTTTCTCAATTTAAGTGTGCTGTTTTCTCAAATTAAAGTGTGCTGTTTTCTCAAGTTTAAGTGTGTTGTTCTCTTAAATTTAAGTGTGCTGTTTACTTAAATTTAAGTGTGTTATTTTTCTCAAATTTAAAGGTGTTGCTTCTTAAGTGTGAAATGTGGCAGCTATGATGCTGTGAACTGGTGAGAATTACGAGGTAGCTGTGATGCTACAACCCGTGGTATTTTTTTGAAATGAATTATAACGAGACATGATGGTATAGTGTTTATTAATTAAATGCTTGGAGTTTGTGTAACTGGTGCATGAGTCATGAGTCGCATTGTCATATGCATTTTCTTGGTGGTATAGGCTTCGGCCTCTTTGAGACTATTTTTGGGTGGTATAGGCTTCGGCCTCTTGTCCGTTGTGGCTTATTTTACGAGATCGGTACCGCATGCATCTGCCCAGAGGGGTTGCATTGTTGCATGGTCCATATATACATATGTAACGTGTTTTGGAGTCCTATTCTGATGGAGTTTGTGCCGTGTGTGGATGTTGGTATACATGTGTATATGTATGCATATAACTATATATTGTGGAAGTTGTTGTATGTTGCTATATAAATAAATAAGTTGCTGTATGTTATTATATGTATAATTTATATATATATATATATATATATAAATGCTGTTAAGATTGTTACGTGAATAAAGACACACACACACATATATATATATATAAATATATAAATATACTGTTGGAGCTATAATGTGTTGATTTGCTGTGTTACCGTAATTTACCCGCTGCTTATATACTGCTATCATTTACTCATTATTTCTGTTAAGCTCACCCCTTCTGCTTGGAATGTTGCTCTTATGTGGCAACGCTGTAGGTGACCGTTAGCACTCGTGGAGGATTGCTAGGTGTAGTTTCCTTCTCGTTGGGTCTGTGTCAGCTCTGATGCGTAGCACCGGGGAGGGTTTTAGTTACCGCTTTCGAACTATTACTGTTCTTTTTGGAGTTTTGGCTTAATGTTTATTTTTTTTTTGAGATGTTAAATGAGTCTATGATTCCGCTGCTTAGAGATTAATTATTTATATATTTGAGGATTTACTTTAAATCAATTGGAGTTTTTATGTGGTGAAAAATGTAGCGCCCCCGCGGTGACTCTGATAATTGCGTGCTTAATTATATTTAGTAAAAGGGGGTGTTACAATTATAAGCAAAAAAATGCCTAGTTTTGATGGGCTCAAATATAAGTAAATCTCAACTAATTTATTTATATTTAATGTTATTTTTCCACAACTACCTTTAAATTAGCTTATTAATATTGTGAAAAAATGACTATTAATTAGGGATAATTTAGTAAATCTATTTGTTTTTTTCCATGAATTCAAGGAAATTAAATGCACAAAACTACAATCATTAATATATGTGAAAGTAGTTATTTTTGTTTATAATTAGGTCCGAAGTAGTACAATAAGTAAATAAACAAATTTTTATAGTATAATCTAAATCATTAAAGAGTAGGTTGATTTGCCTCCCATATTAAAATCAGTTTGAGTGCCAATTTTTTCACTAGTGGCACAAATCGTGTTTGACTCGAATCCAAAGCATTTGCATCATGGATGCCGCTCTCAGGTACAATAATATGGATACCATGGTGGACCACAAAACTAGAAATTTATAGCCACAGGAATATGCATCACATGCTTCTATGCTAAAAGACAAAATGCAAAAGCCAAATCAGAAAATGAGTGACACACTGAAACTCAATTTTTCTTCACAGATCCATCAATTAATATTTGAAACCGTATTTCTATCTAACATTCTCAAAACCCAGAATTCAAGAAAGAAGAATATACACTTGCTCCTATCATTTTTTTAAAAATTACTTTTAAACTTTGATATAATATAATGAGTCTTTTCGTCCATACTCATACAGGAGACAATTCTTTCACAAAAAAAACTATAGGAGACAATTTTTATTAAACGTGCTTGGACAAAGATTTCATTACATATTAATTTAATAAAATATTTTAGTTATTGTAAATACTTACTTATCAAAAATTTAGTAGTTGTAACTACTATTGCAAAAATTAGCGGTTATAGGTAATGCGGTATCCGTGGTGTTACGTCTGCAATTTTGGGAGATATTTCGGGTGGACAATAATGGAGGTGGCTCTGCAGATCGGAAGTGAAGTGTCACCAGGGTGTACTTGCAAAGCCACTATGACGCTAGCCCTGAATTAATTTTGTTGTAAAATTATTTTTTAATAGAATTTTTTTTTTAAATAATTCAATAAATACTCGTGCAACTAGTGATTTAGATTGCAATACCTTTTGAATAAAGCTGTCATCATTTATTGCACTAATTACCGTCATCATTTATTGCACTGCTTGGTTTCTTAAACAAGTATAGTCGCTAAAAAAATTAAACTTTTACCTACAGATAAAACTATCATTAAATAGTGAGTAGAACTAATATATTCTACAGATAAATATTTGACATTTACTCATGGACACTCATTTCGTGCATTATGCACGACCTACAACACAATAGTGAGTGCAGTGCTAACATATTTTTTAGGCTAAAATGCTCTCGGGGTCCCTTAACTTTATTTAAAGTAACGTTTTAGTCCTTTATCTTTTTTTTTGTCCCAAATAAGTCCTTTATCTATTAAGTTTTGAGCAATGTCGCCCTTTTCCGTTAGCAACCGTTCAACTCCGTTAATCTTGCCTATGTGGAGAAAACGGCGCTGATGTGTCAAAATCCATGTCATTTTTTATTGTTTTTTTCTTTCTGAAATGTCATTTTTTTCTGAAAATATTCATCATCTTCATGAATCTGGGCTTCTACTGCAAAAACCCAGCAATCAAAAACACCAAAAACCCAGCAATCATCTTCATGAATCTAGGCTTCATCTTCGTTTCGTTCGTTTTAGATTTCGTATTCCTTTTCGATTTCATTTTTGATTTTCGATTTTCAATCTCTTTCGGTTTTCTTTTTTATTTCGTTTTCTTTTGATTTCGTTCTCTTTCGGTTTTGTTTTTGATTTCGCACTTCACCAACTTTTAATTCCAGATACCCCAAGCCTGAAGGTGAAGTGCTGATGGTTACAAATCTGAAATATTGGAAACTTGCGTACAACAACAGATCTGGAAGTGCTGATGGTTACCCTTTATACCACATTATTTCCTTTTATCAAAAACAAAGAAGAGAAGAAACGAAAGAACAGAGAATAAAAAAGAAGAAAAAACGAAATCGCAAAAAGAAAAAACAGAGAAGAAAAAAATCGAAGATCTGGAAACAAAGAAGAGAAAAAGATGGAGCAGCTTGGTGGAAAGATCTAGAAACAGATATCAAATCCATATTCCTCCTTCTTCACGATTTTAAAAAAGAATAAATTGATGATTAAAGTGGTTGATGATTCAGCAATTGATGAAATTGTGCTATGCCCAATTTGTATTCAGCAGTTGATGAAACTCATTTTCACGATTCATTTGGGTTTTCGGGTATCAAACTCATCCCCAGTATTTTGTTGTTGTTAAGAAAAATAAATTAAATAATGAAAAGAATAAATTAAATGATGAATCATCAACCATATAATACCACATAAGCATAAATAATATAAAAAATATAACTGAAATAATGACTAGGCATTTTTTAACAAAGTTAGACGGAAACTAACGAAAAAGGGTTACGGTGTCAAAAATATAAAACATAAAGGACTTAATTGGGACAAAAAAATGATAAAGGACTAAATCGTTACTTTAAATAAAGATAAGGGACCCCGGGAGCACTTTTGTAGAGCTGGCAAAACGGGCTACCCGGCCCACATCGGGCTGGCCCGCATCGGGCTCGGGCTTTTACGGTCCGGGCAAATAAGCCCGGGAGTCAATTCGGGCTCAATCTTTTCCGCCCAAGCCCAGCCCTATGCGAGCTGCGGGCTAGCCCGCACAGCCCGCATTGTGCGTCAATTTTTTTCTATTTCTCTATATCACACTTACAGCTTGAACTTGTGTTATGTTTAAATATAAAAAAATAAATTTCAGCAGCTCATAACAATAGTCTACACTTTCCTCTCTGTAAGCATCACGCTGACCATAACAACAATACTTTAAAATGCATGGCTCAAATATTACTGATGTCTGCTTGCTTAATTGGCATTCTGGATGCAAATAAGGATCAACAATCATGTTCTTTTCTTCCTTTGAAATAAAAGACATTCTAAAATCCAACAGCAAAAGACATTATAAAAATCCCAAAACAATAGCAAAAAAACATTCAGAGTACATTCTAAAATCTAAAATCCAGCAGCAGCAACATCATCCAGTAGTGTATTCATGGCTCATGTGAATTTGGCAGTAATAAATCTACACATTTTTTGATGACGGGTTAAGTGAGAAGTTCCACTTTTAGGTGTACAACCTAATTCACTTCAACAACCCTTACATCTACATTTTTCCTTCCCATCTTCACCAATTCCAATCTTTTCAAAATAGTTCAAACAATCAGAGGTTAGTGTCTTAGGCCTCTTTCCCTTTGGTAGAGAAGTCACTGTTTCCTCGGGTGTAGTAGCATTGGCACTAGCATCATCAATATTTTTTCCAGTAGCAGCAGAAACATCCATTGCAAGATAACTCAGATCAAATCTAAAAGCAAACAAACAAGAATTTACTTAACATCTAACAAAAACAAATGGATATATCATAAATAAACAGAAGGACATTTTTAGAAGCAAACAACAAAACCATTTAACAAAACAATCCTATCACTTAATAAAGTATCAACGTGGTGCTTGAGAAAGGTTCAAAACATACCCTGTAGTGTAGCGGTGGTGAGTAGTGGACTAGTGGTGCTTGAAGTTCTGGAACTGGAAGAAAGGGAGTCTTCGTTTTTGTGAAGACTTGAAGACTTGAAGTTCTGGAAGAGTCTTCGTTTTTGTGTAAAGTGCATAAACCTTTTTTTTCAATTTATAGCACTTTGAGAAGAGAGAATGAGAGGACGTCTGTGACTGTGAGTGATTTGAGAAAAAAAAATGAAAGGACAGGGAGAGAATGAGATGGGAAAGTGTGAAATCAGTTGGGAAATTGGGTATCTATTTACTTTTATTTAGGAAATTGGGTATCTATTTATTCCTAAGAGTAATTAATCTTGAAATTTGGTTACTAATCTTGGGCTGGGCACCAATAATATTGCACCCCATTTTTTTATTTGCGGGCCTGCGGGCTACCCATAGCCCGATCGGGCTAGCCCGGCACGGGCTCGGGCTTTGATGGATTGGGCTAAAAAGCCCGGGTATAAAAACGGGCTCATTTTCTCTGGCCCAAACCCTCCCATATTTCGGGCTAGCCCGGCCCTGCTCGGCTGGCCCGGCCCATTTTGCCAGCTCTACACTTTTGCCTATTTTTTATTTAATAAAGGTTCATTAAAAATTACATTGCTTTATTTCTTATTTTGTTATTATTTAATATAATAAATATTATACTAAAAGTATTTATAATTATATTCGAATTAAAAAAATATATTGGAAAAGAATAATTATGAGAAAACTTAAATCCATATATTAATCAAGTTTTATGTTTTTTAAGTTTTAAAAACATTTTTTGAAAACAATTATTCCAAACATGTTTTTTAGTTTCTTATCTTTAAAACAGTTTTTAAAACTAGATTACCAAACAAGTTTTTTTTTTCCTTTTCTTCTTAAAAACAGTTTTTAAAAATTGATTTATAAAACAGTTTTTAAGAACTAAAAAACAAAACTCTTTCAAACAGCCCTAACACACTGAAACTCAATTTTTCTTCACACAGATCCATCAATTAATATTTGAAACCGTATTTCTATCTAACATTCTCAAAACCCAGAATTCAAAATAAATTGTCATTAATGCTCTACTTAACTTGGTTGAGCGGTGCAACTACCCTCAATAATGTTAGAAGCAACAATAACAAGGAAGGACAAAAGCAATAATGAAACTTGATCCTCCAACCCAATGTTAAAAGCAACAACAAAGTTAATTTTTTTTCTTCTCCTTCTTGCTGAATTTTTTTTATATTGCAGCAGCAACAACAACATCCTTTCTCCACTTCTTTCACCATTTCAGTTGCACACTATGTTCTCAACTCAAGTATGTGATTAATTATTAGTTAGTCTTAGTCACTCATCATAACATACAAGTTTTATATAAAGGTTTTTTTTCTATTCAAATCAAAATGAAAGATGTTTTTGCTACTCTTTGTACTGATCAGTTCTATACTCCAAATGTTCACAATATTCAATTTTTAATTTTGTAGGTCCATGAGCACGCCTCCATTTGTTTGACTCGAAGCATTTTTCCAAAAAATTAGATGAATTATGCACTCATGGACTGGTAGCACAAGCTGCCTCCCTCATTCTACTAGCAGTTTTGGAGGTGGACAGGCTTCTCTCAGCTCATCAACATATGTTAAGTGTAATCTTTGCTATTTATATCTATATAATATATATACTTCTTAGAACATTTGTTTTTGGCACATTCAACTTGTGTGTGTATCTATATATATATATATATATATATATATATATATATATATATATATATATATATATATATATTTCAAGCACTTTTATGATGGCATTGAAATATCCCATCTTTCAATATTTTGATTTAAAAGATACTTTTTTTATGTTTCACAACTAAAGCATGGAGTTTCATAGCTTGAAAGATTAGCTCAAAGAAATAAATAAAGAGTTCTTCCTTCTTTGTCAAAAAACTAAAAAGAGATCTTCCCTTCTTCTTAGCTTTTGAAAACGAGTTTTAAAATATTTGTTTGACATTTTATTTAATTATAATAAACTTTTAAATATGTTTTTTAATCTATCAGTTTTTAAATATATTTTTAATTAAAACAATTTTCTTCAAAATTATAAAACTCAATTATTACAAATTTAAAAAATATTTGTTTTTTTGTTTCAGTACTGTCAACTTTTAAACGAATGTCTCCTCTCTATTTTCATATAATACCCTCCAACGGATAAGAGATAATTGATGAGAATTAATATCTAAAGTTAGGTCAAAAAGTGAAAACTCTTCCATTAATATCTACCCAAGTTTATTCCGCTATTGATTTTTAAGTTTGAGGTAATTGTTGAACAAATTATACTATATTCTTTGTTTTCAAATGTGTATTTATTGAAATTATATTAATCATATATTTGTGTTATGGTAATAGTAATATCTGCTAGTTACACCCCCTTCGCAATGCCCAGTCAATTTAAGGCCCATTACATGAAATCAGGGTCCAAATCATCAAGGGTCAAGATCACACGACGAGATCGAACGGCCCAAAGCCATCAAGACAAGCACCACTAAAACTCTATAAATACAGCATTCAATGCTCATTAATGGTAAGCAAGCTTTACAACTTAAACTTATTCACTCAAATACTGACTTGAGCGTCGGAGTGTTATTGTAGGCTCAACCTCGCCACCTCAAGCTCGAACAAGTCCGATCTCCTCAAGATCGACTATCTCAAGACCAAAGGACATAAACAGAATCAAGGATAAAACATCTACTAACTGCGTAATGCCAATCACTAAGATCGGAAGCACAGTACTGAACATTGACGACCACAGTGGGAGAATCAATACCCTATTTTCTCACCATCTCCTTGATCTTAAAAAATGGCACCAAGGCGCCGTTCAAGACCGGCTAGTCCCGCGGTCGGACCCGAGGTCGACCCTCGGCAAACCCCTGAAGGCCACGTTCAGGACCTCACAAATTCGTCACAAGCTCGAAACCGATATCCCAATACAGATCTACCTCGGATACATTCGAGCTCAGATGAAGCTGATTTACCGCCTCCCCCTCAATTGCTTCCAGTTTTGACCGACGCTGTTCAACAGCTCGTTCAGTTACTGGCTCGACAGGAAGCCGTAAACCAAGAAAGAAGCAACCGCTTCACTGACCTCAAAGCCAAGGTAGCGAGGCTCCAAACACAGAACGTTCCGGATCAAGAATCGACTGGGCAGGACTCCCTTGAGAAAAGAAATCCAACCCGAAGGAGACTCTTTCATCGATCTCCCCTGAGGAGAAAGCTCAATCATCGTTCTCCCCCACGCTAACACCGAGGGAATGGTTCCCGTTCTCCTCCGGCTTGACAATATGAAGATCTAGACGATCCTCGTTCTCCCCGACGCCGTCACCGAGGGAATGGTTTCCGTTCTCCTCCGGCTCGACAATATGAAGATCTAGACGATCTTCATTCTCCCCCACGCCGTCACCGAGGGTATGGTTCCCGTTCTCCTCCGGCTCGACAATATGAAGATCTAGACGATCCTCATTCTCCCCCACGCCGTCACCGAGGGAATGGTTCCCGTTCTCCTCCGGCTCGACAATATGAAGATCTAGACGATCCTCGCTCTCCCCCACGCCGTCACCGAGGGAATGGTTCCCGTTCTCCTCTGGCTCGACAATATGACAATCTGGAAGGCTCAAATAATCCCCCTCAACATCGTCCACACTGGGGCTCGACCTCGCCAAGACGGCGTTCAAGAAGCCATGACAACATTCAAAACAACGATCAACCCCGACGCTACGGACGTCCCGATCCTCATTACGGACATCAACCACAACCTCGGGCGAGTCAACCTAGGCGGAAAGGTCCGTTCACAAGAGCAATCGATAACTTCCGAGTTCCAAGGTATCTTGAAAACCACTTGGAGGACTGAAGACTTACGACGGAACAGGCGACCCCGACATGCATCTCGATCAATTTGACACAACCATGCAGTACCGAAATGTACCGATGGAAATGAAGTGTCGAATATTCCCATTAACCTTGGACAAAATCTCCTCGGAATGGTTCCGGACTTTAAGATCGAACACCATTTCCTCTTGGGACCAATTGGCAAAGCACTTCTCGGTACACTTTGCACATTCCAAAAGCAAACCCAAAAATAAAAATGTTTTAGCATCTATCATCCAGAGGGGGAAGGAGCCCCTAAGAGAATACATAGAGCGATTCAACAACGAAGCTCTGCAAGTTCGACAGCTAGACGACGCTTTTCGAATCTTCTTCATGGCTCAAGGTCTATTTCCTTGAAGCCCGTTCCGAAAGCATATTAACACCTGGGAACCTAACACCTTGCATGAGTTCCTTGAGCTATCCCAGTGTTTCATCAATGAAGAGGAAAATTCCAAAATCGACAAAGCATCATCACATGCTGAACCATCAAAACACTGCGTCGAGGTCGATCCTCGAAAGAATTTGTGGAGCGTCGGCAAGAAGAATCTTCACCAGGTATATACTGAACTCAACGTCTCCAACGTCCAATTACTGGGGGGATGTTGGAACGTCGAGTTCAAGGACGTCAAACCTCCTAGATCCCTACCTATCCGACCTAAACAAAAGGCTAACAAATACTGTCGATACCACAGAAGCAATGGCCATGACACAAACCATTGCAATGCCCTGAAAGATGACATTGAAGACTTAATAAAACGAGGAAAACTATCTACTAATGTCAAAAGGGAGGGCGGACGGTTTGACGATGTCAGAAAGGTAAGAAAAGATGATCCTAGAACAAAGGGAAAGGAAGTGACCGAGCCAGACCACGATGAATCAAATATAAGAAGATCAAGAGGGCACTCGATCATAAAGATGATAACATGAGGTTTCGATCATGAAGGGTCCGAAAAATCAATGAAAAGAAAGTGGAAAGAATTGTTAAGTATAGCTTCGACGTCAGCGACCCCAATCAAAACAAATTGACCTCCACTATCTTTCAGTGATGACGATCTTATAGACGGGAAACCTAACAAACACGTACCTCTCTTAATCTCGGCAGTCATAGCCAATAAAGAGGTGCGTAGGATCTTGGTCGACCAAGGAAGCTCATCAGACATCCTTTTTGTCGATCTTCTAAACAAAATGGGGATCGACAAAGAGGAACTCACCCCTTACAGAGGAACGGCCTTGTCCAGTTTCAATGGATCTCGAACCAAACCCCTTGGATATCTGGAGCTAATGGTTACTTACGGAATCGAACCAATGGTTCGAACCATCAAGACCAAGTTCCTCATCTTACCTTGTGAGTCCATATACAACGGTATTATAGGAAGACCAACCTTAGGCAAGCTCGGGGGGGTGACATCCACCATACACTTAAAAATGAAATTTCATTCTCTCTGCAACAAGGTTATCACTTTGAACTCCGACTTAGAGTCTGCTTCCAGGTGTTTCTTCGTATGGACGAAGACCGAACGAAAGGCTTCAGAGCAAGAAGGGGTTCCCCCTTCAGAAGAGCTGTCAACTCCAAAGCAAGCTAAGGTTAGATCGACTGAAGTCAATACCACTGACATAGAGACAGGATACGATCCAAAAGACAACGAGAATAAGGATGTTGAGGAGCTAACCAAAGAACTCAAACGAAAAAATAAAAGACCTGAGCCTGGCGGAGAGTTCATCAAAATACAGCTCGGAGTAGACCCCTCCAGAATTATCAAACTAGGGATCGACCTACCAGAAGAGGTTAAAGATCGACTTGACCAAATGTCTTAACGACTTTGAGGACATTTTCGCTTGTTCGGCAGAGGACATGCCCGGGATCCCACCAGAGGTCGCTTGCCACCGACTCGCAATTAACCCAGATGCCAAATGGATCGCCCAAAGAAAGAGGGCTCAAAGCAGGGAGAAAGCCATTGCTGCTGCCAAAGCAGTAGACGATCTCATCAAAGCAAACTTCATTTCCGAGGTTAAATACACGACCTGGTTATCAAATCCAGTCTTGGTGAAGAAAAACAACGGAAAATGGCGTATGTGCGTCGATTACACCGATCTTAATAAAGCTTGCCCAAAGGATGCTTTTCCTGTCCCCAGCATTGATCGACTGGTCGACAACGCCTCCGGTTTTCGGTTATTATCCTTTATGGACGCGTACTCCGGATACAACCAGATCGCCATGTTTCCCCCAGATCAAGAAAAAAATGCTTTCATGACCGATTGAGGTAACTTCGCGTACCGCGTCATGCCGTTTGGGTTGAAAAATGCAGGAGCGACTTATTAAAGAATGATGAACAAAGTGTTCCAAAAGCATATCGGCAAGAGCGCAGAAGTCTACCTCGACGATATGATCGCCAAAATCAGGAATGACAACGAGCATATAAACGACCTAAGAACAATTTTCTATGAGGTTCGGAAAAATAGAATGAGATTGAACCCGGAGAAATGCACATTCGGAGTTCGAGCAGGGAAATTTTTGGGTTTTTACTTAATAGAAAAAGGAATCGAGGCAAACCCTGATAAGTATCGATCCGTAACAGAAATGCGAACTCCGACAACCAAGAAAGAGAACAAAAACTCAATGGCATGATAGCCGCCCAATCTCGTTTCATATCTAATGCAGCATTCAAATCTCTTCCATGGTTCAAACTTCTCAAAAAAGAAGAAAAAGATTTCGAGTGGACGTCTGAACAAGACGAGGCCTTAAAACAACTAAAGAAAGCTCTTTCCGAGCCTCCGATCTTAACTCGACCAAACGAAGGTGAAACCCTGTATCTATACCTGGCAGTCTCGGAAGAAGCTTTAGCTGCCGTTCTAGTGCGCGAGCTAGAAACCGGACAGAGCCCAGTCTAGTTCGCAAGTAAAGCTCTACACGGAGCTGAGAATCGTTATCAGAAGGTCGAGAAGATTGCCCTGGCTCTCATCGTCGCAGCTCGACGTTTCCGAGCCTATTTCGTCGCTCACCAGGTGGTCGTCCGGACTAACTACCCCATTAGACAAATACTCCATAGACCCGATCTTCCAGGGAGAATGATTAAATGGGCCGTGGAACTATCAGAATTCGGAATTAAATATGAAGCTCGAACAGCACTAAAGGCACAAGTTTTGGCGGACTTCATGGTCGAAATTATCCCTCCTAACAACGAATCCGATGTATGGATCATATATGTCGATGGATCCTCTAACCCAAAGGGAAGCGGTGCTGAAATCATGTTAGAAAGCCCAACAGGGATCATCATCGAAGTTTCCCTAACTTTCAGCTTCCCAACATCGAACAATCAAGCAGAATACGAGGCTTGCATCGCCGGACTACGCTTGGCAATTGACCCCCGAGTTCCGCGGGTAGAATTACAGTGTTTCCTGGAAGCTCGTTCCGAAAGCAAAATTACACTAGAGGTCTTTTAAGTTATTTAATTGTAACAAGTTAGTCCTTTAAGTTTTTTCGTACCACTTAGGTCCTTAAAGTTAGATAATGTGTACACCGTTAGTCCTTTTTTCATTTTTCGTTACAAAATATCCAAGTTGGCACTAATAGAGCTAGCGTGGCCATGACGGAGTCTACGTGTCATCTATCTGGTGACAATTTGGTAATTTAAGACTACTGTTATGTAACAATATGTTTCTTTCAACTTAAATTTTTTTTAAAAAAATGGTTCATCTTCGTTTTTATTTAAGTTAAAAGGACCAAATTATTACATGACAGTAGTCTTAAATGACCAAATTTTTACAAGACAGATATACGTTGGCTCTGTCACGACCACGTCAGCTCTTTTCGTGCCAACTTGGATTTTTTGTAACGAAAAATGAAAAAAGAACTAACTGTGTACACATTATGTAACTTAAAGGATCTAAGTCGTACGAAAAAAACTTAAATGACCAACTTGTTACAATTAAATAACTTAAAGGACCTCTAGTGTAATTTTGCCTAACTTTTATTAAGGATTTAGGGATTTAATTTAGTGGAATAAAACCTGCTTTTAGTTAAAAAAAATTATAGTAGCTAGATAGTTAATAATCAAATCTAAATTTATTTTTAAGGAAATACACATGAATTAGCCTAGTTGCAATTTAAGGCAAGGCGACAAAAAAACACCAACCTCACGTGATTGAGTAGATTGCAGCAAAATATAGAGAAAAAAAACACACAAACTAGTATAATATATATATATATATATATATACTTCAACAAGTGGCCATGCTAGGTAGTCCGTAGAGTGGGCTAGGGGTGGACAAATTTTGGAGTCCGACCGAGACTCGTTTTACCTGAGAGCACTACGCCAGATCATTAAAAAAATGGCGTCTTATGGGGCAGCGCTTTTGATTAAAGCGCTGGATAAGCTTAAAACGCGCAGGAGAATGAGCGGCGCTTCTCTTAAAAGCGATGACCATAGGAGATCGAAAATGGGCAATGGGCAGCGCTTCCTTCCAAACGCTGCCTATAGGAGGACGAAAATTGGCAATGGGCAGCGCTTTTTATCAAGCGCTGATTATTTGATCACGAACATGGGCGATGGGCAGCGCTTTTTACAAGCGCTGCCTATGGGTTAGCCGAAATTTGGGCTATGGGCAGCGCTTTTTATGGCAAGCGCTGCCTATTGATATTAATTTTTTTTCTTTCCCTCGCATCCAACGTTCATTTTCCTCACATTCCCTCTCACTCTCACGACTCTCACTAGGCTCTCTCACTCACACACTGACCAAGCTCTCTCACTCACACTCACCAAGCTCCCTCACTCTCTCAAACCATTTTCGTTTCTGCCATTTTTCCTCACCATTTTCATTTCTCTCTCTCTCTCTCAACCATTTCGTCTCTCTCTCCGATTTCGTTTTTCTGTCTCTCTCTCTCAACCATTTCGTTTTGGTTTGGGTTTCCACATTAACCCATTTCATTTTGGCTTGCCAAGCATCTTTGAGGTAACTCATAAACCCATTTTCTTATTTTTGCATTTAAAATGTTTGTGTTTTTGACTCAAAGAAGCTCATTTTCTTTATATTGCTTTGTTTATGATCTTGTGTATATGTGGTTGTTTGGTTGTGTGTTGTTTTTTTGGTTTGCATTTAAAGTGTTTGTGTTTTTGACTCAAAGAAGACCAATTTTAATTATTTTACTTAGTTTGTGATATTATGTTTATGTGGTTGCTTTGTTGTGTGTTGTAGAAATTTGGATGCATGCATATCAATATTGTAAATAATTGACTTAGTTATTTGATATGGAAATTAGTTATTTGTTATGGAAATTAGTTATTCAAAATACTACTTAGTGTTCATAATTTCAATAGAATGTGAATGTTGTAAATAATTGACTTAGTTATTTGACATGGAAATTAGTTATTTGATTTGGAAATTAGTTATTCAAAATACCACTTGGACGTTGTAAATGGATGATTGAAATTAGTTATTTGATATGGATGCATGTTGAGTTTCAAGTTTATGTTGTGTTTGAACATGTTAAATTGTATATGTGTGGTGAATGAAACTAGCAAAGTAAAATCGAATATGCGAATTGTTTGTTAGGTTTTGCGAGTTTGTTTTGCCGAAGCTTCGCGTCCATTGTTCGAGTTCGTCCTGGTTCGAGTGTTCGTTCTACTTCGTTCGAGTTCATTGTTGCTTCCACTTGTTCAGGTACTGTTGTTGTTTTCTTGTATTTATTATATGAAGAATGGAAATATGGAAGACATCAAAGTGTTTGATTTCTTTAGTTGAAAATAGTTGAATGTCTTAGGTTCAAAAAAATTGTACGTTGTGTGTTTTTCATCTATAATAGGTTTAAATTCTCTTATCAGGATTTTATTATAAATATTGGGAAATTATGGATAGAAAGTGGATGTCTGCCAATCGTCTGTCCAAGGAATATGTCGCTGGAGTGGATTATTTTGTGAACTGTGTTGTTGAACGTTTAGGGACTTCTAGTAATATCAAATGTCCTTGTTTAAGTTGTTGTTATGTAAAATCAGTTAATGCAGAGGAGTTGGCAGGACATTTAATTAAAGGGTTACGGAATTGATCAAAGTTACACTTGTTGGACAATGCATGGTGAGGAAAGAGGTGAATCTTCAAATATGGGTAATAGTACGGAGAGATGTGCGCCGGTTGACACCGAAAGACCTACATTTTATGGGGATGAATTTGAAGAGATGGCAAAGGCTGTTGAAGACGATCTTAATGAGTGTCCTCAAATGTTTGAGAAGTTGATAACGGATGCAGAGACTCTGTTGTATTTTGGTTGTACTTAATTCACAAAATTATTGACTGTGATAAAGTTGTATAACTTGAAAACTTGCCACAGATGGACGGATAAGAGCTTTACGGAATTACTCGCACTATTGAAAGAAATGTTTGCAAAGGATAATGTGCTCCCTTCTCGAACGTATGATGCAAAACAAATATTAGGGTTCATTGGCTTGAACTATGAGAAGAAACACGCTTGTCCCAATGATTGCATTTTATTTCGGAATGAGCATGCATTGTTAAAGTCGTGTCCTAAATGTAATGCATATCGCGGTATAAAAAGAAAGAATCTGCTCCAGAAAAGGTGTTGTGGTATTTTCCCATAATTCCCCGATTTAGGCGCATGTACCGTAGTTTAGAAGATGCAAAACACTTGACATGGCATGGGGATGAAAGGATTAGAGACGGCATGCTACGACACCCGGCGGATTCTCCGCAATGGAAAAAAATTGATATTGATTATCCTGATTTCGGGTTGGATCCAAGAAACCTACGACTTGCATTGTCTGCTGATGGATTTAACCCGCACGGTATTCAGAGTAGCTCCCACAGTACATGGCCCGTGATTTTGGCGATCTATAACTTACCTCCGTGGCTTTGCATGAAACACAAATATATGATGTTGTCATTGTTAATTTTTGGGCCCAAGCAACCAGGAAATGATATTGATGTATACTTGGCTCCTTTAATTGAAGACTTGAAGCTAATGTGGGAGACTGGAGTAGAGGTGTATGATGGGTTCAGAGAAGAAAGTTTCATCCTGAGGGCTATGATTTTTGGCACAATTAATGACTTTCCAGCATACGGCAATCTATCTGGGTACATAAAGGTCAGTGTGCATGCCCTATATGTGAAGATAACACTGATTGGATGTGGTTGGAACATGGTAAGAAGAATATCTACCCTGGTCATCGTAGATTTTGGCCATCTTCTCATCAGTATCGACTGTTGAAAAAGGCATTCAATGGGAATACCGAAACCCGTAAAGCTCCCATGTCTTTGACGGGTGAACAACTATTTGAAAAGGTGAAAGATTTGAACATTAAATTTGGGAAGCCTTTTACAGGAGAGCTTGCAAAACGGGGGTGGAAGAAAAAATCGATTTTCTTTGAGTTGCCATACTGGAAGTCATTATATGTAAGGCACTTCATTGATGTGATGCATGTTGAAAAAATGTCTTTGAAAGTGTCATTGGTACCTTACTCAATATGCCAAGAAAGACTAAAGATACCATCAACTCGAGGTTGGACTTGCTTAGTATGGGGTTGAGACCAGAATTGGGTCCAATAAAGAAGGGTATACGTACATATCTACCTCCGGCAGCTCATACTCTATCTAAAAAGGAGAAGACCGTGTTTTGTAAGTTTCTTCATGGAGTTAAAGTTCCAGAGGGGTACTCTTCAAATGTTACGAACCTTGTATCGATGAAAGACCTCAAGTTACAGTCTTTAAAGTCCCATGATTGTCATGTTCTAATGGAGAATTTGCTACCCATTGGTATACGATCCATTTTGCCTAAGAAAGTGCGCCAGACCCTAACCAAACTTTGTTTCTTTTTTAAGGCGATTTGTAGTAGAGTGATTGACCCTGGAAAGTTGCCATCATTGCAAAGAGAAATTATTGTCACTTGTGTGAGCTTGAGATGTATTTCCCACCTTCATTTTTTGACATAATGATTCATCTAATAGTTCATCTAATTAGAGAGACACAATTGTGTGGCCCATGTTACATGAGATGGATGTATCCGTTTGAGCGTTACATGAAGATATTAAAAGGATATGTGAAAAACCGATCACGACCCGAGGGTTGTATTGTTGAGCGCTACATAGTTGAAGAATCTATTGAGTTCTGCACCGGCTATCTATCTAGTCTTGAATATTATGTGGGACTGCCAAGGTCTCGTCACTTAGGAAACATCAGTAAAGGGATGTCAGGAACTAAAATAGTTATGATATCATGGAAATAACTAGATCAAGCACACTTATATGTTTTGCACAATGATAGTGAGGTTGATTCATATGTTGCCAAGCACATGGACATACTTAAGAGTGATCACCCATATAAGGGTCAAGTTTGGTTAACAAAAGAACACAATCGGAGTTTCATAGTGTGGCTAAAAGAGCACATTGATTTCGAATTTGCTATGAATCCTACCTCGATTTTAGAAAGATTGAGATGGTTAGCAAAAGGTCCAAATATACAAGTTTTCTCTTAGGTCAAACACTGACGATCACACGTGAGGATATCGATGATGTATGTAAATTGAAGTGGGCAACTAGTACTTCTATTAGAGCATATGTCAGGTACGTATGTAATTTATTATTTGACATCATTGAATTTTTATTTATTATATCGTTAATTTAATTTGTATATATCTCTAATTATAGGTACTTGTACGAGGACATTTTGGTCCATTCGGAACAGACACAGATTTGTGTTCTTGTGTCTGGATAATACACACCTGCGTGAAGTGTCCCCAAAGCTGCGTAATTATGAGACACTTGTGGAACAAAACAAGACAGAGGTTAAAAATTATATCACTCAACGCTTCTGGGAAGCTCAAAGTACAAGCTTTGATATCATGTTTTTGGCATCATGTCTCTTACGGTGAGAGATTTAATCCATTCTTATATAACATGCATTTTTTAAATGCTAGTCAATTACTTATTCAAAATTTTATTTTGTAGGCAACATTGGTTGCTGTTAGCAATAAATCCTAAGAAAGATACGGTGTACTTCATTGATTCATTGCATGGTCATTTCAACAACTACCACGAGTTGATCGAGACATTTAATAGGTGTGTGTATTTCGATCCCTCTGCATATTTCTTAGTTTTACTTATATATGTATGTATTTCGAATAATATAGTTATATGACAATGTGTTCAGTTGTTTGAAAACATATTGGGGATTGGAACAATCAATGACCAAATGGATACCAATAGATGTAAGTTTGTAAGCAATGTTCTTATATATTTAATTACATTATTTTGTGAAAAAAATTTATTAAATTAAATTTACAATTAACTAATCTTTTGTTTTGTAGTGTCCAAAACAACTCAATAGCAATGATTGTGGGTATTATGTAATGAAGTTTTTGAAAGAAATTATTACCCACAACCAAACGACTATTCCCCGACAGGTATCTACTTAGAATTCTTTTTGATTTTCATATAATAGTTAATTCCATTTAACCATTTCAATTCTAATTTTATTTATTTATATAATTTCAGTATTTTCCTGATTGTCGGGTGAGGACATACTCTGATGAGCAGCTACTTGAGCTTAGGGGAGAGTGGTGCCGTTATGTCTCCCGTTTTTTATTTTGGATAGAATGTAATACTGTAAGTTGTTAGAGTTTGATTTGGATACATATAGCTAAGCTAGTTTTGGTTCATATTGTAAGTTTAGCTAGTTTTGGATACATATGAATTGGATACATTTTGGTTCATGTTTTGGTACATTTTGGTACATATTGGTGCATTTGTATTAGCTTGTTGTAGTTAACTATATAATGGATTGGATTGTTAGAGTTTGATTTGGATACATATGAATTGTTTGATTTGGATAGTTGCTAGCCGTTTTGGATACATAATAATGTAACTTAATTGTTAGCTAGTTTGTTTTGGTTCTTGTTGAGTACATATTGGTGCATTTGTATTAGCTTGTTGGATACATTTTAGTTCATGTTTTGGTACATTTTGGTACATATTGGTACATATTGGAGCATTTGTATTAGCTTGTTGTTGTTAACTATATAATAGATTGGATTGTATTGGCTGTATATATATGACCAGGAAATATCAAAAGTAAAAAGGAAAATAAACAAAAACAGAAAAAAAAATAAAAAAAATTAAATAGTGGCCAGCGCTTTCCCCTGCAAGCGCTGCTCATTGTGTAGCGAAATATGGCAATGAGCAGCGCTTTTCAGTGCAAGCCCTGCCCATTGTTTAGCGAAATTTTGGAATGAGCAGCGCTTATGACTTAGAAGCACTGCCCATGGCTATCAATGAGTAGCGCTTCTTAAACGCTGCCCATTGTTGGAGTGGAATCAGCAGCGCCAAGTTAAGCAACGCTCAGATGCGCTGCCCATGGCTAAAAAAAAGCGCTGCCCATCCTTAAATCTGTTGTAGTGGAGTAAATTAACAAGTGCAGGTGGGATCATTCGGATTGACGGGTATTCGGTTTTGAAAAACGGATTGATGTGGGTAAATATGACCGGAATCAGATGATTAACAAGGAATCCATCAAAGATGGATTGATGTGGGTAAATATGACCGGAATCAGATGATTAACAAGGAATCCATCAAAGACCGAAGCCACCCGAAAAGGCAAGAATTTAAATAGCAAGAAAATAAATGACTTGGAAAATAAAGGGCAAGAAGGTAAATGACTTGGAAAATAAATGGGCAAGAAAGTCAATGACTTGGAAAATAAAGGACTTAGAAAATAAATTGCAAGAATTTAAATAGCAAGAAAATAAATTACTTGGAAATTAAAGGGCAAGAAGGTAAATGACTTGGAAAATAAAAGGGCAAGAAAGTAAATGACTTGAAAAATAAAGGGGCAAGAAAGTAAATAACTTGGAAAATAAAGGGCAAGAAAATAAATGACTTGGAAAATAAAGGACTTAGAAAATAAATTGCAAGAATTTAAATAGCAAGAAAATAAATGACTTGGAAAATAAAGGGCAAGAAGGTAAATGACTTGGAAAATAAAGGGGCAAGAAAGTAAATGACTTGAAAAATAAAGGGGCAAGAAAGTAAATAACTTGGAAAATAAAGGGCAAGAAAATAAATGACTTGGAAAATAAAGGGCAAGAAAGTAAATGACTTGGAAAATAAAGGACTTAGAAAATAAATTGCAAGAATTTAAATAGCAAGAAAGTAAAAGAATAGGTTTAAAGGTACTTTTAGTCCCTGCAAATGTCACAATAATCCAGTTTAGTCCCTGCAATTCCAAAACTTTTAAAATAGACCCTGCAATTACTAAACGTTACTACTTTTAGTCCCTGCTGTTAGTTAAGGGTTAACACTGTTATCTTTTGATGATGTGGCACACCCCCCACCCCCCACCCCACCCCCCCACCCCCCACCCCACCCCCCCACCCCCACCCTTCTTCTTCCTCGTGAACCCCCCCACCCCACCGACCCCACCCCACCCCCATCCCACCCCACCCCAGCCCCTCCCCCTCCCCTTCGCCTCTCCTCCCCTTCGCCCCTCCCCCTCCCCTTCGCCTCTCCTCCCCTTCGCCCCTCCCCCTCCCCTTCGCCCCTCCTCCCCTTCGCCCCCCTCCCCTTCGCCCCCCTCCCCTTCGCACCTCCCCCCTCCTCACCGATCGCTCTCGCTCGCCGTTCTCCGCTCGCTCTCGCTCGTCGTTCTCCGCTCGCCGTTCGCTCTCCGTTCTCTCTCTGCGTCTCTCTCTCTCTCTCTCTCTCTGCGAACTCTGGGGGTGGGGGAGGGGTCACGGTGGGGTGGGGGGGAAGAGGGGGAACAGTGGGGTTGGGGTGGGGAGGAGGGGCGAAGGGGAGGGGGAGGGGCGAAGGGGAGGGGGGGCGAAGGGGAGGGGGAGGGGCGAAGGGGAGGGGGGGCGAAGGGGAGGGGGGCGAAGGGGAGGAGGGGCGAAGGGGAGGGGGAGGGGCGAAGGGGAGGAGAGGCGAAGGGGAGGGGGAGGGGCTGGGGTGGGGTGGGATGGGGGTGGGGTGGGGTCGGTGGGGTGGGGGGGTTCACGAGGAAGAAGAAGGGTGGGGGTGGGGTGGGGGGGGGGGTGGGGGGGTGGGGGGTGTGCCACATCATCAAAAGATAACAGTGTTAACGCTTAACTAACAGCAGGGACTAAAAGTAGTAACGTTTAGTAATTGCAGGGTCTATTTTAAAAGTTTTGGAATTGCATGGACTAAACTGGATTATTGTGACATTTGCAGGGACTAAAAGTACCTTTAAGCCAAAAGAATATGAAGAACATGAAGAACATGAAGAACAATCTTTAGAGAATTTTTGAGATGAACTTTGTCACAAAATTCAAGTGCTTTACAAGTGAGGATCAAGGTCATATTTATAGGAACATATGAGGGAGGGGCAAAATAGTAAATTACATGTTTTGGCGAAGATATGGTCATCAACAAGTGGGCAAGGCAAAGCCATCAACAAGTGGGCAAAAATATCCATCAACAAGTGGAGAAAGCATAGCCATCAACAAGTTAACAAAGGGCTTAGGTTGAGGGCAAAATGGTCAAAAAGAAGAAAGTGTTTTTAGAAAGAAGGAATGTTTTAGTAAAGTCTACTCACTCATGATCATTGTAGACAAAAGAGGAGAAAAGAAAATAAATGACTTGGAAAATAGAGGGGCAAGAAAGTAAATGACTTGGAAAATAAAGGGGCAAGAAAGTAAATGACTTGGAAAATAAAGGGGCAAGAAAGTAAATGACTTGGAAAATAAAGGACTTAGAAAATAAATTGCAAGAATTTAAATAGCAAGAAAATAAATGACTTGGAAAATAAAGGGCAAAAAGGTAAATGACTTGGAAAATAAATGGGCAAGAAAGTAAATGATTTGGAAAATAAAGGACTTAGAAAATAAATTGCAAGAATTTAAATAGCAAGAAAATAAATTACTTGGAAATTAAAGGGCAAGAAGGTAAATGACTTGGAAAATAAAGGGGCAAGAAAGTAAATGACTTGAAAAATAAAGGGGCAAGAAAGTAAATAACTTGGAAAATAAAGGGCAAGAAAATCAATGACTTGGAAAATAAAGGACTTAGAAAATAAATTGCAAGAATTTAAATAGCAAGAAAATAAATAACTTTGGAAAATAAAGGGCAAGAAGGTAAATGACTTGGAAAATAAAGGGGCAAGAAAGTAAATGACTTGAAAAATAAAGGGGCAAGAAAGTAAATAACTTGGAAAATAAAGGGCAAGAAAATAAATGACTTGGAAAATAAAGGGCAAGAAAGTAAATGACTTGGAAAATAAAGGACTTAGAAAATAAATTGCAAGAATTTAAATAGCAAGAAAGTAAAAGAATATGAAGAACATGAAGAACATGAAGAACAATCTTTAGAGAATTTTTGAGATGAACTTTGTCACAAAATTCAAGTGCTTTACAAGTGAGGATCAAGGTCCTATTTATAGGAAAATATGAGGGAGGGGCAAAATAGTAAATTACATGTTTTGGCAAAGATATGGTCATCAACAAGTGGGCAAGGCAAAGCCATCAACAAGTGGGCAAAAATATCCATCAACAAGTGGAGAAAGCATAGCCATCAACAAGTTAACAAAGGGCTTAGGTTGAGGGCAAAATGGTCAAAAAGAAGAAAAAAATCAAGTTGGCAAAGGTGGCCATCAAAAAGTGGCCGTAGCCAAATTTTCCAGCATTTTGGCGCCCATGCCTGCGCCAGTTTCTGTGTTGCGCCTGTGTTGCGTTTTTTTGCGCCCATGGGTCCATGTCTTGCGCCAGTTTCGCCAGTTTTGCTCCTGTGTTGCGTTTTTGGGGCCCTTGGCGCCCATGAGGGTGTCTAGTGCCTTAAAAATTGCTCCTCCTTAAATATTTCATTTTTTCTTCATTTTAGCTCATATTTTCTCTTTTGCTTCAAAATAATACCTGAAAATAAAAAGTAAACATTTGCAGTAAAATAGATCAAAAATATAATTAAAATACTAAAAAGACTTAATAAAATAACTATTAAAAAGACTCTAAAAATAGACTTATCACACAGCTACTCACACGTCTGGAGTCTTACACCGCTATACTTCATTGAAAATAGCAAATGCACACCACCAACCACCATTATCACCATTATTAATCTTTTTTTATTGCATCTCAATATTAACACACAAAGTTAAATTGAGTTTCACTCAAATCTAAAACTTCCGATCTCATTCTTCAATTTAATTTTTCCATCCTTCTACTGCATCTTCTCCTTTTCCTTCTTTGCATATCTCTACTACCCATCCATCTCCATTTCCAGTCAACTACAGAGGAACTACACCAACGATACCCACGATAAAAACATCTATAACACAGGCGATACCCCCAACCTTCTCCATCCATCTCCACAATAACAAGATCCGCACCACCATTACCCACAGTTCCACCTCACCGTCCAAGCTATTTACTTGCTGGTCGCTGTGATGTTCTATACAAGGAAAGCGTAACATTAGTTTCCTTTTGTTAAAGATTGTTTTTTTAGGGTTTGTTGTAAGTTTGATGTCTTAGTAATTGGGTTAGTTTAACTTTCTTTATATTCGGATTTTGTAGTGATTATTTCTGAATTTTTTTATGTTTTATATCTCGACAAAGATCTGTAACTTCTTCTATTGTTCTTAGCAGAATTAAAAATTGGATTTATTTGAGTTATAACCGTGTGAAACCACCCGACCGCCCGTCCACCCGCCAAAACCGTTACCCGGTAATCCGATGTTGCAAATGGTCGGTGATTGGCCAGAGAGTGGCTTCTTTGGTTTTAGCCGGATTGGGGTTTTCAAACCCAAAACCGAACAACCCGACCGTTTGTCCAGCCCTAGAGTGGGCGGCTACAATCCAGCAAAATATTTAACAAACTTATCCCTTCCTCCAAGTGACCGAGACATGCATGGCCTATAAATAGGTAGTGATCTCTCTTGTTTTGTGTCACTGGGAGTGTAGAAAGGAAAAGAGAAAGAGGTTGCTTGAAGGGAGACACTCCATATTACTTTCATTGAAAAAAAGGTTAATATGTGTTAATATGTGTGCTGATTGCCATGTGCTTGAAGGGAGAAACTCCTAAAGAGAAAGAGGTTGCTTGAAGGTCTAGGCGCTAAGAGCACTTGGGGTTTACGTGATAACGCACACATTCATGATCGAATATTCGACGAGGAGGAAAAACCTCTAGGTAAGGGCATCTAAACTATTAATTTGTTAATATGTGTGCTGATTGCCATGTGCTTGTTGCATATGTTTTTATGAAATATTGATTGAATGATTGTAAAGTGGTGACATAAGTATTGTGCTTTATGTGGTTTGTTGGCTTACTTATAAGTTATGTTATTGAATATGATATGATTCAAATGTGTGTATATATCTATATATGTGGTATATTATGTTGTGATTCATGATGAAAGACCAAGTGGGAATATGATGGTGAGTATTAGTAAAGGCGTACACCGGTATCTTCACTTTTGTAATGTACCAAAACATTTTTTTTTTGGAAAGAAAATAATGTTAAAGAATTTTTCCTAAAATCGGTGAGACACCTCAAACAAAGTTTTATGAACTAATATGGATGCTTTTCAAGAAAGTCAAGTATAATGATATTTAGAACTAATAGAATTTTCTTTAAGTAACGAGCATTAAAGAGACAGTGATCAGTTTCGAAAGATCGTGATGGGGTACTTAAACCAAGAGGATTTAAGTCATGGCTGACTTAGCAGCTGCTGTAGCTCAACAAACAAATGTGATGACCCAACGGGATGTACAACAACAACAGCAACAACAGAGGACTGCATAGACTGCTGATGCTAGAGGCCTAGTGGACTTCCAAAAGCATGATCCACCAAAATTCCACGGGGAGCCAAATCCCGAGAACGCTGACTTATGGCTGCAAGAGATCAAGAAGATCTTTGAATTGATCAACTGCCATGACCAAGCTAAGGTCAGCTATGCATCCTATCTGTTGCTTGGGGATGTAGAGTATTGGTGGAAGGGCGTGAAGCAAATGTTGGCTGCTGAACATCGTGAGGTAACTTGGGAAGTATTTCGCACCAAATTTCTGGATAAATATTTTTTTGAGAATGCCAGGATAGAGAAAGAGCAAGAATTTGAGTCTGCATCAAGGAAATAGGTTTGTGGCAGAATACGCGGCAAGGTTTGAGTGGCTGGCTAAGTACTTCCATTTCTTTAGGGATCAAGTTGATGAGCGCTGGAAGAGCGAGAAACTTGAAAGGGGCCTAAAGTATGAGATCAAGGAGTCAGTGCTTCCTTTGAGCATTCGAGAATTTCAGCATCTGGTGGAGAGGAGCATCCAGATTGAAGCAATGAAGAATGAAAGGACTAGAAAGTTGGGGTCTCTAAGTATCTAAGTATCTATCTGCCAATCAAGTCCGAATTTCCTTGAAGGAAGGAGTTCACGAGTGTATCTCATTGACAAGTTTGGATGTTACTCGTGAGATTGATATAAAGGATGTGCAAATTGTTAGCGACTTTCCGGATTGTTTCCGAATGACGTACCAGGAATGCCACCAGTGCGGGATATCGAGTTCTCCATCAATTTGGTTTCTGGTACAAATCCGATTTCAATCGCACCCTATCGGATGTCTCCATCTGAGTTAGCTAAGATAAAGGAGCAACTAGAGGATCTGATGTCAAAACATTTCATCAGGCCGAGTGTTTCAGCGTGGGGAACTCCAGTGTTGTTAGTAAAGAAGAAGGATGGACGTTCGAGGCTCTGTGTGGATTATCGACAACTCAACAAAGTGACTATCAAGAATCAGTATCCTTTACCACGTACTGATGATTTGATGGACCAACTTCGAGGAGCTTCAGTGTTCTCAAAGATTGATTTGAAGTCAGATTATCATCAGATAAGAGTAAAGACTGAAGATTTTCCTAAGACCGCGTTTAGGACTCAGTACAGGCACTATGAATACCTCGTGATGCCGTTTGGAGTGACTAATGCACCAGCAATTTTCATGGACTACATGAATAGAATTTTTCATCAATTTCTTGATCAATTTGTAGTTGTATTCATCGACTATATTCTCATCTACTCAAGGAGTCGTGAGGAACACGAGAAGCATTTGCATCAAGTATTACAGATTTTACGTGAAAAGAAGTTCTATGCTAACCTATCAAAGTGCGAATTTTGGCTTAAGGTGGTCAAATTCTTGGGGCACGTGATATCAAAGGAAGGGATTGCTGTGGACCCAACTAAAGTAGAGACTGTGTTGGCATGGGAACAACCGAAGACTACCTCGGACATTCGAAGTTTTGTTGGTTTGGCTGGCTACTACAGAAGATTTATTGAAGGATTCTCGAAAATTGTAGCACCGTTGACTCAACTTACAAGGAAGGATCAACCTTTCACATGGACAGAGAAGTGTGAAGCTAGTTTTCAGCTTTTAAAAGAGTGCTTGACAACTTCACCTATTCTAGTACTACCTTAACCAGAAGAACCATATGAGGTCTATTGTGATGCCTCTTATCAAGGCCTAGGATGTGTTCTAATGAAACACAAGAAGGTTGTGGTGTATGCTTCGCGACAGTTAAAGACACACGAGAGGAACTACCCTACACATGATCTGGAATTAGCTGCGGTAGTATTTTCTCTAAAGATTTGGAGGCACTATCTGTACGGATGTACATTCACAGTTTTTAGTGACCATAAAAGTCTAAAATACCTGTTCGATCAGAAGGAGCTCAATATGAGGCAACAAAGGTGGATGGAGTTTCTCAAGGGTTACGATTTCTCACTACAGTATCACACTGGGAAAGCAAACGTAGTAGCAGACGCTCTGAGTCGCAAGAGCATCATAGTTTCATCCTTGATGGTTAAGGAGTTGGAACTTTTGGAAAGATTTTGGGATCTGCATTTAGACGTGGAATTGTCTTAAGGGAAGATGTATTTTGGAATGCTCCTAATATCGAGCGGATTCTTGGACGATATCACGGATCAAGAGGCTGGTGATGAAATATTACAAGAAAAGAAGGAGATGATTGTTCAAGGAAAGGCACCAGAATTCAAGCTTGGACCGGATAACATCCTACGATGTAATGGGCGCGTGTGTGTCCCTAACGGGGCCGAAACTAAGAAACCGATTTTAGATGAAGCACACAAGAGTAGATTGAGTATCCACCCTGGAACAACAAAGATGTATCAAGATCTAATACAAAAAATTTTGTGGCCTGGTATAAACAAACAAGGGGAAGAGTATGTGGCAGCGTGTTTGACGTGTTAGAAAGAAAAAGTGGAGCACCAACGACCTGTTGGAATGTTGAAATCACTTGACGTGCCAGAATGGAAATGGGATAGCATTTTTTTGGATTTTGTAGTGGGTCTACCGAGGACACAAAAGAGAAATGACTCGATATGGGTAATCGTCGATCGGTTAACCAAGTCTGCCCATTTCTTGCCAGTTAAAACAAAATACAACGTAGAGAAACTGACTGAAATCTACATTGCTGAGATTGTGCGACTACATGGAATACCATCAAGTATCGTGTTTGACAGAGACCCTAAGTTTACTTCTCATTTCTGGGGAGCATTGCATGAAGCGTTGGGGACAAAACTAAGGCTTAGTTCTGCGTATCACCCCCAAATAGATGGACAGACAGAAAGAACAATTCAATCGTTAGAGGACCTGCTGAGAGCATGTGTGTTGGAACACCAAGGAAGTTGGGATGACTTACTACCGCTGATCGAGTTTACATATAACAACAACTATCATGCAAGTATAGGGATGGCACCTTATGAAGCTCTATACGGACGCAAGTGCCAGACGCCTCTATGTTGGTATCAAGATGGCGTGAACCTAATCGTAGGGCCAGAGATGGTGCAACAAATTACTGACAAAGTGAGGCAGATCGGGGAGAAAATGGAGACTTCTCAGAGTCGACAGAAAAGCTATGCTGATCGTCGTTGCAGACCATTGGAATTCGAAGAATGAGATCACGTGTTCCTTCGAGTCACACCTACCATTGGGGTTGGTCGAGCAATAAAGTCTCGAAAGCTCACTCCAAAGTTCATTGGACCTTATCAGATCACACGTCGTGTGGGGCCGTTAGCTTACCAGATAGCCTTACCACCCTTTCTGTCAAACATTCATGGCGTGTTTCATGTCTCTCAATTGTAGTATGTTTCTGATCCATCTCATGTCATTGAGCCCGACGTGATTCAGTTGAAGGATAACCTGTCTTTTAAGGTACCACCTGTACAGATTGGAGATCGAAGGGTCAAGTAACTGCGAGGAAAGGAGATTCTACTAGTCAAGGTGATCTGGAACCAGGTGACTGGGGATGCAACTTGGGAGCTAGAGGATAAAATGAAGGAACAGTATCCGGAACTCATTCCTTAGCTATAGTTTTGAGGACGAAACTCTTTTTTGAGGGATAGTATTGTAACACTCGCATTTTAAGCATAATAAATAAACAGTGTGAATTACAATTCAGGGGATAAGTAGTTTTTATTAAGGATTTAGGGATTTAATTTAGTGAAACAAAACCTGCTTTTAGTTAAAAAAATTATAGCAGCTAGATAGTTAACAATCTAATCTAATTTTTTTTAAGGAAATACACATGAATTAGCCTAGTTGCAATTTAAGGCAAGGCGACAAAAAAACACCAACCTCACGTGATTGAGTAGATTGCAGCAAAATATAAAAAAAAAAAAAACAAACAAACTAGTATATTTAATATATATATATAGTCCTGTACCGTATCTCTGGACCCGTATCCGATTTTAGACACAAGGTCCGATCCCAGATAGTTGGTAGGGGTTGGTCTTGATCAACCGGGCTCTGCTTCCGATCCGAGGCAGGTGGTACCTGCGAGGACACTCCGACGCTCAAGTCAGCTAGAGAGCTAATTAGAGGTAAAGAGTAGGAAAGAGTGTGTACCTTTAATGAAGCATTCAATGCTTATTTATAGAGGTTGGTGGTGTTTGACCTGATGGATCAGGACCGTCCGATCTTGCGCTGCGATCTTGGCCATTGATGAGTGGATCTGCTTTTGCTTATGGGCCTCACTATTGTGGATTGGGCCAATCCGTAACAGTTGCTCCCCAAGTCGGGTCGCCTGTGAGGCGATCTTGACTTGTAAGCCTTGTCTGAGCTCCACAAAACCGGGCTAGTGTTCACGAGATAGAGATGACCGTTGAGTGACTCAAGGTTTCTCTGATCATCCGGGATTCAGTCTTTAGATTGCAACCTTCTACAAGGACGGACTTATAGCTACAAAGGCGTCTGCCCCCAGCCTCAGAGTGTCAGGAAATGATATGACCACCAAGTGACTCGAGGTGTCAGTTAAATGTTGCCTGTAGGACAGTATTCCTTGAGGTCGGGATTATACCAGCGAGGGCGTCTGCCACCAGCCTCGGAGCGCCCGAGATACGGGTCTTGTCAAAGATCTTCGAGGCCGGGTTTAAACCAGCGAGGGTGTCTACCACCAGCCTCGGAGCGCCCGAGATACGGGTCTTGTCAAAGATCTTCGAGGCCGAGTTTATACCAGCTAGGGTGTCTTCCACCAGCCTCAGAGTGCCTGAGATACGGGTCTTGTCAAAGATCTTCGAGCCCTAGTTTATACTAGAGAGGGTGTTTACCACCAGCCTCGGAGCACCCGAGATACGGGTCTTGTCAAAGATCTTCGAGGCCGGGTTTATACCAGCGAGGGTGTCTACCACCAGCCTCGGAGCGCTCGAGATAGGGTCTTGTCAAAGATCTTCGAGGCCGGGTTTATACCAGCGAGGGTGTCTACCACCAGCCTCGGAGCGCCCGAGATACGGGTCTTGTCAAAGATCTTCGAGGCCGGGTTTATACCAGCGAGGGTGTCTACCACCAGCCTCGGAGCGCCCAAGATACGGGTCTTGTCAAAGATCTTTGAGGCCTGGTTTATACCAGCAAGGGTGTCTACCACTAGCCTCGGAACCCCCAAGATACGGGTCTTGTCAAAGATCTTCGAGGCCGGGTTTATACCAGCGAGGGTGTCTACCACCAGCCTCGGAGCGCCCGAGATACGGGTCTTGTCAAAGATCATCGAGGCCGGGTTTATACCAGCGAGGGTGTCTACCACCAGCCTCGGAGCGCTTGAGATACGGGTCTTGTCAAAGATCTTCGAGGCCGGGTTTATACCAGCGAGGGTGTCTACCACCAGCCTTAGAGCGCCCGAGATACGAGTCTTGTCAAAGATCTTCGAGGCCGGGTTTATACCAGCGAGGGTGTCTACCACCAGCCTCAGAGCGCCCCAGATACGGGTCTTGTAAAAGATAGTCGAGGCCTGATTTATACCAGCGAGGGTGTCTACCACCAGCCTCGGAGCGCCCGAGATACGGGTCTTGTCAAAGATCTTTGAGGCCTGGTTTATACCAGCGAGGGTGTCTACCACCAGCCTCGGAGCCCCCGAGATACGGTTCTTGTCAAATATCTTCGAGGCCGGGTTTATACCAGCGAGGGTGTCTACCATCAGCCTCAGAGTGCCCCAGATACGGGTCTTGTCAAAGATCTTCTGTAATATCCCCAATTTTCGCTATTTAAATTATTTGGCGTGAAATGAATTTTTCTTATTGATTTAAATGAGTTGCTTGAAAATAATGTGTTGAAAAATAATTTGTGTGGATTGTCAATTAATTTAATTATGTGCCAAATTGAACTAATTGCATCACATGGAGTTAATTAGAACTAAGGAGTCAAATGGAATAGCAGTCGTGGTTTAAGTAATTAATTAATCGAATGACTAGATGTCCTAATTGATTTATTCTTGGCATTTTCAATGTGTGTGATGTTAGGAAATGAAATGTTAGATTTGATGACTTGTTATGCTTGTGTGAGTGATTGTTAAGTTAAGTTAACTACATTAAGTCATGTGTTAGTTAGAATTAGGGAGTTAGTGGCTGAAGGGTAGTATGGTCTTTTCCTTTCCACTTAAAACCCCCAGCTGAACCCACACACACATCAGCACCTCCATTCTATTCCTTTTTTTCAGAAACACAAACATAGGGGATTGAGAGAGTAGAGAGGGGGAGAGTTCATGAAAGGGGGAGAAGGGAAGAGAAGAAGGGTGATTCTCCATGCATGTCCAAAACTCCTTCACCATTGCAACCCATATATCATCCCCTTCCTATTGATATCAGATTCATCATCATCTTCCCCTTCCTCCACCAAATCCCCAATTCGACCCACATCACCATTTTTGGGGAAATAGAGGTCTCATTACTGTTTTGGGTTCCATTGGAGCTTAGGAAGTTGCTAGGAGTGTTGCATGGGAAGTCAAAGTAGAATATTAGTAGCTCATAGTGCTGTGTTTGAGTTTTGGTTTGGTTGCTGCCCAAGTGAAGGAGTAGCTGAGTTTCGGTTTCGTGGAGTACATCACACCAAGGTGAGTTCTACACTCACTAGGGAAATCATTGTTAATGTATGAGTCATGCATTCTTGGTTTTATTATGTTGTGATTCTGTATAAAGATATGTGTTGATTGTTCCTTGATGAATATGTGTTTGATGACTGAAATTGGATGCTATTTGTGTTGATAATTTCACTGTGTGGAGACTTTCTGGATAGGTTCGGTTTTCTGGTAACTGGGGCTGTTTTACCGGTTCAAAAATTAGATAACTTACCTTTTTAGAAACTAGATTGAATAATTGTCATTTTGGCTTTGGAATGGTTGCATTTGGACTTGTGTAGCTCAAGATATGAGCATCACAAGTTAGAGTAGAATTCTGCAGACAGTTTGAGAATAGGTTCAGTTTCTGGGCATCTGGGGATGATATAGGTATCCAAAAATTATGTGGTCAATTGTTTTAGAAACTAGACTGAATGCTCGTCAATTTGGTCCTGATTTGGTTGAATTTGGAATTGTGTAGCTCAAGATATGAGCATCACAAGTTAGGGTAAAATTCTGTGTAATTTCGCGTCGCGGCCCGTGGCCATCGCGTCGCGACCTCCCTTAATTTTTGCAACGCAAAACTTTCTGTCACTTTTCGCATCGCGACGGAACCAGTTCGCGTCGCGACGCTTTGCAGTTTTTCAGCAAAATACCCTAAACTTGTTTTCGCAATAACTTTTGATCCGGGAACCCGATTGAGGTGTTCTCAGATGCGTTTTAAAGCTTATTCAAAGGCCTATCTATATATATATAATTTATACTGTATAATTCCATGATTATGTTTATTTTTATAAACGGCCCTTGTGGTCCATGGTTTTATTGACGACCCTTGCGGTCCACGGTTTTATTAACGACCCTTGTGGTCCATGGTTTTATTAACGACCCTTGTGGTCCATGGTTTTATTAACGACCCTTGCGGTCCACGGTTTTATTAACGATCCTTGTGGTCCATGGTTTTATTAACGACCCTTGCGGTCCATGGTTTTATTAACGACCCTTGTGGTCCATGGTTTTATTAACGACCCTTGCGGTCCACGGTTTTATTAACGACCCTTGTGGTCCATGGTTTTATTAACGACCCTTGTGGTCCATGGTTTTATTAACGACCCTTGCGGTCCACGGTTCTACTAACGGCCCTTGCGGTCCACGGTTTTATTAACGGCCCTTGCGGTCCATGGTTTTATGAACGGCCCAATTCGGGTTCATGGAATGTGTTATGGATTTGATTGTCATGCTATGATTGTGATTGAGATAAGCGTATGCCATGGATATTGCTTTATGTGATTGATGTATTGTGCTGGGCTGTTTGGATTAGCATCATGATAAGTTAGGATAGTAAACCTTAGTAAGCCATGTGAGATCACCTAATAATAAGATCATGTTAGTACAAGACTAAGTTAAGTACAAGTTCACTGTTAAGCATAAGCTCATGGTTCGGTTAAGTTCATTGTTCACTGATCACGGTTCACGGGTTACTGCTCATTGGTTATTGTTCATCGTTCACTGTCCACTGCTCATTGTTCATGGTATATATTATATACATCATTGCTGGGGTGACGACCCTGTTCACGGATTAGCGTACTAGTGGGAGAGGAAGTCATGAGCCTTATCCCCTAGGCCCACTGCATTGTTGTCCCTAAGGTAGTAGAAATAGCCGGGGACCGGGTTTGCCGGAATCTTTAAAATAAGACCCGGTGATATGCTAAGAATCATTGTCATGGTGTGTGCCTTGTGTGTCGCTAGAAGGGCCACGAGTACACGTTGTATGTTCCCCGTAGTCGACTTAAGGGCTACGATTCATGAAATCAAGCATAATTGAACCGAGAGAGTTAGTAAGGGGTCTCGATAGAACTCACTGAGACAAGTTGTCTCACCCAATCCATTGTTGTTGTTTTTCAGTTAAGCAGGGAAAGTTGAAAACCGTGAGGCACGGCTATGGAGACGCTTGAAGAATTGCTGACGACATTCCTTTTGTCATGTTATGTATCTTTGTATTTCAGTTTCCTTTGTATCTCTGTATATTTGTATTCGGTACCTTAGATATACGATTGTACGACTTATGTCATGAAGTTGTAAATCGCTTCCGCAGACTTTCAGTTTTGAGTATTGAACACTAGTTTGAGTTATGTGAGGACCGACTTTGATTATATTATGTTCAGATATTTAAGTGCGTTTGATGAGTTTCATCGAAGTGTAGAAGGTGTTCAATATTTTAAAAGGAAAGTCACTCTGATGTATGCCAGTAGTGCATTTCGGTAGTTTCTACAAGTTAGAAATTATCGGGGTGTTACAATTGGTATCAGAGCAGTTCGACCTAGTCGGGCTTAGAATTCCAGAGTCTCTTACGTCTTCTGAGTGTGATTCCTCTTAATATGCTATTAGACATTGAGCCTGATCAACTCAATACTTTGTGCATATTTCGCAGAATCATGGCTGGTAGAGGTAGGGGAAGCGTCCCCGTCGATCCACACTTCGAATGGATGCAGAAGGTCATCGAGGCGCAGCAGAAGATGATTACGTTCGAGCAAGGTCTCCGTGGTGATGTGAACCAGGGTCTTAGTTCCTATGCTATGACCAGTCATCCGGCATTGGTGCAACAAGCATATGTTGCAGAAGCGGATCTCAACAGGATGTATGAACAAAGGAAAGCGTAGCGGAAAGGTCTTTGCAATGGACGCTCTGGAAGGCGATGTTGGTGTCGTCTCGAAGAAAGGTATATTGTGTGTTGTTTGTTTTGATTGGTCCAATTTTGAGGACAAAATTTTTAAAAGTTGGGGTGATTGTAATATCCCCAATTTTCGCTATTTAAATTATTTGGCGTGAAATGAATTTTTCTTATTGATTTAAATGAGTTGCTTGAAAATAATGTGTTGAAAAATAATTTGTGTGAATTGTCAATTAATTTAATTGTGTGCCAAATTGAACTAATTGCATCACATGGAGTTAATTGAACTAAGGAGTCAAATGGAATAGCAGTCGTGGTTTAAGTAATTAATTAATCGAATGACTAGATGTCCTAATTGATTTATTCTTGGCATTTTCAATGTGTGTTATGTTAGGAAATGAAATGTTAGATTTGATGACTTGTTATGCTTGTGTGAGTGATTGTTAAGTTAAGTTAACTACATTAAGTCATGTGTTAGTTAGAATTAGGGAGTTAGTGGCTGAAGGGTAGTATGGTCTTTTCCTTTCCACTTAAAACCCCCAGCTGAACCCACACACACATCAGCACCTCCATTCTATTCCTTTTTTTCAGAAACACAAACATAGGGGATTGAGAGAGTAGAGAGGGGGAGAGTTCATGAAAGGGGGAGAAGGGAAGAGAAGAAGGGTGATTCTCCATGCATGTCCAAAATTCCTTCACCATTGCAACCCATATATCATCCCCTTCCTATTGATATCAGATTCATCATCATCTTCCCCTTCCTCCACCAAATCCCCAATTCGACCCACATCACCATTTTTGGGGAAATAGAGGTCTCATTACTGTTTTGGGTTCCATTGGAGCTTAGGAAGTTGCTAGGAGTGTTGCATGGGAAGTCAAAGTAGAATATTAGTAGCTCATAGTGCTGTGTTTGAGTTTTGGTTTGGTTGCTGCCCAAGTGAAGGAGTAGCTGAGTTTCGGTTTTGTGGAGTACATCACACCAAGGTGAGTTCTACACTCACTAGGGAAATCATTGTTAATGTATGAGTCATGCATTCTTGGTTTTATTATGTTGTGATTCTGTATAAAGATATGTGTTGATTGTTCCTTGATGAATATGTGTTTGATGACTGAAATTGGATGCTATTTGTGTTGATAATTTCACTGTGTGGAGACTTTCTGGATAGGTTCGGTTTTCTGGTAACTGGGGCTGTTTTACCGGTTCAAAAATTAGATAACTTACCTTTTTAGAAACTAGATTGAATAATTGTCATTTTGGCTTTGGAATGGTTGCATTTGGACTTGTGTAGCTCAAGATATGAGCATCACAAGTTAGAGTAGAATTCTGGAGACAGTTTGAGAATAGGTTCAGTTTCTGGGCATCTGGGGATGATATAGGTATCCAAAAATTATGTGGTCAATTGTTTTAGAAACTAGACTGAATGCTCGTCAATTTGGTCCTGATTTGGTTGAATTTGGAATTGTGTAGCTCAAGATATGAGCATCACAAGTTAGGGTAAAATTCTGTGTAATTTCGCGTCGCGGCCCGTGGCCATCGCGTCGCGACCTCCCTTAATTTTTGCAACGCAAAACTTTCTGTCACTTTTCGCGTCGCGACGGAACCAGTTCGCGTCGCGACGCTTTGCAGTTTTTCAGCAAAATACCCTAAACTTGTTTTTGCAATAACTTTTGATCCGGGAACCCGATTGAGGTGTTCTCAGATGCGTTTTAAAGCTTATTCAAAGGCCTATCTATATATATAATTTATACTGTATAATTCCATGATTATGTTTATTTTTATAAACGGCCCTTGTGGTCCATGGTTTTATTGACGACCCTTGCGGTCCACGGTTTTATTAACGACCCTTGTGGTCCATGGTTTTATTAACGACCCTTGTGGTCCATGGTTTTATTAACGACCCTTGCGGTCCACGGTTTTATTAACGACCCTTGTGGTCCATGGTTTTATTAACGACCCTTGCGGTCCATGGTTTTATTAACGACCCTTGTGGTCCATGGTTTTATTAACGACCCTTGCGGTCCACGGTTTTATTAACGACCCTTGTGGTCCATGGTTTTATTAACGACCCTTGCGGTCCACGGTTCTACTAACGGCCCTTGCGGTCCACGGTTTTATTAACGGCCCTTGCGGTCCATGGTTTTATGAACGGCCCAATTCGGGTTCATGGAATGTGTTATGGATTTGATTGTCATGCTATGATTGTGATTGAGATAAGCGTATGCCATGGATATTGCTTTATGTGATTGATGTATTGTGCTGGGCTGTTTGGATTAGCATCATGATAAGTTAGGATAGTAAACCTTAGTAAGCCGTGTGAGATCACCTAATAATAAGATCATGTTAGTACAAGACTAAGTTAACTACAAGTTCACTGTTAAGCATAAGCTCATGGTTCGGTTAAGTTCATTGTTCACTGATCACGGTTCACGGGTTACTGCTCATTGGTTATTGTTCATCGTTCACTGTCCACTGCTCATTGTTCATGGTATATATTATATACATCATTGCTAGGGTGACGACCCTGTTCACGGATTAGCGTACTAGTGGGAGAGGAAGTCATGAGCCTTATCCCCTAGGCCCACTGCATTGTTGTCCCTAAGGTAGTAGAAATAGCCGGGGACCGGGTTTGCCGGAATCTTTAAAATAAGACCCGGTGATATGCTAAGAATCATTGTCATGGTGTGTGCCTTGTGTGTCGCTAGAAGGGCCACGAGTACACGTTGTATGTTCCCCGTAGTCGACTTAAGGGCTACGATTCATGAAATCAAGCATAATTGAACCGAGAGAGTTAGTAAGGGGTCTCGATAGAACTCACTGAGACAAGTTGTCTCACCCAATCCATTGTTGTTGTTTTTCAGTTAAGCAGGGAAAGTTGAAAACCGTGAGGCACGGCTATGGAGACGCTTGAAGAATTGCTGACGACATTCCTTTTGTCATGTTATGTATCTTTGTATTTCAGTTTCCTTTGTATCTCTGTATATTTGTATTCGGTACCTTAGATATACGATTGTACGACTTATGTCATGAAATTGTAAATCGCTTCCGCAGACTTTCAGTTTTGAGTATTGAACACTAGTTTGAGTTATGTGAGGACCGACTTTGATTATATTATGTTCAGATATTTAAGTGCGTTTGATGAGTTTCATCGAAGTGTAGAAGGTGTTCAATATTTTAAAAGGAAAGTCACTCTGATGTATGCCAGTAGTGCATTTCGGTAGTTTCTACAAGTTAGAAATTATCGGGGTGTTACAATTGGTATCAGAGCAGTTCGACCTAGTCGGGCTTAGAATTCCAGAGTCTCTTACGTCTTCGAAGCCTGGTTTCTACCAGCGAGGGTGTCTACCACCAGCTTCGGAGCGCCCGAGATACGGGTCTTGTCAAAGATCTTCGAGTCCAGGATTATACCAGCGAGGGTGTCTACCACCAGCATCGGAGCGCCCGAGATATGGGTCTTGTCAAAGATCTTCGAAGCCGAGTTTATACCAGCGAGGGTGTCTACCACCAGCCTCAGAGCGCCCGAGATACGGGTGTTGTCAAAGATCTTCGAGGCCGGGTTTATACCAGCGAGGGTGTCTACCACCAGCCTCAGAGCGCCCTAGATACGAGTCTTGTCAAAGATCTTCGAGGCTTGGTTTATACCAGCGAGGGTGTCTACCACCAGCCTCGGAGCGCCCGAGATACAGGTCTTGTCATAGATCTTCGAGGCCGGGTTTATACCAGCGAGGGTGTCTACCACCAGCCTCGGAGCGCCCGAGATACGGGTCTTGTCAAAGAACTTCGAGGCTGGGTTTATACCAGCGATGGTGTCTACCACCAGCCTCGGAGCGCCCGAGATACGGGTCTTGTCAAAGATCTTCGAGGCCGGGTTTATAACAGCGAGGGTGTCTTCCACCAGCGTCGGAGCGCCCGAGATATGAGTCTTTTCAAAGATCTTCGAGGCCGAGTTTATTACAGCGAGGGTGTCTACCACCAGCCTCGGAGCGCCCGAGATTTGAGTCTTGTCAAAGATCTTCGAGGCCGAGTTTAAACCAGCGAGGGTGTCTACCACCAGCCTCGGAGCGCCCGAGATACGAGTCTTGTCAAAGATCTTTGAGGCCTGGTTTATGCCAGCGAGGGTGTCTACCACCAGCCTCGGAGCCCCCGAGATACGGGTCTTGTCAAAGATCTTTGAGGCCGGGTTTATACCAGCGAGGGTGTCTACCACCACCCTCGGAGCGCCCGAGATACGGGTCTTGTCAAAGATCTTTGAGGCCTGGTTTATACCAGCGAGGGTGTCTACCACCAGTCTCGGAGCCCCCGAGATACGGGTCTTGTCAAAGATCTTCGAGGTCGGGTTAATACCAGCGAGTGTCTCTACCACCAGCCTCCGAGTGCTCCAGATACGGGTCTTGTCAAAGATCTTCGAGGCCTGGTTTATACTAGCGAGGGTGTCTACCACTAGCCTTAGAGCGCCCGAGATACGGGTCTTGTCAAAGATCTTCGAGGCCGGGTTTATACCAGCGAGGGTGTCTACCACGAGCCTCAGAGCTCCCGAGATATGGGTCTTGTCAAAGATCTTCGAGGCCGAATTTATACCAGCGAGGGTGTCTACCACCAGCCTCAGAGCGCCCGAGATACGGGTCTTGTCAAAGATCTTCGAGGCCGGGTTTATACCAGCGAGGGTGTGTACCACCAGCCTCAGAGCCCCCCCAGATACGGGTCTTGTCAAAGATTTTCGAGGCCTGGTTTATACCAGCGAGGGTGTCTACCACCAGCCTCGGAGCGCCCGAGATACGGGTCTTGTCAAAGATCTTCGAGGCCGGGTTTATACCAGTGAGGGTGTCTACCACCAGCCTCGGAGCGCCCGAGATACGGGTCTTGTCAAAGATCTTCGAGGCCGGGTTTATACCAGCGATGGTGTCTACCACCAGCCTCGGAGCGCCCGGGATACGGGTCTTGTCAAAGATTTTCGAGGCCGGGTTTATACCAGCGAGGGTGTCTACCACCAGCCTCGGAGTGCCCGAGATATGGGTCTTTTCAAAGATCTTCGAGGCCAGGTTTATACCAGCGAGGGTGGCTACCACCAGCCTCAGAGCGCCCGAGATACGGGTCTTGCGATGTCGAGTTCGGTGTCTGGGGATCCGATTTTAACGTAGAACTTTAAGGCGATCATTCGACCGATCCCAAATCCTTCCCTTCAACCTCGGAACTCACTTTTATCAAGCACTCAGTGTGAGGAAAATCGTAGCCGGGATATATATTAGATGGTTGAATATTTACAAAGTCGGATTTCATCACGCCCGTAGGCTCATTCCGAGACCCAGGTGGCACGTGACATTCTTTCGTTAATCCCTTCTTCATGATCGATATACTTCTGAGATCGATGGAGGAGCTCGGCAAGCGACTCAGTTTGGTTGACCCCGATGTCTATCTGAAAAAGACTTCCTTCACGAAGACCAGCCTCCATGAAGTAAAGATAGAAAGAGTCGTCGAGGTTCCGTACTTGAGCAGCTTCTCTATTGAATCTCTCTATGTAGTCCCGGAGGAAGTCATTTTCTCCTTGCCGAATTGCCTGCAATACCTTCCGAGATTTAGGCTTCATCTTCGAGTGGGCAAAGTGTGCAGAAAAGAGCTTGGCTAACTGATCCCAAGAGGAGATCGTATTTGACCTAAGAGCCCTGAAGCAGTATAGAGCCGCCTTCTCTAGAGTGAGGGGAAAGGTTCGGCACTTTAAGTAACGAGCATTAAAGAGACTGAATTTCGAAAGATCGCGATGGGGTACTTAAACCAAGAGGATTTAGAACTACAAACCAACAGACCTCAGGACACTCAAGGTGTGAGTGATTCCAGTTTTCTAGGACTAACTTTGGGTGATGCATTTCCATGCAAGCATCGATGCCGATGTGGGAATCTGAGTGAACCTATAGTCGAGCTATCGTACATGAGCTTGGGTCTAGATGCGAGAACGTGTCGAACATCCTCTCCTGGCAGGGAGAAAAGGGCAGCATGTTCCAGATAAATCCTGAGTGGTACTGGGCATGAATTCCATTGTGTTGGAAACTTGGTGACTATTTGATGAGCTGTATCTGGCGGGTCACGATCATTCTATTTGCTCATTGCGTTGGGTACGAGGCGATATTCCGGAATCATGTGCACTGGCATATAGACTAACCAATAGGTAATCAGTGTTGCAATTCTAATGATGTCGTTGATTGACTATATCGTTATTATGATTTTCTATGCTATATGATCTGTGTTATGATATGCATTTTTATATCTTTATAAGTATATGCTTGTCGTACATTGTATATATTTTCAAGAAGATGTCCCTTGCCTGTGGTTATCCAATCCAATGGATGTGACCCAAATCTTGTAGATGACGTCGGAGGGAATACCCCCAATGGCTTTGTCGTTCTTGACGACGCTTGAGTTCCGAACTTTAGGAACTTAAGCTGTCCGACTGGTAGGCCATTCTAGGGCCTCAAGTAGCTTTTATATTCGCAGTTGAGGTTGCGAAAATGGACGCAGAATTGGAGATATAATTGTGGGTGACGTGCTAGTGTCAGGCGTCCCAGCTTTATATAGACCAGCTTAGTGCCATTGTGTGTAACTATTTGGGGATTGTGCACCTTGATGGTGTTTTTCTTTTGTTTATCTGGAGCAGAGGTGTCTGCCGGAGGTACACTACGGATATGAGTTAGTTAGTAGGTATATTCCTCATATCCAAAGTGTACTCTTATTAAGCTAGTACCATGTGTGTTTTGCTTTTTATCTGAAAACCTTTTATTCTCTTTTAATGCTTCAAATACTGCAATACTCTGATGATACTGGTGAAGTGCTTTAAGAAAAAAAATCACTTGGGTTTTCACAAAACATCAGGATATATTTCTTAAAATCATTCATGTTTATAGAGTTAGGGTGTTAAGTAGCTCTCCAAAAAGCGGGTGTTACACTTTCCCTTAAGAACAACTCTTCTAGTACTGAATCAAGCCAATTTGCTTGATAAGTTGTTGGTGAACCTACTACATATTCTGCCTCACAGCTAGATAAAAGCCACCACACTCAGTTTCTTGGAGCTCCAAGAGATTGAGGCTCCATGGAACTTGAACAGATATCCACTAGTGCTCCTCCTATCACCTTTATCCCCACACCAGTCTGAATCAGAAAATCTCACTAAATCTGCTCCTTCTCATTCCCTCCTCTAGGAAATAAGATGCCATAGTGTAGGGTTCCCTTAATGTACCTTAGAACTCTCTTTGCAGCTAGCAAGTGAGGCTTTAAAGGTTTGTTCATGTGCCTGCTCACTAAGCTAGAAGCAAAACAAATATCAGGTCTATTGTGACAAAGACGCCTTAGTGAGCTAATAATGCCTCTAAACATCGTAAAGTCCACTTCCTCATGTTCCTCTACAACTTGCACACTGCCATCTGCTGGAGTGCTTGCTGGGTTGCAATCCAGCAGGTTGTACCTCTTCAATATATCTTTAGCTTACTTAGCTTGATGTACGAGTAGACCCTGTTCTGTATAGGATAGTTCAAGCCCTAGGAAGTAGGACAACCTCCCTAGGACAGCCATTTCACAGTCAGATTACATCTGCGGTTTGAATTCTGCTATCTCAGTCTTGTTGCTGCCTGTAACAAGCAAGTCATCAACGTATAGACACACAATCAATAGATTAGGTTCCTTCTTTTGTCTTATGTAGAGTCCATACTCTACAGTGCATCTCTTGAAGCCCAAGTCCATAAAAAACTTGTCAATCCTCTTATTCCAGGCCTAGGTGCCTGCTTCATCCCATATAAAGCCTTCTATAACCTGTATACCCTATCTTCCTTGCCCTTTGCTTCAAACCCTGGTGCCTGGTCCACATAAACTGTCTCCTCTAATGGCCCATTAAGAAAAGCAGATTTCACATCTAAGTGAAATAATGGCCAAGCTCTGCTGCAAGTAAGACCAATAATCATTCTTCTGGTTTCATGCCTTGCAACAGGAGAGAACACTTCTATGAAGTCAAAGCCTTTTCTCTGTTGAATGCCTTTGGCCAGTAATCTGGCCTTGTGCTTAACCACCTTGCCTTCTGGTTTAATTTCAACCTTTAAAACCAATTTAACAGCTATGGATTTTTGACCTTGAGGTAACTTGGTCAATTTCCAAGTCTCATTCTTCTCAATAGATTTCAATTCTTCTATCATTGCACCTTTCCAAGCCTTATCCTCTAAGGCTTCTTTAATATTTACTGGTTCTCCATCTGCTAACACAGCAAACAGCACCAGATCACCTTCATTATTCACCTCATAGTCATCAAATCTTATAGGCATTTGTCTATGCATTTGAGGTCTAGGTTCTCCCACCTCCTCAACTTGTTCCCCATCACTATCATCATCATTTGGGACATTCATATATAGGTTCTGCCACCTCCTCAATAGAGTCTAGAATCACTGTCACAGAGGAATGAAAGTTGGTTTGGTTTGGTTTCTGCCAATCCCAGCTTTCTTCCTCCAAGACAACAACATCTCTACTAATTTCAACTTTGGACCTCCTTCTTATACTCCATCGGTATCCTTAACTCACCAATTGAACTATTTAATTGGGATAATCGTGTTTAACTTGAATCACGGAAGCATTTGCATCATCTCCAAAAAATTAGATGAATGATGCAATCATGGAGTGGTAGCACAAGCTGCCTCCCTCATTCTATTGTCATGTGTGATGGTTAACGATGGCTATGGTTGTCAACAATTACCGACAAGCACAAATTCGTTGTTAGTTACCAACGCTCGTCGACAATCGTTGGTAATTATCGATGGATTCCTTTTGCCCATTAGTAATCTGTCAGAAACAGGTAATTACCAACAGTCTTTGTCCATGGGAAACATTAACAATATAATAACCCTTTCTGCTATGCAACGAGTCTGGCCTTTTAGTGAACCCATTTTTCAATATAGCCTTTTGCTATTTCAATAGCTTAAGTTTTTTTTTTTATGAAAATGTAACAAGTCTTTATGAAAAGATGAAATTGTAGATTTAGTCTTTCATGGTATGTTTGTTTATGTATTAGAAGTGTTAAATTTATCCTTTATAGAAAAAAATTATACTAATGTAGTCTCTCTTGTTCATTTAGTTCCAAAATCACCTTTTATTTTAGAAAAATTATATCACCATCATTTCTTTTCTTTTTTGACTAAAAAATGATATTCATTCATTCAAATTGAGAGCTTACATCGATGATAATACAAATTCAGCAATGCTAAAACCCTAAAGGATGAATCTGCGAACAAACTCACAGCACCCAAGTTAATAGCGTAAAACGGCTTAATGCCTACAAATGTAAGAAAATAAAAGTCACTGGAGTACGCATGCTTCCGGATTTGTAACTCTGAGGCCCTAGTCATTGGTTGAATCTGAAATTGATCGAAGTTGATCAATCGATCTGAACCAAACGAACACCGTAACAAGATGGGAAATTCAAATGAACACTGCAACAAGACGGGAAATCAAACACGCCGCACCAAGACGACGAACAACAATAACGGCGCACTTAGACGACGAATAAAAAAACGAAATAAAAGGTAGATCTATGTGGTAACTACTTATTTAGATAAAAAAACTGGAAACAAACAATATAGAGGGGTGATTCTAGGCCAAAAACTGACTAGTGATTTCTTGGATCTAACCAAGTGATCTCTCTACTCTTCTCTTGTAACACCCCGATAAATTCTAACATGTAGAATCACCGAAATGCACTAAATGGCATACATCAGAGTGACTTCCTGTTATTGAAATATTGAACACAACTAAAAACTTTCGATAATACATATCCAATGGTCCTCTGAACCTCTTAACTTCCTGAAATGCTTAAGTTTCAATACTTAAGGCTTGTACATAATCCTGGTGTTCAATACTCAAAACATAAAGTAGCGGAAACGATTTATAACTTATACATGATAGTTATACAACCGATAACAAAATACTACAAAAGGGCAAGGGCCTAACACAAGAAACATAAACTCTCGGACTCCTCGAGTCACACCAGCTATCCATGCTTTGTCGCCTTTGCCTTTCCCTGTTTCTCTGTAAAAACCACAATTATGAAGGGTGAGATAAACATTATCTCAGTGAGTCCTATCGAGACCCCTGACTAACTCTAACGGTTTATTTTACTTGAATCTGAACTCGTGGCCCTAATAAGCGACCACGTGAATACATGATGTTTTCTCGTAACTTGTAGCCCTAAAAAGCGACTACTCGTTACCTTCCTGATTTTTCCTGATGTAGCCCTAATAAGCGACTACGGATCATATTTTAACTTGAACTTAGCACAACCCGAGATATAATGCTAGACAATCTTGATTGCCCAATATCTACGGAAACCCCAATCCGAAATTCTATTCGAATAATGCTAGGGTCCTAGCTTTGGATTCATGACTCCCCTCCACTAGGTATGCTAATAACTGGAGGATCGTCATCCTCGATATACACAAGGTATACCATCTACCTTTCCCCGAGGAAAGTAACTTGATTTGATTGGACTCAATGTCCGTTAACATTCCTTGACTTGTGTTCTCACGCGTTCTCTAAGTACGGTTTTCCGTTACGTTCATAACACACGAGTTTTCTATCAAACATGTTCAATACCATGATATCAATATCTTTACATTGTTTGGGAACCATGAGGAATGGGTTAGAAGAGGATTGGAATCATTTGGAATGGATAAAAAAAGTACTTTGAATTTGGGGATCAGAAAGTCTCACACGACCCGTGCGTGTAAGCGCACGACCCGTGCGTTTTTGAACAATTTGCAGAAGACTTCCAGAAGGAATCGCACGACCCGTGCGACCAAGCGCACGATCCGTGCGTTATTCACTAAAATTGTAGAGAGTTCCAGAAACATTCGCACGACCCGTGCGACTAGGCGCACGATCCGTGCCTGTTTAAAAATCCAGTTCTTGTCGTATCAGTTGGGGGCGCACGACCCGTGTAAGTAGCCACACAATCCGTGCGTCTCCATCAGTTTTCCAGAAAACAGACATTTTCATGAGTTATTCCATTCCGTTCCGATTCCAAAATCCCTTCCGATCGAGACCCAAACTTAAGCATGCATTGAAAACAGTATATAAAGCAATCCCAAATCAATCCAAACAATTAATCAAGTAACTTTATATTTTAGAACGCAATCTTTTCGGTAAGACGGTTTTCAAAAAGGTAGAGACTCAGAAAACACATGCATTCCCTAAGCGAGTTATAGAACTCACCCGAAGTGATGAAAATCACAAACAATCACGGCAACAACTTGACTTTAATGAGAACGGAAATTACACGAACTTGTTCCGTAACGGTCCTTCTCGTTCTCACGATCTCCACGCCCTCTCCAATTCGAATCCCAGCAATTTGAGCTACTAACCCTCTTCCCTTATTACTTCAAACAGCAAGGTGATGTTTCCCAATGTTCTATTCTAGCTCTAAGGTGACATGCAAGCCACTAGAAACAATACAACTCCATTGTTGCTCTATGAAGCTTTGTGGGTCGAAAATGGTGAATGAGTGAGGAGGAGGATGTTGATTATGAAGTTTATATCAGTTGGAAGAGGAAGGTGTAGGGATCAAGATGGTGCAATCATCTCTAACATGCATCAAGGTTCTGGATTTCTTCTTTCCTCTCCTTCTCTTCCCCTCACTCGCGACTCTCCTCTCTATTCTCTCCTCTTTCTAAATCTTTTGCTGAAAACTGGAAATGAGGTGGGGTTGTAGTGTGTTCAGCTGGGGTAAGCCACTTAATGTAGGAAAAGACCCTTCTGCCCTCCTTCCCTAACACTTCCTTTAATTCACTCCTAACCCAACAATTACACCTAAACTTCTATACTTAGTATGCTACATTAATCATACTTACACACAATCACTTATTTAATTCAACCTCACATAATTTTAGCAATTATGCTAATTAATCAATTAGTGATAACCTCTTGCGCTAAATATTTCATTTAGCTAATAATTCACCTTAACCTTGTCGCTAATTTAAATAAATTAAATTAGCTAATTAGGGGATGTTACATCTCTTCTTTTTATGTGGTAACCACTTGATGTGAATCTAATTGATTCCATAACAAATAAAGGATCTAACCAAGTGATTTCTTGAATCAAATAAGACTAAAAGATAAAGGGGAAAAGAAACATACAAATGGGATTAGGCAAGAAGACGGAGAAATCGCCACATCCAAGAGGATGATAAGATCAAGGTGGAATCGCCACAAGAGTAAGAGGCTCTTGATAAGACTCAAATTTGGTTCTAAGAAGAACCCTAGAGAAGCACTCTCTATTCTCACAACATCATAAAATGATCAAAGGTCCCTTACATGAAGCAACACCAACCCTTATATAGGTAGGGTTTGGCCATGGCATCACAAGCAAAATAAGGCCCACTAGTTTAGCACATGCCTACATATTTAAAACCTAAGTTTCAAACTTAAAGTATAGCCTATTACAATTAAAAATAAAATAAAGTTCATCCTATTTTTAATAAAAAATTAGATTATCTCGATGCTCTTGTGGTCCGCATCAGAAATCGAGTCTTATGTTTTTCTGAACCGAGAAAGTGTTACAATTCGTTTTGCGAAAACAGCTTAAAAACGGTTTTATCGAGAAACCGTTATTTTATAACCGATCGAATTGATTGAATTATTGTGTGAGAACCATTTATCTTGTATTATCGAAATTTTTAGTTGTGTTCAATATTCATTAACAGGAAGTTACTCTGATGTATGTCATTTGGTGCATTTCGGTAATTCTACATGTTAGAATTTATCGGGGTGTTACACAATTGATTGTTTTAGTTGATTAGTAGATTATAATAAATAGTAAAAGAGAGATAGTAGATTATCAATAAGAAATATTTATTTTAATTATTAATCAGTAGTTTAAATTGTCATTAAATATTATTGTTCTTTAGATAGTAGGTTTATAGTAGTCTTCAAAAAATTAAATTATCAATGACAAATATTAATCCTGTGTTTTCTTATAAATTGGTGTAGTTATCCCGTGTGTTTTTATATATCATTGCAGTTATCTATTATTTGAGTTGATTAGTAGATTATAGTTGATTATTGCAGTTATCCCGTGTTTTTATATTAAATTATTTGAGTTGATTAGTATATTATAGTAGATTATCGCAGTTATCCCGTGTTTTTTTAGATTGTAGGTTTATAGTATTTTTCCAAAATTATAATTATCAATGGTAAATATTAATTATAAATTGTCAAAAACATTTATAAATATCAATGGTAAGTATTAATCCTGTATTTTTTTAATTATAAATTGTCAAAAAAAAATTATAATTATCAATGGTAAATATTAATCCCGTGTTTTTTTATATATCACTGCAGTTATCCCGTGTTTTTTTAATTTATCAGTGCAGTTATCTCGTAGTTTCAATTGATTATTTTAGTTGATTAGTAGATTATAGTAGATAATAAAAGTTAGATATTAGAGTATCAATAAGAAATATTTATTTTAAATATTAATTACTAATTTAAATAGTTATTAAGTCTTCTTGTTTTTTAGATAGTAGACTTATAGTAGTAGTCTTCAAAATTATTAATTAAAGTAGTGTTTGTATAAATTTAGAAATTTAGTTAAAAGAATTAAAGTGAAGTGATAAGAGAAAGAAAATAATTATTTATGGGAAAAGTAAAGTAAAAAGAAAAAAAAAGGAAGAAACAGAGTGTAAAAGAAAAGTGAAAAGGAGGAAAGAGAGTGTAAAAAGAAAGAAAAAAAGAAGAAAGATAGTGTAAGAGAAAAGTGAAAAGTAAGAAAGAGAGTGTAACAATAAAAAGAAAAAAAGAACAAATAGAGTGTAATGATATTTTTGCCCTAAAATATTTGAGGTGTCTTTCAGATAGAATGTGGGTATTGGTAAATTCATATGTGATTTAGTTGTATAAATATAGTGTAGATAAAATAACATGATAGCAAAATCTCAATTTTAAGCAATTTACAAAATTGCCATGTATCCAAATTTAAAGATAAAATTGTAAAATACACAGCTTTTGTCAGAAAACAGTAAAAAGCAGCGGGTCCACAACAAAAAAACTGGCGCTGTTAGTCTGAAAATAAGCTGGCATCAGTCTGCAAAAACAAAAAGCAGGCGTCAGTCTGCAAAGCCGTTGGTCAATAATAATATATCTACTATTAACTAATATAATAATATAATATTTTATCTACTATTACCATCACCAATCAATAATTGAGTCCGAAAAAAATACTAAAAACATAATTTAATTAATTTGTTATAACTATCTATTAAAATTACTAAAATCAATTATTTTAACTACTAACAAAACTTTCAATGTGTAAAAAAAAACTTTTGAAAAAAACTATTTTAATAATCTAATATTTTATTTAAAATAATTAAATTAATATTAATAAATCTAGAATTTACTATTTACTAAAGCGGCAACGAGAGACTGGCAATGAGATCGGCAACGGAAGTACCACTCCCGTTGGCGCTCTCGTTGCCACTCCCGTTGGCACTCCCGTTGGCATTTTACTCCTTTTTAGTAATTAAGTCGGTACTCCTGTTGGCACTCCCATTGGCGCTCCCGTTGGCGCTCGAGTTGCCACTCCCGTTGGCACTCCTGGTTAGGCTCTCGTTCCCTCTCTTGTTGGCACTCCCGTTGTCACTCTCATTGGCGCTTTTGTTCCCTCTCTTGTTGGCGCTCTCGTTGCCTAGCAACGAGAGACTGACAATGAGAGAGGCAACGGGAGTGGCAACGAGAGCGCCAACAAGAGGAGGAACGAGAGCGCCAACGAGAGTGACAATGGGAGTGCCAATAAGAGAGGGAACGAGAGCCTAACCAGGAGTGCCAACGGGAGTGGCAACTAGAGCGCCAACGGGAGCGCCAATGGGAGTGCCAACGGGATTACCGACTTAATTAATAAAAAGGAGTAATATGCCAACGGGAGTGTGTAACACCCTAATATTTCTATCAAATAGAAATGCTAAAATGCACGAAATGGCATACATCAGAGTAATATTTCCTGTTTAGATATTGAACACAACTAAAATTTTTCTCAATGACTAACATCAACAGTCTTAACATTCCATAACTTAATTGAAAACCATATTGGTTCCATATCTTTCATTATCCTCATATCCTAGTGTTCAATACCATCACAAGAAAGGCGGAAACGATTACATAACTTAAAACAATTCAAGTCATACTATCGAGTTACAAAGACAACATGGGAACTCAATATCAAAGATAAAAGAACCAAGTCTTCTAACTTCTCCTCAAGCAAATCACCTACTCGTGTCTCGTCGCTTTCTTCTTTCCCCGTTTCTCTGTAAAACAATAACATATAATGGGTGAGATAAAAATTATCTCAGTGAGTCCTACCGTAACCCCTCACAATAACTCTCGGTTCATTTATTCCTTTTCCTTTAATCGTAGTCCATATAGGTCCTACGTGCATATATCTTTTCCTTTCATGCGATAGTACATCTTCGGTAATGACCACGTCTTTACCGTCGAACCTCTCCACTAGTTTACACTAGTTTCAAACCTTCTGAGGCCTAGGTTCTGGGGCTCATGACTTCCCCTCCCCTAGTGTACTAATCTACTGGGTCGTCACCCATCCTTTTGATATAAATTATATATCCACCCGCTTCGAGCCGTCTCCTGTATTCAATATAATTTATATATTTAAACCTCAACAGTCTTTGATGAAAATGTTTATTCATCCCTTTTTATTACATGTCATTCATGTTAATACATAAACCTAAACTCGATCGAACATATAGTTCCATAACTTTAAACATAACCCATGTCCACTCACGTGTACTATCTTTCGGTTTTTGAAACATTTATTGGTTTGAGGGAGATTTTCAAAAATCATCTTTGAACATGTCAAAAACCATGTCTTAAAAGTGAAAAAAAATCATCACAATGGGTTGGAAAGAGGATTAAAAGAGGTTTGGAATCGAAATGAGTAATCCTGGAACCAGCAAAAAACACGGCTCCCAGTGTTTTAAAACACTGGTGCCCGTGTTTTAAAACATGGCCGTGTTTCTCCATTTTGAAAATTTTGCGCAGAAACAGACTAAAACATGGCCAGCCATGTAATAAAACATGGCCATGTTTTCTACAGACAGCCAAAATCCTGAACTACGAAAACAGTGTTTTTAAATTCGTTTCTTCGCCCTTTTCGATTTCGCTTCAATCCCAAATATTGAATCCAGCCCAATACTTCATCATACCAATAATATTTCCAATCAAGAATAGAATCAAATCATCATTTAACTTCAATCAATGACAATGACATGAGTTTCCAAACAAGGCACGAACACAAAACTTTTACGAAAACGGTTTTTAACTCAATTTCGAGATGAACACCAATCAACCAAATTCCAGAAACACGAATATTTAGTTCTGAAACGAAAACAAAATCCTAAGCGAGTTAGAACTCACCGAAGTGTCGAATCCTCAAACAATCGACATTTCTCACGACGGCACCGACAAAGTAACACTCGAACGATCCCCGTACTCGAACTCTCGCTTCAATTCGAACTATTTCTGGACAACATCTGGGAGCAGTTTTGCAACTAACATAACTAATTCAATTCTTAATCAAAACTATCCAAACCAGTGCCTAATGTGTAGATAATTTGGTCTACTTTCATATGGTTCAAGCTCCACAGTAATATGACGAGTATTCAGGGAGTTATGGCTAAAACACAGTGACTGATTCCAAATCATTACTGTTACAAAGGTGAAACTTGTAACTAAATTTTCTCCCTCAATACTCAGTCAAATCGGGTGATTCTTGTGCCTAAATTGAAGAGTTTCGTGTCTAGTTTCTAAAGAATTTAAAATCACATTCAGAGGATGACAGTGGAAGGAGTTAAGAAGGATTTACCATAAGTGGTCAAACTGTTTTATAGACACAGTTTGCTGTGAATTTTGAAACTTCAACTCCTATCACCAAGGACCACGAACTCCAGCTCCAAAGATGTTCCAATCACGACCCCCAACAGCTCCTAAGCATCACTTCCAGGTTCTGAAACTACAATGTGGCTACCCAAGTGTCCTAATCTTGCTCTAGGCTCCACATGCAAGGCTTGGAATACTCCAAAACTCCATTTTTGGTGACTTTGAGCTTGCAAGTTTGAAAATGGTAAAATGAGATTGGTGGAGAAGTAGATGATGATTCTGGTGTCACTAGGTAGAGGGTGATAGGCTGATTCTAATGGTGCAAGGAAGGAGAACATGCATCAAGAATGGAGGAAGTTCCCTCCCTTTCTTCTTCCTCTCCCTCTCACGGCTCTCCTCTCTTCTCTCCTCTCTATTGTCTGAAATTTTTCAAACTCAGCATGAGAGTGTGTTTGGCTGACTTAAAGAGAGTGAGATACAGGGCTCAGCTAAGGGCAATTCATTTATTTAGGTGAAATGACCATAATACCCCTAGCTTACCAATTATCTCTTAAACTCTACTTAATTCAATTAATTCCATAACTAATTAATAATTTATACAATAATCACATATTGCATAAAGTTGTGTTTTGTGAAAGATGGTTTAGCTGAAACTCATTAATGGGTGGAAAAGACGGAAATGCCCTTATCCTAGTATTTTTGCTTAAAATCCCAATTAGTTCACCAATCAATCAACAATTCAAGTACTAATATATTTTAGCACACAAGTACAACATAATTCACTTAATCAATTATGGTAATTAATTATCTTGACCTCTTGCTAATTTCAATAAATGAAATTAGCTAAATTGGGGATGTTACAATCACCTCAACTTTTAAAAAATTTGTCCTCAAAATTGAACAAAACATACCTGAACTGAAAGGATGGGGATATTCCACCCGCATGCTTTCCTCTACCTCCCATGTCGTTTCGTCAGGTGGGGCACCGTCCCAAAGCACCCTGACAATAGAAATTGATCTCGTTCGGAGCGCTTTCTCGCCACGTTCGATGATCATGATTGGAATGGGCTGATAAGACAAATCCGGTCGGACATCAATCGTCTCATAACTCAACGGTTGATTCGGATCGGGAATGTACTTCCTTAACTGCGATACATGAAATACATCATGTAATCTAGACAAAACTGGAGGTAAAGCAATACGGTAAGCTACTAGCCCAATACGCTCGATAATTTGGAAAGGTCCAATCTACCGAGGACTGAATTTCTTCGCCCGCAATGCTCTGCCGGTACCAATTGTTGGAGAAACTCTCAAAAACACATGATCACTAGACTCAAACTCTAGTGGTCTTCTTCTCTTGTCCGCATAGCTTTTCTGCCTACACTGGGCAGCCCTCATTCTTTCTCTGATTTCCCGGATCTTTTCGGTTGTCTCACGAACCAAACTGTGCCCTAACAACCGATCTTCACCGACATCCCACCAACACAGTGGCGTTGTGCACTTCCTCCCATACAAGGCTTCAAATGGAGCCATTCCGATACTCGAATGATAGCTGTTGTTATAAGCAAACTCCACCAATGGAAGGTGATCCTCCTATTTTCTTCTGTTATCAAGCACACAAGCCCGAAGCATATCTTCTAAAGTCTGAATAGTCCTCTCCGTCTGACCATCTGACTGCGGATGATAAGCGGTACTAACAAACACTTTTGTTCCCAAAGCTTGGTTTAAAGCTTTCCAAAATCGAGAAGTGAACTTTGGATCGCGATCAGACACAATACTTGTAGGAACTCCATGCAACCTTACTATACTCTTCAGATATTCCTCGGCTAACTGGGAAACCTTACTGTTCGAACGAACATGAATAAAATGAGCTGATTTGGTTAGACGATCCACAACAACCCAGATGGAATCGTTACCAGCTTGGGACCTTGGCAATCCCATGACAAAGTCCATAGAAATATCTTCCCAATTCCATACTGGCACATTCAACGGATGCAACTGACCAGCAGGCTTCTGGTGCTCTGCCTTGACCCTTTGACAAGTTAGGCATCGAGACACAAATTCTGTAATCTCTATTTTCATCACTGGCCACCAGTACATCTGTTTCAAATCCTGATACATCTTGGTAGAGCCGGGATGTATGGAATATTGACTCCGATGTGCTTCCTCCAACACTTATCTTTTCACGTCGTCATCCTTCGGCACACAAATTCTACCGTCGAAGCAAATAATTCCATCACTATCTTCGGTAAAATTTGGTAACCCTCTTTGAGCTTGCAACTCTACATCAATTTCTTGAGCTGGGCGAATCAGATTTCTCAATAAACTCGAAATCTGGATATGACTCAACACTAACCGGTTCTTCCTTTGCTTCACATTCAACTTTAAGTCTCTAAAAGACTCTAGCAGCTTCATCTCATGCATCATTAATTCTGCCATGTGAATAGATTTCCTACTCAACGCATCAGCTACAACATTGGCCTTCCTGGGATGATACTTCAACTCGAAGTCATAATCCTTCAGAAACTCAACCCATATTGTCTGCCTATTATTCAGCTCCTTTTGGTCAACACTTAAGGCTCTTGTGATCACTAAAGACTTCGAAACGAGAACCGTATAGATAATGTCTCCAAATCTTTAGAGCAAACACAATCGCCGCAAACTCTAAGTCATGAGTCGGGTAATTCTCTTCATGCGGCTTCAACTGTCTGGAGGCATAAGCAACTACCTGTTGATTCTACATAAGGACACATCCTAAACCCTTACCAGATGCGTCACAGTAAATTTGAAATCCCATAGGCGGATCTGGAAGAGTTAGAATGAGTGCAGAAATCAAACGATTCTTCAATTCTACGAAACATTCATCACAGTCAGAGTCCCATACAAACGGTTCAACCCTTCCGAGATAACCGAGTGAGTGGACGAACCAGTTGAGAAAACCCTTGAATGAATCTCCGATAATACCCAGCTAATCCCAAGAAACTTCTCACTTCAGTGACTGTAGATGGCTGTTTCCAGATTACCACAGCTTCAATCTTACTAGGTCCACTACAACCCGGATTGGGATATCACATGGCCCAAAAACTTTACTTCAGGCATCCAGAAGTCACACTTAGATGGCTTGGCGTACAACTTCTTCTCTCGGAGTACGTTCAGAACAATTCGGAGATGTTGCACATGCTCCTCAATAGTCTTAGAATACACCAAGATATCATCAATAAACACCACGACAAATTGGTCCAGATAAGGATTAAAAATCCGATTCATGAATACAGTTGGAGCGTTGGTTAGACCGAAGGGCATCACTACGAATTCGTAATGTCCATACCGAGTACGGAACGCGGTCGTCGGAATATCCAAAGCTCTAACTCTGATTTGATGATAGCCTGACCTTAAATCAATTTTAGAAAACACTGAAGCTCCTCGCAATTGGTCTATCAAATCATCAATCATTGGCAGAGGATAATTGTTCTAAATAGTTACCTTGTTCAACTGACGGTAATCATTGCATAATCTCATGCTTCCATCCTTCTTCTTGACAAGCAATACAGGAGCACCCCATGGCGAGGCACTCGGTCGGATAAATTGTTTTGATATCAACTCTTCAAGTTGGGTTTTCAACTCTTTCAGCTCTAAAGGAGACATCCTATAAGTAGCTATAGAAATTGGCCCTGTGCCCGGAACCAATTCTATAGAGAACTCCACCTCACGATCCGGAGGTAACGAAGAAACTTCATCGGGAAATACTTCTAGGAACTCGTTAACAACTTGCACATAAGATAGATTTAAACTTGTCTTAGTCGATGCAGACAGCATCATGACGTAAGCTTCTGCGCCTTGGAGTAGGCAATGACTTGCGGAAGTGAATGAGATAACTGCTTCGGAATTGGTCGGTTGTAGCTCCACTGACTCGGAGACAAAACCGATAGTCCGATGAAAACAATTAATTGTTACCCAGTTGGCAGATATCCATTTCATACCTAGGATAATATCCACATTCTCGGTGGATTGTCTGTAGCCTTGACTTTCTGAGCATCTGCAGTGTAGACTCCCCTGTGTATGGGGAAGCTCACCCCTCTATGTTCCTCCATTGGTATTTGGTACATAGATGACCAACCGATACAGCTGGAATAACTTCCTTCATTCTTACTTTGAAAAGTTCCAAAAATCCTTTCGACATTATCTATCTGATGTTAGGCTTCCAGCACTTCAGCTCTCCATTCCTTAAGATGAAACGGGTTTTTAAGGAACTTCGGTCTTGGTTGAGGACTACGTCTTGATCATCCTACCATAATTCCGCTTATGATACACCAAGTATTGAGTTGATCAGGCTCAATGTCTCTTAGCATCACAAGTATAATTACAACAAAGACTAACAAGGAATCGACTCAACCCTAAACAAAACTAAGCCCGACTAGGTCGAACCGCTCTGATACCAAAATGTAACACCCTAATATTTTTATCAAATAGAAATGCTAAGATGCACGAAATGGCATACATCAGAGTAATATTTCCTCCTTAGATATTGAACACAACTAAAATTTTTCTCAATGACTAACATCAACAGTCTTAACATTCCATAACTTAATTGAAAACCATATTGGTTCCCTGACTTTCATTATCCTCATATCCTAGTGTTCAATACCATCACAAGAAAAGCGAAAACGATTACATAACTTAAAACAATTCAAGTCATACTATCGAGTTACAAAGACAACAGGGGAACTCAATATCAAAGATAAAAGAACCAAGTCTTCTAACTTCTCCTCAAGCACATCGCCTACTCATGCCTCGTCGCTTTCTTCTTTCCCTGTTTCTCTGTAAAACAACAACATATAATGGGTAAGATAAACATTATCTCAGTGAGTCCTACCGTAACCCCTCACAATAACTCTCGGTTCATTTATTCCTTTTCCTTTAATCGTAGTTGTTATGTACCTAGCAGTATTTTGGTAGGCTGCTATTGGTAGGTCTCTTGCTGCCCTGGCAGGAGGTCAGTGAGCGCCCGGGGATGGGGGGTACCTGCAAAGCCACTCCGACGCTCAAGTCAGTATGAGAATAAGCTAGTGAATTTGCAAGGGAAGAGTGTGTACCGTATAAATGGCTATGCGAGCCGATATTTATAGGAAATTGATGCTCGTTGTGGATCGTCGGATCAGTGGAGGCGATATGAACCCTCCAAGCATATTGGGCTTGTATGTTGTGGATATGGGTCGAATCGGTTGGGCTGATCCATATCCAATTGCTAAACGCACCCCCTGGTTTTGCTAATGGACCTCTTGGTCCAGTCCAGAACAGTTGCCCCCCAAGCCGAGATTATTCCGGAGGATGGTCTTGGCTTGAAGGATTTTCGTTGGTCTACCGGATGTGTGAAATCGCGCGGGACACTGCCTTTGTCACGACCGTGTTTTATCATTTTCACTCTCTAGAGTAAAAAAGAGAAAAAAAATTTCTTTGCCGTAATGCGTTACTCTGTTTGTCTCATCGGGTCGTACAAGATCACTTCGTTGCGACCGTGATTCACACCTCTCTTGGTGTAATCCTTATGCCAGGCACCAAGCTAGGGTGACATATCCTGATATTGGCACCCTCCTGGGTGCCTAGTGCCAGGGTGTTGAGATATCCTGACGTTGGCGCCCTCCTGGGCGCCTTGTGTCATTGTGTTGAGACATCCTGATGTTGGCGCCCTCGTGGGTGCCTTGCTAGCCGCTCGTTCGTTCCTGAGGGTAGGCGCCCTCCCGGGCGCCTCTGGTGTTGTTCCCTGCGTGCGTGTTGTGGATGGTGCCCTCGTGGGCGCCTTGTCATGTTGTCTTGTCTGCCTCCTCTTGGGGCAGGATCTGGCGCCCTCATGGGCGCCTTGTCATGTTGTCTTGGCTGCCGCCTCTTGGAGCAGGATCTGGCGCCCTCATGGGTGCCATGGGCGCCTTGTCATGTTGTCTTGGCTGCCGCCTCTTGGAGCAGAATCTGGTGCCCTCATGGGCGCCATGGGCGCCTTGTCATGTTGTCTTGGCTGCTGCCTCTTGGAGCTGGATCTGGCGCCCTCATGGGCGCCATGGGCGCCTTGTTGCGTCTGGAGCAAGATCTGGCGCCCTCATGGGCGCCATCGGCGCCTTGTTGCGTCTGGAGCAGGATCTGGCGCCCTCATGGGCGCCATGGGCGCCTTGTTGCGTTGATCTGGCTGCCGCCTCTTGGAGCGGGATCTGGCGCCCTCATGGGCGCCTTATTGCGTCTGGAGCAGGATCTGGCGCCCTCATGGGCGCCATGGGCGCCTTGTTGCGTCTGGAGCAGGAGTTGGCGCCCTCATGGCCGCCTTGCTGCGTCTGGAGCAGGATCTGGCGCCTTGTTGCGTTTGGCGCAGGATCTGGCGCCCTCATGGGCGCCTTGTGCCTGGACTCCCGATGTTGGCGCCCTCCTGTGAAACATGTTTTGGTGCCCTCTAGGCACCTTGGTGCCTTCCTGGATGTGCTTTGTACCACCCTGCGAAACATGTTTTGGGGCCCTCTAGGGCGCCTGGGTGCCGGTCTGGATGCGCTTGGTGCCATCCTGCAGAACATGTTTTGGCGCCCTCTAGGGCGCCTTGGTGCCATCCTGGATGTGCTTGACGCCATCCAGCGAAAGATGTTTTGGCGCCCACTAGGGCGCCTTGGTTCCTTCCTGGAAATGCTTGGTGCCATCCTGCGAAACATGTTTTGGGGCCCTCTAGGGCACCTGGGTGTTGGCCTGGATGCGCTTGGTGCCATCCTGTAGAACATGTTTTGGCGCCCTCTAGGGCGCCTTGGTGCCTATACACTGGGTGTCTCCTCGAGGAGCAGATTTTGCGAGACAAGGTTTTGTGCCCTCGTGGGTGCCTATACGTCGGCTGTCTCCTCGTGGAGCAGATTTTGCAAGACAATGTTTGGTGCCCTCATGGGTGCCTGGTGTCTCCTCGTGGAGCAGATTATGCGAGACAAGGTTTTGGTGCCCTCATGGGTGCCTTGGGCGCCTATACGCCGGGTGTCTCCTCATGGAGCAGATTTTGCGAGACAAGGTTTGGTGCCCTCACGGTGCCTTGTGCGCCTTGTTACACAGTGCTGTCTGGCCCCTTGCGAAGGACTTGCTTCCAGACCACCTCCTGCCAGGCGCCCTCATGGGCGCTGGTTCCTTCCTTGCCAGGCGCCCTCATGGGTGCTGGATTGTGTGGACATGTTCTTGGCACTTTGCTTTTTTGTTGCTCATCCTGTCTGTTAGTCTACTTTTCTTCTTGATGAAATTTCAGGGCTTGCTTGGTGCCGAGGGGAATCGCTTCTTCCATCCTCACCATTATCTGTTTGACAACTCCATGATCTTTTAATTTGATCAAGAGGTTCTGGCAGGGAGGCTTGTCACATACCGACCTAATGGGGTTGACTTCGATGTCATTGCCCCCTGATTTTTTATGTTTCATTTTGAAACATCCATGCTTACTTTTTGTCAGGCTTGTTTCTTATACTTATAACTGGCACGCGTAAGATGGCCTTGGGCGCTAGTCATCGCCTTGCGCATCTGAATGTATGATCTCATATCGCCTCGTGGAAATAGGCTGTGTTTTGAAGTTGGCGCCTTCGTTGGCGCATTGTGCCATGCCTCCTGATATGGGCGCCCTCCTGGGCATCTTGTGTCAAGGTGCAAAGTCCTGATGTTGGCGCCCTCTTAGGAGCTTTCGTGGACTCAGGCGCAGGTCATTGCCTTGCACATCTGTATGTATGATCTCATACCTGCTTCTTTGTTCACGTGCTTGTGCACTATTTTATTTTCTTTCATGCTCATGCACTCACATGCTCCTGCATCTTTTAATTTTGCGAGACAGGGTTTGGTGCCCTCACGGGTGCCTTATGCGCCTTGTTGCACAGTGTTGTCTGCCCCCTTGCGAAGGATTTGCTTCCAGACCACCTTCTGTCAGGCGCCCTCATGGGCACTGCCTTCTTTTTCATTGGTGCCCTGCCAGGCGCCCTCATGGGCGCTGGCTGCCCATCAGAGGTTGCGACACGATTAAAGTCGCTTCTCACCTCGTGGGACTCTGGGGGCAGTTTATCAGAACTCGGTCTGAATTTAACTCGCCCATCAGAGGTTGCGACACGATTAAAGCCGCTTCTCACCTCGTGGGACTCTGGGGGTAGTTTATCAGAACTCGGTCTGAATTTAACTCCCGTCAGAGGTTGCGACACCTTTAAAGTCGCTTCGCGCCTCGTGGCAAAGTTAACACCTTGTGGTGACTCTCGGGGCAGTTTATCAGAATCGATCTGAATTTAACTCGCCCATCAGAGGTTGCGACACATTCAAAGTCGCTTCAAGCCTCGTGGCAAAGTTCGATATCGACCTGCGTTGGTCGGGGGATCTCCTCGATGGCGATCCCCGGTGGTGCCTCTGGTGGATATTGACCTAGTTCTACCGTTGCAACACGATTAAAGTCGCTTCTCACCTCTAGGATGCCCTCGTAGGTTAGGTTGCCCTAATGGCTCGTGCCGTCGTCGGGTCTGCTAATTTTGTCAGAGGGTCACAGCAATTATCCCGCTCGTCTATTGGCATTTTTCGCTGACTTGCCTTGATCGAGGTGATTGATGGTGAGTATGGGTGAAAAACACCACATTTTCTTTTCCTCTTTGCTCACGTGCTCGTGCACTATGTTTTTTGCTCACGTGCTCGTGCACCATTTGATTCTCTCACGAGCTTGTGAGTGCCGTCAACTTGTTTCCCTTCCTGGGTGTGGAGACGTATGAATTGGCTTTCAAGCTTAACATGAAAATTGTAGCTAAGCTTCTTAGCTTTCCAACACATGCTCACACGCCTCCATCGGATAAGTATGGACGAAGTTACGAACTACAGACTGGAACCCCTTCCTGCGTGCCGGGTGACAAGGTGCAACATCCTGAAGTTGGCGCCCTCCTCCTGGGCGTCTTGAGCCAAAGTGCAACATCCTGATGTTGGCGCCCTGCGCCATGACGCCGCTTTCTGATGCTGGCTCCCTCCTGGGCGCCTTGTTCCATGTATCCTGATTTTGGCGCCCTTCTGGGAGCCTTGTGCCAAGATGCTGCGACTTGATGTTGGCGCCCTCTTCCTGGGCGCCTTTTCTGGGTGTGGAGACGTCCGAATTGGATTTTGAGCTTAACATGAGAGTTGTAGCTTTTCTTCTTAGCTTTCCAACGCATGCTCATACGCCTCCATCGGATAAGCATGGACGAAGTTATGGACTGCAGACTCGTAGGTGGGTATCTCTGGTGTCTGTGACCTCATGGTCTCGTCATTTGCTTGACTTCCGCGCCTTTCTTAGCGCTTGCTACCCAAGACATCGTGGTCTCATACCTTGGATCCCTGCCGGGTGGGTTCCGTGAACTTGGTTGCTTTGCTTTAGGAAGATTAGCACGCCATCACACACTTGACTCCCCTACTTAGAGAGATGAACTTGGCTTTGAGCTAATGTTGAGGTTGCACCCGCGATCCAGGCGGTCCCATCCTGCATGGGATGTTGGGTCTCAAGCTTGCCTCGCTCCACTCCTAACTATGGAGTTGGACCATTTTTCCTTTCTTAATCATAAGGAATTTTTCTTTGGAACTAGTGTTAATGCTAGTGAGTTAGAGTAAAAATTGTAATTGCAAAATGAATTTTTGTTAATCATTCATATTGAGCTTTTACATTCTGCATTCGTGTTTAAACAACAAAATTCATAACTGGGCCTAGCCCTAGGTTCAGGTCCTGATGCCCTGCTCCCTATTCGGAGTCACGAGTTTCATCCTCTTCCTCCTTATTGCCAACCTTGGCTTCCTCTTGGTACGCCAAGTTATCTTCTTCATAGTCCATGTACTTTTGTGCCTTCCGAAGGAACTCGTACAGGCTTCGGGGTTTGTTAACCCCCATGTCCCTTTGAAACAGGCTTCCTTTCTTGAGGCCATCCTTCATCCAAAAGAGCCTCCTCTTGTCTTCAAGGTCCCTGACGTTGGTAGCCTCCTTGTTGAACCTTTCCAGATATTTTCTAAGTGTTTCTTTCTCTCCCTGCCTGATTGCCCTAAGAACCTCTTCGGATTTGGGTTTCAACCGGGAGGCAGTGAAACGAGCTGTGAACATTCTCGCCAGCTGCCCCCATGAGGAGATGGAGTTCGGCCTTAGCTCTTGAAACCACTCTAGTGCGGAATTTTCGAGAGTGATGGGGAAGATTTTGCAGTGAACAGCCTCCCTGGCGCCTCTATAGCGCATCATCAGGGAGAAGTGTTCCAGATGGCGGTCTGGATCTCCGGTTCCGTCTTATATCTTGAGGGTTGGCAGCTTCTCCAAGGCCCTTGGGATTCGGCATTCATCCACCTTTCGAGTGAACAGTCCTTCTTCCGAAAACCTTCTTGAGTTTCGGGGGGAGGTGTCTTCATAATCCAACTCATGATACCTGTGTCGGTCGGGGGATCTCCTCGATGGCGATCCCCGGTGATGCCTCCGACGGGTATCGACCCGGTTCCTTGACCCGTCGCGAGAATCAGGGGATGCGCGTGAGAAGGTCCTGGAGTGGGAGTCGCGAGGCCGGTAGGTATCATCTGGAGGGGATGGAGGGGTCCTCAGAGGTGAGCCTGATCCTCAATGCCCGCGCCGCTGAGGGGGAGAGTGATGTACGTGCCTCCGCATTGGGGGAGAACGATGGACGTGATGTCTTCGGGGAGGAGAACTCACCGAAGTGTCGAATCCTCAAACAATCGATATTTCTCACGACGGCACCGACAAAGTAACACTCGAACGATCCCCATACTCGAACTCTCGCTTCAATTCGAACTATTTCTGGACAGCATCTGGGAGCAGTTTTGCAACTGACCTAACTAATTCAATTCTTAATCAAAACTATCCAAACCAGTGCCTAATGTGTAAATAATTTTGTCTACTTTCATATGGTTAAAGTTCCACACTGATATGACGAGTATTCAGGGAGTTATGGCTAAAACATAGTGACTGATTCAAAATCATTACTGTTACAAAGGTGAAACTTGTAACTAAATTTTATCCCTCAATACTCAGTCAAATCAGGTGATTCTTGTGCCTAAATTGAAGAGTTTCGTGTCTAGTTTCTAAAGAATTTAAAATCACATTCCGTGGATGATAGTGGAAGGAGTTACGAAGGATTTACCATAAGTGGTCAAACTGTTTTATAGACAGAGTTTGCTGTGAATTTTGAAACTTCAACTCCTATCACCAAGGACCACGAACTCCAGCTCCAAAGATTTTCAATCACGACCCCCAACAGCTCCTAAGTATCACTTCCAGGTTCTGAAACTACAATGTGGCTACCCAAGTGTCCTAATCTTGCTCTAGGCTCCACATGCAAGGCTTGGAATACTCCAAAACTCCATTTTTGGTGACTTTGAGCTTGCAAGTTTGAAAATGGTAAAATGAGATTGGTGGAGAAGTAGATGATGATTCTGGTGTCACTAGGTAGAGGGTGATAGGCTGGTTCTAATGGTGCAAGGAAGGAGAACATGCATCAAGAATGGAGGAAGTTCCCTCCCTTTCTTCTTCCTCTCCCTCTCACGGCTCTCCTCTCTTCTCTCCTCTCTATTGTCTGAAATTTTTCAAACTCAGCATGGGAGTGTGTTTGGCTGACTTAAAGAGAGTGAGATACAGGACTCAGCTGAGGGCAATTCATTTATTCAGGTGAAATGACAGTAATACCCCTAGCCTACCAATTATCTCTTAAACTCTACTTAATTTAATTCTAATTCCATAACTAATCAATAATTTATACAATAATCACATATTGCATAAAGTTGTGTTTTGTGAAAGATGGTTTAGCTGAAACTCATTAATGGGTGGAAAAGACGGAAATGCCCTTATCCTAGTATTTTTGCTTAAAATCCCAATTAGCTGACCAATCAATCAACAATTCAAGTACTAATATATTTTAGCACACAAGTACAACATAATTCACTTAATCAATTATGCTAATTAATTATCTTGACCTCTTGCTAATTTCAATAAATGAAATTAGCTAAATTGGGGATGTTACAGAGTGCCAACGGGAGTGGCAACGAGAGCGCCAACGGGAGTGGCAACGAGAGCGGGAGTGCCAATGGGACTACCAACATGAGTGCCAACGGGAGTGGCAACGAGAGCGCCAACGGGAGTGCCAACGAGAGAGGTAACGAGAGCGCCAACGGGAGGGTCAACGAGATGCAAACGGAAGGGTCAATGGGGATGCATATTTTTCCTCTAATGTCCAAATACATTATTACGGATTAATGTAATATAATTTTCTTTGACTCCTTTAGTATAATTCTGATTGTCAATCTCCTTTAATATATGCTTACCTCAACAGGGATGCATATAATTCTGATTGTCAGTCTCCTTTAATTTCTTCGACTCAATATAGTTTTCATTTGTATGTTATATGACATAATACCTATCTCTTTCCACTTTGAATTTCAAATCACACATTTTGGACATTGTTCTCAACTTATGATTATCTTCCAAATTACTATTATGACTTCATTACAATACACCGACCATACAGTATCACTCGTGCGTATGCACGGGTAAAATAATAGTAATTTATTGGAAATCAAAATAATTTATTGAATGAGAAGAGTGGTCTTTAAAGCTTTGCAGCCTTTTTACAAGAAATGATGCCACGTTATTTATAAAGTAGATAGGAAGGTTGATGTTGTGTTTATTGAACTCTTTTTATTCTCTTGCTTCTTTAGTTTTTAGTTAATGTATTTTGATTACTCATTGCAGAAAAAATTAGACAATCATCGAGTATCAAAACTATGCTAGACAGGTTTGCTTGCTTCTGTATGAATACCTTGGCTAATCTCTTTTTTTGGATAAGTAAAAATATTATTAATAGAGCATTTAGCATAGCATCATTGGCACACACTCCCCCCACCTTCTATGAATGGTTTGAGAGGGCGCCAAATCATATACTAGGCTAAATGAAACACAAATACACCAAAGTTTATGTTCAACCCGCTGATTACAATTGAAACATACACCAAAGAAATGAGATAGCTAAAGCTACAGAATACACTATTATTAGAAAATGAGAGGTGATAAAATTACATGAAAGAAAAGTAACAAATTAGTTTGAGATTAAGACTAGAGCCAGAAGCTCAGACTGTGAAGTATCATCCTGCCCGCGTACCAACACCACCACGATCTGATACTGGAGCACTCCTACTGAAGCATATTCAACCAAACCCGAATGATCCAAATCCGAAAGAGCCAAAGCAGCAAACACCAAGTCAGCAACACTAAATCAATATTAAATTGACTTTGACACCTTATGAAGACCAAATATCAATTTCAAAATTACTCTATAGATAATTGATAGATTCGTAGCATTCAATAGTCACATCAGTAAGCAATCTTTGACACCTAATGTTTTCCATTGGTTGAACACAACCTCAACACAAACTTCAAGTTATGAACGTCACATTATCCTGCATCTAGATCATCCTATCAAGTTGATCCCCCTCCTCATCACATATAGTCAACAAACCAATTATCACCATTGCCTAGCAGAGCACGATCCTATATATATATAGGTTCCGATGTGTAATATGATATTGCTAATCCATGAGAAATCATAGTACTGCACACCAGAGAGTTGCTGTTGCAACCTTACTATCCACTTGCAAAACACCATCACCACACACCACAAAATAGAAGAAAAGGAGTAATACCAATGGCTACCCGTTCGGCATATTGGTACCACACTCCTCTCATGAGACTTTCAAGATCCGGAAGCACTCTGCGGGAAGAAACCTGCAAAGGATAACAAAGAAACCAAGCAAAGCAAGCTAAATTGAAACCAGAAAAAGAGTTAGCAAGCCCAAGACAAGGATATGGCCTCAACGAGAGCGAGTTATGCCCAACACAAGATCAAGAGTTACACACCAAGGATTATCGCACGAACAAGAGCCCCAGGGACCAGCGGAACACCGAAGTCAGCTCAGTCAGACACCATCCACATTTAGACTCCCACTATTGATCACCCATCTCGAACCACTTCACCCAAGACCCTCCCAGGACGATCCTTCCTTAGCAAGGCCATCGGCTATTTCATTTGTTTCTCAGGTTTTGTGAGCTAAGGACACGTTTCTCAATACCGAGAGGAGATTCCGGAATTTTCATACCATAAAAACGTAATTTCCAAGGGCATGTGACTTTTACCCAGGAGAGCGCCACTCTTGAGTCTGATTCCACAATAAGGCTCCCCCTCTTCAGCCAATCTTTTTCTAATGAGATCTCAAGGGCAATGACAATCGCTAGGAATTCAGCCTCGTTTGATTCCCTGACTACCACAAAGATGGAAAATTTAGCAAGGATAACCCATTTGTCATCTCGTAGGACCCCTCCGATGCCTGCCGGACCGGGCTTCCCCCTCGCAGATCCATCAACATTCCATTTCCAGGTTTTCGGGGGAGGAGGTTCCCATAGAGACCCTTGGCGGGGCTTGGGTTTTTTTTCCACGAGGACACCCTTCTAGATTAGCCACCAAGTCCCCCGGATTGTATGGACACTCAGATTCCCAGCCTTTCATCCAGAATCCCAGTCTTAACTTTATCAGGTAGAGTTCCTGGGCCCAATCCGCTTCTATATTGTCAAACATCACTCTATTCCTAATATTCCATATGGACCAAAGAATTCCTAATATTGTCAAACATCACTCTATTCCTAATATTCCACCCCAAATTTAATTAGCTATCTAATTGAATTATTTATTTTAATTAATTGGGAATTATGTGGTGGTAGATAATAAAATAAATATATGCGAGGTAATTGGACCTATTTATAAGGTGAGGGCTAGTATTAATTAATTTAGAGTTTTATTTTATTCAGGATGTGTCTAAGTAATTTAAGAGGTGTTGACATGAATTAAGGGGTGCACATGAAGGCCCATGACCATTAGTTGGCCCATGACCCATCATTTAGCTATAGGGGTCGAATATGTTCGGGGTTTCCTAGGGTTAGTTTCATTTCTCACTTATCACCAAAGAAGAGAAAAAAAAAAGAGAGAGAGGAGAGGAGAGGTGGCCGAACCCAAGGAGGAAGAGGAGAGAAGGGAAAATCGTGGAACTCAAAGCAAAGAGGAGGCTTGGTGGTGGTTCTTGGTGATTCTTGAAGCTTTGCTTGGTGATTTCGATTTTTGAAGGTTAGGGGGCTCTTCTTTTCCTTCTTAATAACATGTGGGCTGAATATGGTATGTGGGATAGGTATTAGGGTGTTTGGTTGACTGATTTTGCGTGTTGTTGTGAGCATTTTATGTGTTGGAGTAATGAGAGAATTGTTGTTTGTTGCTAAGAATATGCCTTGCATGCCATGTGTTCGATGTTTTGTTTGATGATTTAATTGATGTTTGGTTTGCTGGTTTTTGGTGATGAACATGATGATTTATTTTTATATTAGCGATTTGAATAGTTGGCGTGTTGAATTGATGATTAAAATATGATTGGTGAATTAATTTGGTGTTAATTGTGAAATTATGGTGTTAAAAACTTACTGTTGGGAAATTCTGGATACAGGCTCGTTCCTTTTGATGCTACGTCTAATCGGGTGGTCCGAAAATTGTGTGGTTTACCATTTTAGAAACTAGAATTATTTATCTTTAATTTGGCACTAGTTTGATTGAAATTGGAGTCGTGTGGCTCGAGATATAGGTGTCACAATTTAGGAAAATATCCTGGAGTAATTCTGTGTCTAGGTTCGGTGTTTCGGTTATAACGTTTTCATCTGAACTCCGTTTTGAATGGTTCCTGTCTCTTTGAAAACTAGATTCAATTTCCTTTGTTTGGGAACAAACCCCATGTCTTTTGGTTGAGTTTTGATCATTCTAGAGGTGCCACAAGTTAGGTCATGGTGGCTGTTCCGTTTTCTGAACCCTGATACTTGTTTGTTGAAACTGTACTAATTGGCTCATTGTTTCGAAAAAAGAAAACCATAGTCAGGAACTAGACATTCTCAGGTTTCTGTAGAGGGGTCGTTTGTTGAAATCCGATGTCGTTTACTATTTTAACTAATTCGCCGAATTCTGGCTGCCGTGTTCGCGTAGCCAGGGTGTCACTGTTGTTCCCAAATTTGTTTTCTAAATATCTTTTGACTCGGATGTCTAAATTGGACGGTTCAAAATGCGTTTCGAAGCTAATTCCGATGTCTACCTAAATATTCTGGTTTTAGGCAAAAATGGATTATTTTCCTGATGGTCCTGGACTGAAGTTGTTCAAAGTGTCTAATTGCAATTTTTACTCACTTTCTCCTATTCCGTGTCAATGTCCTAAAATGATTTAATGGAGTTGGTATTGATGTGTTGGTGAATCTATCTAGCGAGTTTATTTGATGAGTCTATTGGGTGAGTTTATTGGTGAGTTTATTTGGTGATGAATCCTCAAGCATAGACCCTTGGAGTTTTGGGTTATGGTGAGAGGGGATTATTTGGTGATTATGTTTGTTGCTCTCTTGGTGTGTTTTGGTGTGTATGATGCATTGTTCATGGCGTCTCATAAACCAATTATATTTGGTGAGCAGAGGCTTCGGCTTAATTATATTTGGTGAGCAGAGGCTTCGGCCTAATGGATCCACATGCATGGCCCGTGGTGTTTGGGTTTGCATTTCATGCATTGATCATACATTTGGTGTGTTGCTTGGTGATTGTAATTTGATGATGTTGCTGCCCTTGTTGTAAATTTGGTGTCCCTAATTGCCTTCCTAATATGACATTTATTCTATATGTTATTGATTATGAAAAGAGACTCACCCTACTGCTTTTTATGTTGCTTCTCATGTCGGCAACGTGCAGGTGATAGCGAGTGAATGTATCCTCAGGCCTTCTCATAGTTAGGGTGTGTCATGCTCTGATACGTAGCACCGGGGGGGCGTCTTTGTTGTTTGTCACTTATTTGATGTCATTAGACTTTTATTTTTGGTGGTGCATTTGACTATGTCTAAACTGTTATCAGTCCGCCGTGTTGGTGATTTTATTCAGTGATGTAAACTAAACAGGTGATTGTGGGCTTGCCCCTTTGACTATGGTGCTATGTATCATGATTATTATTTTGTGGACTATATTGTTTGTAGTTGGAATATTAAATTATGGAATATTAGAAAGGGGGTGTTACAGTTCGCGTCGCGACGGAGTGTAATTTTCAGCAAACCCTACCGATTTTCTTTTCGCGATAACTTTCGATCCGGGAATCCGATTGAGGTGTTTTCAGTTGCGTTTTAAAGCTTACTGAAAGGTCTATTCAGAGGTGTAATTCAAACTATAAAATGCTATGTGTTGAAAGTTAAGAATGTTGGAAAAACCGATCTATAGTGAACGCGAGTGTATGCAAATCATGTTAAGAAAACGAACCTAGAGTTCATCATGTCATGCTAAGTTAATTGATTGTAAGTCTATAAAGACATTTAAACTCTCAATTCATGTAAACACAATTCAAGTTACTTTCCCTCGGGGAAAGGTAGATGGTATACTTTGAGTATATCGAGGATGACGATCCTCTCAGATTAGCATACTAGGGTGGGGGAAGTCATGAGCTCCAAATCCTAGGCCCACATGTTTTGCCCACTAGTGATTAGCGGGATGGGTTCACCAAAGGCCAGAGAAATAACCATGCTAAGGTAGGCTTGAGGTGTTGTGCTAAGTTCATGAAAATATGATGTGTAGTTGCTTATCAGGGCTACATCAAGAAAGTAATTAGTTTAACGAGTAGTAGCTTATTAGGGCTACAAGTTACATGAAAATAATATATGTCCACGTGGTTGCTTATTAGGGCCACGAGTTCAAAGATAAAGTTTAATAAACCGCTAGAGTCAGTCAGGGGTCTCGATAGGACTCACTGAGATAATGTTTATCTCACCCTTTATATGTTGTGGTTTTTACAGAGAAGCAGGGGAAAGCAAAGGCGACGAAGCATGGTTAGCCGGTGCGACTCATGGAGTCATTGGAGACTTGATTTCCTGTTTAGGCCTTTGTGCTTTTCTAGTTTATGTTATCGATTGTATGACTATCACTGTATAAGTTGTAAAATCGTTTCCGCTACTTTATGTTTTGAGTATTGAACACCAGGATTGTATAAGTCTTAAGTTATGAAACTTAAGCATTTTCAGGAAGTTAATGAGGTTCAGAGAACCATTTGATATTTATTATCGAAATTTTTAGTTCGTGTTCAATATTCATTAACAGGAAGTTACTCTGATGTATGCCATTTAGTGCATTTCGGTAATTCTACATGTTAGAAATTATCAGGGTGTTACATTATGGTATCAGAGCAGTTCGACCTAGTCGGGCTTAGATAGTTAGGGTGGTTTTTTCCCTCGAGTAATTCTGCCATTTTGCTTCTTATGATGCTAAGAGACATTGAGACTGATCAACTTAATACTTGGTGTATCGTTTGCAGAATTATGGTAGGAGGATCGAGGAACACCCCACCAATTGATCCACATTCCGCATGGATGCAGAATATGATCGAGAGGCAACAAAAGATGATGGAAGATATGCTACTATTGCAACAGAATGCTCAAGCTCAGCCTTAACCAGTTCCTGAGCCACAAGTTAACCCACGACAGGTCTACTCTAAATTTCTAAAAATGAAACCTTCTGAATTCAGAGGGGGACCGGATGTCATGGAAGCCCAGCATTGGCTTGATGACATAGAGAAGATTTTCTTAACTATGCAAGTCACTGATGAGGACAAGCTGAGATTGGCATCCCATATGCTGAAAGGGGAAGCCAACAACTGGTGGACTAATGCCAAAGCCATGATGGCAACTACAGGTACTCCCCAGACATGGGAGAATTTCAGGCAGACGTTTCTGGAGCAGTTCTTCCCAACTGCTATGAGGTTTGACAAGGAGAACGAGTTCTTAGCTCTTACTCAAGGAGGTTTGACTGTGGGCCAATACACGGCCAAGTTTGAGGAACTTTACCAATTTCTTCGGTTTGGCGGGGTATGCTCCCAATGACAAGTGGAAGACGGACAGGTACAAGTATGGATTGAGGGAAGACATTGCTCAAAGTCTGAGTTCTTTTGCATATACCAACTATGCTGCCATGGTTCTTTTGGATCATCCATCTGATTGTTGGATGATCCAACATTCTTCCTATTCTGATTGAACACTTTTCTGCTTGCATACAACCTATTCTATTTAATACTGATTTTAATAACGAAGTATCTATAATGTTTATCTCTCATAGTCCTAATCTATTCTGGTAAATAGAAATAAGGCATGTAAGAATAATAGCGAGCATCAACCTAAAACTCCAGCCTCTGAAAATCTCTTGTTGCTTGCTCCCAACCATGCTCGGTCCCAACAATGCTTGCTATCGCTTCTCCGCCGCTGCTCCTGTTCTGTTTGTCTGCTTATATTTCTGGATTTTTTGATGCTGTGATTAGAGTTTTAGTGTGAAACCCTAAATGTTTGCTCTGAATTTTCTCTCTGCTTGTGTCTCAATTTCTGTCTGTGTCTGTTTTGGTTATTTTTCTCTATATTTTGGTGTCAATTTTGTGTTTTGTGTGTCCCCTTTTCTGAGGCTGTGTTTGCTGTTTTATAGGTGGATTCATGAGGTGCTGAGGGGCTAAAAGGGCAGTCAGCAATTAGGGCAAAAATGACATCAAAAGGACAGCATCTTTGAGGGGAATAAAAAGGACAAGAGCTGGCACCAAAGACAGTCAAAGGAGGGAATCAAAATGACAGCCAAGGGGAAACCCTAGCTAGGGCAAACAGCTAGCTTGTTGCGCACTCTTTCTCTTTTTTCTTTTTTTTTGAAGTTTTGTAATTTTTTTTAATTTTTTGTATTATTTTTGTACTATTTTTTTGCTGTTTATTTTTTGGCCCATATTTGTAAAAAACTGTATTATATAACAAAAGACTTTTGACTATTCAGCTTCTATTTATCATTTTATTATTCTTTGCATAAATAACAATAGACTAAAATAATAACAACAACGAAATAAAATAAAATGAGCGTCGAACAATCAATGTACGAGAGTGTCAGAGACACGTGCGTTTAGAGCAATATGTGACGCAATGAGAACAAGAATTTTTGATTTTAATTGATCGGACAAAATTAGGGTATGACATTGGTGTTTCCAAGTGAAGTTAAATAATTATATGTTGCGGTATGCTGTTTTGTTACAAGCTTCTTCAACTTCCAAATCTCAAAGATTGGTTTCCAAACCCATTCAACTTCCAAATCTCAAAGATCGGTTATGTTCAACATTACTTCTGCAGACAACTCTTTTGGGGTGGGAACACTTGATCGAGACACGCTAGTGTTTGAGACAGCTGATGAAGGTACCTCTCAGGTAGCAAATATAGAATTTAGGTGTGGTCACAACATCAGATAGTGGAAATTACACTATTGGCCAAAAATCCCGCTATTAAAGGTTACTTTTGGTGTAGTGAATACTAGGATTAGGACTAAATAGTGGAAATTACTCTTTAGCCTCACAAATTGGCCAAAAATTCTCTTACAGCATAGGTAGCTTAATCGATAAGTGTTATAGTTACAACCAATTGATATTAGGAGAAGGGGCGGACCTCGAAGGTATCCGACGCATTTTCAAGTGCACTATGGCCTTTACTACGTCACGATGGAATTTTTGAGATAATTTTTTTTTGTTGTATTCTGCATCTAATATTTAAATCTTAGCATGTTTCTAAATTTTGAGTCTTAATTGAGCATTAATGTATTTTCTTGATTAATTTTTGGTTTTCTTGCATATTTACCCGTGTTCACTCTGCAGGTCATAACTTTGATTGTGTTTATCCAATTGGGACGCGCGGGCATGCGTTGGAAAGCTAAGAAGAAGATACACAATTCTTGTGTTGAGACCAAAACCCAATTTGGATGTTTTGAAGGTCAAAACTGTGAATTATCGATACCGTTTAGTCAATTACGGGTTTATAGGTCAATTAATCTTTCTTGTCGGCCTTTTCTTTAATAACCTATTTCACTTAATTAGGTTTTCATTTGAGGATTATAAATAGGCTGTTAGCAGCCATAACTAGGACCATTTTTCTATTTTTATTTCTGAATTCGTTTGTGTGCCCTAGGTCAATCCATTGGTAAAAGATGTTGCTTGTAAGGATTTTGAGGTTCGTTGCTCAGTGTTTATTTCGTTTTTATAGTTTTAATTCTTTCTCTATCAGTTTCATCTCCATAATTCTTGTTCCAAATTCAGTTCGTGTTTTACTTAATTACTAAAATTCGGTGTTTTGCTTATGTGGTTCAGTTTTATGATTCAGTTTTGCTTAATTACTTAATCATGATTCTGTTTGCAACTTTTAGTATTCGAACTATTTTATCGCTTGTTTAATTTAGTTTGGATAGAAATTGATAGGGTCTATGACGCTTGTTTATAGGATTGATATAATTCAGTTATGACGTTAATTATGTTTTGTTGCGCTTGTTCACTATCAAGATTGATCGAACACTCCGTCTTGACGCTTGTTTAACCTAGAGGGAATTCGTAGGAATCGACTGACACTTGTTTGGTTAGTTTATGATCAATCAAGAATTATGGAATCTTGCACCAATATTTATTTTAGAACCAATGATAAATTCAAGAAACACACTTGAAACAAATGGATTGGTTGTTTCTCATCAATTGATTTCCTCATTAAACTGCTTTCTCAAAAACCCCTGATTTAGACTTTATTGTGCTTTCGTTCTTGAAATTGGTAATCTTCAAATTAGAGATCCTTGTGAGACGACCAATGTTAACTACCGCGTACTACATTTTATATCTTTTACTCCCTCCGTCCCATTTTATATGCAGTTTCAGGTTTGGGCACACTAATTAAGAAAAATGAGTAGTAGTCTAGATTTTATAAAAAGTTTTGTCTAATTTACCATTTAACCCTTTATCTCTCTATATAGATAAATGTGAATCATTTATTAAATGTAAAAAGTTGTCATGATTAAGAAGGGCATTAGTGGAAAAGAATATTAAATGCTTCCTTAAAAATGTAAAACAACAATCAATTTGGGACAAATTAATTTTGCTAAAACAACTTATAAAATGGGACAGAGGTAGTAATTATTTTGACTCGAGTACGACAGTTGATCAAATGGGTGTCGTTGCCGGGACCTCTAATTAGGGATTGTCAATTTAAGATCCCCCACTAACAAAACTAACATTTTTCCTTTGTGTATTTGTGGTGTTTCAAATTTTGTTACACGTCTCTACTCGATTTTAGGGTTTTAAACAACAAAAAAATTGCTTTTTGGGCAATCTGCTCCGATTGTCCTGAAACCACATTCTGAAAATCTAGAAAAAATCTGGGATCATTACTCCATTCGAAGGAACTTCATAAAGGATTTTGGGTATAAAAATCCGAAATTCCTTCGTTTACTACTTTTAGTGACATTGAACAATTTGTCTCTTTCGATTAGTGAGAAGAACTCTACGACCAGAGTTAAACAAGTGTGACCATGCTTGAAATTTACTTTTTATCATTGCTTATAATTATTACTTATCACCTACCACTTATTATCAAATTATCATTATGCATTTTATAATCAAATCATGTAACAAAAGTTTACCAAACTGCTGATGTTAGGAACTTGCAAAATGCACTGGGGTCTGATGTATTGGGGTTATGCAGTCTTCTTTTAAGATATTTTTATGGTGAATCTCATATCTCCTTGATTGAGTGAGGCCTTTTCTAAAACCTTATTGATGTATTTCATTAGGCAAAATTACATTAGAAGTCATTTAAGTTATTTAATTGTAAAAAGTTGGTCCTTTAAGTTTTTTCGTACCACTTAGGTCCTTTTGTAACATCCGCAAAATAATTAGTCGAATTATTGGAATGTTAACCCAATTGAATTATTTTAGTACTTGACTGGTAAATTTATTGAGTGCTAAAATTAATTATTGGTCGTCATAGGATTGTTAACCGGATAATACGGACTAAGGACAATTCAGAACGAAATAAGAGATTAAGGACAATATGGTAATTGGACCACGTTACCGCTTATATATTAATAAATATATATGTGTGTGTGAAAGAAAGAAAGAAACAAAGGAAGCACACGCGAGAGAGAAGAGAAACAGAGAGAAAAGAGAGAAAATGAAAAAGAAGAGAAAAGAATGGGTGAAGGAGAAGAAGAGGAAAAAGGAAGTTCAAAGGCTCATCAAAACGACTTCCTTCCAACACGAAAAATATTCAACGTTACTTCCTCTTCAATTTGGTACAAATTTCATGGCGATCAACTCACTCTGTCTCACTTAACCATTTTCGAATTTGAAGAAAATGGAGGTTTTTGTGGTTCAAGCTTAAAGGAAGGCTAAGGAAGGTGTTTAGGAGCGGACCCGAGGATGATTGATCGATGATTGAAGTTCGATTGGGAGATTGGAAGCTAGTTGGGTGACTTTGGGTTGAAAAATCAAGATTTGGGGTTATGTGTGAATAGTGATTTGAAGGATGAAGATGATGAATAGTGTTTGATGATTCAAGGATGATTAGGAGCGAACCCGAAGCGTATTGAGTGCGGAACGAAGTTCAATTTCGCGAATTGGAAGTTGGTTGGTGATTAGGGTTCGAATGGGGGATTTCGAGGAATTCGGTATTTCGGTCAAAGAGATGTCTCGGGATCGAGCGGAAAGATTGGAAGCAGATTTGGGCGTTGTCGGAGCGTGGAAGTTTATGCGGGGATTGTTCGTGTGGTTATGTGGAGATTTTGAACTCTCGGTGATTTCGGCTCGGTATCGACTCTCGCTTCAAGGGTGAGTTTTACTCACGCTTAGGATGTTTTTGTGTTTCGATAATTTTTACGTTGATTGATTTCGAGAGATTTTGAGATAAAAACCGTTATGTGAAAATATGTCGCGTTTTGATACAATTCGTTTACAATGAGTTTTTGATTGATTTGATTGATTGTGTTTTTATGGTTGTCAAATCTGTTTTCAATCGGAACAAAAATCGGAATTGAGCGGAATAGCGAATTTCGCAAGAAAACGGAAAACCTGCAATTTTCGGCAGATGGTCGCGTCGCGACCCGGCCCAGTGTTGTCACGCAAATATTTCTGATGCTTTTCGCGTCGCGACGGTAGCAGTTCGCGTCGCGACGCTTTGCAGATTTTCAGCAACTGTACACTGATTTTGTTTTCGCGATAACTTTTGATCTGGGAACCCGATTGAGGTGTTCTAAGATGCGTTTGAAAGCTTATTCAGAGGCCTAACTTGATATTCTCTTTTTAAGGCAAAATGAACTGTTTTTGGAGTCGTAAATTGTGTTGAAAAGTGGTGGGTTAGTATGCGAGAGTAAATGTGAACTAAAAGGTAGACTTCTGGTCTGAATGTAATGGAACACTGAGTTCATATGATTGTTGATATATGTTTATATATATATATCGAGTTGGGTGACGACCCATGTGTAACATACTAGGCGGGGCAGTCATGATCCCCTACCCTAGGCTCCATGCCAATAGGAGAATGTACTATTGGTAGGGGGATTCACCAGGGTTTAGCGGTTACACAGTCGGTGTTATGTTAAAAATTGTGTGCAATACACCGGGGTTTAGCAGTCATGCAGTCGGTGCCTTACTTTGTGATAACACGTTCACCGGGGTTTAGCAGTCATGCAGTCGGTACCGTGTTAAGTTAAAACGAATTCATAACTGAACCGAGAGAGTTAGTAGGGGTCTCGGTAGAACTCACTGAGATTGTATCTCATTGTTTATATGTTGTTGATTTACAGAGAAACAGGGAAAGAAAGGACCACAAAGGCACGAGTAGGTGGAGCTCGGATTGGTCACTGACGATTTAGCTTTATGTTTAAGCTTATTTCCCTTTTTGTTGTCTGTATACTAAAACACTATGACTTTAGTGTTATGTTTTTCTTCCGCTTTCTTGTATGATGCTGAATACTAGAGTAGCTGACCGATTATGGTCTGAGTACTGTATGGTCTTGTCTGTAAATAAGACTGTTTTGTTTTATTCAGCGAAAAATTCATAGTGGTATTCAGTGTCTGAGCAGGAATTAATATCTCTAATGTGTTACTAATGTGCACTCGGGCATTTTTAGTCGATAGAAATATCGGGGTGTTACAGTAGCTCAATTGGTAGTGGGAATGCATTGAGCATGTACCTAAGCCTCAGGGTACATGGTTTGATTCCCACGGAAGGCAAAAACTCTACATGGGGGGTAGAGAAGATCATGAGTGCATCGCTGGGTAGCCTACTAAGTAAGAAAAGGGCCCAGGATGTTACAAAAAATGCGCCTTTTTTGTAACAGCCCAACCCTTTTACCTACTCATTTTCGGCTTATGGCATTGGCACTGTCACTCATGACCTTCTCCACCCCCCTGTGGAGTTTTTGTCTTCCGTGGGAATCGAACCATGTACCCTGGGGCTCAAGTACATGCTCAATGCATTCCCACTACCAATTGATTTAGTAGCTCAATTGGTAGTGGGAATGCATTGAGCATGTACTTGAGCCCTTGGGTACATGGTTCGATTCCCACGGAAGGCAAAAACTCCACAGGGGGGTGGAGAAGGTCATGAGTGACAGTGCCAATGTCATAAGCCGAAAATGAGTAGGTAAAATGGTTGGGCTGTTACACCTTTAAATTACATAATGTGTACACCGTCCTTTAAGTTCACTTTTCAATGCAAAAAACCCAAGTTGGCACTAATAGAGCAAACGTGGTCGTGACGGAGTCTGCGTATCTTCTGTCTCATAACAATTTGGTTATTTAAGACTACCGTCATGTTTAACTAAAAGAGAAATGCTAACAATACTCTTTTTTGACACTCTCTTTCAAACACTCATTCTATTATTGACTAAAATTCATGTGACTCTCACTACTTTCGAAATAGACCCTAGTACTTCTATTCTCAACCTATTTTCTCCCTCCCTCTCTCTCTCTCTCTCGCTCTCTCTCTCTCTCTCTCTCTCTCTCTCTCTCTCTCTCTCTCTCTCTCTCTCTCTCTCTCTCCACGTCGGGGCGGGTATTGCATCCCCCGTCCCCGCCCCTATCTTTATAGGGGTCGGGTTTTGTATCCCCCATCCCCGTCCCAAATGGGGACGGGTTCTCCGCGGGTACCCATTTCCGCCACAAATTTTTAGGAAAAATAATAGAAAATTGTTTATGATAGTTAATAAAATAAAATCATAATAATTATACAATGATAAGATAAAGTTAAAAGTATTAAAATAGACTTTTTTTATAGAAAACAGATCAAAATTAAAAACCCACAAAATTTATAAAACAAAATGAATGAGTAAATATGTGTAAAATAAAATAAAATAACATTCATGTTGTGTCGAGCGGGTTCGGGGCGGGGACGGGGTGGGTATCGACATCCCCAAAACCCGTCCCGTTCCCCGTCAAAGCGGGTTTTCCAAATCAAATTCGGGGCGGGGTTAGGTGGGTACCCGCGGGTTCGGGTTTCGTTGCCATGCCTACCTTTACTTGAGGAGCTAGCCATGAATATGATAGAAGTAAGAGGAGAGGACTTGATGGCAACCAAGATTTGGGGAAACCAAAGAGAAACCAAATTGATGGCAACCAACGGGGTCATATGTATCTATATATAGCCGTTAGTATCTCTAATAAATTTTGAAAAAATGGTGGTTAAATTAATTATAACATTAAAATTAAAATCAGAATTAAAATAAGAAAGTTGATTTCCCATGAATCCTAAATCCCCAAATTCAGGATCGAGGCTTCTTCTCTATCTCTTTATTCCCAAATTCAGTGTGTTTTTTATGTATCAATATTGATATTGTAACATCCCCTAATTAACTAATTTAAATTATTTAAGTTAGCGAAGAGGTTAAGGTAAATTATTGACTAAATAGAATATTTAGCACAAGAGGTTATCACTAATCGATTTAATTAGCATAATTACTAAATTATGTGATGTTGAAATAAATAATGGTAGTCATGCATAATTAAAATAAGGTATTAAGTTAATAAGTTATGGCTTATACCAAGAAGTGAATTATTAATCTAATTGCTTGTTAGTACTTGTGTGAGGAGTGTTAGGCTAATTTTAGTATATTAAGCCAATTGTTAGATAGGATGAGTGAGTGTATAGCTGAAGGGCTTTTTGGTCAAATCCCAACTATTACACCCAGCTAAAGCAAAACCCAACAAATAGTGATTCATTTGAAGAAAAACAGAAACAGAATAGAGAGAGAAGGAGGAGAAGTCGAGAGAGAGAGAGAGTGGAGAAGAAGAGAGAAGCCCAACTCCAAACCCTCATGCATGTGGGTGATCCTTGCACCAATCTTTCCCATTCCTCTTCCTCTTTCCAATGATATGAATTTCAGTAGCCTTTCCTCCCTCTAGCTCAAATCTCAAATTCGAAATACACAGCTCAAAGTTGTTCAAAACGGGATTTCTTGCCTTGCATGTCACTTTTGAGGCATTGAAGCAAACATTAAACCCTTAGGAATCTCAAGGTTCAGTTATGGAAACTCAATCACAAGCTACATTGTTCAGTTGAGTAGTTAAGGAAGAATTTCATTAGCCGCGGTTCTGGTTTAGTTGCTGTCCAAAGGTTTGGGTAGCTGAGTTCATTGTTGGAGCGGATTCGTGGAGAGTTCGTGGTTTTTGGAACGGTCGAACTCTCGGAGTCTCGGCGTTGTGAGCGATTTTCATCGCCATAGGTGAGTTCTATAACTCGCTAGGGATGTTTTGGTGTCGAGTCATGTATGTGTTTCTGAACCGATGAATTTCTGGAAACTGTTTTGTGAAAAATAGCGAAAAACCGTTTTATCGAAAAGTTGTTGTTTTGTTGTCGATTGAATTGAATTGATTGTGGTCTGAATTGATTGATTGATTTTTTATCGCTTTCGCTGGACTGGATAATTGATTGTTATGTTAGGATATTGATCGAAACGAGATTGGAATCGAAGCAGAATGGAATTTACACGAAATCAGCAAGTGTTGGGCTACTGTCAGTTACGCACGGATCGTGCCCCCCGTGGCACGGATCGTGCGTAACCTACGCAGACCATTGTTTTTAAAATTTTAGGATACACACGGACCATGCGCCAATGGAGCACGGATCGTGCTATCTGTTCTGTTTCAAAATCAAAATATGCGTGAGGCACGCACGAGTCGTTCGCCCCTGGAGCACGGACCGTGCGTAACCTTCTGCTACCCCCTTTGAAAATAAACCTTAATCCATTCCAAATGATTCCAATCCTCTTCTAATCAATTCCCCATGGTTCCCTAATGATAGAAAAGGGTCCTTATCACGAAATTAAGTACAATAGAACGAAAACTTAGGAGTTATGAAATTCAAGAAAAACCGTACTTTAGCAAACGCGAGTGTACACAAGTCAAGATAAGATAACGGACCTTGAGTCCCTTCATGTCATGTTAAGTCACTGATTGTAAGTCTATATAGATAAATAAACTCTCAATCCATGTAAAAATAAATCAAGTTACTTTCCCTCGGGGAAAGGTAGATGGTCTACTTGTAGATGGTCTACATGTTAAGCCCCAAATCCTAGGCCCACATGTTTTGCCCACTAGTGATTAGCGGGATGGGTTCACCAAAAGCCGAAGAAATAACCATGCTAAGGTAGGCTTGAGGTGTTGTGCTAAGTTCATGAAAATATGATGTGTAGTTGCTTATCAGAGCTACATCAAGAAAGTAATTAGTTTAACGAGTAGTCGCTTATTAGGGCTACAAGTTACATGAAAATAATATATGTCCATGTGGTTGCTTATGAGGGCCACGAGTTCAAAGATAAAGTTTAATAAACCGCTAGAGTTAGTAAGGGGTCTCGATAGAACTTACTGAGATAATGTTTATCTCACCATTTATATGTTGTGGTTTTTACATAGAAGCAGGGGAAAGCAAAGGCGACAAAGCACGGTTAGCCGGTGCGACTCATGGAGTCATTGGAGACTTGATTTCCTGTTTAGGCTTTTGTGCTTTTCTAGTTATTTACCGATTGTATAACTATCTCTGTATAAGTTGTAAAATCGTTTCCGCTACTTTATGTTTTGAGTATTGAACACCAGGATTGTATAAGTCTTAAGATATGAAACTTAAGCATTTTCAGGAAGTTAACGAGGTTCAGATAACCATTTATCATGTATTATCGAAGTTTTTAGTTGTGTTCAATATTCATTAACAGGAAGTTACTCTCAGTGTTATCAGACCCGGACCGGCCATCGACCCGGTCAAGGCACTGGGTCACTGGGCCCGGGGTCGGACCGGCGGGTCTCTAGTCGGACCGCGTGACCCGGACTATATTAAATAAATTTAAAAAATTATAATATATACTAAGAAAGTATTTGTATTTATAATTATAAATATATTGTCTTGTATACATTTATTAATATAGAAATTTTATTATAATTTGTATTTATAATTATAATTATAAATATAGATATTTTATTTCCGACGACCAACAACTATTGGACTATTGTAAAAAAAAACAACTATTGGACTAATAGTAGTTAAATATTAAACATAATTATTATTGTTATTTAAACCGGCTATTGTATTAAAAATAAAGAAGCATTGGTAATGCATAATATTAATATATAAGCAAGCCAAAGACGATGAAGCAATAAAAAAATATAAGCAAACAAATATTAAGTGCAGATATTTTTAGCGCATTGTATATATAATATAAAAGCAAATCTTTATCAACAAACTGTTTGTAGTGTAGTGGTAATGCTTGCTATTACTCACCTACAGGTCTCAAGTTTGATTCCCACTTTGGAGATTTTTAAGTAATAAAAAATGTTTTGTTTCATTTCTAAACTAGAAGCTTAAAAAAAAAACTAAATTCTGCGAAAATGGGAGGTTCCAACCAAAAAAAAAAACTAAAATCAGCGAACATGCAACCCGGCCCGGGTCATGTGACCGATCGGACCACCGGGTTTATCATCGACCCGGCCGGGTCATCCGATCCAACTACATATCCGGTTCTGCACACTGCCCAGCCCGGGAAGGGCACCGGGTCCCGGTCGGACCGGTCCGGTCCGGTTCTGATAACTATGGTTACTCTGATGTATGCCATTTAGTACATTTCGGTAATTCTACATGTTAGAATTTATCGGGGTGTTACAGATATCAAAGTAAATAGTAGCTATTAACTTATAATATTACTGAGGAATATATTTTATTCACAATACAAATGATTTTTATAGAATCGAGTGATATATGTAACATTTATTCTGTAAAATTAAAAGATTAATGTTGTGAAGAAATTGTTAAAATCAAGTAGATCCAGAAATAATGATCTATAATTATTTTGAAGATAATAAGAATTTAAAAAAACGATTATATATCATGTAGAAGAAGAGTAAAATAACATCACTATCTATCACCTAACTTTATTTCATAAATATTAATTTATCTCATATCTGTGGGAGGATATTAAAAAATAGAAAAGAAACATTATTTTGAAAGATAATTTCAATGAAACAAAAATGTAAATAATTTTTAAATGTAATATATAAGGGATTTTTATAATTTTGTAGAAAATGTTTTAATTAAAAGCATATTTAAAATCTTATAGCTAAAAATATATTTAAAAGTTGTTTTCCTTGCTGTCAAAAAAAAGTTGTTTTCCCTATCTTATGGGTACACAATATCTATCGACTTTACTGGTGACTAATATACATTGGAGAATCGAGTTGGCTACGCGTAGCAGCTTTATCGGTCAGTGTAGTTGTCCTCTTCTAATAGAGTTTTGTCAAACTTAAAACTCAAACTTAAGTAACAGTTATTGCTCTGATCAACCGTTTTTGTTACATATTTAAAAGTTTATTAAAATTAAATAAAATCTTAAACAAATATTTTAAAATTAAAGTCCGAATTGTTTTCAAAAGCTAAGAACGGAACTACGGAAGATCTCTTTTGGAAATAAATTCACGTGTAAGTACTTTAGTTGCTTTTCAATAATGGTTAGGTGAATTGCCATACTCTGATTTATTTCTATTCAACATCTTCAACTTCACACGAATATCCTCAATCCTCCTCATATATATTCACAAGCCCACACACATCATATTGTAGCTCCATTAGCATTGCACATTCACCAAACATCCATACATCAAAATTCAGCAACTCGCGGTTTCATCACAATCACAATTATCCCTAATATTGTACAAAATTAAAAAAATAAATAATAATAATAATAGTAATAATAATAATACTAATAATAATAATATAAGCGAGGCCCGGCTTGACGCCCAACCTTCAACCCGTTTTTTTATTTATTTTTCTTTTTTCATATTTAAATATATATATTTTTCGTTTTACCCACGGTATCTACCACCGACCGCAGTGACTAATCCCTTCGCTAAATTGTAGGTGCCTCGAGGGGCAGGACAGCTGGCCCAAAGTTTTAATGCTACTCCGTACCCAATGTGGGGATCGGATATGTTTTTTATTTTTAAAATAATATTACTTTCTGTCCAAATATGCTAAGTTGTTTCTCAATAAATGGTTTGGAAAATAATAATAATAATAATAATAATAATAATAATAATAATAATTTAGTGACAAAAATTATTAACTGTGACGCTAAACAGTGTGTTTTGAGGTATTTTAAAGTTGAGCAAAAAAATTTAACTGTTTAAATACGTGAAGTTTGTTCCTCAATAATCGATTTGGTGAAAAAATAATAATTTCTTGACAAAATACGTAAAGTGTGATGCCAAACAATGTGTTTTGGGGTACTTTCACAACAAGAAAAGAAGCCATTAGCGACGGAAATTAGCGAGGGACTAATGGTCCCTCGCAAAAATTGGGATTAGCGACGGAATTTGAGAGGGAATAGAGGCTGTCGTATTTTTGAGAATTAGCGACGGAAATTTAGACATTAGCGACGGAAATACCCTCGCTAATGGCTTAGGCGGGAAAATTAGCGACGGAATTTCAGTCCCTCGCTAATTTCTGCCAGTTTTCAGATGATGGGACTCAGTGCAGGGGTTGGTAAATGTGCAGCAATTAGCGACGGACAGTTCCGTCGCTAATTCCCTCGCAATTTTTTTTACTTTTTTTCCTTAAATCCGTTTACACCCTCACTCTTCTTTCTCACTCACAACACCCTCACTCTTCTTCTCTCCTCTTCACCCTTCCTCTTCCCTTACTCTTCTTCTCACTCACACCACCACCACGCCACCCTTCCTCTTCCCTCACTCTTCTTCTCTCCTCTTCTTCTCACTAACACCACCACCACGCCACCACCGCCGCCGCCACCACTCTCACTCCTCTCTCTCTCTCCCTTACTCTTCTCCTTCTCTCTCTACCATCCACACATCACCACCACGCCACCTTCACCACCACCACCACCACCACGCGACCACCACGTCGCCACCACTCTCACTCCTCTCTGTCTCTCTCTCTCTGTCTCTCTCTCTCTCTCTCTCTCTCTCTCTCTCTCTCTCTCTCTCTTTCTCCCTTACTCTTCTCATTCTCTCTCTACCATCCACACATCACCACCACGCCACCTTCACCACCACTCTCACTCCTCTCTCTCTCTTTGGAAATAATAATAATAATAGTAATAATAATAATTAAAATAATATAATAATAAATATATAAAAAAACAGACTTAAAAAAAACAGAAACCGTCAGACTTAGCGAGGGAATTAGCGAGGGAAAATTCCCTCGCTAATTAGCGAGGGATTAAAATTCCCTCGCTAATCCCAGTGGCGAGGAGAGAATTAGCGAGGGAACCATTCCGTCGCTAATTCCCTCGCAAATGACCATTAGCGACGGATTTAGGTCATTTTGCGAGGGAAATTTCCCTCGCTAATGACCAGTTTTTTTGTAGTGTTTAGAGTCCAAAAAAACACTTAAATGTTCAAATACGCTAAATGCGTTCCTTAATAACCGGTTTGGTTAAAAAAAGTAATAATTTCCCGGCAGGCAAAATATGTAAAGTGCGCTAAGTCGTGTGCTTTGCGGTACTTCAAGGTTCAGAAAGTTTTTAACGGATCAAATACGCGAAGTTTGTTGTTCAATAACCGATTTGGTGAAAAACAATAATTTTGTGGCAAAATATGTGCTGCTACTATATTGGGAGGTATCCAATGGATCCAACAGTTTTAATTGATTACCAGCTGAAATAATTGAATGTGAAATTGCAGGATCCCATTTTTTATCTGAGAATGCAAGACTGACTTTTTTAAGTAAGGTGTTCTCAGTTGGTGAGCTAGGGGATACTGAAGGAGTGCATCAAAGGAGTACAAGAGGCAGGTCCTGGGTTTAAACCCCGGAAACTAACATTTCCCCCACCTCCACTAATATTGCCTATAAAAAAAAAGTAAGGTGTTCTACCATATAAGGCGGCATCCAATGGATCCTGTAATTTTAATAGGCTATTATACTAGGCTTTTTTTTACACCTATTATACCCTGTACCCCCAAATTCACCAAACGGACGATTTTACTCCTGATTTCTCAAAAAAAATCGAAAACACATAATTCAGGAACACGGTTTTTTAAAGATTTCCGGAATTACGCCGAAACACATAAATCTGGAACACATTTTGACTTCCGGAATTATGTCGTTTGGGGTAATTCCGGAAATCTTTAAAAAACTGTGTTTCGGAAATACCTCAGAAGAGGATAATTCTGGAAAACTTTAATTTAGAACTTTCCGGAATCACCTCAAAAGAGGTATTTCTGGAAGTCAAAATTTTGAGATGTTTCCGAAAAGTTCTAAAATTGGTTTCCGAAATTATCCTCTTTTGAGTAATTCCGGAAACTTTTAAAAAATGAGCTTTCTTTTAAATTTTTGAAAGGTATTTTGGGGATTAAATGGGTTATGGGGGTATAAGGGAGAAGAGGGGGTAAAAAAAAGCCATTATATTATAGGTGAATTAAATGAATGTGAAATAGCAGGGTCACATTTTTATTTGAGAATGCAAGGCAAGGCAAGGCTGACTTCTTTACGTAAGTAATTAACTTTTTAAGTTTAGGTTATAAAAATTTCTGAACAACTTTGATTGTACAAGTGGTCTCAGTCTCACAATTAATTGATTAAAATTTTTTTTCCTTCCTTTCTCTCAGTTTTTTTTTTTACTATGTCATTGGTACGTAGTTTTCACCAGCTTTGTCAATGATTAATCTATGCCGGGAAACTTGGATGACTAATTTATGTGGTTCTCCCCACCCAAGAGATTTTTTGCCACACCTAAAATTCGAATCCGAGACCTTCGAGTGGGATCCAAGTCCAGTTACCACTTGAACCAACCCTTGTTAGTTTCCTTTGTCTCACTCTGTTAAGAGAACTTTTTTAAGTTGAAATTGTTAAAATTTATTGGTGTTTGCAAGTGAAGTTAAATAATTATACGTTGTTTTAGGGCTAAAGTGCTCCCGGGGTCCCTTATCTTTATTTAAAGTAACGAATTAGTCCTTTATGTTTTTTTTGTCCCAAATAAGTCCTTTATCTTTCAAATTTTTGACACATAAATCCTTTTCCGTTAACAGTGCTGATTTATGTGTCAAAAAAAAGGATTTATGTGTTAAAAATTTGAAACATAAAGGACTGATTTGTGACAGAAAAGGATTTATGTGTCAAAAATTTAAAACATAAAGGACTGATTTGGGACAAAAAAAAGATAAAGGACCAAATCGTTACTTTAAATAAAGATAAGGGACCCTGGGAGCACTTTAGCCTTGTTTTAGTGTATTTAGGCCTAATGGTGCTCCTGTTTTGTTATACTTTGTGTCTGATTTTATTAGAATAATAAGGTTTAATACATGGCTACTATTCCGCAACTACTTATCATGGACACAGGTAGTAGCATATTTTGGATCATGTGTTCCCCTTTCTCAAATTGTGTTTACCATTAAGGACCACTTTTTTATCGATCCTTCAAAGCCATCAACCTATTTACCATTATCAGGGCCGGACTGAAAGGTGTGCAGGATGCCTGTGCAATTGCACATGGCCTCCACAAAAAAAATAAATTTAGGGCCCCATTTTTTTAACCCCAACCAGCCCAGCCAATTGCTTATTCACCTACCTTAAAAAAAAAACATAAGTGCAAGTGGATTCAGGTGCTAGCTATAGATTTGAATATCTCTCTTTGTCAAATAGCCAAAGGCATTGAATGTAACAAAGCTATGAATTCAGGTGCTAGCCATAGATTTGAATATCTTTCTTTGTATTGAAGTTTGAGTTTTATTTGGAAAAATATAATTAGGGCCCCTTTTTTATCATTTGCACAGGGCCTCCGTATCGTTTGGGCCGGCCCTGTCCATTATGCAAAACACTTTGTACTTTCAGCATATGCAAATGCAACTGTAGAGACCAATCTCTTGAGCCGGGTAGGACTATAATGAGCGGCAAAGCTCTGCCTCAAGAGATTTAACATTATTGCATGCCCAAGTCTGAGTTCGAATTCAAGACCATGGTTAAGTTGAAAGAGACATCTACCATCTCATTCAAATGCTCCTAGGTAGAGAGACTTTCTTGTTGCTAACGCTTCTCACTTTAATAAATTTATTAAGAATATATATATATATATATATATATATATATATATATATATATATATATATATATATATATATATATATATATATATATTTTAAATAAGATGATATTGATAACGATAAAGAAATAATAGTATGTTTGAATACTACACCTCATCGTGAAGAGCAGATGATATCATGTTTGAGATTAATTTCAATGGAAATTTCACTAGACATTAGAGATTCTCTAAAGTTAAATTTCATTCATACAACAACTCATGTATTAACGTCTCTCCTCCTTTGTAGTTGATGGTTTAAATCACACATAACAAGTAACAACAATGTCACCCGTAGATTGGTAAAAAAACAATGTCACCCTTAGATTCAAACACAATTTGAAGCTAGAATCTATTTTGAGGCTAAAAACCTAGAATTATTGTTTCTTCAACAAATCATGGGGTTGTATATATCGTCATGAAGACAAAAAGTATAGTCTTGTGCAAAGAAATAAAAAATATAACAAGATTATGGATTGACTACCATAGTTGTAACATAATTATAATACACTTTAAGAACACAATATTAAATTATTCATTCATTTCCACTTGAGCAATTGAAAAATCTATAAACCAAGATAAAACATAAGAAGAAGACACACAAAAGAAGCCCATAACATAGATCATAATGAAACGCGTAGCTAAATGATTCTTTCTTAAAGAAAAGACATGTGCGAAGAAGACTATAACAAGAGGAGAAATAAAAGGTGACAAATCCATCATCTTAACTTCATAAAAATAATTACTTTGCAAATTTCTTAGGTACGATCTGTAGTAGTGCAACAGCAGCATCTGCCACGAAAGCCAAGACAATGTCCATTAGGGAAACCTTCGGTTTGACAAGGAGAAGCATGGTTGTGGTCACTCAAACATATCGGTGTTGTGAGTATCACTAATTCATAGTTACCACTTGTTACTTGGTTTAATACTTAGATTAAGCCATTGGAATAAATACTGTAAGGGTAGTATTGTCTTTTAACACTTGATTGTAATTGTTTCTGGTTTATTACTTGTAACAGCATATAAATACTCTGCTTTGTAATTCAGTTGACAAGTTAATCACATTCTGTTAATTCTTCATCTTCATCTATCTCTTCTCTGCTATTCTCTGTGTGTGTGAGTGGATATGGTGACTGGAATTCAACATGGTATCCAGAGCCTTGTTTTCTAGGGGATCTAAGGGAAACACGAGTGTGAGACTGTGAATCTCAAAGGGAGAAGTGTGCGCAATTTCGCATTTGCAATTCGCATTGAATCGTAATTCGAAATTGAACGAAATCGTCACTGATTCGATTTCTAGGGTTGGGGAAGCACGAGAGTTTGTGCGATTAGATCAGAGAGAGAAGATGAACGACAACAATGGAGGATTCAACACTCACTTACCAATGTTTGATGGTAAAAACTGGAATCGCTGGTCCATACAGATGCGTGTACTATTCGGAGCACAAGATGTACTTGAATTTGTGAACGACGGCATTGCAGAGCTTGCGGTGAACGCAACTGAGGTGCAACGGAATGCACATCGCGCGAGAAGAAAGAAGGATCAGAAAGCTTTATTCTACATTCATCAGTGCGTAGATGCGAAAGTGTTTGAGAAGATCGCTGAATCAACAACATCGAAGGATGCGTGGGATACACTAGTGCGTTGCTATGGTGGAGATGCAACAGTGAAGAAGGTGAAGCTTCAAGGATTGCGAAAGAAATATGAGAACTCGAACATGTAGAATAGTGAGAGAATTGCTGACTACATCTCACGCATACTTGCTGTCACAAATGAAATGAAGGTGTGTGGAGAAACAATTTCAGAACATATGATTGTGGAAACGGTACTTCGTTCTTTGACGACTCAATTTGATCATATAGTTGTTGCTATTGAACAATCTAAGGACACTAGTACAATGAAAGTAGAAGAACTACAAGGTAGTTTAGAAGCATTAGAGATTAGAGTAAAAGAAAGAGGATCTGCGCATGAGAATGAGCAAGCTCTTAAGGCTCAGGTTCAGAAACCTAATGCTGGAAATAAGACAAATTGGAAAGAAAATAAATGGAAAGCAAAGAAACAACAGTGACTAGATAATAAGAATAAGAAATCTGGTAGTGCAGAGAAGGGTGAATCATCAAATAATGGAGGGAAGAAGTTCTATAAGAACCAGAACAACAAAGAGAAGTTTGATAAGAGAAAAATTCAGTGTTACAATTGTGATAAGTTTGGCCATTTTGCTGATGAGTGTTGGTCAAACAAAGAAAATAAGAAGGAAGAGGCTAACATAGCCAAAGGTGACTTTGATAATGAACCTGTGCTTCTAATGGTAACTACAACTGATGATGGTGTGAAAATTGAGTTGTGGTACATGGATACAGGGTGTTCTAACCACATGACTGGGAATAAACAGTGGTTAGTTGATTTTGATGGCAGCAAGAGAACTAGAATAAGGCTGGCTGATGACAGGTACCTAACTGCAGAGGTAATGGGGAACATTCTAGTGCAGATGAGTGATGGTAAAACTGTCTTAATTGAAGATGTTTGGTATGTGCCTGATATGAAGAGTAATCTAATGAGTGTTGGTCAACTGTTGGAAAAAGGATATTCAGTAACAATGGATGATGGTTTGCTGAAACTGTATGATAAGAATAAGAGGTTAATCTTGAAGTCTGTTCTAGAGAAAAACAGAACATTCAAGGTGAGCATCACTGCAACTGAGACACACTGTCTAAGTGCAACTGATGCTGAGAGAGAAAGCAACTTGTGGCATAAGAGATATGGACACCTAAACTATAGAAGTTTAGGTCATTTGAAGTCAAAGGATCTTGTACTAGGGATTCCTAGCATTGCTACCAGTGACAGGGCTTGTGAAGTATGTATGAGAAGCAAGTAGGCCAGACTGCCATTTGCTTCAGAATTGCCTTCAAGAGCAACACATGCTTTGGAAGTAGTACATTCTGATGTGTGTGCCCACTTGAAGTTCCATCTCTAGGTGGAAACAAATATTTTGTGACATTTGTGGATGAATTCACAAGAATGCTGTGGATTTACTTGATCAAGGCCAAGAGTGAAGTACTTGACCAGTTCAAGAAATTCAAGAGTTTTACTGAGAAACAGAGTGGCAGCAAGCTGAAAATACTGAGAAGTGATGGTGGAGGAGAGTATAACTCCACTGAGCATAGAAACTATTGTGAAGAACAGGGCATTGATCATGAAGTCACTGCTCCATATACTCTTCAACACAATGGAGTTGCTGAGAGGAGAAATAGAATGATCCTTGACATGGCAAGATGTATGTTGAAGCAGATGCAATTGCCAAAGAGCTTGTGGGGTGAAGCTGTGTCAACTGCAGCATATATATTGAATATATGTCCAACGAGGAGACTGAAAGATAAAGTGCCACTTGAAGTGTGGAGTGGAAAAAAACCTAGTATTGCACACTTGAGAGTGTTTGGTGCTTTATATTACAAACATATACCTGATGCAACTAGGAGAAAACTAGATGACAAGAGCTGACCTATGATCCTAATTGGATATCACTCTACTAGAGCATACAAATTGTATAATCCAGCAACAAACAAGACAGAATACAGCAGAGATGTGGTTGTGAAAGAAGCTGAAATGTGGAATTGGAACTCTGGCAGTGTTAGCAATATTAGAACTGAGTCTGTGTTTGTTGACAGTGTTAGTGATGACACTTCAGCTGAGATAACTGAGCCTGAGGTAGATGAAGGGATACAAGAACCTCTAGAACAAGCTGAATCAAATTCTGATGATGAACCAACAGTTCAAGGAAGACCACGGAGGAACAGAACTATCCCAACTAGATTGACAGATTATAAGATATACTCTGATGAGGCAATAAACAGTGATGGTGAGCTGATTCACAGGCATTATTGGCTGATGTTGAACCTATAAGTCATGTAGAAGCAGTGAAAGATAAAGTGTGGAGAGCTTCTATGAAAGAGGAGTTGGATGCAATTGAAAGAAACAAGAGTTGGGATTTGACAGTGCTGCCTCCCAATAAGAAAGCTATAAGTGTTAAATGGGTCTTCAAAGTGAAATTGAGACCTGATGGATCAGTGGCAAGACACAAAGCAAGGCTGGTGGCTCGTGGATTCTTGCAAAAGGAGGGTCTAGACTACACTGAGGTGTTTGCACCTGTAGCTAGACATGAAACAATTTGGCTGGTGATAGCACTAGCATGCAGTAGGGGATGGACCTTGCTACATTTAGATGTTAAATCAGCCTGCAAGGAGCAAATGGTGTACAAGCTGAACAAGGCATTGTATGGTCTTAAATAAGCTCCAAGAGCTTGGAATAAGAAGATTGACTCATTCTTCTCCAACCGTGGATTCAAGAAGTGCATTGTGGAGTATGGCATATATGTGAAAACATCTAATAAAGGTAATATGATCCTAGTTTGCCTTTATGTAGATGATATCCTGTTGACTGGTGAAAATATTGCTGAAATAAATACTGTGAAAAACAAGTTGATGCAAGAGTTTGAAATGAGTGACTTAGGAAGAGTTGTGTACTTCTTAGGAATGGAATTTCTCTATACTCCTCAAGGAATTGAAGGGCATCAAAAGAAATATGCAATTGAAGTTTTAAAGATATTTAAAATGCTAGATTGCAAGCCTGTCATAACACCTGCAGAGGTAAATCAGAAGCTTGAAACTGATGCTGATGGAGAGTGTGTGGATCCTACATTGTTCAAACAATTGGTTGGATCATTGAGTTACTTATGTAACAGTAGACCAGATATTTGCTTTGCTGTAGGAGCTGTCAGCAGGCATATGGAGAAGCCAAAGATGTCACATTATCTGGCAGCAACAAGGATACTCAGATACGTGAAGGGTACACTGATGTATGGCATACTGTTTCCTGTCAAGCCAGTTCAGAATTATGCTGAGTTGATAGGATATTCTGACTCTGATTGGTGTGGGGAAAAGGTGGATCGTAGGAGTACTACAGGGTATGTTTTTATGTACCATGGAGCACCAATTTCATGGTTCTCAAAGAAGCAATCAGTGGTTGCACTCTCTTCTTGCGAAGCTAAATACATTGCAGGTGCTACTGCTGCATGTCAAGCCATATGGTTGAATTCTGTGCTAACAGAATTGGGAATTGATACTAAGAGGCCAATCAAGCTCATGATTAATAACAAGTCCGCAATTATGCTTGCCAAGAACCCAATTTCACATGGGTGAATGATAGGCCGCAAGTGCACGGTCTTGTCGCGTAATAAAAGAGTTATCGATCCACAGGGAGAGCCTAGGTGATTACCAATTTAATTTTTCAAAGTTGATTAACTGAAAAGAAAGTGTTTTTAGAAAGAAGGAATGTTTTAGTAAAGTCTACTCACTCATGATCATTGTAGACAAAAGAGGAGAAAAGAAAATAAATGACTTGGAAAATAAAGGATTTAGAAAATAAATTGCAAGAATTTAAATAGCAAGAAAATAAATGACTTGGAAAATAAATGGCAAGAAGGTAAATGACTTGGAAAATAAAGGGGCAAGAAAGTAAATGACTTGGAAAATAAAAGTGCAAGAAAGTAAATAGCAAGGAAAGTAAATGACTTGGAAAATAAATGGGCAAGAAAGTAAATAGCAAGGAAAATAAAAGAGCGAGAAAGTAAAGGAGCGAGAAAGTAAAAGAGCGAGAAATGTAAAGGGCGAGAAAGTAAATAGCAAGGAAAATAAATGACTTGGAAAATGTAAAGGGCAAGAAAGTAAATAGCAAGGAAAATAAATGACTTGGAAAGTAAAGAGCGAGAAAGTAAAGAGCGAGAAATGTAAAGGGCAAGAAAGTAAATAGCAAAGAAAGTAAATGACTTGGAAAATAAAAAAGCGAGAAAGTAAATAGCAAGGAAAATAAAAGAGCGAGAAAGTAAAGAGCGAGAAAGTAAAGAGCGAGAAATTAAAGGGGCAATAAAGTAAAGGAGCAAGAATTAAAAGGGCAATAAAGTAAATAAACAAGAATCATAAAAACATGAAGAGTAAATTGAAGTCATGAATCTTTAGAGAGCCTTTGTCATTGATTTTCTAACAAAATTCAAGCTTGGTTACAAGTGAGGATCAAGCCTCTATTTATAGGAAAATATGAGGGGCAAAATGGTCCAAAAGAGGAAAAAGTGGCAAATCAAGTTGGCCAAGGTAGTCATCAAAAAGCCATCATCAAGTGGACAAAGCGCATGAGCAAGTGGTCAAAGCACATGAGTGGAGGGGCAAAATAGTAAATTACAAGTTTTGCCAAAGATATGGTCATCAACAAGTGGGCAAGGCAAAGCCATCAACAAGTGGCCGCAGCCAATTTTGACTGCATTTTGACGCCCTTGGCGCCCATGGTGCCCTGTCCTGCGCCAGTTTGCGTTGCTGTCGAATCTGGGAGACAGATGCTGTCGAATTCTGGGAGACAGATGCAGTCGAATTCTGACAGATGCAGTCGAATTCTGGGAGACAGATGCTGTCGAATTCTGGGAGACAGATGCTGTCGAATTCTAACCTGCTGAGACAGAAGCAGTCGAAATCTGGAAGACAGATGCAGTCGAATTCTGACAGATGCAGTCGAATTCTGACAGATGCAGTCGAATTCTGGGAGACAGATGCTGTCGAATTCTGGGAGACAGATGCTGTCGAATTCTGGAAGACAGATGCAGTCGATTTCTGGGAGACAGATGCTGTCGAATTCTAACCTGCTGAGACAGAAGCAGTTGAAATCTGGAAGACAGATGTAGTCGAATTCTGACAGATGCAGTCGAATTCTGGGAGACAGATGCTGTCGAATTCTAACCTGCTGAGACAGAAGCAGTCGAAATTACTTCAAAATAAAACCTGAAGATAAAAAGTAAACATTTGCAGTAAAATAGATCAAAAATATAATTAAAATACTAAAAAGACTTAATAAAATAACTATTAAAAAGACTCTAAAAATATACTTATCAATGAAGCAAGCACATTGGGACAAATTTCCATTTCTTGCGTGATCAAGTGGAGAAGAAGATACTTGAAGTCTGCTACTGCAATACTCAAGTGCAGATTGCTGATGTGCTTACTAAAGCACTCAAGACTGAACAGTTTGCTAAGTTGAGGGATGACTTAGGTGTTGTGATGTTTGATACTATGAATTAGGGGATGGTGTTGTGAGTATCACTAATTCATAGTTACCACTTGTTACTTGCTTTAATACTTAGATTAAGCCATCAGAATAAATACTGTAAGGGTAGTGTAACACCCCGATAAATTCTAACATGTAGAACTACCGAAATGCACTAAATGGCATACATCGGAGTAACTTCCTGTTAATGAATATTGAACACATACTAAAAATTTCGATAATACCTATCAAATGGTTCTCCGAACCGTACTTAACTTCATCAAAATGCTTAAGTTTCATAACTTAAGACTTATACATAATCCTGGTGTTCAATACTCAAAACATAAAGTAGCAGAAACGATTTACAACTGATACATGATCGTTATACAATCGATAACATAGAAACAGTAAATGGGAAAAAGGTCTAAACATGAAACTCAATCTTCAATGACTCCAAGAGTCGCAACGTCTAACCGTGCTTTGTCGCCTTTGCTTTCCCCTGTTTCTCTGTAAAAACCACAAATATGAAGGGTGAGATAAACATTATCTTAGTGAGTCCTATCGAGACCCCTTACTAACTCTAGCGGTTCATTATTCTTTACGTGAGAACTCATGGTCCTACTAAGCAACAATGTGGACATGTCTTTTACCTTAGGTAATTTGTAACCCTACTAAGCGACTACGCATCACCTTTCCTTTCATTTCATTATCTTAGCATAACACCTCAGCCTACCTATTTTTAGGCACTTCTTTGGCTTTCGGTGAACCCATCCCGCTATTACTAGTGGGCGAAACCTTTTGAGTCTAGGTTTTGGGGATCATGACTTCCCCTCCCCTAGTATGCTAATCCTCTAAGGGTCGTCACCCTTAACCTTGTATATATATATATATATATATATATATATATATATATATATATATATATATATATATATATATATATATATATATATATATATATGCATGTACCCGCATTGGGCCGTCTAGAATTCATTCATGTACCGTCTACCCTTCCACAAGGGAAGGTATCTTGCCGTGAATTACCATTTCTTACCTTGACTTGTATGAATTAACGTGAGTATACTCGCGTCTTACTAATGTACGGTTTTCCTTAACATTTATAACTTGTGAGATTTACCTCAAACTTCTTTCATTTCATACCATAAATGTGTTTCCATTCTTGGGAAACATTGGGGAATCAATCGGAAAGGAATCAGAATCGTTTGGAACGGATTAAAAAGGATTTTGAATTAGGGTAACAGAAAGATCCGCACAGTCCGTGCTCCTGAGGCGCACGACCCGTGCGTATCAATTAAAACTCAGTTTGAAAAACGTACAGGGCGCACGATCCGTGCCACCAAGGCGCACGATCCGGGAGTTTTCTAAAAATGTAAAAACTTGATTTGCGTAGGTCACGCACGGTCCGTGCCCAGGGGCGAACGACCCGTGCTGTGTCAAAAATCCATTTTCTTGGCTACTGCGAACAAGGCGCACGACCCAAGCCCTTGTGAGGCATGATCCGTGCGTCCATGACAGTGGTAAAATTTCCAGTTTCGTGTAACTTTTTCCGTTCCGTTTCGGTTCCAATTTCGTTCCAATCGATATCCTAACATATTAACAACAGTCCAGTCCAGATAACCAGTCAAACAACACATAACATCAGATCATCAATCAATAATTCAATCAACTCGAACAATTCACAATTAACGGTTTCAGAAAAACGGTTTTTTAAAGGGATATCGTTTCAGAAAACATAACGACTCAACATTAAACATCCCTAAGCGAGTATAGAACTCACCGTATTGTGATGAAAATCCCAAACAACCACGACGACAACTTGACTTCAACGAAAACCAAAATCTCACGAACCGGCTCCGTGCTCGTCCAACCACTTCCACGAGTCGAACCCAGCAACCCCTATTTCGAATTTGGTCTCCTTCGCTACTGAGGTTGCTTCTACTATGGCCCAAACTATCACAATCTACAATGCATGTTCAGAAATGGTGTGATCTTGTTCTAATAGTAACATGCAAGGCTCAAAACTCCATTTTTATCAAGTGGAGCTTGGAGTGTTCAATCATGGTATTTTGTGATGGAGAGGGTTGTTGGTTAAGAAGATGGTATCAAAAGGAATAGGAAGGTGAGATGATAACAATGGTACAAAAAAACTGGACATGCATCTATGTTTGAAAGTTGCCTCTTCCCTTCTCCTCCTCTCCTCTCTCTCGAGTTCCCTTCTCTCTCAACTCTCCTTCTCTCAATTTTCTGGTTTCAGTTTCAAAATGAGGGTGTGTTTGGGGTGTGTGTGTGGTTGGCTGGGTCTTGGGTGATCAGCCGACCCACTCACTAGGAATTGACAATAATGTCCCTCATTTAATCATGTACAAGGACTATTGTACCCTTCAGCAACTTGATTACTTCCTATACTATGATATGGCCTAATCTAATGAACTTAGCCAAATTCTTAACATAATATTTTAATTATGTATGAGTACAACCTTTTATTTAATTCAGCCTCACATAATTTAGCAATGTTTTCCAACTAATCATTTCATGATAACCTCTTGTGCTAAATATTTCATTTAGCTAATATTTCACCTTAACCTCTTTGCTAATTTAAATAAATTAAATTAGCCAATTAGGGGATGTTACAATCACCCCAACTTTTAAAATTTTGTCCTCAAAATTGACAAAACGTACCTCAATCGAACAGATGGGGATATTTCACCCGCATGTTCTCCTCTACTTCCATGTTGCTTCGTCGTGTGATGCACCGTCCCAAAGCACCTTGACGATAGGAATTGACCTCGTGCAGAGCGCTTTCTCGCCACGTTCGATGATCCTGACTGGAGTAGGCTGATAAGATAAATGTGGTTGGATGTCGATCGTTTCATGATTCAACGACTGATTCGGGTCATGAATATACTTCCTTAACTGCGATACATGAAACACATCATGTAACCTGGACAATTCTGGAGGCAAGGCGATGCGGTATGCCACCGGCCCAACTCGCTCGATAATCTGGAAGGGTCCGACATACCGAGGACTGAGCTTCTTCGCTCGCAATGCGATTCCGGTTCCGATGATTGGAGAAAGTCTCAAAAAGACATGGTCTCCTTATTCGAATTCTAACGGTCTTCTTCTCTTATCGGCATAACTCTTTTGTCGACTCTGAGCGACCTTCATCCTTTCCCTTATCTGACGAATCTTCTCCGTAGTCTCACGGACCAAATCCGGTCCCAACAATCTCTGCTCGCCTACATCCCACCAACACAATGGTGTTCTACACTTCCTTCCATATAATGCCTCGTATGGTGCCATTCCGATACTAGAATGATAACTGTTATTGTATGAAAATTCCACCAATGGAAGATGATCCTCCCATCTGCCTCCACTATCAAGTACACAAGCCCTCAACATATCCTCCAATGTATGAATTGTTCTCTCCGTCTGTCCGTCTGTCTGTGGATGGTAAGCGGTGCTAGCACACACCGTTGTCCCCAACGCCATATTCAATGCTCTCCAAAATCGAGATGTGAACTTGGGATCTCGATCACAGATGATACTTGTAGGGATTCCATGCAACTTCACAATATTCTTGAGATACTCATCTGCTAGCTTAGCAACTTTGTGGTTCGAACGCACCGGAATAAAATGGGCGGATTTGGTCAAGCGATCCACCACTACCCAAATAGAGTCATTTCCAGCTTGGGACCGTGGCAATCCCATGACAAAATCCATAGAAATGCTTTCCCATTTCCCTTCTGGCACATTCAACGACTGTAACTGGCCGCCTGGCTTCTGGTGCTCTATCTTGACCCTTTGACAAGTCAAGCATCGAGATACAAACTCTGCAACTTCCACTTTCATACCCGGCCACCAGTACAATTGCTTCAAATCTCGATACATCTTGGTAGACCCAGGATGTATTGAGAACCGACTCTTATGAGCCTCTTCTAAAATCTGCCTCTTAATGCTCTCATCATTCGGCACACAGACTCTACCATCAAACCAAATCACACCATCGCCATCTTCGGTGTAGTTTGGCAACCTCTTCTACGCTTGCAGCTCTAAATCAACCTCTTGGGCTGAGCGAATCAGATTTCTCAAAGGACTCGAAATCCGAATGTGACTCAACACCAACATGTTTCTTCTTAGCTTCACTCTCAAATTAAGGTCTCTAAACGATTCCAACAGTGACATCTCATGAATCATCAGTTCTGCAGTGTGGATAGACTTTCTGCTCAAAGAGTCGGCCACAACATTCGCCTTACCAAGATGGTACTTCATTTCAAAATCATAATCTTTTAGGAACTCTACCCATCTTCTCTGTCTGTTGTTCAACTCCTTTTGGTCAAACAAATACTTAAGGCTCTTGTGGTCACTAAAGACTACGAAACAAGACCCATACAGGTAATGTCTCCAAATCTTTAGAGCAAACACAATTGTCGCCAACTCTAAATCATGAGTTGGGTAATTCTCCTCATGCGGTTTCAACTGTCTGGAGGCATAAGCAACTACTTGTTGATTCTCCATTAGGACACATCCCAAACCCTTACCAGAGGCGTCGCAATAGATTTGGAATCCTACGGACGGATCTGGAAGAATCGGGACAGGTGCAGAAGTCAAACGATTCTTCAATTCCGCAAAACAATCATCACAATCTGAGTCCCAAACAAACGGCTGACCCTTGCGAGTTAGCCGAGTGAGTGGAAGAACCAGTTGGGAAAATCCTTGAATGAATCTCCGATAATACCCAGCTAATCCCAAGAAACTTCTCACCTCAGTAACTGTAGATGGCTGCCCCCAGTCTACCACAGCTTCAATCTTACTGGGATCCACTGCAACACCAGCCTAAGATATCACATGGCCCAGAAACTTAACTTCGGGCATCCAAAAATCACATTTGGATGCCTTAGCGTACGACTTCTTCTCCCGGAGTACGTTCAGAACAATTCGGAGATGTTGCACATGCTCCTCAATTGTCTTAGAGTACACCAAGATATCATCAATGAACACCACAACAAACTAATCCAGGTAGGGATTAAAAATCCGATTCATATAGTCCATGAATATGGCTGGAGCATTGGTCAAACCAAAGGGCATCACTACAAATTCGTAGTGTCCATACCTTGTACGGAAAGCGGTCTTCGGGACGTCCAAAGCTCGAACCCTGATTTGGTGATAGCCGGACCTCAAATCAATTTTTAAAAATACAGAAGCTCCTCTCAATTGATCTAACAAATCATCAATTCTCGGTAGAGGGTACTTGTTCTTGATAGTCACCTTATTCAACTGACGATAATCAATACACAATCTCATACTTCCGTCCTTCTTCTTGACAAGCAACACTGGAGCACCCCATGGTGAGGCACTCGGCCGGATAAACTGTTTGGAAATTAGCTCTTCCAATTGGACTTTCAATTCTTTCAACTCTAACGGCGACATTCTATACGGGGCTATAGAAATTGGTCCAGTTCCCGAAACCAACTCTATAGAAAACTCCACCTCACGATCCGGAGGTAACGAAGGAACTTCATCAGGAAACACATCGAGAAATTCGTTAACAACTTGTACAGTAGATAAATCCAGACCTGTCTCAGTGGATGAAGACAACATCATGACATAAGCTTCTGGCCTTGGAACAGATAGTTACTGGCCGAAGTGAAAGAAATAACAGCTTCAGAATTGGGCGGTTGTAGCTCCACTGACTCGGAGGCGAAACCGACTGTTCGATGAAAACAATCAATAGTCACATGGTTGGCCGTCATCCAACTCATTCCTAGGACAACGTCCATGCCCTTCATTGGTAAACAAATGAAGTCCACCACAAAATTTCTGTCTCCAATGGATAGAAGACAGTTTTCACATATCGCTTGGGTTTGAATACTACCCTCAGCAGCGGTCTTAATGGAGATTGGTTGAGGCAAAGGAGTTAAAGCCAATCCCAACCGTTCAACACAGATTTGAGATATAAAACAATGGGTCGCACCCGAATCATATAAAATACTAACGGAGTTATAGAAAAGAGATCCCATACCCCTTAGTAGATTATCTGATGGTGTGACCTTCTAGGCGTCCAATGTATAGACCCTCCCGTGCGTTGTAGTAGTAGGACCTTCTTCCTGGTTCTTCTTCCTTGCTGGGCATTCAAAGGCATAATGCCCCTCTTTCTTGCAGTAAAAACACTGGTTGGATCCCATCTGACATTTACCTTGATGGTACTTTCCACAGTTGGAACATGTATTGAATCTTGAGGAGTTCGACGACTGAACTTGTTTCCCTTTGTTGGAGTTGTGCCTGGGACCCAGCTGATTGTTGGATGATCCAACATTCTTCTTATTCTGATGGAATACTTTCCTACTTGCATATAATCTCTTCAAATCACTTTCAGCTATGTAAGCTTGTTGAACCCTGGCAGCATAGTTGGTATATGCAAAAGAACTTAGGCTCTGAGCAATGTCTTCCCTTAGCCCATACTTGAACCTATCAGTTTTCCACTTGTCATTGTGAGCATACCCGTCCAAACCGAAGAATTGATACAACTCTTCAAACTAAGCTGCGTACTGACCCACAGTGGAACCTCCTTGAGTGAGAGTCAAAAACTCGTTCTCCTTGTCAAACCTCATAGCTGTCGGAAAGAACTGCTCCAAAAATACCTACCTGAAATGTTCCCAAGTCTGGGGAGTACCCATGGTGACCATCATGTTTCGAGCATTAGACCACCAGTTGTGAGCCTCTCCTTTCAGCATGTGTGTTGCCAATCTCAGCTTATCCTCAACCGTGACTTGCATAGTTAAGAAAATTTTCTCTATGTCATCCAGCCAATGCTGGGCTTCCATGACATCCGGTCCTCCTCTGAACTCGAACGGCTTCATTTTCAGAAATTCAGAGAAAACCCTCCTTGGGTCAACTTGCGGCTCAGGAACTTGTTGAGGCTGAGCTTAAGAATTCTGTTGCATTAGTAACATATCTTCCATCATCTTTTGTTGCCTCTCGATCATGTTCTGTATCCATGCAGAATGCGGATCAATTGGTGGGTTATTCCTCGATCCTCCTGCCATAATTCTGCAAACGATACACCAAGTATTAAGTTGATCAGTCTCAATGTCTCTTAGCATCATAAGAAACAAAATAGCAGAATTACTCGAGGGACAAAACCACCCTAACTGTCTAAGCCCGACTAGGTCGAACTGCTCTGATACCGTAATGTAACACCCCGATAAATTCTAACATGAAGAAATACCGAAATGCACTAAATGACATACATCAGAGTAACTTCCTGTTAATGAATATTGAACACATACTAAAAATTTCGATAATACATATCAAATGGTTCTCCGAACCGTACTTAACTTCATCAAAATGCTTAAGTTTCATAACTTAAGACTTATACATAATCCTGGTGTTCAATACTCAAAACATAAAGTAGCGGAAACGATTTACAACTGATACATGATCGTTATACAATCGATAACATAGAAACAGTAAATGGGACAGTCTAAACATGAAACTCAATCTTCAATGACTCCAAGAGTCGCAACGTCTAACCGTGCTTCGTCGCCTTTGCTTTCCCCTGTTTCTCTTCAAAAACCACAAATATGAAGGGTGAGATAAACATTATCTCAGTGAGTCCTATCGAGACCCCTTACTAAATCTAGCGGCTCATTATTCTTTACGTGAGAACTCATGGTCCTACTAAGCAACCATGTGGACATGTCTTTTACCTCTAGTAATTTGTAGCCCTACTAAGCGACTACGCATCACCTTTCCTTTCATTTCATTATCTTAGCATAACACCTCAGCCTACCTATTTTTAGGCACTTCTTTGGCTTTCGGTGAACCCATTCCGCTATTACTAGTGGGCGAAACCTTTTGAGTCTCGGTTTTGGGGATCATGACTTCCCCTCCCCTAGTATGCTAATCCTCTAAGGGTCGTCACCCTTAACCTCCTGTATATTATATATATATATATATATATATATATATATATATATATATATATATATATATATATATATATATATGCATGTACCCGAATTGAGCCGTCTAGAATTCTTTCATGTACCGTCTACCCTTCCACAAGGGAAGGTATCTTGCCGTGAATTAACATTTTTTACCTTGACTTGTATGAATTAACGTGAGTACACTCGCGTCTTACTAATGTACGGTTTTCCTTCACATTTATAACTTGTGAGATTTACCTCAAACTTCTTTCATTTCATAACATAAGTGTGTTTCCATTCTTGGGAAACATTGGGGAATCAATCGGAAAGGAATCAGAATCGTTTGGAACGGATTAAAAATGATTTTGAATTAGGGTAACAGAAGGATCCGCACGGTCCGTGCTCCTGAGGCGCACGACCCGTGCGTATCAATTAAAACTCAGTTTGAAAAACATACAGGGCGCACGATCCGTGCCAACAAAGCGCACGATCCGGGCGTTTTCTAAAATTGTAAAAACCTGATTTGCGTAGGTCACGCACAGTCCGTGCCTAGGGGCGCACGACCCGTGCTGTGTCAAAAATCCAATTTCTTGGCTACTGCGAACAAGGCGCACGACCCGTGCCCTTGTGAGGCACGATCCGTGCATCCATGACAGTGGTAAAATTTCCAGTTTCGTGTAACTTTTTCCATTCCGTTTCGGTTCCAATTTCGTTCCAATCGATATCCTAACATATTAACAACAGTCCAGTCCAGATAACCAGTCAAACAACACATAATATCATATCATCAATCAATAATTCAATCAACTCGAACAATTCACAATTAACGGTTTTTTGATTAAAACGGTTTCGTCTAATTTTCACAAAGCGGATTTTTAAAGGGATATCGTTTCAGAAAACATAACGACTCAACATTAAATATCCCTAAGCGAGTATAGAACTCACCGTATTGTGATAAAAATCACAAACAACCACGACGACAACTTGACTTCAACGAAAACCAAAATCTCACGAACCGGCTCCGTGCTCGTCCAACCACTTCCACGAGTCGAACCCAGCAACCCCTATTTCGAATTTGGTCTCCTTCGCTACTGAGGTTGCTTCTACTATGGCCCAAACTATCACAATCTACAATGCATGTTCAGAAATGGTGTGATCTTGTTCTAATAGTAACATGCAAGGCTCAAAACTCCATTTTTATCAAGTGGAGCTTGGAGTGTTCAATCATGGTATTTTGTGATGGAGAGGGTTGTTGGTTAAGAAGATGGTATCAAAAGGAATAGGAAGGTGAGATGATCACAATGGTACCAAAAACTGGACATGCATCTATGTTTGAAAGTTTCCTTTTCCCTTCTCCTCCTCTCCTCTCTCTCGAGTTCCCTTCTCTCTCAACTCTCCTTCTCTCAATTTTCTGGTTTCAGTTTCAAACTGAGGGAGTGTTTGGGGTGTGTGTGTGGTTGGCTGGGTCTTGGGTGACCAGCTGACCCACTCACTAGGAATTGACAATAATGTCCCTCATTTAATCATGTACAAGGACTATTGTACCCTTCAGCAACTTGATTATTTCCTATACTATGATATGGCCTAATCTAATGAACTTAGCCAAATTCTTAACATAATATTTTAATTATGTATGAGTACAACCTTTTATTTAATTCAACCTCACATAATTTAGCAATGTTTGCCAACTAATCATTTCATGATAACCTCTTGTGCTAAATATTTCATTTAGCTAATAATTCACCTTAACCTCTTTGCTAATTTAAATAAATTAAATTAGCCAATTAAGGAATGTTACAGGTAGTATTGTCTTTTAACACTTGATTGTAATTGTTTCTGGTTTATTACTTGTAACAACATATAAATACTCTGCGTTGTAATTCAGTTGACAAGTTAATCACATTCTGTTAATTCTCCATCTTCATCTATCTCTTCTCTGCTATTCTCTGTGTGTGTGAGTGAATATGGTGACTGGAATTCAACAATCGGGATGGAAATGGTTGGGTTGGGGCGGGTTTGGCCTCCCTCGTCTCCACTCCATTCTCTAGCGGGTTAGGTTTCCCCTACCCTTCCCCACCCCAAACGGGGTTGGGTTTCCCCGAGGATCCCCGATTTCACTTCTATTGAAAAGAGATTAAAATTATGATTAAACAAAATATATGAAACGAAATAAATAAATACATATGCATTAAATAATAATAGTTAATGCTTAGTTGCGCGGGTTCAGTGCGAGGGCGGGTTGGGTATCGACATCCCCAAACTTGCCCCGTCAAAGCTATGCGAGATCGGGAAGGTACCCGCAGGGTCGGGTTTTGTTGTCATCCCTACAAAAAGAGTCTCTTGTATCGTTGACTTTGTGACTCACAAATCCTTGCTTGAGATTTATTAACAAATAAATGATGGAAGCCAAAGACACTAAACAAACCATAGTAAGATAGGAGCAAAGTTATAGTATTTTGTAAGATGAAAATTTAAAAGTGAATTGCAACTGAAAATTGGGCAACAAAGATATATCGCCGAGATTGTCTATAAAATATTCAAATATAAAAAAACGAATTCAATTATAAAAAAACGAAAACATTTATGACAAGTTGACAACATCTAAAAATAATTACAACAATAATAAATAATTTTTTACCGTTATGAATGCATTTTTTTTGTATTTAATGGGGGCAAAGCCCCAACCGACAACATTTAATGTTTTCTCATGGGGACTTAAATGCTAAATTTTTATTTATGATAAATAAATAAATTATAAAGACAGATATAAAAAATAATTATACTAGCAACATGCAAATGTACTTAGGCATTTAAGACTCAAAAGAAAAATATTCATTTACTAGACATTTATTAAGATTCTCTAAAGTTAAATCTCATGCATACAACACCTGATTTATTAAAGTCTTTCTTCCTTTGTAATGGTTGAAATCACCGATGACAATAAGGAAATGGGTAACTAAATTATTCTTTCTTAAAGAAAAAAAGACACAAATGAAGAAGACTATAACTAGGGTAGAAAGAAAAGGTGACAGATTCATTAGCTTAACTTCATAAAGATAAATTATTTTTCAATTTCTTAGATACAATTTGTAGTAAAGCAGAAGCATCTGCCACGAAAGCCACGACAGTGACCATCAGGGAAACCTTCGGTTTGGCAAACAGAAGCACAATTGCGGTCACTCAAACATAGTCCCTTGAATCGCTGACTTTGTGACTCACAAGTCCTTGCTTCAACCACCATCTCTGCCCAACTCATAAAAAATATAACATAACATTAGTAAAAAATACTTTTATTTGTAAAACATAAAACATATATTATATATATAGTAGAAACTAGTTGACTAATGAGATTTATTAGCAAATAAATGATGTTATTTAGTTATCAACATCAAAAGTACTTCTCACCGATGGCCACGAGAAGCAAAAGGAAGACAAAGATGGTGGAAGCCAAAGACACCGAACGAGCCATAGTCCGATAAGAGCGGAGCAAAGTTATAGTATTTTGTAAGCTGGAAATTTGAAGTGAATTGCAACTAAAGCCAGTTTGTCTTAAATAGGGCAACAAAGATTTATTGTCACACTTATCAATAAAATATTCGGTTAAAAAAAAACAAAAACATTTATGAAGACAATAAATACACCACTACTAAATAATGTTTCTCCGATACGATTGCTTAAGTACAATGAAATTATACTTACAACATTTAATGTTTTCTCATCGAGACTCAAATGTTAAATAGTCATTTATAAAATAAAAAATACAATATAAAGACAAGGGTATACAAAATAATTATATCGGCAACATGCAAAGGTACTTAGGTGTCGGAGACTCAAAAGCGAAATATTCATTTACGATAAAGAAAGACATTTATGAAGATTCCCTGAAGTTAAATCTCATTCATGCAACACCTCAATCTCTCTTTTTCTGTAATCAATGGTTTAAATCACACATAATAATGTCGCACTTGGATCAAAACACAATTTGAAGTTACCATCTGTTTCGAGGCTAGATGCATGGAGTTATCATTTCTTCAACTAATCATGGTGTCATATATATCGTTATGAAGACGAAAAGTATAGTCCCTAGTAGATAAATAGAAATTATAATAAGGTTATGGATGGACATCGTTGTCAGAGCGGAACCAGGTGTATTGAAAATTAGTTATACATGTATCTAAAAAATAGTTATACATGTATCTATCAAGTGAACATGTAGTAGTAGCATTCCACACTAGCAGCAACATCCACCTATTAATCTTTGAATATAATTCTCCATTCCTTTTTTGCTGCATAATCTTTGATAATCCCTTCATTATCAAGATTGTTTGGAAAAGCATTTTCAATTGAAATCATGGCAAGACTACTTAATCTACTTTGCGACATTGTATAATGCAAATAAGATTGTAACAATTTTAATTGTATGCATGCATTAGGAAAGGAACACAATCTTTCAATACTAAACAAAAATCTCCAATAAAACTTCACCATCAATATCAAATGAATTACCATGTCTCAAATAAGTTTCAAGATTTTTGCAAGATAATTTGAAGCTCGTATTACAAAATGCCCTAAGTCTTTCAATACTAAACAAAAATCCAAATATCTCATCATGTGTGCTATATTGCTCAAACTTTCTAATAAGTGAGCCAATTGCTTGATCTACAATATATTAAAAATAATGAATCCTAAAAGACTCCTTAGCAGACTTAGGGTATAATTGTGTGAATTTAGATTAGTTTTCATCATAGTGTTGCCTTCTATGAATTTGACATTTTTAACAAACACTCATTTGATCTCCATTTCATTCGCAATTAATTCAACATTAACAATAGCTTTTGCAAATGCAGATTCTCTATACTTTTTCATGTAAGTAATCAATTATTTTACTAATTCTATAGCTACATCAATGTGCATGTCTTTATTTTGTATACTTTTGCTAACTTCATTAACACTTGATAACAAGCCTGATCTGTACCTTGGTCGCCAAAGGATTACAACTGGTTGATGTTGATCGCTCTTGATATAGGAACGTGATCGCTCTGGCGGACGCTGAGAGCGAGCAGAGCCGGCGGGTGTATCTGCAAAGACACTCCGACGCCCAAGTCAGGGGGACCGAAAGAAGTCAAAGCAGGAAGTACGAGATGGGATGGAATGTGTACCTTTCTGCGAGGGATTGACACTTATTTATAGAGTTCGGCGCAGCTCCCTAGCCGTTGGATCATGCGGCTTGATCTCAGCCGATGAGGCGTCCCAAGCTCGCTCTAGGTGCGCCCTTACTATCTGCTACAGTGCCTTGGATTGGGTTCTGACATTTCCGTGGATTGGGCCCTCGGCCCAGTCCTGAACAGTTGCCTCCAAGGCGAAGTCGTCCGCGAGACGGTTTTAGGCTTGATGCCCCCAGTCTTAATTAGTTGAGCCGCCCTATTCGAGAGCGATTGTCTGATTTTATTTCGTCGGCCTCTTCTTGATGGCGAATATATACGTTCGACCGTTCTGGCCATTTCGTGGCTTGATCGTCTCCTTTACCTACCCTTTAGGAGCAGTTTACCAGATATTTTGATCTAGATTGAACTCGCTAAAAGGGAGGGGAGACTCACTTCGAGTGGTTGCTTCGATATACTTTGGCGGGTTGATCGACAACCCAACCTATAAGGCAGTTTACCAAGACTCGGCTCAGACTTAACTCGCCTAATAGGTGGGCGACTCACTTCGAGTGGTCGCTTCAATATACTTTGGTGGGTTGATCGACAACCCAACCTATAAGGCAGTTTACCAAGACTCGGCTCGGACGTAACTCGCCTAATAGGTTGTCTGTAGACAGGGGCCCGATCTCGGCCTGTCTTTTGTGCCTGTCTGGAAAAGGAACAGAAAATTGATTGTTACGTATAAAATTTGCCTCGTCTTATTCACGACGGACGGACCGGCCTCATTAAAAAAACTCCGCGGGGAAAAGAGTGCCCGACCCGGTTTTACAATTGTTCTTACAGTAGTCGGCCACCTCTTCTAGGTGTAGTATCTTCTTAACTTTGTGGCATTCCAAGTTCGAGGGACCGTTGTTCCCGCCATTGCGACGAGCTGATACGCTCCCTTTCCAGTTTTGACACTACTCGGTAGGGGCCCTCCCAGTTGGGGGCCAGTTTTCCTTGAGCAGCATTTTTCTGCCCGACATCGGCCCGTCGGAGCACGAGTTGTCCAACAGCGAATTCTCTAGAGGCGACTTTCGCATTGTATCCGGTCACTATTTTCTGCTTGATCAGGGTCTCTCTTAGCAAGGCATTCGTTCTGAGCTCTTCAATGAGGTCGAGTTCCTCCCTGGTGGCATGATCGTTCTCTGGTGCTGTTTTTGGATTCGTAGTTCTCCAGCTGAGTTCTCCGATTTCGACCGGGATGACAGCCTTTGTGCCGTATACTAGTTTAAACGGGGGTTATTCTGTAGTGGAATGAGGGGTTGTTCGATACGCCCAAAGTACATACGGTAGTTCTTCGGCCCAGTTCCCTTTCGCTTCGTCGAGTCGCCTTCTTAACCCGCGGAGGATTACTCTATTGGAGGCTTCTGCCTGACCGTTGGTCTGAGGGTGTTCTACCGAAGTGAATCGTTGCTTGAACCCTAGGTCGGCCATTGTCTTCCTGAACCCTTTGTCGGCGAATTGCGTCCTGTTGTCGGTAATCACTACTTCCGGCACACCAAACCGTACCAGAATGTTCTTTTTTAAGAATTTCATGCAATTTCTGGAGGTTATCGTAGCCAAAGGTTCCACCTCTACCCACTTTGTGAAGTAGTCGACTGCCACGATCAGGTATTTGAATTGACCAGGTGCTACGGGGAAGGGGCCTAGCAGGTCGATCCCCCACCACGCGAATAGCCATGGGGGAGTCATGCTATTTAGCTCCGTAGGAGGAGAGATGTGGACATCTGCATGTCGCTGGCATTTATCGCACTTCTTGACCAATGTGTTTGTGTAACACCCCGTTTCTACCCGGTAATTTAATTACTAAAAATCAGGGGTTTTTTTTTTTAAAAGTCATATTTCACCACATGGGATGTCACACATAAATCCACACAAAATCATGCATCGATATAAAATAGTTCTCATCGTCAATAGTAATGAGATACATAGCACATCACAACTGGGGTGAGCTCAAAACGCTCAATTCAACCAACATAATAAAAACTCAGCAACTACGCAGCGGAAAGTCATAAAACAGCAAATACAGCAATCAAATGATTATAAAAACTAAGTTTCATTCCCTCCCCACTGAGTGCTACGTATCAGAGCAGACGACCAGACTCAGCTAGCAAAGGTACCTAAGCCTTCACTCGAGATCACCTGCACGTTACCGCATATGGGTAACTTTCAAACAAAAGGGGTGAGTTCATCTAACAATATAATAGTGCATATGATAAGTATTATGCTAGAGCTACAATGCTATATAAACCACATCGCACATCAAATCAGTCATCACAGCAAGTCATCACAATGTCATGAACATGTATGAAATGCAACCCATCGCAACGGGCGTATGCATGTGGTACCTGTCATCATCGTCACTAAATAGCCTTTATGGCATCATCGTCACTAAATAGCCTTTATGGCATCATCGTCACTTGTTTATGCACATGAGATGTATGAGACACCATGACATGCACCAGAGACAGTCCCTTACAAGCATAGTCAACTGAACTACCCATCACTTACCAATTTGCCAATGGAAGGCACATCACCTGTCAAGTTATCGTTACACGTATATTTGCCACTAACATTCATCGTCATTAACATCATCGTCGCTAATAGCCTTTATGGCATCATCGTCACTTATAGAACCACAGCTTTTATTCATCATCAATACCATCGTCAATCAAAGTAATAGCCACTGGGGGCATTATCGTCAAAAACATCAACACATCGTTATTGACACCGGGACACTAATATTACCGATTACACCGAAGGGTTTTACTCCAACTCAAGACACCAAAAGGACACCAAAAAGGGTTCTAAACACCGAAATAGTTTTACAACGCCAACAACAACGACCACCGGGGACAGCCACTTGAGGCGCCCAGAAACTATCTGAAAAATAACAATTTTTACCTTAAAGTAGAATATGCCAGAAGGAAACAGAATAAGCTTCACAACGCACTTTGAAACACTTAAAGCGGACACCCGAGTCAAAAGATATGTCAAAAACAAAACCGGGAAAAATTTGAGGAACATCCTGAAAATGGCGCCCAGGCAATGGGCCCTCGACAGCGTCTGTCTCAGCACTTCGACAGCTTCTGTCTCAGCACTTCGACAGCTTCTGGCTCAGCAACGTCGACAGCTTCTGTCTCAGCAACTTCGACAGCTTGTCTCAGCACTTCGACAGCTTCTGTCTCAGCAACTTCGACAACTTGTCTCAGCAACTTCGACAGCTTCTGTCTCAGCAACTTCGACAGCTTCTGTCTCAGAACTTCGACAGCTTCTGTCTCAGCACTTCGACAGCTTCTGTCTCAGTGACAGCAGACTTGGCAGGAACAACACTGGCACACGCACACACCCACCAGACACGGCAGCAACACAACAGGGATCCGGCGCCCAGCAAATGGCGCCCAGCGCCAGAACAGCGCAACACACAGAGGGATCCTGGCGCCCAGCAAGTGGCGCCCAGCGCCAGAACAGCGCAACACACAGGGGGATCCTGGCGCCCAGCAAATGGCGCCTAGCGCCAGAACAGCGCAACACACAGGTGGATCCTGGCGCCCAGACAGCAGCAACACATGACAATGGCAACAACAATGGCGCTCGTGGCGCCTAGGACTTGAACAACGACGCAACCAAATTTATCAAACACCGCATGTATGACCATGACAACATCAAAACACCAATTTTTTTAATAACCATCATCAAGACACCGAATCTTTACAAATCATCATCAAGCACCAATTATTTTAGAATTTCACCAAGTCACCATCAATCAACGATTTCAATTAACAACTAATTCAAGCAATTCAAACAAGATCATGGCAACATAGGTCTAAGCCCCCACCCTAATACCCATCATACCCACCATTATAGTGAAAGAGAGGTCTCACCCTTACCTTAATTCTTAAGAATAGAAGACCCTGGAGGGAATCACCAACAGAACCACAGCAACACGGCTTCCCTTCTCTTCTCCTTGATTCGCGAAACCTCCTCTTCTTCTCCTTGGGATTCGTGCCGCTCCTTTTCTCTCTTTCTCTCCTCTTCGCAATTTCTTTATTTTCTTTTCTTTTGCACCAAATGAGCCAAACCCTAAATTTTAGGTTTAAATATGCGCCTAGCTAGTGGGCTTGGATCACGGGCTTCCTCAAGCCCGATCACTAACGCCATCACCTAAAACCCAAATACACACCTCTCAATCCAACATTAATATAATTACACCAATTAAATAAATAAATAAATAAATAATTGAATACCTAAATATTTAATTAAATAATTTAATTAAATATTTGGGCGTTACAGTTTGCGTCTTCGTCCATGGTGGGCCAATAGTAACCCGCCCTGAGTGCCTTCTTGGCGAGCGATTGGCTACCCAGGTGGTTTCTGCATATTCTTTCGTGTATTTCTCGCTGGACATAGTCAGCCTCATCAGGCGGTAGGCATTTCAGTAGTGGCGTGGAGTATCCTCTGCAAAAGAGCCTTCCCTCGATGACGAAGTATGAGGACGCCCTTCTTCTGGTTAGAGCGGCCTTCTTCGGCTCTTGGGGTTCTTCCCTGGTTTGGATATTCTTGAAGATGGGGTCGATCCAGCATTTTCCTGGGTCGATCACGCAGATGGTGCTGGGGGCGGCCTCAATTTGCACACTTGGCCGAGACAACGTTTCCTGAATAACACTTCGGTGATTCCTTGGATTCTTGGTACTTGTTAGTTTGGAAAGGATATCAGCCCGCACGTTCTCCGTTCTCGGGACATGTTTGACCTCAGCATGTTCGAACAACTTTAGCAGCTCTCTTACCTTTGCTAAATAATTTTGGAGGACCATGTCCTTTGCATCAAAAACCTCTTTAATTTGAGAGTGGAGTTCGACCCTGGCGACGTTGAACTCCCGGGAGAGCAATAATCCTGCGATGCACGCTTCGTATTCGGCCTGGTTGTTGGGGGTGGGGAAAGAAAAAGTGAGCGAGACTTCCACGGTCAAGCCTTCGGAGTTCTCTAGAATCAAGTCGGCCCCGCTTCCTTTACTATTGGAGGAACCATCGACGTGCAGGGTCTAGGTAAGCCGAGGGCTTGCTTCCGGGGACGGTCTCATTTCTGCTATGAAATCAGCCAGCACCTGCGCCTTGGCCGCAGATCTTGCTTCATACTTGATCCCAAATTCAGAGAATTCGATTGCCCACTTGATCATTCTCCCCTCCAAGTCAGGTCTGTGCAAAATTTGTCTTATCGGTTGATCTGTCCAGACTACGATTTGGTGGGCGACAAAGTAGGGCCTTAGTCGTCGAGCGGCAATGACTAATGCCAGAGCGAGCTTCTCTACCTTCTGATACCTCAATTCGGGTCCCTGCAAGACCTTACTTACGAAGTAGATGGGATTTTGCTTTGATCTATCTTCTCGCACGAGAACGGCGCTGAGCGCTCCGTCGACGATCGCCAAGTATAGATACAGTGTCTCCCCGGGCTCAAGTCTCGTCAGGATTGGTGGCTGGAAGAGAACGGCCTTGAGTTGGTCCAATGCGAGCTCGCATTCTGGGGTCCAGTCAAATTGTACTCCTTTCTTAAGAAGCTTGAATAGTGGGAGAGATTTATTTGCATACTTCGATATGAAGCGAGATAGGGCTGCGATCATCCCGGTGAGCTTTTGAATTTCTTTCTTTGTCGAGGGCGGCCTCTTCTCTGTTACCACTCTGCACTTGTCCGGGTTGGCCTCGATGCCCTTCTCAGTAAGATAAAAACCTAAGAACTTACCAGCCTAAACCCCAAAAGTGCACTTCTCCGGGTTGAGCTTGAGGGAATTCTTTCGAGCATCAGTGAACACTTCTCACAGATTGGCTAGATGGTCCATATCTGTTTTACTTTTTACAATCATGTCGTCCAGAAAAACTTCGGCGACCCGTCTTATTTGATCTTTGAATACTTTGTTCATCATCCTTTGATATGTCGCCCCTGTGTTTTTAAACCAAACGGCATCACCCGGTAGCAATAATTTGCTTTTGGTGTTATCAAGGCCGTCTTTTCTTGATCGGGTGGATACATTGCAATTTGGTTGTATCCAGAGTAGGCGTCTAGGAAAGATAGCAAGCGGTACCCGGACGCATTATCAACTAATTTATCGATGTTGGGGACCGGGAAGGCGTCTTTCGGACAAGCCTGATTTAAATTTGTGTAATCGACGCACAAATGCCATTTACCGTTTGCTTTCTTTACCAAGACAACATTCGACAACCAGGTAGTGTACTTTATTTCTTTTACGAACCCATCCTTGATGAGGTCTTCGACCGCTTTTTCCGCGGCTTGGGCTTTATCTTCCCTCTGCACCCGCCGCCTTTGTGCGGCCCATTTGACCTGTGGGTCAACTGCTAAATGATGGCATGCTACCTTTGGTGGTACTCCCGGTATGTCGGCCGCGCTCCAGGCGAACAAGTCGGCATGGTCCCTTAGGCATCGAACTAACTCTTCCTTCACTTCCTCGGGCAGGTCGGTCCCGACCGTTCTCGACGGATCTTCACCTAACTGAACCGGGACGAACTCGCCGTCGCGCTATGGTCGTTTGATTCGCTTCTTCAATTCTCGACTCAGTGCATCGTCCCCTTCCTCTTCTTCACTGTTGGGGTCGTAGCAGGCATCCGGGTTGGCCACGCTCACTTGGTTGCTTTCGGGCGCTGTGCTTGTGCAGTGTCTTCTTGACTCGCCTCCGTTTTGCCGTTTAATGCTCATGAAGTGGCATCTTCTGGCAGTCCAAATATCGGCCTGCACGGTGAAGATCTCATTGTTGTTGGTGTAAAATCTCATCTTGAGGTGTGCTGTGGAGGCGACAGCCCCGAGCTTTGCAAGGGTGGGGCGGCCAATGATGCCTTGATAGATCGATTTGCAAGGAAGGACCAGAAAGGGGACTGCTATGGTCCGTGCTAGCGATTTTTCTGAGTCGTGATCCGCGAAGGTGGCCATCAGCTCCAGACATCCAAGGGGGTGGTATGTGACCTGTTGAACCCGCAGAGGTCGCTGCCTCTGTATGGGATGAGGTGACCCCGGGGGATTTTCAACACATCCAACAAGTCTTTGTATATAAGATCGAGTGATCGACGGAGCTTCCTTGATCGACCAGGATCCTCTTTACTTTCACGTTGGCGATGGTTACTGATATTAGGAGCGGTATGGAGTCATTGGGTCTTCCACTAGGTAAATCGCCGTCCCCAAAGGCCAGGGCGGCCCTGCTGGAGTTGGGCTTTGGTTTGGAGGTCGTGGACGCGGCCAAGACTTCTTTCGATCGCCTCTTTATTGACTTGTTCGTCTCACCTTTCCCTGAAGTGAACCCGCCCGAAATCACCATCGCTTCCAGATTGTTCTGGATCGGAGGTCGGCTATGTGCTTTTCTTGGAGGTGGAGAGTGGGGCGGCCAATCGTCGAGCTTTTTGCTTGGGGAATCCATAAAAAGATATATCACTGATGAGGTGGGATAGCGCCTAGGCTCCCACTGTGGTCGCCAATGATCTGTACTTTGGTCGCCCAAGGATTAGAACGCCTTGATGTTGATCGTTCTTGATATAGGAACGAGTTCCTCTTGATCGCCCTGGCGGATGCTGAGTAGAGCCGGCGGGTGTACCTGCAAAGACACTCCGAGTCCCAAGTCAGGGGGGAAGAAGTCAAAGCAGGAAGTACGAGATGGGATGGAATTTTTACCTTTCTGCGAGGGATTGACACTTATTTATAGAGTTCGGCGCAGCTCCCTAGCCGTTGGATCATGCGGCTTGATCTCAGCCGATGAGGCGTCCCAAGCTCGCTCTAGGTGCGCCCTTACTGTCTGCTACAGTGCCCTGGATTGGGTTGGGCCATTTCCGTGGATTGGGCCCTCGGCCCAGTCCAGAACAAAGCCAAACCAAATTAATAATCATAGCTAGAAAAAACTCAACTCCCAATCTCATGATCTGCTAAAAATTCAGGTTCATATATTTTAATAGATATTATCTTGTTTAGCTAGTTGAAGTGGGTATCTTTCACGAATTTTAATTTTAATATATATATATATATATATATATATATATATATATATATATATATATATATATATACCCTATAAAAAATTGGTACCCCTCAGATTTTGAGGCCATGTGCGGTCGCACCCCAATATTACGATATTGGATCAGTCGTGACCGGGAAAGTTAAAATTGTAATAAGGAAACCCTATTTTCTTCCAATAAATAGATTCGGCATTAAGTTAAGGAATGAGAAATATGAAAATAGGAGCCTCTGTTCGTAAAATTTGTGGTGCCTCCTCACAAAGGGGGTCGCAGTGACCAGGCCCGGGCGACTGTTTACCAAAAACACAGGTCTCCGCAAGGCACTCTTTGAAGCCAGAATGGATTTTCCTTGATATCTAACATAATGAATGAGAGGATCCTTGAAGAATGTTAAGGTAGACGAAAAATCCTAAGATTCCAGAGGAAAATGCACCTAAGATCAAATATTTCGACAACGCGTATGTCGTGTTAATTTCTTTTTTCTATGAATTCTGAGCTTCATGTTACTTATCCCAAGAGACATGCCAGATCCAGGGCATCCCAATTCTTCCTAGATCCTTTACTCATATTAAAAAATTGGGATTCTTGATCCAATTCCAAAAACTTATGGAGGTTCGATTCCTCTTTGATGTTGTTAAGCCAAGAGCGCAAAGCGCATGCGCGAATTCCTTGTATCTGAGAAAAACTTCCAGATTCAAAGGAAGGAAGTTTAATTGGACTGACTCAGAAATTTTATTCTATGATGATTTTCATCTCTATCGTTATTCTATGCCGCACATCCTCAAACACCCCTCTAATAATATGGTGGCTTGGGGCCTGGGGGTCCATCTCTACGACGATGAAAAGGCGTTGTTGCTAAGGCGCTATAAGGAATGGGAGAAGAAGAAGGTCCATCGTAATTAATGACCTAGAGGAGGCATTTGCACAATTGAGATGTCTATATTTTTTTCTATTGATTGATCTTTATACATCCTTTTAAAATTTGATTAAAGAAGGAAGCGTTGTTATTTAGATGCTGATGATACAGCTAGCAAACCACACCTATGAGTACGCACTGATCAAAAAAACACCCATGAGTACGTTGGTAAACCCGGGTATCCACCGCACGGACGACAGTGACTAATCTCTCACCATTTTAAGTGCCTGGATGGGTAGGACAGCTGACCCAGAGTTTTAACGTTGTTTCGTATCTAAGACGGGGATCGAACCCTCCACCCTTGTTTAAGGAAGGTTCAACCCCAATCGCTGAACCCCACACTCTAGTTCCTACGAGTACGCTTGTTAATCACACGTTTTTAAAGAAGAATAATAATGAATTGAAGTGTTGCCTAAAGATTTTTCTTTAGTGTCATCGCTGTAATAAATCTCTGCATTCTCTTTTACGGCGCTCTTACATAAATAAAAACTGCTATTGAAATTGTGATGTCATAACTCTTATTTGGTGTAGTATATCGTTATAAAGAAAAAAAGTGTAGAGAGCTATAACATAATTATAATAGAACACTTCATTATTTTTTTAACTAGTATTATACTCGTGCATCCGCGTGGGTGACACTGTATTTGTTATAATTTGCTATGAACTTATAAATACTTTAAAAAGTATAAAATTTAATAAAATAAAAAGGAAAAACTCGATGATAAAAAGACTATATTTCAACTTGCTTCAAAAACTTGTGTTGCAGAAAGTTAAAAAAAAAAGTCAGTATCTTCTAACCTTAAAAATAGAGTAAAAATCGGAAAAAAACAAGAAAATGATATCTTTTTTTATTAGATATGCACCTTCGTTGTCGCTGTCGTTGCCGCTCCCGTTAATGTAACACCCCAGTATTTCTAGCTTGTAGAAATACCAAAATGCACCACGTGGCATACATCAGAGTAACTTCCTGTTATTGAATATTGAACACGACTAAAAACTTTCGATAAATACTTATCAAATAGTTCCATGAACCTCGTTAAACTTAACCAAGTACTTAAGTCTCATGGCTTAAAACTTATACAAATCCCGGTGTTCAATATCCAAAACATAAATAGCGGAAACAATTTACAACTAATACAATGATAGTCATACAATCGATAACATAAAAACAATAAAAGGGGCAAGGGCCTAAACATGAAACTCAATATTCAATGACTCCAAGAGTCGCACCGGCTAACCGTTCTTCTTCGCCTTAGCTTTCCCATATTTCTCTGTAAAAACCACAATAATTAAAGGGTAAGATAAACATTATCTCAGTGAGTCCTATCGAGACCCCTTACTAACTCTAGCGGTTTATTAAACTTGAACTTTGAACTCATGGCCCTAATAAGCGACCATGTGGACATATATTTTATTTCTTGTAACTTGCAGCCCTAATAAGCGACTACTAGTTATAATTCTTACTTTCTTGATGTAGCCCTAATAAGCGGCTACATATCATGACTTATCTTTTCTTTAGCTTAGCACAACACCTCGAGCCACCTTATGCGGTTATTTCTTCGGCTTTTGGTGAACCCAATCGACAAATCACTAGTGGGCAAACCTCTTGGGGCCTAGGTTTTGGGGCTCATGACTTCCCCTCCCCTAGTATGCTAATCCTTAGGGTCGTCACCCTAGATACACACGTATTATTACCTGTGTACCATCTACCTTTCCTCAAGGGAAAGTAACTTGACATGACTTGAGTTAACCTGACTTGACTTACCTGATCTTACATGACTCGTTTAGACTTTTAGTCTTTTATCTTGACTTGACGTGCGTACACTCGCGTTTACCTAAAGTACGGTTTTACCAACAATATTGACTTTCAAAACAGAGTATTATACATTTTTAGGTACACATATGATTAGCCCTTTCAATAAGTTTTCTAACACACTTGAGAACACCTCAATCGGATTCCCGGATCAAAACTGATCGCGAAAACAAAATCAGTAGGGTTTGCTGAAAATTACACTGCGTCGCGACGTGAACAGGTTCCGTCGCGACGCGAAGTTACAGATAGTTTTGCGCCACAAAATTTGAAGGGATCGCGATGCGACAGTCACGGGTCGCTTTTCACCCCGAAAAATCCGGTTTGGGTTTCTCAATGTACAACGTGGAAAAATTTTGAAGCCGCCACCAATATTTTAATTTTAAGACCAAAACATTGAAAAAAAGTCTTTTGAACAAGGCGGATGGTCTTTTGAAAACTAGAGATATAGGTTCGGGGGTCGATTACGTGCGAGGAAGGTGCTAGCACCGCACACGTCCTTTCTACCGAAAGGGAACCTCTAATTAAATGTGTGGTTTTAACGTTTGATTTGAAAAATACCTAGATTTGCCTATTTATTTCTTGTTTGAAGATGAATGGGAAAACTTAATGAAAATTTTATTTTTGGCGCTTGACGAGAGTTGGCCTCTCGCTCCTACGTATCTCCTGGTGCGATGGAGAATTCAAAGCTACGTAGTTCTTGGTTGTCATGAAAAGGTTTTTATTTTTTATCTTTTTAGTGAATTTTCGAAATAGGACGAGTATTCAGCGAACGATTAAACTAACAGAGGTTATGGGTAATCACCGCTAAGTGCTCTTAAAAAATGGGAGTCACCGCCACTAGTCAGATGAACAAAGTTTCTGATTGACTGTTAGTAGCAACTCGTTTTTATTTGTTTTTTTTTAAATGGTTTTTGAAAAAGATTGATTGGCACGAGTGATCAAACTAACAGAGGTTATGGGTGATCACCGCTTTGTTGTTCTTTTGGGAGAAGACATTGCTACCAATGGTTAGACGACCAAAGGTTCTGATTAGCCACTAGCGACAATGGGTTTGAAAATGATTCTCTTTGTTTGTTTTATGAAAATGATTTGTTTATGGTTGCGAAAAGGATTTTTATTTGTTGCGCTTGACGAGAACGTGACTCGCTCCTACGTATCCCAAATGGGAATCAAAGCGACGTAGTTCTAATAAAAATGTTTTTGAAAGGGTTTGGAAAGGGGAAGAGCTTTCATAATGATCAAGCAAGCAAAGGCTTTGAGTGATCATTACTAATAGCTCTTGATGGCGTTCATGACAATCAAACAAGCCAAGGCTTTGAGTGATAGTCACTAATAACTTGCATTAGTTAGCAAAGAGTTTGAAAGATTTTTGGGAAAGGGGTGAAATTATTATCAATGATTGGTTACAAAATTCAAACACATTCAATAATCAAGTAATCATGCATATGTCAAACATCAACTAAGACTAAACATGCCAACACAATCAAAGATTCAATTGTCAAAGATGCAAGGTGAATTTCTCAAAACAAATGCGTGTGTGTGTAGGAAGGAGTGTATTTACCCTAATGACTCTATGTTACAACAAGCAAGTAGGCTTACGTCTTCATTAGGAGGTCATACAAGTGGAGGGAATGGCATACAATTAAATCAAGACATTTAAATGGCATCATGAACAAGAGAACACTATTGATTATAGACATAGAATGATCTTAGTTAAACTAATGAACATGTGAGCAATGATTTCTCAATAACATGAACAAAAGGAATGGCATCAAGACTAGGGTAAGCCCATCCTTTGCAATCAACAATATGAATAAGTGCCCAAAGGCTAATAACACCATCAAAGAGGAGGGAGCATCAAGGTTTTGGGTAACCTATCCCTTGCAATACCCCACGAACCCTAAACCAAAAACCTAACTATCTCATCTTTTATTCATTAAGAAATTAAAAGGGGAAGGTTGAATCATCTAAAACCATCTTCACCACTTAGAACATGATGCACTAGGCATAAGTGGGAGTCATGTGATTTATCATCAACAATAAACAATGATCAAACTAGAGTATAAGAACAAGTAAATGAACATTAAAACCAAGTTGAATCACATAGAGCAATCTTCTCACTTGAATCAAAGTGCCCTAGGCACAAATGAGAATCAACTTGCCTATCATCAACCACTAACAATAAGCAAATTAAAATACAAAGATTAAATAAACACACAACTAAGTTGAATCACATAGAGCAATCCTCTCACTTTGAGAAAAGTGCACTAGGCACTAGTGAGAATCAACTTGCCTATCATCAACCACTAACAATAAGCAAATTAAAATACAAAGATTAAATAAACACACAACTAAGTTGAATCACATAGAGCAATCCTCTCACTTTGAGAAAAGTGCACTAGGCACTAGTGAGAATCAACTTGCCTATCATCAACCACTAACAATAAGCAAATTAAAATACAAAGATTAAATAAACACACAACTAAGTTGAATCACATAGAGCAATCCTCTCACTCTGAGAAAGGTGCACTAGGCACTAGTGAGAATCAACTTGCCTATCATCAACCACTAACAATAAGCAAATTAAAATACAAAGATTAAATAAACACACAACTAAGTTGAATCACATAGAGCAATCCTCTCACTTTGAGAAAAGTGCACTAGGCACTAGTGAGAATCAACTTGCCTATCATCAACCACTAACAATAAGCAAATTAAAATACAAAGATTAAATAAACACACAACTAAGTTGAATCACATAGAGCAATCCTCTCACTTTGAGAAAAGTGCACTAGGCACTAGTGAGAATCAACTTGCCTATCATCAACAATTTACAATAAGCAAACTAAGACACAAGGATAAGTGAACACATAAACTAAATTGAGTCCTTTCTAGCAATCTTCACCACTTAGATCAAGGTGCACTAGGCACTAGTGGGAATCATATTGCTAGATCATCTACCAACAACAAAAATAACCTTTAACACTAAAATGAAATACTAACAACAAGATTAAACATCATCAAGCAAAGAACAACAACAAAATCAACTTGAAAATATTTTTAATCATAAGTATGCGAACCAAAGGACACAAAAATTAATAAAAAGAACACAAAAATTAACACAAAGCAACATAGATCCATTTTTGCAAGGATTCATATGATTAAGCAAGGAAGTGCAACAAAATCATATAAACCCTAATTTCTTCCTAACATGCGAAATGAAAATAGCCATAAGCAACAATTTTATTCATGAACATGCAAGCAAACAAGAAATATGCACAAGCACACCATTTATTCCAAGTGAGAGATGCATTTCAAACACCCAAACCTCCCTAAGTGTTTGTCAAAATGCTTGAAACACACCTCTCATTCAACAACAACAATCAATTCAACTTTAAACAATAAAAGGCAAAGATGATGATGATTATGCGAAATTAACCTATGATCTACATTTTGGATGCTAAAATTTTGAAGATGATGCAAGGGTTTTAGGAATATACCTCAACTCCAAGCTAGGAAGTAAGATTGAAGAAAGAAACTAGAGCAAATCAACAAATCTTCAAGGAACCCAAGAAGAACCTCACGCAAATTTGATGATCCAAACCACTAGATGATGATGCTTGAATTTTGGGTGAGAAATTGGAGGAAGTATGTGAAGGAGAAATGGGTTTTTGGTGAAATGGTAGTGTTTGGGTGAAGGAAAACAAAAAGATGGAGGGAGGAGGAGGAGAGGGGGTGACGGCTGAACAAGGAGAGGAAAGGACAGTATTGTGTGCTAGGGTAAAAATGAGAGTGTCCTCCTCCCTATGGTCTCTTATTTTGGGTTTTATATGAGGTGCAAAATTAAGGGTATATAGGACATTGTGCTTTTGCGAACCATTGAGATTTGAGATAGAATTTGAACCAAAGGCCAAGATTGCAATGCACATGGATTAGGGACAAGGAGAAAACACAAATGAGTGAGGAATGGCTGGTCATACACGAAAATTAGGGGTTTTTGTTGCACAAAAAATTGTTGAGGGCAATTAGGTCATTTCACACTAAGTTGTAGCCTAGGATTTGATCTAGAATTTTAATCAATGGCTAGGAATACAACTCACATGGATCAAGTGTTGAACCAAGGACAAACACTCTTTGTTTTGAATGATAACAAATTACATCTTGTCTACTAATGGTTGCAGTTGAATGAAAGTACAGGGACAAAATCAAAGAACGGGGATTAAATCAAAGAGCAGGGACTAAAGTGCAATGGCTTGCAGAAGAAGCAACAATGAAGTTGAAGACCTAATTGTTTATCTGTTTTTGATAGGACTCAAATGTAATATCCTATCCCTTCAGCTTTATGACATTTAGTAGAAGAGAGATGATGTTTTTAAAAAATGTTTTGAAAATAAAATTGTTGTGTTGAAAGTCTTGAAAAATATTTTAGTCAAATGCATGCATGCATGAGAAAGGCACACAACATGGGAAAATGTTTTTTAAATGAAAGAATTGATTTTCCATTGTCTCATAGGAGTATAAAATCGATTTCTAACTCCCAATGAGACATGATAAATCGATTCCTAAGCCTTTCCTAAGCATGATAATCGATTTCCAAGTCATCTTAAAAAGAAAAGAATCGATTCCTAGCCTTTCCTGAGCAAACTAAAGAATCGATTCTTGGCTTCCCTTTTGAGAGTATGAAATCGATTCATTGCCTTCCTTATTTGTTAAAATCGATTTATACTAAATATATTGGAGTATGAAATCGATTTTAAGCTTCCTTCCTTTGAAACAATCGATTGTCTCACTCCTTTATTTAAGCAAAGAATCGATTACAATGCATTCCTTTTTTAAGAGAATAATCGATTATGCCATCTAGTGTATCAGAGCACATAATCGATTCTTGCTCTACTTATTTTATTTCAACGGTAAATTTTTTACATTCCCTATAAATAGGAAGCCTGGATTCACAAATCAACACACCACTTTCCACTTCTCTGCTACGTACTTTCAGATCAAAAAGCAAAGAGAAAAAAATAAGAGCTTTCATTTTCAGATCTATATTTCAAAGTTCTTCATTTTCTAAAACCAATCATCTCTCACTCTACTATATTGTTACTATACTGCTGAAGTGATTGGTTCGTAGATTTCATATTGTATTCGTTTTCTAAGTGGTATCAGTAGCTAGAAATTGCATATAGAGCTTTACATCTCGCAATTTAAATTTTATTTATCTATCTGTGATCATGGGTTGTTTTGTGAAAGAGGGGATGTCTTCTTATAGGCCACCCCTGTTTGATGGGACTAACTATGACTATTGGAGTAGTCGAATGAAATGTCATGTGCAGGCTATAGGTTTCAGTCTGTGGAGGATCATTGCTGATGGACCTCTGATTCCGATGAAAATCAAAACTCAAGCTAATGGCAAAGCAGAGGAAGTTCCAGTTGAAGACATCTACACCATTGATCTGAGTGAACTGAGGAAATCTGAGCTTGACAAAATATCTCAAAATGCCAAGGCTATGAATATTCTTCACCTATCACTTTGTGAAGAAGAGTATGGAAGAGTAAAAGGTTGTCAAACAGCAAAAGAAATCAGGGATTGTCTGGAAGCTACTCATGTCGGTACAAGCCAAGTAAAGGATACAAAAATCAGAATCCTAACTTCTGAGTATGAATCATTCAAAATGAAGGAAGGTGAATCTGTTGCAGCTATGCACCAGAGACTGAATCTGATTATAAACAACCTGAGGGCTCTGGGAAAAAGGTATTCTACAAAAGATATAAATGGGAAGATTCTTGCATCTCTGACTGGTGAGTTCTTTCCAAAAACGTGTGCAATCGCTGAAGCCAAAGATATTGGCACTCTACCCCAAGAAGACCTTATCGGGTCACTTCTAGCCTTTGAGGTTGTATTGGCTGCTAACAAAGATCAAGAAGCAGAAATGGTAAAAGAAAGAAAATCTCTTGCTCTTGCTGCTAAAACACCTAAGGTAGCAAGGAAAGAGGTTGAGTCTGATGAAGAATCTGATGATGAAGACATGACTGAATTATTTGAAGAATTCATGAGATTCAACAAACTTGAAAAGAGAAATAACTCAAAGAAATCCAAGAAAGCTAAGAAGGCTACATGGAACAACTATACTGACAGTGAAGAAGAGGAGGTTGCAAATGCCATTTGTCTCACGGCATGTGAAACACCTAAGGCTACTATATGGGATTGTCTTGGCACTGATAGTGACACTGACGAAGAAGAGCAAATTGCAAATGGTGTTTGTCATATGACAAATGACTTATCTAAGGTAAGCCTTAACTCTTCTAGTCTTTCTGATTCCTCTATGCATGATGATTTACTTGATGATGGTTGTAGTAGTCAAGATTTGAGTGAGGCTTTTGAAGCTCTTTATTTTGAACATGAAACTCTTTTGTTAAAATCTAAGAAATTGGCAAAGAGTAACAAAAGCATGCTCACTCAAATTGAGACTCTAGAAAATGAGGTAGCTAAGTTGAAGAATGAGCTACATGAAATAAAACCATTCAACCTTGAGTTTCTAGAGCTTAAACAAAATTTTGAAAAAGTCAAGGTTGAAAATGAATTTTTGAAAGAATCTTTGAAAAAGTTTGAGGTTGGTGAAAAGACCTTGACCAAGCTACTTCACTCCCAACATGAATATGTTGATAGGAGAGGTATTGGGTACAAAGGTAATTCCACCTCCTCTGTTTTGAACAAGAAAATAACTTTTGTAGCTGCTACTTCAAGTTATACACCTACTATTTTCTCATGCACCTATTGTCAAAAAGGGAACCATAGCTCACCTAGATGCCCTATCCGTAAATTATGTGAGCTTGGTACCCTTATACCTGCTTGTGAGAAACCAAGGTGGATTGTGAAAACAAACCCCTTGATGACTAACCCCAAAGGACCCAAAGAGAATTGGGTACCAAAATTTTCTACTTGATCTTAGTGCAGGTGTGCTACAGGGCATGGGGGTCAGATCAATACCTTGATAGCAGAGACTCGAAGTTCATGACTGGAGACACAAAAAGATTCGTAATACTCAGAAACAGCAGTCATGTGACTCGTGATAACAACAATAGAGGAAGAATCACTGGTGAAGGTTAGATTGGTAAAATTTTATTCACCTCTATTGAAAATGTGTTATAAAGTAGAAATTAAATATAACTCAACAAGTATTAGAGACATATTTGAAATAAATTTTTTTGTGTGCATCAAAGTTTTTTTTCTCTCTATTGTGCTGGATCTTTGATGCAACATATTTTTGATGTTAAAAATGATACCTATATTGTTGAACCAAGGATGATTATATTGGGTATCATATTTTTAAAACCATGATGATCCACCCTCTTTTTGCTAAGCTTTGCATTCTAATATTAATAAGGGGGATCACCAAGTAAGGGGGAGCATAGCATGAACTACTGTTTTTAATATATCATATGCTATGTACTACTGTCTATTGATTCTGCAAATTTATAATGTGGATATGTTTCTATGTGCTCACCCCCCTCCTTTTTGATGAAAACAAAGGGGGGGAGAATATTATGCATGTTATATGTGGGAGAGAATATATGCATGGTATATGTGAGGGGAGAAAATAATTGCTGCTATCCTGCTGATGTACTGTGTATTTTATTATGCATATGCTTAGGGGGAGCTTTTTGAAAAAGTTCCATTACTATCAAACCCCCTATGCATAATGTAATTTGTTATCATCAAAAAGGGGGAGTTTGTTGAACCAAGGACAAACACTCTTTGTTTTGAATGATAACAAATTACATCTTGTCTACTAATGGTTGCAGTTGAATGAAAGTACAGGGACAAAATCAAAGAACAGGGATTAAATCAAAGAGTAGGGACTAAAGTGCAATGGCTTGCAGAAGAAGCAACAATGAAGTTGAAGACCTAATTGTTTATATGTTTTTGATAGGACTCAAATGTAAGATCCTATCCCTTCAGCTTTATGACATTTAGTAGAAGAGAGATGTTGTTTTTAAAAAATGTTTTGAAAATAAAATTGTTGTGTTGAAAGTTTTGAAAAATATTTTAGTCAAATGCATGCATGCATGAGAAAGGCACACAACATGGGAAAATGTTTTTTAAATGAAAGAATTGATTTTCCATTGTCTCATAGGAGTATAAAATCGATTTCTAACTCCCAATGAGACATGATAAATCGATTCCTAAGCCTTTCCTAAGCATGATAATCGATTTCCAAGTCATCTTAAAAAGAAAAGAATCGATTCCTAGCCTTTCCTGAGCAAACTAAAGAATCGATTCTTGGCTTCCCTTTTGAGAGTATGAAATCGATTCATTGCCTTCCTTATTTGTTAAAATCGATTTATACTAAATATATTGGAGTATGAAATCGATTTTAAGCTTCCTTCCTTTGAAACAATCGATTGTCTCACTCCTTTATTTAAGCAAAGAATCGATTACAATGCATTCCTTTTTTAAGAGAAGAATCGATTATGCCATCTAGTGTATCAGAGCACATAATCGATTCTTGCTCTACTTATTTTATTTCAACGGTAAATTTTTTACATTCCCTATAAATAGGAAGCCTGGATTCACAAATCAACACACCACTTTCCACTTCTCTGCTACGTACTTTCAGATCAAAAAGCAAAGAGAAAAAAATAAGAGCTTTCATTTTCAGATCTATATTTCAAAGTTCTTCATTTTCTAAAACCAATCATCTCTCACTCTACTATATTGTTGCTATACTGCTGAAGTGATTGGTTCGTAGATTTCATATTGTATTCGTTTTCCAAGATTTACACATAACCTTATTCACCCCCCCTCTAAGGTTATACTATAGTCTAACATCAAGGGCATGGAGAAGCACAAAATATGGGCTGGAAATGAGAGAGAGAGAGAGAGAGAGAGAGAGAGAGAGAGAGAGAGAGAGAGAGAGAGAGAGAGAGAGAGAGAGAGAGAATTTTGAAATTGTGGGGGGAGAGAGAGAGTGAGTGGAATTGCAAGTTGTCATGTTGTACTATACTTGACCTTTCAAAATTCCAAAGATTATTGATTATTCCTTTCTAGATAATTCCTCATTATTCATGCCACTTTGGGCCATATCCTAGGAATCAATCATTGGGCCCAAAATTCCATGATATCACCATTCCCAAAATTGATTTGATACCTCACCTTGAAAGAAATTCCCACTTTGCCCTTTTCTTTGAAGTTTGACTTTTTATGCAAAAATTCATCAATGCATGCGCATAAAAAAAATGTCCCAACTCATTTTGATCCAAATAAATTCCTCCAAAGTTTCACAGTGATCTTTACTCAGAAATTATATTTTTGGGTAAAATGACCAAAATACCCTTTTTACCCAAAAAACCCTAATTTTGGCCCGAAGTGCATCCCAACCCTAAAAATGATTTTAAAAACTTTGGAATGCCTTTCAAGACTCAAAAATATATGCCCATAGCACTTCTCACCTTTCAAAATAATGCCACACCTCTGAAACTATTCATTTTTGTGGAAAATTAGGGTTTTGACCTAAGCCGGACAAAATTGGGGTATGACAGCTGCCCCTCTTTATCTGGATTTTAACGAGGAATATGAATTGGCCGAAACATATTCCGAGGCAAAATAAAGATAAAGAATTCAGAAATTATACCGATTTTGTCTACTTAGGGAAAAACCCGAATTTTTCGCTTTTTTTTTTGCATAGGTGCTAACACGAGATTACTGCAATGGATGAAGTGTCAGCCCTTAGTAAGCCAACAGGAGTAGGAAATAGATTGGTGCCAGCCCTCAGGCAGCAAAAGCAAGAAATAAAGCGGTAAAGAAAACAGTAAAGAAGGTACCGGCCTACAGTAAGCCGACACTGGAGGCTGCCTAAAGCCTTTTAACGAACCGTGCACGATCCGAGTTTGGACATGGGCTTTGAAGGAGCACCTGAGCTCTGAGGGTGGCCTTTTCGAGCGACCTGAAGTTCAATATCAAGTTGTGGGACCGCTATGTTTTACCTCGAAGGACGTACGCCATGCCTTAGGCTGACACAGCTAGTCTTGAAGGACATGGAGTCTGAAGATCTGTCATGCTCAGAGATGACTTAGTGACATGAAGGTAGAGTTCAAAGTCGCTGTTTAGACTTTTGATTTGAACTATACTGAAGGACCTTGGGTCGGATGATTCGCCGATGCTCGATAACGACGTGATCTGAACTGAAATGAGCTCACTAGCTCTGTGTAATGAACGAAGTCGCAAACCGTAGCTCGAATACGAGGTGGAGTCTGCTTTTGAAGGGACACATATGGGTCCTGAAGGGATTCGCAAATCCTGTTGATTGATTGATTGAAATGGTCAATGCTGCCACACTGAGTTGAGGTACCTGCATACGTCAGCTGATGCGAGGAATGGTGTACGGAGTGTGGATGCATGTTATGCAAAGGCATGTTATGCTAGGGCGTGTTATGCAAGCGCATGCAATGCTATGAATGTGGTGGAACGCTCCTGAAGTTTTTCTTTTGGTCTGATTGTTTTTTTCTTCGATCAGCCTTCTTTTTTCTGATCGTTTGTTTTTCTTTGCTTGTTTTCTTTTGCTCTTTATGAAATGCGAATATGCAAATGTAGTGCTTTGATGTTTGATGCAAAGATTGATACTTGTAATGCAAGTGCGTGATGCAATGACAGTGATTCATGTTTTGATGAATGGAATGCTCTTGTTTTATTTTGTGCTCATTTCTTTCTCTTTTCATGAAAGGCGGGCATGCGAATGCAATGTTTCGATGAGTGGCATGAAGAAATGAACGATAATGGAATGACGAATGACATGGGGAGCCTTTGTGTTGCCTTGCATGATACACATGTAATGCTTTGATGCAAGGACTTTGGTTCTTTCCCTTTTACGAAATGCAAACATTAATATGATGCAAATGCAATGACATGGGATGACGTGTTTTTGCTTTTTGACATAGGGACTTTCAGATTCTTGAGTGATCAATTCAAACGTCCTGATGACTATCCCGAATGTGTATTCGACTTAGCCCCCCATTTATTGAAAAGGATTTGATGTTCGATACAATGATGTTGAAATATTATGGAGTGCTTGTGTTTTTGCTTTTTCTTTCTTTATGAAGCAATGCTTTGATGCTTGATGCAATGATTTGGAAGATTTTTGCTTTTATCCGTTGCTTCTTTTTTTTTGCCTTTCATGAAATGATGATGTTGGCACGATGCAAATGGGACACTATGATAAACAAAATGGAATGCCTAAATGCATGAGGCGAAAAATAAGATATGAATGATTGGGGTACTTGAACATTTTTGTGATGCTGAGATGCAAGACTTTGAATGCAAGGAATTGAGATGATTATTGACCAATCTGTTGAAAAAAATTGAATTTGATTCAAACTCTGGTGTTCTCAAGGTTTTTATTTACAAACAAGCTCACTTGTTTTCTCTTCCTTCCAATGACGACCGAATCTTAGATATCGCATGACTAACTTCTGTTCTCTCTCTTTGAAGCATGGTCTAGTAAGCATGCATAGGAGTGCAAATGTGAATGAGTGAGTCCGTTAACTTGAGATTGGTTTAGAACATGTATGACAAGTGAAGGGATGACAGACAAGATTATTGCCGACGCTCATGAGGGACCAAGGGATGCAAGACTGCCCCGGTTCGGGCTTTTGATGAGTGAATAAGCTTGCCTCTGCCTGGTGGTGATAATGACTAGGGGTGTAGGAGACGATGAATTGGGAACACTTCGGCTCTTGGGATGAAAGGTGGAATGAAAGGGGTTTTGTTTAAACCCACAGAGTTTGGTGTTGCCCCAATCATGACGAGACAAAGTTGCCCCAATTAGAATGACAAGGCCTTATTTAGGATAGTGAGTTGAGAGATTGCCCCGGTGAGGTTTTTATGGGAATGAATGAGGTGAAGGAATGGGAATGCACTTGCCCCACTTTGGAATGACATTTCAGCGGTTTCTTTGAGTGAGGTTGTGAAAGGTGACAGAGTTATGGTGACGGTTATGAACGGAGGGTGGTATGTGAATGGGATAGACGATGAACAAATTTCCCCATGGTTGAGTGGAGTGAGAGGTGAAGGAAATGCCCCCTAGTACACATCTTTGGTTCTCTTTAAGAAAAACTCAAATGCAATGAAAGTTTTGACTTTTAGTATGAAAGAAGCCTCACTTGGTGATCACTAAACCTTGTTTTAATGCAACTTGAACGCATTCTAGAGTGCAAGTCTTTATTGTTTTGTCAGCTTTATTTTTTCTGACTGTTTCTTTTTTCTGAAGATTTTTCTTGATCGGCTTTCTTTTTTCCGATTGTTAGTTTTTCTTTTGAGCAAACCCATCGTAAATAGATAAACTTATTTGTCCTAGGGTTAAAATTCGTGAAAACAGAAGCGATCGGTTATTGATCGGGATGGACTTTTCAGGATTGTGATGTTTTGTGGAGAAGGGATGATTGAGCTTAATGAAGTGTTTGAGGCTGATGGGCTGTTGGGTCTTATTCGGCGTCGGCCAATGGTCAATGATTTATGAAGGAAAGGGTTATTAGGTTTGATGAGGTGCTTGGGGTTTTACTAGGACGAGTTTGTGTTTCATAGTAGAATGGCTGAGGGTTTACGGAGGGTTTGATGTTGAGGCCAAAGGAAATGTTTGCGGTCTTTATGAAAGGAGAGATGATTATACACAACAGAGTGTTGGAAGGTTTATGGAGACAAGGATCTCTGGTGTTTCATGGTGAATTATATCGACTCACAATTTGTACTTCTTTTGTTTCTCTTTTTTCTTGGTCTTTCTTTTTTCCTTTTTTTTTGGGATTTTTCATTTTTTTTTTGAATCTTTTTGTTTGGTTGCATTCTTTTCCTTTGGACTTCTTTCTTTTCTTTGGACTTGGGTGAGCTGATAAAGATGATATACCATTTTCGATGTGGAATTGATCCTTGTCTAGAGTGATGGAGATATCCTGGGACTTTCTTGACTTAAGGTGGGTAGGAGGGGGATTTTTCCCTTCTCTTTGGGATTTTCTTGGCTTAAAGTGGGTAGGAAAGAGAATTTCTGGATTTTGGATTTTCTTGAGGTTGTGGGGAGACAGCCAAACTTCATTTCAAATTCCGATTGCTTATTTTCTCGTAAAACCAGACAACAATTTATCTATCTATATGTGTTTGCTCTTTTCTTTGCATTTTTTTTATGCCCAAATTTTTGCCTGGACCGCTCTTTGCGAGTTTTCAATCCATCGGGCGCTCCTTTTTGCCTAGGCTGCCCTTTGCGGGTTTTCAACCTAGCGAGCTTGTTCTTCTCATTTATCTCTTCTCTTTTTTTTTGTTTTTTTTTTGGAAAGACTTGCACTGAAGGAAAATAATGCCGATAAAGAAAGTTAGTGATCACAGAATTGCCCCAGCATGGAGGACTTAGAGTGTTAGTGAGAATGAAACAAAAAGTCAAGTATGCACTGATGGGAGAGAATATGCGTTTTATGGATGGACGGGGCGGGGTTAGACTTGGATGGTGATGACGACAAGGAAGGAAACTGACTGACTCAAACAAGAGAAACTGCACGTGTCGTGCACGTTCACTATATGAATGCTTCACAGAGAGTCAACATTAGTTAGAACAATGAATTTTTTTTTGATGAGCTGCTTCAGTCTTTTGTCATGGAATGGATGGGATGCAGTGCTTTTGAAAGAAATGCAAATGAGCTATTGACTTGAAAAACTGAGTGCCTTGGAACACCTTGAGTTTGCAACCAAGTAAGGATAAACTTTTTCAAAAAGGATGATTGTTTTGCAAGAACGTCTCGCTTCTCATCACAACTTTTATTTTATGCAATGAATGAATGAATAAATTGTGATATGCAAGTATGATGCAAATGCGTGGAGAATGACCACTCGAAAAGTGTGGCTTATTCTAAATAATTTTGTTGTTTTTAATGCAAGACAAAATATGGAATGCCAATGCGAATGATGCAAGAATGATGCCCCCTTTTTTTCAAAATGATTTTTTGATTTTTTATTTATTTTTTAGAGGCGAGACAAGATACGAAATGCCAATGCCCCTTTTTTGAATGATGAGAGATGCAAGAATGGTGATATGAGGCAACTGATTGTCGTTACCCTGAGTAACTTGCATGAAACATTGAATGGATCCTGACTTAATACTTCACACAATATACTGAAACGTTTCGACAATTAGTTGACTCAATTTAATTTCCTACTTGAAAATAAAACACGTGTGACTGGGTCAAAGTGCCCTGACATCGTAGAGTAACATCTCAAATTTGTGGTCGACAAACAAATTTGAGATATTACCCTTCGTCGTTCAAAGGTCCAATTCTATCCATTAAGCCATCACATGAGAAATTTTTCTTTGTTTCGAAAGGATGCATGCAGGGAGAAATGATGTATTCGAACAAAGTGATGAGGTTAATGAAATGATGCATGAGTGCCACATTGACGCGATGTCCGCATTATTTGATGATAGTTTTTGCATAATTAAGGATGAATGAAATGCGATATGGATTTTCTTGCTTCTGGTTTTCATTTTTCTTATGCAATGAAATGAAATATGTGATGCTTACAACTATTTTCCTAATGCATGAGAGATATTGAATCGAGATGCATGTGAAATGAGACGTTAATGCTTATTTTTGATTTGCGACACAGAAAAGTATTAATGTGATGCTGTGATATGAATGGACGACGGAATGAGTGGGTGAATGAATGAACGAATGTGCATTTTGAATGAGGATGCCGTAAATTGCATTACTTGATGATTTTTCATGATTATGAACGAATGAAATACCATAGGGATGATGATTGTTTTTTTTCAGAATTTTGTTTTATGTAATGCATGATGCCATGATGCAAAGTGCGGATGATGATTGCTTTTCGTTTTATTTTTAAACTATGAAATGGAGTGCATGATACTAACAATTATTTTTAGTGCGTGGAAAGATGTGATTCTTATGAAAATGCATGCAAAATGAGATGTTTGCATATATGATATGAAAAAGGAAAATAATAAAGCATGTGATATGTTTCTAAAAAATTTTATGCGAGAAAGCGCATGATGCTCGCAAATGATTTTTAATGCAAGGGAAAACATGATTTATTTTTAATGGAAATGTATGCAAAATGAGATGGTCACATGTTCATTCTTCATGATATGCAAAAAGCAATAACGTATGAGACACGTTCCTAATAAAATATGTTTTTTTGGGCTTTTTGACAAAATTAGGAAAAAGTTTAGTGAATGGAAACGCACCCGCGCGGGGAATGCACTCCCGACAAACCTAAATGAGATAGAGAAAAATGCGCGTATGAATTTCTATTTAGATTTTCCATGTTATGCAATGCAAAGATGCTTTTTGTATGAGAATGAGGTTGACGATGCTACTTTACATGCATGTGAAAAGCAAAGTAAAAAGATTTTTTTTGTTTGGTGATTGAATTTTTGAGAAAATACAAGATATATGTCACCTCATATAGATGTTTATGAAAATGAAAAGTACATTTTGATCTTGAGCGAAAAATGACTAAACTAGATGCAACAATGCAACACACAATTGGGAACGCCCTTGTGACCTAAAAAAGGGGAAAAACCTACGATCTAAGGCAATTTAAAGGGTAATCCTCCCATTTAGCTCTATTCACTCCCTCACAAGGCCACCAGAGCCACAGTCCCTTTCACCAAACTCCCCACAAATGCAGCAAACTGCTAGGTGTGAGGCATCATGAAATAGCACGACTCTGGTTGAAACTTTCGCAAGTAGCCAAACGGACAAAGGTCCTGATGGGCTCTCACTACTCGAATCCACTCTCCTAAATTTTGCAGACCTGGGTTATGGTCCCACTCAAAACATGTAATCACAAGGCATAAGTGTAGTGTGTGTCAAGGGCATTTTCCTTAGCACTACCCCACCTGAAATGAAAACCAGAGCAGTCCAGACCATAGCAAGCAATAACATGTTGTCTACACTAGGGTTCCATACCTAGGATATCTATAAACAAGGATATTGCTTACCTTAAGAAGAGGAGCTAAGAAGAGGGGACATGATAGAATAGGGGGAAAGGTGCATGAACTTACCGAAGAAAGGGAACGAAGGAGAAGGGGTCATGGGGATTGGAAGAATGCATGGGCATAAGCAATAAAAGAAAAGGAGTAGAAGAGGAGATAGGGAACAACAAAGAAGACAAATGCATATGCCTACAATCAATGATAAGAAAGAAAGGCAAACAATGTATTAATCAAATCAACAATACATTAAACCACACATTTTAATTAGTTAGGCTTGACCCTCGTCTTTTAAAAAAAATGGTCCCCAGCGGAGTCGCCAGCTGTTGCACCCCAAAAAATCCGGTTTGGGTTTCTCAATGTACAACGTGGAAAATTTTTGAAGCCGCCACCAATATTTTAATTTTAAGACCAAAACATTGAAAAAAAGTCTTTTGAACAAGGCGGATGGTCTTTTGAAAACTAGAGATATAGGCTCGGGGGTCGATTATGTGCGAGGAAGGTGCTAGCACCGCACACGTCCTTTCTACCGAAAGGGAACCTCTAATTAAATGTGTGGTTTTAACGTTTGATTTGAAAAATACCTAGATTTGCCTATTTATTTCTTGTTTGAAGATGAATGGGAAAACTTAATGAAAATTTTATTTTTTGCGCTTGACGAGAGTTGGCCTCTCGCTCCTACATATCTCCTGGTGCGATGGAGAATTCAAAGCTACGTAGTTCTTGGTTGTCATGAAAAGATTTTTATTTTTTATCTTTTTAGTGAATTTTCGAAATAGGACGAGTATTCAGCGAACGATTAAACTAACAGAGGTTATGGGTAATCACCGCTAAGTACTCTTAAAAAATGGGAGTCACCGCCACTAGTCAGATGAACAAAGGTTCTGATTGACTGTTAGTAGCAACTCGTTTTTATTTGTTTTTTTTAAATGGTTTTTGAAAAAGATTGATTGGCACGAGTGATCAAACTAACAGAGGTTATGGGTGATCACCGCTTTGTTGTTCTTTTGGGAAAAGACATTGCTACCAATGGTTAGACGACCAAAGGTTCTGATTAGCCACTAGCGACAATGGGTTTGAAAATGATTCTCTTTGTTTGTTTTATGAAAATGATTTGTTTATGGTTGCGAAAAGGATTTTTATTTGTTGCGCTTGACGAGAATGTGACTCGCTCCTACGTATCCCAAATGGGAATCAAAGCGACGTAGTTCTAATAAAAATGTTTTTGAAAGGGTTTGGAAAGGGGAAGAGCTTTCATAATGATCAAGCAAGCAAAGGCTTTGAGTGATCATTACTAATAGCTCTTGATGGCGTTCATGACAATCAAACAAGCCAAGGCTTTGAGTGATAGTCACTAATAACTTGCATTAGTTAGCAAAGAGTTTGAAAGATTTTTGGGAAAGGGGTGAAATTATTATCAATGATTGGTTACAAAATTCAAACACATTCAATAATCAAGTAATCATGCATATGTCAAACATCAACTAAGACTAAACATGCCAACACAATCAAAGATTCAATTGTCAAAGATGCAAGGTGAATTTCTCAAAACAAATACGTGTGTGTAGGAAGGAGTGTATTTACCCTAATGACTCTATGCTACAACAAGCAAGTAGGCTTACGTCTTCATTAGGAGGTCATACAAGTGGAGGGAATGGCATACAATTAAATCAAGACATTTAAATGGCATCATGAACAAGAGAACACTATTGATTATAGACATAGAATGATCTTAGTTAAACTAATGAACATGTGAGCAATGATTTCTCAATAACATGAACAAAAGGAATGGCATCAAGACTAGGGTAAGCCCATCCTTTGCAATCAACAATATGAATAAGTGCCCAAAGGCTAATAACACCATCAAAGAGGAGGGAGCATCAAGGTTTTGGGTAACCTATCCCTTGCAATACCCCACGAACCCTAAACCAAAAACCTAACTATCTCATCTTTTATTCATTAAGAAATTAAAAGGGGAAGGTTGAATCATCTAAAACCATCTTCACCACTTAGAACATGATGCACTAGGCATAAGTGGGAGTCATGTGATTTATCATCAACAATAAACAATGATCAAACTAGAGTATAAGAACAAGTAAATGAACATTAAAACCAAGTTGAATCACATAGAGCAATCTTCTCACATGAATCAAAGTGCCCTAGGCACAAATGAGAATCAACTTGCCTATCATCAACCACTAACAATAAGCAAATTAAAATACGAAGATTAAATAAACACACAACTAAGTTGAATCACATAGAGCAATCCTCTCACTTTGAGAAAAGTGCACTAGGCACTAGTGAGAATCAACTTGCCTATCATCAACCACTAACAATAAGCAAATTAAAATACAAAGATTAAATAAACACACAACTAAGTTGAATCACATAGAGCAATCCTCTCACTTTGAGAAAAGTGCACTAGGCACTAGTGAGAATCAACTTGCCTATCATCAAACACTAACAATAAGCAAATTAAAATACAAAAATTAAATAAACACACAACTAAGTTGAATCACATAGAGCAATCCTCTCACTCTGAGAAAGGTGCACTAGGCACTAGTAAGAATCAACTTGCCTATCATCAACCACTAACAATAAGCAAATTAAATACAAAGATTAAATAAACACACAACTAAGTTGAATCACATAGAGCAATCCTCTCACTTTGAGAAAAGTGCACTAGGCACTAGTGAGAATCAACTTGCCTATCATCAACCACTAACAATAAGCAAATTAAAATACAAAGATTAAATAAACACACAACTAAGTTGAATCACATAGAGCAATCCTCTCACTTTGAGAAAAGTGCACTAGGCACTAGTGAGAATCAACTTGCCTATCATCAACAATTTACAATAAGCAAACTAAGACACAAGGATAAGTGAACACATAAACTAAATTGAGTCCTTTCTAGCAATCTTCACCACTTAGATCAAGGTGCACTAGGCACTAGTGGGAATCATATTGCTAGATCATCAACCAACAACAAAAATAACCTTTAACACTAAAATGAAATACTAACAACAAGATTAAACATCATCAAGCAAAGAACAACAACAAAATCAACTTGAAAATATTTTTAATCATAAGTATGCGAACCAAAGGACACAAAAATTAATAAAAAGAACACAAAAATTAACACAAAGCAACATAGATCCATTTTTGCAAGGATTCATATGATTAAGCAAGGAAGTGCAACAAAATCATATAAACCCTAATTTCTTCCTAACATGCGAAATGAAAATAGCCATAAGCAACAATTTTATTCATGAACATGCAAGCAAACAAGAAATATGCACAAGCACACCATTTATTCCAAGTGAGAGATGCATTTCAAACACCCAAACCTCCCTAAGTGTTTGTCAAAATGCTTGAAACACACCTCTCATTCAACAACAACAATCAATTCAACTTTAAACAATAAAAGGAAAAGATGATGATGATTATGCGAAATTAACCTATGATCTACATTTTGGATGCTAAAATTTTGAAGATGATGCAAGGGTTTTAGGAATATACCTCAACTCCAAGCTAGGAAGTAAGATTGAAGAAAGAAACTAGAGCAAATCAACAAATCTTCAAGGAACCCAAGAAGAACCTCACGCAAATTTGATGATCCAAACCACTAGATGAAGATGCTTGAATTTTGGGTGAGAAATTGGAGGAAGTATGTGAAGGAGGAATGGGTTTTTGGTGAAATGGTAGTGTTTGGGTGAAGGAAAACAAAAAGATGGAGGGAGGAGGAGGAGAGGGGGTGACGGCTGAACAAGGAGAGGAAAGGACAGTATTGTGTGCTAGGGTAAAAATGAGAGTGTCCTCCTCCCTATGGTCTCTTATTTTGGGTTTTATATGAGGTGCAAAATTAAGGGTATATAGGACATTGTGCTTTTGCGAACCATTGAGATTTGAGATAGAATTTGAACCAAAGGCCAAGATTGCAATGCACATGGATTAGGGACAAGGAGAAAACACAAATGAGTGAGGAATGGCTGGTCATACACGAAAATTAGGGGTTTTTGTTGCACAAAAAATTGTTGAGGGCAATTAGGTCATTTCACACTAAGTTGTAGCCTAGGATTTGATCTAGAATTTTAATCAATGGCTAGGAATACAACTCACATGGATCAAGGGCATGGAGAAGCACAAAATATGGGCTGGAAATGAGAGAGAGAGAGAGAGAATTTTGAAATTGTGGGGGGGAGAGAGAGAGTGAGTGGAATTGCAAGTTGTCATGTTGTACTATACTTGACCTTTCAAAATTCCAAAGATTATTGATTATTCCTTTCTAGATAATTCCTCATTATTCATGCCACTTTGGGCCATATCCTAGGAATCAATCATTGGGCCCAAAATTCCATGATATCACCATTCCCAAAATTGATTTGATACCTCACCTTGAGAGAAATTCCCATTTTGCCCTTTTCTTTGAAGTTTGACTTTTTATGCAAAAATTCATCAATGCATGCGCATAAAAAAAAATGTCCCAACTCATTTTGATCCAAATAAATTCCTCCAAAGTTTCACAGTGATCTTTACTGAGAAATTATCTTTTTGGGTAAAATGACCAAAATACCCTTTTTACCCAAAAAACCCAAATTTTGCCCCGAAGTGCATCCCAACCCTAAAAATGATTTTAAAAACTTTGGAATGCCTTTCAAGACTCAAACATGCATGCCCATAGCACTTCTCACCTTTCAAAATAATGCCACACCTCTGAAACTATTTATTTTTGTGGAAAATTAGGGTTTTGACCTAAGCCGGACAAAATTGGGGTATGACAGTCGCGACGCGACGATTGCCAGAAGTGCAGAAAACAGGTTTTCAAAGATTCGATTTTGTTCCGTTTCGCTTTCAATCCGGTGCCGAGACATTTTATAACTTCCGAGACTTTAAAACAGATATAACAACCAGTAATTCCAGTCCAGAACAATCAACGAAACATCAATCAATAAATCATCATGAACTTCAATAATCAAATACGACCGAAAACACGGTATTTCGAAATTACGGTTTTTGACTCGATTTTCTTAAAACCGAAAACAGTAAAACCTATAAATTCAGACACGACAAATTTCCCTAAGCGAGTATAGAACTCACCGTATTGTGATGAAAATCACAAAAACCCGAAATGCGAGAGGCCCTTCAATGCGTAACCGCTCGAACTATCCCCGTAACGGTTCATCTTGCTCCTATGAACACCACACAACTTCAACTTCGAATTTCAATCACCTTCAACTACTGGCCCTCCTTCCAAGCTACTCCAATCAGCTATGTAGTTTCCTCCAAAGTTCTATCCTTGTTCTAATGTAACATGCAAGTCATTAGGAACCTCCAAACTCCATCTTTGCTCTATTTGAGCTTGGGACTTGAAAATGGTAGATGAAAGGAGAGGGTGATTCAGTGATCAAATTTGGTATCAATAGAAAGAGTTTGGAAAATGGAGAAGAATGGATCAAAGATCACTTACATGCAATGGTGATTCAAGGAGTTCTCCGCTCTTCCTTCTCTTCTCCTCTTCGCCACTCACTCTCTTCTCTCCCTCTCTAGTTTCTGATTTTTCTATCTTCTTTTTAAATGAAGGTGTGGTTGTGTTTCAGAAAATGGGTTGGGGCTTAAGTGAGTGAGAAATGTCCATTTTGCCCTCACTCATTTGTTTCAAAAGACTAAGTTGTCCTTGGCTTCCTAATTCCCTCTTAATTCCATTTCTAGTCTTCATGACTCCTATACTTTGAATAATGTAACAATTATGCACAACAATAATTCATTTAACTCAACCATCTTGTAACTTAATATTTTTCGTTCATCAAATTTGGTTCAGCTAATTAATTAATTATGACTCATTGCTAATTTAAACAAATTAAATTAGCTATATTGGGGATGTTACAATCACCCCAACTTTTTTAAAAAATTTTGTCCTCAAAATTGAACAAAACTTACCTCAATCGAAAAGATGGGGATATTTTACCCGCATGTTTTCCTCTACTTCCCATGTCGCTTCGTCAGGTGAGGCACCGTCCCAAAGCACTTTGACAATAGGAATTGGTCTCGTTCGGAGCGCTTTCTCACCACGTTCGATGATCCTGACTGGAGTAGGCTGATAAGACAAATCCGGTCGGATGTCAATCGTTTCATAACTCAACGGTTGACTCGGATCGGGAATGTACTTCCTCAATTGCGATACATGAAACACATCTTGTAGTCTAGACAAAGATGGGGGTAAGGCAATGTTATAGGCTACTGGCCCAACTCGCTCGATAATTTGGAAAGGTCCAACATACCGAGGACTAAGCTTCTTCGCTCGCAATGCTATACCGGTACCAATGGTTGGAGAAAGTCTCAGAAATACATGATCTCCTTCTTCAAATTCTAATGGTCTTCTTCTTTTATCGGCATAACTCTTTTGTCGACTCTGAGCGGTCTTCATCCGTTCCCTAATCTGTCGAATCTTTTCAGTAGTCTCACGGACTAAATCAGGACCCAACAATCTTTGTTCACCGACATCCCACCAACACAATGGCGTTCTACACTTCCTTCCATATAATGCTTCATATGGAGCCATTCCGATACTAGAATGGTAACTATTGTTGTAGGAAAACTCCACCAATGGAAGATGATCCTCCCATCGGCCTCCACTGTCAAGTACACAAGCTCTTAGCATATCTTCCAAAGTCTGATTTGTCCTTTCTGTAACAGCCCAGGTCCAACGCATTGGCCACCCCAGCACGCTCAATTGGTAGTGGAAGGTGTGTTTAACTTTCACTTATGCCTCAGGTGCAAGGTTCGATTCCCACGGAAGGCAAAAATTCTACAAGGGGGTAGAGAAGACCGTGATGTAATAGTGCTGGGGTGGCCAATGCGCTGGACCTGGGCTGTTACACTTTCTGTCTGTCCGTCTGTCTGCGGGTGATAAGCGGTACTAGCACATACCGCTGTTCCCAATGCCATTGTAAACACTCGATTTTAACCGGTATTTTTCATTTTTTGGTAAAAAACACAAAAATATGTCGTTTTGTGCTTTTTTAGTTCACACGTGCTATTTTGTGCTTGTTGACGATTTGGCATGTGTCTGTGCTATTATTAATCGGACTTTCTTTTATTATTGTTAGTATTGTAGAAAAAGTTCAGATTTAAATAAATATTTGTTTTTATATAATGATAATCAATTTACAAAATAGGGTACAACAAAGTCAAATCTGTTACACATGTGGACAAATTTTTAAAGCAAAAGAAGTACAAAAAGGATTAATTAGTTAACAAAACAACAAAAAGGGAGCAAAGATTAAAGGCAACTAGAAGCGTTGCTGCCTTGCTGGTTGCAACAGAGAAGAGTGCTTTTAGAATAGGATCCAAGCTTCTTTCCCCTTGTCCCTTGGTTCTTCACATTTTGGGCAAGAACATCTTGCTGCCCCTGCTGCTCCATCTCTGTAAAAGCATAACAACAATTCTTGTCTCTTTAATTGGCTACCCTATAAAAAACACCAAACAGAATTACTCAGGGGGAAACAGTAGGGGAAATCAAAAAAAATAATAACAACAACAAACACAGGAACCAAAACCGTAACCGTCCCTCTCCCCTCACAGCCTCCTCTCTCCACCGCCTCTCTCTCCCTTCGGTTCTCTCCCTCTCCCCCAGCAACCCCCACTGCCCTTAGCCTGAGTAGACCGTACACAATCGCCTCTGTTCGTCCCCAAAAGAAAACAAAAACACCATCTTTAGCTCCAAAAAAGGTTGTCGCTGTCCCTTGCCGGCCATGAAAACGAACCTACACCCAAAGCTCCGGCCACCGTACGATGGCCATCTCCACCCCATAACCACCGTAGTCGTTACTACAACCACCGTGTCCCCACCTTGGTTGCCGTCGTGTGGCCATCGTACCACCGTTCGTCTCTCTCTCTCTCCGTCGTCGCGTCTTCTCTCTCTCCATAGCCGTCTTCCCTTCTCTCACCGTCGCTGTTGCTCGTTGTGAACAACCCACCATCGTCGAGCTCTGAAGGAAAACACCATCACCGTCGAGACCCTCGCCACTGTCACTATCATCATCGCCGCGAGGTCCTCTCTTCCTCTCCACCGTTTTTGCAAAATCCTTCTCCATCTCTCTCTCTCTCTCGAAATTTTCTCTCTCTCCCAATATTGTGCTGAAACGGCGCTGGCTTCTGGAGGAAATGAGATGAAAAAAAACTAGGGTTGGTATTATGTTATTAATGGGCTTGGGTCGTGTAGATCCATGATTTGAGTTTAAGTTTTATTTATTATTAGTATTTACGCCCCCCAACTCATTTTCGTGACCCCCTCCCCACTTCATCATTATGGGCCGTTTCTTTTGAAATATAAATTATGGGTTGTCATCATTCGGGCTCTACTTTTTGCACCTATGTTTTCATCGAAACTCCTCTTTTCCAAAAAAAAAAGTTTATTTGTTTGTTACTTCAGCGTGCACTTCAAAAAAATGAAATAAAACTTTTCCCTACATTTATTTTTCCTTTTGTTAAATAAACCTTTCTCCAAAATACAAAAAATATGGGATCGACTGAGATGTGACATCTTGTCGATCCTGATTTAAGACATCTGAGTTGTACAGCTTGGTGATCTTAAATCCCCCTTCAAAAATCAAATCAACCAACCAACAAACTTTTTCGAGAAGAACTACGTGACTGTTGAGTTCCTCATTGCACCGGAGGATACGTAGGAGCGGGGCCTCCCCGTCAAGTCAAAATTAAATTTTCTTAAATTGGTCCCTATTTTATTTATTTCTAAATAATTCTTTTTTACTTAATCTTGGGGTAAACAAATAACTCGTAATATATTATTACTTGCACAATCGAATGTAGGGTAACTGTCTTAGGACAGATGTCCTAGGGGTGTAGTGGGATTAAGTTTCCGCCCTTCCCTATGCATAATCGACTCCTGAACTCAATCTGGTATACGCAGACCAATCACTTCTAGTTAGGTTTTTCTCAATTTTTCCTATTAAATAAATTGGGTGGCGACTCCTAAAATCATCAATTTTTGGGTCGTCTACGTCGGGATCACGGTCACGACAGATGGCGATTGATAAACTTCAATCTAATTCATTTTTAGAGATACTTTTTAGTCACTTTTAGAGTAATTATTAGTAAATATATATATCACTAACTTAGTTTACTATATATTTTGCAGAAAAGGAAAAACTAAGAAAAAAAAAGAATGAAAATACAATTTGGAGCAATTTTGAGGAGTTATTTATATATATGGGCTGGCAGTGTTTTGAAAGAATAAAATAGGCCCATGAGGCCTTTACTTGGAAAGGAATTGGAAAAGCTCATATCAAATGAGAAAGAATGCATGCAGGAAAAGTGACGTGAGATAAGCAAATAAGGGAAGGCAGCTTAGTAGAATGTCTAAAAATGTTATTTCGGCGTCATATGTTTTTATTATAGTGATTTTTTACCCGTGCATACGCACGGGTGATATTGTATGGTCGGTGTATTGCCATGAAGTCATAATAGTAATTTACAAGATAATCATTGTAACAGCCCAATCCTTTTGCCTACTCATTTTCAGCTTATGGCATTGGCAGTGTCACTCATGACCTTCTCCACCCCCCCTGTGGAGTTTTTGCCTTCCGTGGGAACCGAACCATGTACCCTGGGGCTCAAGTACATGCTCAATGCATTCCCACTACCAATTGAACTACTGAGCTCAATTGGTAGTGGGAATGCATTGAGCATGTACTTGAGCCCCAGGGGACTTGGTTCGATTCCCACGGAAGGCAAAAACTCCAAAGGGGGTGGAGAAGGTCATGAGTGACAGTGCCAATGCCATAAGCCGAAAATGAGTAGGCAAAAGGGTTGGGCTGTTACAAAAAAAGGCGCCTTTTTTTGTAACATCCTGGGCCATTTTCTTACTTAGTAGGCTACCCAGCGATGCACTCATGATCTTCTCTACCCCCCATGTGGAGTTTTAGTCACCTCTTTTAACTTTTCTCCAAGAACCAGAATCTGCAATACACACCAATCCTATCTCAAATGCTTTGCATGCTTAGTTTTATGAAGTGTTAAAGTTAGTGGAGGTGTTAGGAGCTTAAAGGAATGAGATTGAAGCTTGGAATTGGACTCTTGGGGCTGAAGGTTGAACGCATGAAGGGATGGGAAGAGAGTTTTGTTGAATCGAAATTCTGTTGGTAACTATTACTTTTGTTCAGTTTCGGATTTGGGTGTTTCATCTCGTCAAATCGGTTTCAAAATTTTGGTCAAGCTATCCACTCATGGTGACCAAAGCCACCCAAGTTGCATGTTCAAATTCTGTTGGTAAATATTTAGGTATTCAATTATTTATTTATTTATTTATTTATTTGGTGTAATTATATTAATGTTGGATTGAGAGGTGTGTATTTGGGTTTTAGGTGATGGCGTTAGTGATCGGGCTTGAGGAAGCCCGGGATCCAAGCCCACTAGCTAGGCGCATATTTAAACCTAAAATTTAGGGTTTGGCTCATTTTGTGCAAAAGAAAAGAAAAGAACGAAATTGCGAAGAGGAGAGAAAGAGAGAAGAGGAGCGGCGCGAATCCCAAGGAGAAGAAGAGGAGGTTTCGCGAATTAAGGAGAAGAGAAGGGAAGCCGTGTTGCTGTGGTTCTATTGGTGATTCCTCTCCAGGGTCTTCTATTCCTAAGAATTAAGGTAAGGGTGAGACCTCTCTTTCACTATAGTGGTGGGTATGATGGGTATTAGGGTGGGGGCTTAGACCTATGTTGCCATGTTCTTGTTTGAATTGCTTGAATTAGTTGTTAATTGAAATCGTTGATTGATGGTGACTTGGTGAAATTCTAAAATAATTGGTGCTTGATGATGATTTGTAAAGATTCGGTGTCTTGATGATGGTTATTAAAAAAATTGGTGTTTTGATGTTGTCATGGTCGTACATGCGGTGTTTGATAAATTTGGTTGCGTCGTTGTTCAAGTCCTAGGCGCCACGAGCGCCATTGTTGTTGCCATTGTCATGTGTTGCTGCTATCTGGACGCCAGGATCCCCCTGTGTGTTGCGCTGTTCTGGCGCTGGGCGCCATTTGCTGGGCGCCAGGACCCCTCTGTGTGTTGCGCTGTTCTGGCGCTGGGCGCCACTTGCTGGGCGCCGGATCCATGTTGTGTTGCTGCCGTGTCTGGTGGGTGTGTGCGTGTGCCAGTGTTGTTCCTGCCAAGTCTGCTGTCGAAGTTGCTGAGACAGAAGCTGTCGAAGTGCTGAGACAGAAGCTGTCGAAGTGCTGAGACAGAAGCTGTCGAAGTTGCTGAGACAGAAGCTGTCGAAGTTGCTGAGCCAGAAGCTGTCGAAGTGCTGAGACAGAAGCTATCGAAGTGCTGAGACAGAAGCTGTTGAGGGCCTAGTGCCTGGGCGCCATTTTCAGGATGTTCCTCAAATTTTTCCTGGTTTTGTTTTTGAAATATCTTTTGACTCGGGTGTCCGTTTTAAATGTTTCAAAGTGCGTTGTGAAGCTTATTCTGTTTCCTACTGGTATATTCTATTTTAAGGTAAAAATTATTATTTTTCTGATAGTTTCTGGGCGCCTCAAGTGGCTGTCCCCGGTGGTCGTTGTTGTTGGCGTTGTAAAACTATTTCGGTGTTTAAAACCCTTTTTGGTGTCCTATTTGGTGTCGTGAGCTGAAGTAAAACCCTTTGATGTAATCGGTAATATTAGTGTCCCGGTGTCAATAATGATGTGTTGATGTTTTTTTGACGATAATGCCCTAGTGGCTATTGCTTTGATTGACGATGGTATTGATGATGAATAAAAGCTGTGGTTTTATAAGTGACGATGATGCCATAAAGGCTATTAGCGACGATGATGTTAATGACGATGAATGTTAGTGACAAATGTATGTGTGACGATAACTTGACAGGTGATGTGCCTCTCATTGGCAAATTGGTAAGTGATGGGTCGTTAAGTTGACTGTGCTTGTATGAGACTGTCTCTGGTGCATGTCATGGTGTCTCATACATCTCATGTGCATAAACAAGTGACGATGATGCCATAAAGGCTATTTAGTGACGATGATGCCATAAAGGCTATTTAGTGACGATGATGACATGTACCACATGCATACGCCCGTTGCGATGGGTTGCATTTCATACATGTTCATGACATTGTGATGACTTGCTTTGATGACTGATTTGATGTGCGATGTGGTTTATATAGCGTTGTAGCTCTAGCATGATACTTATCATATGCACTATTATATTGTTAGATGAACTCACCCCTTCTGTTTGAATGTTACCCCTATGCGGTAACGTGCAGGTGATCTCGAGTGAAGGATTAGGTACCTTTGCTAGCTGAGTCTGGTCGTCTGCTCTGATACGTAGCACTCAGTGGGGAGGGAATGAATCTTTTTTTTTATAATCATTTGATTGCTGTATTTGCTGTTTTATGACTTTCAACTGCGTAGTTGCTGAGTTTTTATTATGTTGGTTGAATTGAGCGTTTTGAGCTCACCCCAGTTGTGATGTGCTATGTATCTCATTACTATTGACGATGAGAACTATTTTATATCGATGCATGATTTGGTGTGGATTTATGTGTGACATCCCATGTGGTGAAATATGACTTTTAAAGAAAAAAAAAAGAGAAACTCTGATTTTTAGTAATTAAATTACCGGGTAGAAACGGGGTGTTACAAAACTTGCATTCAATCTTTGGATTTGTGGGCTTCGAATAGGTGTTCATTGGAGAGCTTTAGGAGGAGTTTTTGGGTGCTTGCATCATTGTTTTGCTGAACTTCTTACTTCCTCTTCGAATTCATGTGAGTTCTTTATTCTGTTTTATGTTTGATTGGCATGCATGTTGAAGTTAGGAGTGTATTATGAGTTCTGGAAGTTGCATGATACTAGTGGATGACTTAGAACTAATGACATGCTGAAATATTGAAATTCTGTTTAGGTTAAGAAGTTTGCATGTTCATTGGTTGTGGGTTTGATTTCGATTTGTACGACTTATGTTTGTAAAAGTTGTAAATCGCTTCCGCATACTTTCTATTTTGGTACTGAACACTAGTTATGAGTGGTGTAAGGATCGGTTTATGTATTTTATGTTAAGTTATGCAAGCGTACTTGATGGTTTTAGCATCGAGGTTTTAGTTCGTGTTCAGTATTTGAAACAGGAAGTACTCTGATATATGCCAGTAGTGCATTTCAGTGATTGCTACAAATTAGAAATTATCGGGGTGTTACAATTGGTATCAGAGCAGTTCGACCTAGTCGGACTTAGAAATCAAGAGTCTCTTACGTCTTCTAAGTGTGATTCCTCTTAATATGCTATTAGACATTGAGTCTGATCAACTCAATACTTTGTGCATATTTCGCAGAATCATGGCTGGTAGAGGTAGGGGAAGCGTCCCCGTCGACCCACACTTCTTGCCTTCTCGTTTCATTAGAGCGCGCAGCAGGAGCAGAGGGCTACAGACGCCGTACTGGAACAACAGGTGGGCATCAGTGATGGTTCGAAGAAGCTGTGGGCGACCGTTTATTTCTTGAAATCGGTTCAACCATAGGGTCATGTAGAGAGTTCGGGTTGCATTAAGTATGAACGAAAACATGATTGCACTAAAGAGCAAAACCGTTTTGAAATTGTATCTTACTCCCTTTCCTAAACTCTTTAATGCAATCATGATTTTCTTCGATCGTTAATGTGCGGATATAGGATTGTGTATGATCAATCCAAGTTGGGGTGAATACCTTTAAGAGGAGTTAGGGTTTGACATGTGAGGTTGCATGAGAGTGTTAGTAGATCAAACTTGAACAATTTTTTAGGACAAAAATTTTCAAGTTAGGGTGTATTGTAACATCCCCATAGTGGCTAATTCTAATTCTTGAAATTAGTAGGTGCTTTTAATTAGTTGTTTTCCAATTGATTTCATAGTGGGTAAATTGAGTTATTTTATAAATGACTAAGTGAAATATTTGTGTGCTTGTTTGCTAGTTTAAGTTAATTTTAATGAGGTAATGAATTGTGGGTGGTGCAAATAGTGGTGAATTGAGTCCAAGCGAAGCCCAAAATTATTTTTCTCAATCAACCCACTCCCACTTGTTTCTCCTTCAGCTGACCATCATTAAAACACTTGATTCTCACTTCCACAAAAGCCACATTCTCATTTTCTTCAAAAACACAAACCACACTTTTTATGAAATTGAGAGAGAGGAGAGTGGGTCGAAGAGAGAGTGAGGTGGAAGCTTCACTTCCATGGCAGCTAGTGAGAGTATTGTGCTGAATGTTCATATTTTATACTTCCATCTCATCTTTCAACATGCAAGAACATCATATATACACACATAAACTGGGAGAAGAGAAAAGATTGGGAGTGAAACCCATTTTCACTTCCTCAACCCCAAACTACTCTACAAACACTAACCCCAACGTCATTGTTTCTTCTACTCACCCCCATTTCAGTTTTAATCACCTCTTTTAACTTTTCTCCAAGAACCAGAATCTGCAACACACACCAATCCTATCTCAAATGCTTTGCATGCTTAGTTTTATGAAGTGTTAAAGTTAGTGGAGGCGTTAGGAGCTTAAAGGAATGAGATTGAAGCTTGGAATTGGACTCTTGGGGCTGAAGGTTGAACGCATGAAGGGATGGGAAGAGAGTTTTGTTGAATGGAAATTCTGTTGGTAACTATTACTTTTGTTCAGTTTCGGATTTGGGTGTTTCATCTCGTCAAATCGGTTTCAAAATTTTGGTCAAGCTGTCCACTCATGGTGACCAAAGCCACCCAAGTTGCATGTTCACATTCTCACTACCATTGAGAATTAGGAGCTGTTCTAAACCAAACAATTCATCCAATTTCAGTTGTGAAACTTGCATTCAATCTTTGGATTTGTGGGTTTCGAATAGGTGTTCATTGGAGAGCTTTAGGAGGAGTTTTTGGGTGCTTGCATCGTTGTTTTGCTGAACTTCTTACTTCCTCTTCGAATTCATGTGAGTTCTTTATTCTGTTTTGTGTTTGATTGACATGCATGTTGAATTTAGGAGTGTATTATCAGTTTTGGAAGTTGCATGATACTAGTGGATGACTTAGAACTAATGACATGCTGAAATATTGAAATTGTGTTTGAGTTAAGAAGTTTGCATGTTCATTGGTTGTGGGTTTGATTTCGATTTGTACGACTTATGTTTGTAAAAGTTGTAAATCGCTTCCGCATACTTTCTATTTTGGTACTGAACCCTAGTTATGAGTGGTGTAAGGATCGGTTTATGTATTTTATGTTAAGTTATGCAAGCGTACTTGACGGTTTTAACATCGAGGTTTTAGTTCGTGTTCAGTATTTGAAACAGGAAGTACTCTGATATATGCCAGTAGTGCATTTCGGGGATTTCTACAAGTTAGAAGTTATCGAGGTGTTACAATCATAAGTTGTGAACAATGTCCAAAATGTATGATTTGAAATTCAATGTGGAAAGAGATAGGTATTATGTCATATAACATACAAATGAAAATTATATTGAGTCGAAGAAATTAAAGGAGATTGACAATCAGAATTACATTAATCCATAATAATGTATTTGGACCAAAGTTTTGATTATATAGAAAGTTGATTATAAATATTAGAAATGGAGTAAAAATGAGGCAAAAAAGAAAATGAGATTAATATAAAATATGCACCCCCGTTTGCGCTCCAGTAGGCACCTCTGTTGGCGCTCCCAATGGTGCCCCCGTTGGCGCTTCCATAGGCGCTCTCGTTGACGCTCCCGTTGGCGCTCACGTTCGCGCTCCCGACAATGATATGCCGCTCCCGTGCGGCTCACCAAAAAAGCAAATGAGATTTAATTTTTGTAGACTTGAATAAAAGTAGTGGCAGCTAGGGGTGGACAGTGGTCGGGTTCGGTCGGATTCGGATCCAAAACCTACCATCCAACAAAAACCGCAGATGAGAACAAGTCATCCATTCCCATCCATTTCTGCCTTCGGTTTACGCGGGTGACGGTTTAAGCGGATCGGTGGATCTACGGTCGGGTTCATACGATTTGATGTATTAGACAGAAAATTGCTCAAAATACAGAAGAAAGATGAAAGTAAAAACTGCCATTGAAATTTCAAGAACAGAAACCTAAAAGATTCAAGATAGAAGACTAATCTAGTAACAAAAGCTTACAACTTTCAATAGATCAAGAACACAAACCCAAAAGATTCAAGATAGAAGACTAATCCAGTAACAAAAGCTTACAACTTTCAACAGAAGCAGTGAAATCTTTCTATAGCCGGGGTTGAGTCCAATCATTGGTCCTAGCGATGAAAAAGACAATCTAAGCCAAAACTTGTTAATTCATTTTTGGCTTTCTTGTCTTCCTGAAAGTGTTGCTTTGGTGACACGTCTCCGTTTATTTGTTGTCTTTTTTGTGGTCAGTCAAAGACAGAAGAAAGGGGCCGAGGAAGGGGAAGCCCTTCGAGTACCAATCCGGTCCATGTGCTGGTCATTCTTAAATTTAGTCAGACTATAGCCTGGGAAAAATTACATATAGAATGTAGATCATATAAAATGAAGGATGATCTAGGGTAAGGCATGGGTGAGGGATTAAGAAACTAGCTCGTACCACGTAGGAAAGGGCGTAACCCCACTCTTAAAGTAGTTCGGTTCCCGGTTGAGCTCTTCACAATAGGAGCAAAAAGAAGAATTGTCAAGGTTGTCGGCATATCTGCACCCGGCTCGTTCTCGGTGAAGGAATCGGAGCTGCTATATAATCAGCATCTTACTCTTTAACGGCAAGCTCAGAAGCTATCATATCCCATTTAAGTTGGGCCAGCCTCTTTCTGGGCTTCCATACTTTGGGACTTTATGTCCATAATGATGTCATGCTTGCTTTTGGTACTCCGGAGAAACAAATCTTGATCGAACCTATATTTGCCCAATGGATACAATCTGCTCATGGTAAAACTTCATATGGCTTTGATGTACTTTTATCTTCAACAAACAGTCCGGCGCTCAATGCGGGGCGAAGCATATGGTTGCCTGGTTGGTTAAATGCTATTAATGAGAATAGTAATTCTCTATTCTTAACAATAGGTCCTGGAGACTTCTTGGTTCATCATGCTATTGCTCTTGGTTTACATACAACTACATTGATCTTAGTAAAAGGTGCTTTGGATGCACGTGGTTCCAAGTTAATGCCGGATAAAAAGGATTTTGGTTATAGTTTTCCTTGCGATGGTCCGGGACGAGGTGGTACTTGTGATATTTCGGCTTGGGACGCATTTTATTTGGCAGTTTTCTGGATGTTAAATACCATTGGATGGGTTACTTTTTATTGGCATTGGAAGCACATTACATTATGGCAGGGTAATGTTACACAATTTAATGAATCGTCTACCTATTTGATGGGATGGTTAAGAGATTATCTATGGTTAAATTCTTCACAACTTATCAATGGATATAACCCGTTTGGTATGAATAGTTTATCAGTCTGGGCGTGGATGTTCTTATTTGGACATCTTGTTTGGGCGACTGGATTTATGTTCTTAATCTCATGGCGCGGATATTGGCAGGAATTGATTGAAACTTTAGCATGGGCTCATGAACGCACACCTTTGGCTAATTTGATTCGATGGAGAGATAAACCAGTGGCTCTTTCCATTGTGCAAGCAAGATTGGTTGGATTAGTCCACTTTTCGGTAGGTTATATATTTACCTATGCAGCTTTCTTGATTGCCTCTACATCGGGTAAATTTGGTTAATTTCATTCATTTCTTTCTATGAACGAAAGGGAACCACCTTATTATTTAATAGAATTTAATATATTTCTACATCTAGGATCTGACTTCTATCATTGATACTAATAGGAAAGAAATGAACCACCATGGCAAAAAAAAGTGTGATTGAGAGAGAGAAGAAGAGGCAAAAATTGGAACAAAAATATCATTTGATTCGCCAATCTCTAAAAAATGAAATAAGCAAAGTTTCGTCGTTAAGTGAAAAATGGGAAATTCACGCAAAGTTACAATCACTCCCGCGTAATAGTGCACCTACACGTCTTCATCGACGTTGTTTTTCGACCGGAAGACCGAGAGCGAATTATCGAGACTTTGGATTATCTGGACACATACTTCGTGAAATGGTTTACGAATGCTTGTTGCCCGGTGCAACAAGATCAAGTTGGTAAGAATAAAAAAATTTCTTCATTTTTATTTTATGATCAGCGATCATAGGACGGTCCCTTTACCATTCTATATAAATGGTACTAAATAATTAATTTAATAATTTAATATTAATAACGAAAAGTAATAGAATTCATATAGAATTTTATAGGATATAAGCGGGTAGCGGGAATCGAACCCGCATCGTTTGATTTGAAAAAATAAAAGGGTTTAATATGTACTAATCCATCTATCTATATCTATAAATAAATAAATGTCAATTGATATAATGAAAAATCATTTCACCTTTTTAGTTGGAACTATAGGGGGTTCTCAAAAAAGATAGCGAAAAAAATGATTCCTAAAGTTGAGACTAAGAGGAATGTATAAACCAATGCTTCCATAGATTTGATCGTGGTTTACAATTATAGCTTTCATACCTATTTTGGGAGGATTATCTCCTGGATAAAGAAAAAGAAATCAAAAAATATGAATTAAATAAACAAAAAAATTGATTCATTATATTCATAATTTAGTATTAGTATCTCTCCTGTTGTGTGAAATCCCGATCGAAAAATAAAATAGTTGTTCTCTCTTATGAATCGGAAGAACTTTTTTCATAAAATCTCGTCTGCTTAATAAGTTTGCATTCCAACACGAAACGAAACTCTGGGATAGAAAAAAAAATAGGATTTATTATAGATACAAATCAAGAATAGAAACTTTTCATTTTTTTGGCTTAATTTTATTTTTTTATTTAAGACCTAGTGTATATCGAGATAATTATTTATCTATTCTCTATTTATCTATTCTCTCTTTATTAAATTATTAGTTTAGTTATTAATAAAAAATTCAAATTCAATATTTCAATTATATTATTTAAGTATCTTTGTTTTGTATTCGGCTCAATCCTTTTAGTAAAAGATTGGGCCGAGTTTAATTGCAATTAATGGAACGAATGGTAATTACTGGATTACAAAGTATCCATTGCTGGGAATTCAAATTTGATCGCCTTCCATACTTCACAAGCAGCAGCTAATTCAGGACTCCATTTGGCAGCTTCACGGATAATTTCATTACCTTGAATTTTTTTGGCTAATAGAAGTAGTGAAACAGTAATAGCATGGTCTTCTTTCACAGATCTGGTATGGCAGATGCTAGATTAGAGATCTTCCTCCACTTCGTCAGACAATGGTGTTTATACATTCTGGTTTTGGTATTTGAAGAAGGCGCTGACTATGTTCCTTTGTGATGGAATTTTGATGTTGGTATGCTGAAGTTGAGAGAGAAGAAAGGCTTCAACTTGTTCTCTGAATAAGGAAATAGATTTTAATTTAGAATTAGTAATTTTTATATTCAATGAATTACTGTTATGGAAATTGAAAGAGGTGATGAACCTTGGAATAGTCAAACGTAGCAATTAAATGTATTTTAATGTTTAAAGAAACACAGATTCATCTCAGCCACTCATTTTGGCCATGTCACTGATCCTATAATAGCATTCCAAATCTAACAGACAAGATTTCTCTATACTGTAATGTATTAGTGGCATTGTTTTCGGTCGGATTTGGATTCCCACGGATCCTTTTCATCAAAACCGTCACCGATCGTGTCAATCCAAATGAAACTGAATATGCAAACCGACAATCCGATAAACGGATATCATCCACCCATTTTCAATTTTGCGCATGCGGGTTACACGGTTTCGGTCGGTTTACCAAAAGTTGTCCACCCTTAGTGGCAGCGCGTTTTATATCTGGCCCTAAAGTAGGATTTGATTGAATTACAACTGTTTGATATCCGGCCCTAAAGTAGGATTTGATTGAATTGAAAAAAAGGGAGAAGGAATTGACCATTGTAAGTGTTAAAAGCAATCACTGGCAGCGCGTTTTATTAATACCGATGACATTCCTGTTGGCGCTCTCGTTGGCACTCATGTTGGCAGTTCTATTGGCACTGCCGCTCTCGTTGGCACTCCCGTTGGCGCTCTCGTTGGCGCTCTCGTTGGCACTCCCGTTGCCGCTCTCGTTACCTCTCCCGTTGGCGCTCTCGTTGCCACTTCCATTGGCACTCATGTTTGCAGTCTCGTTGCCACTCCCGCTCTCGTTGCCACTCCTGTTGGCATTTTACTCCTTTTTAGTAATTATAAAATAGTTATTTGGTAATTTTTTGTAGTGGTTAAATTGATTAATTTTACTTTTTATAAAAAAATTGATTATTTTTGTAGTTTTAGTAGAGAGATTATAGTAAATAAAAAAAATTAGATTATTCAATTATTATGTATAATATCAATTTTATAATTTAGTTTTTTGGAAATTTTAATCTTTGAAAATTTTGTCAATGGTATAGGTTTTTCTGACAATTGTTCACCCATATTGCAATAAGTCATTGATCATACTGCGATAAGGTTCCTTAAACCGGCAAGTCCGCTAATCATCATCAACATCAATGTCCCTAAATCCTAGGTGCAAAGGTATCATCATCAACTAAGGGATATAGCTTGCCATATAAAATCTTCACATTATATCGAGGTATATAAACATCACACTCACCGGTGCATCAATTATATTGACATGGACGATGATTTGACATCTTCTTGGTCATAAAAAAAACGATGTGCATGGTGCTAATATTACATTCTTTTAACTAGTTGAACATCAACTTAATGTCAAAGACCAAAAACCTAAACAGACATACAAGCAAGAATCAAATGTTGAAGAAATTTTTTGATAGTTAAAAATGAAAACATCGTATTTTATAAAGACTAAAAATATATTTAACACTATAATTATATATGTTAAGTAGACAGAAAAACAATTATTATTATTATTAGAAGTACAAAGTAAATAAAAAATGATACAAAAATAAATCGGAGATACAAAGAAAAATACAAAAAGTGATAAAAGAATATAAAAATAAAAAAGGGAGAGATTCGCAACATTTTCCATTTTGAGTTACAATTCGCAATCTTTCATCATGTTTTGCTGTATATCACCAATTAGTCTATCACACACATGACACACCACTGCATCGAGCATTGTACTGCCTTCACCCTTCATGACTTCTCCCATATCCCATCTCCCATCTCCCACGCCTCTGTGCCTCCCTACATCACCAGACACAACATTTCAAAATTAAAAAACATCTATAAATAAATAACTGTACATGTTTTGTCTTGTGTTTTGCGAACATCGATTCGGCCGAAGGGTCACTTATGGGGTGGAAAATACGAAAATGCCTTTCCTTCATCTAACTCTCACTTAACTTAATTCTATCCAATTAAACTTACAACAATCCATACACTTAATTAATAAATGTATGTAAATAGTTCAATTGGGCAATTAAATATTGCTTTCTCGACAATATTATATCGTGACTCGACTTATCATTTAAGCAAATAATAAATCGCTAGTTAATTTCATAAATTGAAATTAACCGAAAATAGAGATGTTACAATCACCTCAACTTGAAAAATGTTGTCATCAAAATTGAACAAAACATACCTCATGAGAATAGATACGGATATCGAGTCTGCATGTCGTCCTCCAATTCCCACGTAGCTTCCTCGGCCGAAAAGCCATCCCAAACCACTTTGACAATGGGAATGGTCCTCGTCCGAAGCATCTTCTCGCCATGTTCCATGATGTAACTAGGATACGGTTGGAAAGACAAGTCCGGTCGAAGGTCAATCGTCTCAAAACTCAACGGCTGACCCGGATCGGGAATGTATTTCCTCAACTGAGACACGTGGAATACATCATGGAGATTGGACAAAGCTAGAGGTAAAGCAATACGGTAAGCTACTAGCCCAATACGCTCGATAATTTGGAAGGGTCTAATATACCGATGACTGAGTTTCTTCGCCCGCAATGCCCTACTGGTACCAATTGTTGGAGAAACTCTCAAAAACACATGATCACCGGGTTCAAACTCTAATGGTCTTCTTCTCTTGCCAGCGTAGCTCTTTTGCCGACTCTGGACAGTCTTCATTCTTTCTCTTATCTACTGAATCCTTTCGGTAGTCTCCCGAACCAAGTCGGGTCCTAACAATCTGTTCTCACCGACATCCCACCAACACAATGGAGTTCTACATTTTCTCCCATACAATGCTTCAAAAGGAGCCATTCCGATACTAGAATGATAGCTATCGTTATAAGAAAACTCCACCAATGGAAGATGATTCTCCCATTTGCAATGGGGGGGTGAGAAAAGAGTTCGGTAATGAGAATTTAAAGGCACACCAATAAGCACAAGTAGTACCTCATTTATTAGTTGAGTTAATTGTTAGTCTTCGTTAATCCTTCTTCTATTAGAACTTATGTATGTGTAATGCTGTGATTATCGAAGATTATTGATATATGAATAGATATTAAGTAGCACTCTATTGTTTAATAAACACAAAATACCATTTCCTTCTAATAATATGCAGGGCCGTCGCAAATAACTTGGAGGCTCTGTTCAAGTTTTAAAAATTGGGCCCTTAATATACTTTTATCGAATGAATCACCAAAACCTCTAACTACTTTATTTAAATTTTAAATAACATCTCAATACAACTTTAAACTTTTCAAACGATGAATTGACAAGGGCAGAGCTTAGGATAGTTTTTCAAACTGTAGTTGACCCGCATGACAATTTACTCGGTCTCGATTAAACAATTTCCAAACTTTTAGGACTTATAAATTTCATATATGTTAAACTTAATTTACTAAAATTAATACAGTGAGTTTCTCTTTATAGGAAAAAGAGTATAGTTTTATAAAAATATAAAAGAATATAATGGCCATTGAAGGTACCAAAAATTGGTACAATGCTTTCCTAAAAAAGAGTATAATTTTTTTGGAGGGCCCTAAATTTTGAAATAATTTTATTTAAAATAAATTGAATTTTAGGAATATCCATCTTAATTGGAGTTAGAAAAATGTAAGGAGTATTAATTCTAGAAATAAATAAATAATAAAACTAAGAGAAAAAGAATAATATTAAAAGCTTACAACAATTTTCTAGTCTACATCTAAGATATATTAATGAACAATGTTCTATAATATATTTAACACTATAATTATATATGTTAAGTAGACAAAAAACAATTATTATTATTATTATTATTATTATTATTATTATTATTATTATTATTATTATTATTATTATTATTATTATTATTAGAAGTGCAAAGTAAATAAAAAATGATACAAAAATAGAATCGGAGATACAAAGAAAAATACAAAAAGTAATAAAAGAATATAAAAATAAAAAAGGGAGAGATTCGCAGCATTTTCCATTTTGAGTTACAATTCGCCACTTCTTTCATCATGTTTTGCTTTATTTCACCAATTAGTCTATCACACACATGACACACCACTGCATCAAGCATTGTACTGCCTTCACCCTTCATGACTCTCCCATCTCCCATCTCCCACGCCTCTGTGCCTCCCTACATCAACAGACACAACATTTCAAAATTAAAAAACATCTATAAATAAATAACTGTACATGATAAATTGTACAATTATGGAGAGCATCAGATCATCGTATAGCATCAAATATATTGTAGATTGTTTGAAGGGATTCTTTTGAACATGGTAACTATATCTTTGAAGTGTTGTATGTATCTGTAGCTATATCTTTTAAACTCATAAATTGGGTTGCTTTCTTCTGAATATATAATACAAAAACAGAATATGAGTTACACAAAAAAATACAAAAAGTAATAAAATAAAGCAGAGCAGAGAAGTGTACTTCCTATGACTCTGCCATCTCCCACGCCTCTGTGCATAATGTGGCAAAAAAACAATCTTGGGCCAAAAACAAAATTTAATTACCAAAATAACCAAACTTTTAGATTAAATACCAAAGTACCCCACTTTTTAAAACTAGGCCAGAAGTCGCCCCCCACAGAGAAGACTTCTGAACATGAAATTTTACTTTTTTTTTCATTTTCAGTTCAGAAGTCGCCCCCCACCAGGGTGACTTCTGAACGGCGTTTTTTAATTTTTTTTAATTATTTGTTTTTAAATGAAAATTAATTTAATTTAATTAGAATAATTAATTGAAATAATTAGAATAATTAATAAAATTATTTATAAAGTAATTACGGTAATAATCACGGTAAAAAATGAAGATATTAAAAAGTGGAACAGAATTTAATATTGGATAAGAACAGAAATGAAAAACACAAATTGCAAAAATACAAGGATAGGAAATTTAAAACGAAACGACAGGAAAACATAAAACAAGAAGAGGCAAACATGATTTAAACTACTTCTACTTCCACCATACATTGTCAGGTAGGGGCCATCGGATGACTGGAGGCACAATGCGACGGACGATGGAATCGCCAGACTCTCTGGTTTTAACGCACAATTCGAGATAAGGTTCAATCAAACCTTGGAAGCTCTCATGTTTCTCAAACATTTCACGAACATCTTTGTCTTTCTTGATAGGCACGGGGCACATCCGAATACGATTACGTGGGCCGCTAAAGATGTAGGGGGAGTTTGAAACGATACTAGTGATTTCTTGCTCGACACCATCTACGTGAAAATTATCCGTTAATTTTTCTTTCAATTCGGCGAAGGTGATGTTGTTCTTAAGCCTGAAATTTTTAGTTTTACTACCATTAATCATCACACCATGTTGTTCCCTGGACTGGTAAGTGCCTTGATAGTCAACTTTACAGGTGTGCGTAATGACTCTTTCCGGTATGGGTTCTTGTGGTGCGGGTGGTCTTTGTTGAAGAAGATGAATGATTTCTTCTGGAGTGCGTCTTGTGTCCACGTACAGCTCTAAGATTTGTCGCCCCATGGGAAGTGTAGCATGATATTCCATCATTGTGTGGACGTCGTCGTCGCTGCGGATCTCCATAACTGAAAAATAGCCAGTCCCGTCTTCTCCAAGTTCGTACTTTCGGTAACGTATACGCTCAACGTCTTTACGCCACGCTCCCTCTGGACGAATCTTCCTCTCAGCCTTCTCCTTCAGTTGGGCGAAGGTGATGTCCTTATTCATTCTGCAGAAGACATGGTTAGGACAACGAAAGACAACACCATGTTCGTCGGTGGTGACAATTCCACTGTGATGAAGGGCGGTTAGGAATTTGTCGTTTGAGTACTGGGTTTGGCACAACTGCCATTCCATTTTAGCGGGTGGGGCGATGGTTTTTGGGCAGAAGCAGAGAAGAGAAGATGACTCAGAAGCCAAGGGTAGGTTGAGGGTAAACTGTTGGTGTGAATGTTATTGTAATTTGAGAATGTATTTATAATAGAGGTGATCGTGTGCGAGCCGTTGATTTAGGATGATCATAACCGTTGATTGTAGGGTTTAGTGTCGGCAAAATCTAGGGCGTTAAATTGTGTCGGCAAAATCTTGGCCGTTTAATAATGTCGGCAAAATCTAGGCCGTTAAATAATGTCGGCAAAATCTAGGCCGTTCAATAAAATAAGACCTCAGCACTATGCACACTCTGCACAATGCACACTCTGCACAATGCACACTCTGCACAATGCACACTCTGCACAATGTACACTCTGCACAAATCAATTTGTTATATTTAAATTGATAAAAATATGAATTAATTAAATTTAATTACAATAATTAATTTAAATAAGTAGAATAATTAGAAAGTGGGTTATTTTGGATTTTTTTTTTTGGTCTAAGACCGTTTTTTTGCCTGAAACAGTCAGTTACAATTTTAATTAAGCATTTATATCATTGTTTTAAAGTTTTTACATTATGTTAAATTAATTGAAGAAGAATTCATATAATCGTTACAATTCCTTTTAAACTCAATTATTCAGTTATATATTTATATATAGCTATTGATAGTGATTTAAAGCGAATAAAAACCCATGAACATGTTAGATTAAAATTAAGTTGTAATTAAAATTAAAAGCTTAAAATAAAACTAATAATACATGAAATTAAAATTTAACGAAGAAGATGAGACCCAGTTCCACACTGTCGTGGACGGGGATGACGCTGTGGACGTTGACGAGGTTGTGGTTGTTCTTGGTCTTCCTCAGTCGAGGCAGGTGGAGGTCCAGGTTGAACTGGAAATAATGCGGGAACTGATGATGAACTTGCACCGCCGGCCCGCTCTTGAAGGGAACGAGCTAAAATCATAGATTCCGGCGTACCGGGGTAGACACCAAAGAGATTATTGAAGAAATCATCGTTCGTATTAGCCGTAGAGTGCCGATTGGTATGTTGAAACGGTGTATATTGTAATGACTGGTTGTATGGTTGGTAGTCCTGAAATGATGGTGGGTGGGAGATAGAGTGGCGGTGAGGGACATAATCGTCTGTCTGAGTAAAGGTTTGGGGAGTAGCTTGAGTTTGTGTCCCACGTCGATGACGATTACGGTTACGTTCTCGACGTTCGGTTTGAGTTGTTGGGGGAGGTGGCACCTGTTCTTCATCTTCTTCATTGACATGACCAACATGTACACCAGCACGTGGATCCCTTAGCTGTTGCTCGACTGAAAGGTATGGCCTTGAATTGCTCAGAAACCAGCGCATGTATTTATCGGAATGTGATGGTGGTCCACAACAGGGTCGACCCTCAACACATTTATTTTGTCTATCATTCCATAACTCAATCGAGGGATTGTGATATACAGGCCAATTGACATCATGCTGACCCTGCATGCTGAGTGAGTGAAACTGTGTCAAATCAAATGGTTCAGATGGTATTTCTTGGAGAAGGCCAAATTGCAATTTCACTCTGTCGGCCTGGTGCCATTCTACCATTTGGAAACAGACCATAGCTGTGTTTGTAGTCCATATGGCAGAGCCCTCATATGCATCTGGTGGAAGTGGCAAATCATAATAAGGCAACCACGTAAAATCTTCATGTCTCATGTGGTCGATCCTTGTTCTGTATGAAACAAGGTCTGATGGACATGTTGTGTGGTTAAGTGCCGCGACTGCCCATCTAGTCAAAAAAAATGAACTGTTAACATAAAGAAGACATATAATTGTGAGGATTTGTAAGGTGTTTCAAATAGTTACCTCTTTGCTAGTGGCCAACCATAAGAAGGGATGCAAGACGGGGCTAGGAAAGGCATGCGGTACCAGACCCAAGACTGTAACAAAAGAGTACATCCACCCATAACGTGTGTGGAGTCTGTAGATGTCTTACAGAGCATTCTGTACAAGTTGGTTAAACATGCGGACCCCCAACTATAGTTTGAAATTTCATTGAAATTTTCCAACAGGGGGAGATATTTCATGCTTACTCTGTTAGAACTTTTGTCTGGGAGTATGAATCCCCCGATCAACTGCAACAGCCAAGCCCTACAATATTGCTTCCTTACTGTCATGGAAGCCCCCGCTGGTACTACGTTATATTCACTTCGTAGCCAGGTGTACTTAATTTGGTGGCCGGTCCTTCCATTTGGTGGGACACGCTGACCCAAAAGTCTTTCGCAGACCTCATGCCAATTTTTTTGACAATCAGCAGTCAGAGCATTTCCGTCAACAGAAAGGCCCAACTGCAACTGCACGTCTTGTAGAGTTATCGTGCACTCCCCTACTGGAAGATGAAACGTGTGTGTTTCCGGTCTCCAGCGTTCGACCATTGCAGCGACCAACGATGGTTCAATTTTGAATGTCCCAATTGAAGCTATTAAACCAAACCCAACTCTTTGTATCAAAGGTAATATAGCGTCATCTGGTTTGGGGAGTTTGAACTTGTGGTGAACCTCCATGGCTCCATCTCTGAGAGTGTTGGAAATGTGATTTGATTGGTCTAGTATAAGAGAAGACATTTTTCGAAGAAGGAGGTGAATATGGTGAAGATGGTGTAGTAAGGAGATGATGGAGGTGAAGATGTGTTTATGTGGGATAAGTTGGTGTAGGTTCATATTTATAAGCAACTTGGACGGCCCAGATTGCACGGACAGTTTAAACGGTCTAGATCGGACAATATTTTAAATAATTTTTGAGTATGTTCAAAAAATTGTAAAAAATGAAAAAATTAAATGACATTATTATAGAGGTTCTGAAATCCACTATATAAGTTTCATTTAGGAGTAATTGTGTTAAATTTGAGTTGTATAAGGAAAAAAATTTAGGTTGGAACAATTTTTTACTAAGTGTGGAAAATGATTTTTTAGCTAACTTTAGTTTAATTTTTATGTCTAACAACTTTTTTTTTAATTCTTTTAAACATTACACCTTGTAGACAAAGTATATGACTAAACTTTGGTCATGAAAAAAAAAATTAAAAATGTTTAAGTAAGGAAATTATTTATTAGAAAGTGTAGTGAAAATCATTTTTTAACCTAACCCTAATTTAGTTTTTCACCCAACTTTTTTTCCTTTTTTCCACTAATTTAATTTTTTCCCCATGTTTAAAAAAACACACTTGATGAAGTCGACCTAGGGCCACCATGGAGGGGAAATGATAATTTTGATTTTTGTTTTCATCCCTCATTACAATACTTCACATGCCTTTGTCCATATTCTTCATTCAAAATCATTCACATAAACCTAAAAATGAATTATGACATTTATTCACATGAATTTGTCAAGATCCTTGTGTCTATGTTCTTCACATGGCTACATTATGGTTTATGACATTTATTCACATGCCTTTGTTTGTTTTTAGATGTGTCATATTGTTGTCTAGTTTTAATTAATTTTTGACTATGTTTACAAATTTTAAAAAATGAAATAATTGAGTGACATTATTGTAGAGGTTCTGAACTAAATGATACAAGTTTCATGTAGGAGTCATTGAGTTAAGTTTGAGTTGTAGAAGGAAAAAAATTTAGGTTGGAACAATTTTTTACTAAGTGTGGAAAATGATTTTTTAGCTAACTTTAGTTTAATTTTTATGTCTAACAACTTTTTTTTTTAATTCTTTTAAACATTACACCTTGTAGACAAAGTATATGACTAAACTTTGGTCATGAAAAAAAAAATTAAAAATGTTTAAGTAAGGAAATTATTTATTAGAAAGTGTAGTGAAAATCATTTTTTAACCTAACCCTAATTTAGTTTTTCACCCAACTTTTTTTCCTTTTTTCCACTAATTTAATTTTTTCCCCATGTTTAAAAAAACACACTTGATGAAGTCGACCTAGGGCCACCATGGAGGGGAAATGATAATTTTGATTTTTGTTTTCATCCCTCATTACAATACTTCACATGCCTTTGTCCATATTATTCATTCAAAATCATTCACATAAACCTAAAAATGAATTATGACATTTATTCACATGAATTTGTCAAGATCCTTGTGTCTATGTTCTTCACATGGCTACATTATGGTTTATGACATTTATTCACATGCCTTTGTTTGTTTTTAGATGTGTCATATTGTTGTCTAGTTTTAATTAATTTTTGACTATGTTTACAAATTTTAAAAAATGAAATAATTGAGTGACATTATTGTAGAGGTTCTGAACTAAATGGTACAAGTTTCATGTAGGAGTCATTGAGTTAAGTTTGAGTTGTAGAAGGAAAAAAATTTAGGTTGGAACAATTTTTTACTAAGTGTGGAAAATGATTTTTTAGCTAACTTTAGTTTAATTTTTATGTCTAACAACTTTTTTTTTAATTCTTTTAAACATTACACCTTGTAGACAAAGTATATGACTAAACTTTGGTCATGAAAAAAAAAATTAAAAATGTTTAAGTAAGGAAATTATTTATTAGAAAGTGTAGTGAAAATCATTTTTTAACCTAACCCTAATTTAGTTTTTCACCCAACTTTTTTTCCTTTTTTCCACTAATTTAATTTTTTCCCCATGTTTAAAAAAACACACTTGATGAAGTCGACCTAGGGCCACCATGGAGGGGAAATGATAATTTTGATTTTTGTTTTCATCCCTCATTACAATACTTCACATGCCTTTGTCCATATTCTTCATTCAAAATCATTCACATAAACCTAAAAATGAATTATGACATTTATTCACATGAATTTGTCAAGATCCTTGTGTCTATGTTCTTCACATGGCTACATTATGGTTTATGACATTTATTCACATGCCTTTGTTTGTTTTTAGATGTGTCATATTGTTGTCTAGTTTTAATTAATTTTTGACTATGTTTACAAATTTTAAAAAATGAAATAATTGAGTGACATTATTGTAGAGGTTCTGAACTAAATGATACAAGTTTCATGTAGGAGTCATTGAGTTAAGTTTGAGTTGTAGAAGGAAAAAAATTTAGGTTGGAACAATTTTTTACTAAGTGTGGAAAATGATTTTTTAGCTAACTTTAGTTTAATTTTTATGTCTAACAACTTTTTTTTTAATTCTTTTAAACATTACACCTTGTAGACAAAGTATATGACTAAACTTTGGTCATGAAAAAAAAAATTAAAAATGTTTAAGTAAGGAAATTATTTATTAGAAAGTGTAGTGAAAATCATTTTTTAACCTAACCCTAATTTAGTTTTTCACCCAACTTTTTTTCCTTTTTTCCACTAATTTAATTTTTTCCCCATGTTTAAAAAAACACACTTGATGAAGTCGACCTAGGGCCACCATGGAGGGGAAATGATAATTTTGATTTTTGTTTTCATCCCTCATTACAATACTTCACATGTCTTTGTCCATATTCTTCATTCAAAATCATTCACATAAACCTAAAAATGAATTATGACATTTATTCACATGAATTTGTCAAGATCCTTGTGTCTATGTTCTTCACATGGCTACATTATGGTTTATGACATTTATTCACATGCCTTTGTTTGTTTTTAGATGTGTCATATTGTTGTCTAGTTTTAATTAATTTTTGACTATGTTTACAAATTTTAAAAAATGAAATAATTGAGTGACATTATTGTAGAGGTTCTGAACTAAATGATACAAGTTTCATGTAGGAGTCATTGAGTTAAGTTTGAGTTGTAGAAGGAAAAAAATTTAGGTTGGAACAATTTTTTACTAAGTGTGGAAAATGATTTTTTAGCTAACTTTGTCCATACAATGATTTCATTCCACCTGTTTACCTTGACTTCAATCCTTCATCATCCCAAACTAACATGCATTATACTCTGTCACCACCTATCCATCACTCTGCACCATCATCCTCACAAATCCCCATTGACCTCAATACAACTAACCCTCTAAATACTCAAACTAATACCCCACCGTTTAGTATGTTTGTTGGTGTCCATAATGAGGACGTTGGGGATTTTAGCGATGATGAAGATGAAATTCTTGAACGTGAAGACGTTGAGGAACCAATTCAATCAAACCCCAACATAGGTGTTGCATTCCGCAACCCTGTCCCACACTTTCAAAACGTCACAGCTGATAACCCAGAACCTTATGATGTAGAGTTTGGCCATGCCATGGACAGAAACCAAGATTTATCCCATGATGACCCAAACGAACTCAAACTCAAAATGAAATTTCCCACAAAAGAAATTGCCATTCAATTCATCCAAACGTATCATCTAAACAATTCAGTTGAATACAAAGTGGATGATTCTAGTAGGTCAGTTTGGACAGTTACTTGTGTTCACGATACCTGTTTGTGGAGGTGTGTAGTCAGGCTCGGAGCAAAATCTAGGTTGTGGGGGATTACACAGTTGACCCACCCACACACATGTACAACATCCACTATTTCCCAAGATCACCGCCATCTGTCCTCCTCCTACATGTGTACTCGTATCCTTCCACTGGTAAGGGAGGACCCGACAATATCAGTGGCTGTGTTGATTGCACACATCAAGGAGCGGTTAACGTACCTGAGTTCCTACAGAAAGGCTTGGATTGCTAAACAAAAAGCAATCGAACACATCTACGGTAACTGGGAACTATCTTACAATGAAGTAACCAGATGGCTACATGCTTTCTTTTACTATATTCCAGACACAGTTTACGACTACCAGGCCAAACCATTCTTTGAGAATGGACAACAAGTTGACAACAAAGGTGTATTCCACCGCATCTTTTGGAGTTTTGGCCCTTGCATAAAAGGCTTTAAATTTTGCAAACCAGTAGTCTCTGTTGATGGAACATGGTTGTATGGTAGGTACAAAGGGGTTCTTCTTTTGGCAATCGCCCAAGACGGAAGAAACAACACCTTCCCAATTGCATATGCAGTTGTTGAGGGTGAGACAGCGGAGGCTTGGTTTTTCTTCCTATCTCGTTTAAAACAGTTTGTGACACCACAGGAGGGTCTTTGTTTGATATCAGATAGACACGAGTCTATCAAAAGTGCTGTTCGGCGTCTAAACAGCAATTGGAAACATGTCTTCTGTATTCGCCACATAGCACAAAACTTCATGAGACACTTCAAAAACACTCCTGCCAGGAAACATGTCATCAATATGGATTAGTATTTTTAAAACTTTTTTCTTTATTCCATTTCTAATTTCCATTCCATAATGACCAACATATTACTTTTGTTGCTTCAGCATACTCAATGACTGAAAGATCTGCCAATCACTACAAAGCAAAAATTGCTGACGAAGTAGGTCCTGAGGGGGTGGCTTGGGTTGAAGACATAAACCCGGAACAATTGTTGCAGTGGTGCGATGGAGGTTCACGTTGGGGACACATGACAACAAACCTTGCCGAGTGCATCAACAACGTCCTTAAGGGGTCCGGAATCTCCCTATCCGTTCATTGATAGATGCAACATATTTCAGAATGAACGAGTTATTTGTCAAAAGGGGAACGCAGGCACAGGCGATGTTAACATCTGGCACTCTGTACTCTGAAAAATTGATGGAAAAAATTGCCAGCAACATTAAAGTCTCAAAAACGCATAACGTCGCAATTCACGATCGTGCAAGGCAATTGTTCCGAGTTCAAGAACTTCAACGACCACAAACTGGTAGACCTGCGGCCACATTTGTGGTCGACATTAGAGCTAGAACATGTGAGTGTGGCGAATTCCAGGCACTTCACTACCCCTGTTCACATGCCATCGCAGCATGTGCAAAATGCAGTTTCGACCACTTGCAATTCGTGGATGAACCTTACACAATGCGTAATGTTTTCAATACTTACATTGTGGAGTTCCCACCCTTGCCAACTGAGACCTCGTGGCCTGATTTCAATACTCTAGAACTACAGCATGATCCAGCTAAACGGAGAGATAAAAAGGGCCGTCCACAGTCTACCCGTATTCGTACTGAGATGGATCAAAGAGAAAGGGGTACCCGCCCCAAAAGATGCGGAATTTGTAGAAACGAGGGTCACAACAGAAACAACTGCCCTAACCGCAATGTAAACTAGTCGCATTTACTACTATTGTATTTTTCGTTTTAGTCTTTTAAATCAATTAATGTCTTGTAATATCTCTTTGCGACCCTTCAATTTAATTAGTAATTTTGGTTTCACAATAGCAATTATCTAAATTATTTATAATATTTTATTTAATTTTTGTATTTTAATTATTTTTTTTTTATATTTTTATCAAACTAAAAACAAATAATTAAAAAAAATTAAAAAACGCAGTTCAGAAGTCACCCTGGTGGGGGGCGACTTCTGAACTGAAAATGAAAAAAAAAATTAAATTTCATGTTCAGAAGTCTTCTCTGTGGGGGGCGACTTCTGAGCTAGTTTTAAAAAGTGGGGTACTTTGGTATTTAATCTAAAAGTTTGGTTATTTTAGTAAATAATTTTTTTTTTGGCCCAAAATTGTTTTTTTGCCGCATAATGTTTATAAACAATTAATATAATGAGAAGGTTTTCTCAATATTATTTTTACAAAAGTGTAGAAAGTACTGCCCTTTGTCTTGGCACAAAACTTTGGGGTCACATACTTTGCTTTATAGTAACCAAAATACTATTGTAACCACAATAACACGCAACTTAGATACTGTTGTCGAAAATTGCTGATATTGCTGTAGTCGAAGGATGCTGACTGCAGTCGAAATTCTATAGTCGAATTTCAGAAGTAAAATTTGAACTGATGCTGTCGAAATTAAACCTGCAAACACAGAAATGTTATATAAACAACCGGAGGCGTCTTGCGACTGCCCTGAAGAATTTATCCGCCTCTACAGCGCAAATTCCCCGAGGTACAACCGGGTCTTCTCAATCGCAGTAGCGAAAGAGGTATCAGAACTACCAAGAATAGATTGTGTAACAGGAGAGCAACCCAGAGCTCTTTTTCAAGAAGGTAGGAAAATGAGTTTTCTGATGATATCTTTCAAGTGCAACCCGAAATTGTTTATATAGGCTTTAAGAAAAATAGCTGTTAGAGACATAGGCTCCAGCAATCAATAGCCAGTCAAAAACCGTTTTCGAAAATCAATTGTGATCAAAAGGTTTTACTCTGCGGTTACAAAATAAATAGGTTTTGATCGTACCTGATCAATACGATGGGTTGCTGCTGTTTGATAATGTTGCTCGGTCGCCGGGATGAAGGACCGAGTGGTAGGCCGCACGCGGGTGGTACCTGCAAAGGCACTCCAACGCTCAAGTCAGAGGTGCTTCAACGGGCAGGGTCACAAGGTGAGTAAAACGTACCTGATTATGGAGCTCTGCCATGTATTTATCGTGATAGGGGCGCCCTGGCCGTTGGCGCGTCTTGCGGAGCACGCCTTGCGTGGGCCGAGTTGGGCCGGCCTTGGTCGAATGGGCCGCTGGCCCATGTTGCACCTGGTTGCTATGCGCAGCACCCCCTTGCTGCAGGTTGCGCTGGACTGTCTCGTTGGGCCTATTGGGCCACTCCAGAACAGTTTTAAAAGAAAAGAAGCCGTTGGAAGAAACTGACAGTTACAAAATAAAGGAAATTAAGTTTCAGTTTTCGACCAAATCTTTTCACCAGTCAGTTCGACCAACTTTCAGTATTCGACCAGATTGTTTTGCCAATCCGTTCGACCAACTTGCAGTTTTCGACCTGAACTTTCCGTTACAAATTATTTCATAAAACATTTCGACCCATGATTGGGCGTATACGGATAGGCTGATAAAAGTAATATTTTATGTAATAAAATTAGTACAAAGCCAGTCGAGCGCGCAGGGGGGGGGGGGAATTGAAAGATTCGCACTGAACCAAGCCATGTTGGTCCCTACTTGTGCGCGCGAGGGAGTCCCTTCTAGTTGCTTGTTTACTAGCTCTCATTAAGCTTTAGTATATGAAGACTTTGGTGGATCCAAAGCCAAGCAATGTGGGACTTCTCACTTTTGAAATATCCATTTATTGAAATTTTCAATAAAATACAACAATCCCCCACATATTTCAAAAGTTGGAAAATTAAGTTTATAAAAGAAGTTTTCTGGGTTGACATCGTAGATGTAAAGTTTCGGAGCTGTATAGCAAGCTATGGAACCAGTCCTAGATAGATAAAACATAACATACTGCGAATTGGTATAGCAAGCTATGGAACCCAAGACGCATATTATATGTTAGAGGTTTCATTATCACATTACACCCCCACAATTCTTGCTGTTTTCGCGGTGTTGCGCTACTAGGCCCTGCGCGTGCTCGGTATTCATGAGTGCTCTAGAGACCTCGCCAGGATCTCATGCAAGCGGCCTCACTTGACACTCATATAGGTGATTTCATCAAGTGTATGCTGCAAGTCATACACCACCCATAAGGGCTATGAAAATCATTAAAAGCTTTAAGCTTATCCTTTTAACCCTGCAGTCTAGCACCATCACAATAACACCATAGGAAGGGACAATAATGAAATTAATTTACTTGAATTAATTTCCAGTGCTAGCACTATCAAGAAGTAACTTGTTTTTACCACATTGAACCTTATTCATGGGATCTCCAATCACAAAGGTTGGGTTACCATCACTTCTTAATATCAGTTGGCTTTTAGTCCCATTCCCCTCGATGTTTCACATATCATTTTCTTCCCTAAGGGTTTTGTCAGAGGATCGGCCAAATTCACTTCTGACTTCACATAATCGATCGATATTGCTCCATACTTTTGCAATTGTTTGACAACATTATGTCTTAATTGCACATGTCTATTTTTGCCATTATAGGTCTTATTCTTTGCAACGGCTATTGTCGATTGACTATCACAATGTATTGACACTGATGGTGTCGGTTTTATTCCCAAAGGAATACTAGCTAAAAGGTTCTTCAACCATTCAGCTTCAGTACCAGCCAATTCCAGAGCTACAAATTCCGACTCCATAGTCGATCTAGCAATAATGGATTGTTTGGCTGACCTCCAAGTTACCGCACCACCACCAAGTGTGAAAATGTAACCACTAGTGGATTTTGTCTCATCTGAATCAGATATCCAGTTAGCATCGCAGTATCCCTCTAATACTGCGGGAAATCCACTATAAGTAATACCATAAGTTGTGGTACCTCTCAAATATCTCATAAGGTGAGCAATTGCCTTCCAATGATCCTGACCAGGATTGTGAGTATACCTACTCAGACGACCGACTGCGAATGCAATGTCTGGTCGAGAAAAGTTCATTAAATGCAGTAGGCTCCCAATTACTTGGGCATACTGAGGTTGTTCAACAGGATCACCTCTATTTTTCTTTAAGCGTGAGTTAGCTTCATAGGGGGTACTCAAGGGGGTTGAGTCATAGTGTCCAAACTTCCTAAGAAGTTTTTCCACATAATGATCTTGCGATAGTGTGATACTATCACCTTCCCTGATGATTCTAACTCCTAATATTACATTAGCCTCACCCATATCTTTCATGTCGAAACTAGATGAAAGAAAGGATTTTGTTTTGATAACAATATCCAGACAAGTACCAAATATGAGCATGTCATCTACATATAAACATATGATTACATGTTCTCCACACACAGTTTTAGTGTAAACACATTTATCAACTTCAGTTGTGGTTTTCTCAATATTATGGGTGAGGCTAATGTTTATAAACAATTAACCTCTGTGCATAATGTTTATAAACAATTAATATAATGAGAAGGTTTTCTCAATATTATTTTTACAAAAGTGTAGAAAGTACTGCCCTTTGTCTTGGCACAAAACTTTGGGGTCACATACTTTGCTTTATAGTAACCAAAATACTATTGTAACCACAATAACACGCAACTTAGATACTGTTGTCGAAAATTGCTGATATGGCTGTAGTCGAAGGATGCTGACTGCAGTCGAAATTCTATAGTCGAATTTCAGAAGTAAAATTTGAACTGATGCTGTCGAAATTAAACCTGCAAACACAGAAATGTTATATAAACAACCGGAGGCGTCTTGCGACTGCCCTGAAGAATTTATCCGCCTCTACAGCGCAAATTCCCCGAGGTACAACCGGGTCTTCTCAATCGCAGTAGCGAAAGAGATATCAGAACTACCAAGAATAGATTGTGTAACAGGAGAGCAACCCAGGGCTCTTTTTCAAGAAGCTAGGAAAATGAGTTTTCTGATGATATCTTTCAAGTGCAACCCGAAATTGTTTATATAGGCTTTAAGAAAAATAGCTGTTAGAGACATAGGCTCCAGCAATCAATAGCCAGTCAAAAACCGTTTTCGAAAATCAATTGTGATCAAAAGGTTTTACTCTGCGGTTACGAAATAAATAGGTTTAAAAGAAAAGAAGCCGTTGGAAGAAACTGACAGTTACAAAATAAAGGAAATTAAGTTTCAGTTTTCGACCAAATCTTTTCACAGGGGGGGAATCGAAAGATTCGCACTGAACCAAGCCATGTTGGTCCCTACTTGTGCGCGCGAGGGAGTCCCTTCTAGTTGCTTGTTTACTAGCTCTCATTAAGCTTTAGTATATGAAGACTTTGGTGGATCCAAAGCCAAGCAATGTAGGACTTCTCACTTTTGAAATATCCATTTATTGAAATTTTCAATAAAATACAACAGATACTAGATAGTTTTGTCTGCTATAGCAACCTTCCCATTTGAGCTCAACAGAGAATCTTTTTGGACTCAGAATCCCTTTCATCAAATTACCTTCATTGCATTCCTTCTTCTGCACCATCAAGCTGGCAATCTGCAATCTGCAACCTGCAAAGAATCAAACCCAACAGAAAAGCCAATATACAATAATACAAAATATCAAAGAACCTCACGCGCAGGGCATGCTCAAAAACCCTCTATAAAACGGATCAGAAATTTCGAGATGGGATGAAAAAATGTGAAAGGGGAAAATGGGATGGGAAACAAACAAAACACTAAATAAATAAAAGAGGAGAAGAATTCCACATTACCACCGTGAGTCCGAGAGTGACCACCATCCGCCACCGTCCTTGCCGTTTCCAGCACCACCCTTGCGCACCCTCATCTCTCTTCCTCTCTCGTTCCACATTCCTCTCTACCGCCTCCTCATTCTCTTTCACTCGTAAGCTCTCTCTCTCGTGCTTTGGGAAGTATCTCTCATGTTGGGATAGTCTCTCTCTCATACTTTCCGACTGAGAAAAATGTTGGGTGAGGAAAAAAGACACTCAAAGCATGAGAGAGAGAGAGAGACAGAGAGAGAGAGAGCTTACGAGTGAGAAAAATGTTGGGTCAGAAGTATCTTTAGCTAGCGACTATCCCAACATTGCGCTGGTATGTGGTTGATGATATTATATCTAACTTATATTATGTTGTTGTACTTCTTCCAAGTATTAACTAATGATATATTTTTTCTTGTAGTTGGTCTACTGTCATGTAGAAGACAATTCGAGGTTGAATCCACTTTTTGAGATGACAAATAGACTACCACTTAGTCAAATTAAAATTTGGCCCAATAGCGAAAGAGAATGTTGGCTTCCTAGAGTTTCTAATATTTTGGATGTTCTACTTGGCATTCAGGGGAAAGTCTTCAACGAAATGACTTATTATAATCAATTTCTTGGAGAATATAGATTGACTATTCCACGGGTAGAAAGTGTCGCAGAATTATATATGGTCAATATACTCACCGTTTCATTGAATATGATGGTTCAACGACGAAAAACCCTCCAAAGGTTTGATTTTATAAGTTTCCTAAGTAATTGTCATGACGATAGACATGTTTAGTACCACATATATATATATATATATATATATATATATATATATATATATATATATATATAGAAAATGTGAATATTTTGGTTGAATAATATGTCAAACGTTATAACATGCAATACTTTTTTTTAAAATACTGTTGCCTTAAACCCAATTTTATTCCTTATATGGGGTTTAAAAGTTAAATTGTCTATAAGATTTGTATATGGTTTCTATTTCAAGGCCTTTTGAATTTTAAAAAAAGGCCTTTTGTATTTTAAAAAAATGTCTTGTTTATTGTAATATTCAGCTCATACTTCATTTTCTCATATTTAGTTTTAATATGACCATTTTAGTTTTACATTCTTTTTACTATATACCTTATTTTCCTTCATCAATTGCAATTTTTTTGTTCAGATTGTGGTGCCTAAAATCTTATTCAAATTTTATTAATTTTGCAGATGGCTCAAGCAATACCATTCTCTGGCCACTATTTTATGTTGGTCAATTATAGACGTGGACAAACGCAAAACACTTTTGTACAACAAGTATTTGGTGCTATCCCTCTATTTGATGAATATAAAAGAGTCGGGGAATCTGAAAAGGCACATTGGCATTGACAGCCTATCTTCAATTTCCTAATACGGCCACTTTAATAGAAATACAGGAAGTTGAACACCGACATAATTTGTGAGTCTTGTTATTTATTTTTCCAAATTTAGATTCGTTTGATTTTGATTTTAATTGAATTTTCTTTGATTTAATTTTTCAGTGATCGCCCAACGAATACGAATGCCACATTAAACCAGGCTCTTGCTCACCAAGCACAAGATATAGGGTCAACAACGATTGATAATACCATTATTCATCGTATTCGAGATTCAAATGGATTCATTTGGTACATTGGATCTAGAAATATGATACCTCATATATTAGTTCATCGGGCGTTGCATGCACTATATAATGTTTATTCGTCACTCGCATGTTCGGGATGCATTTAGGTTTTATAGGCGTGTCTATCGAGCTATCCCCATTAATCGGTTGTACGGGCCACTCGGTGTTAGTTGGGTTGCTGTAGGCCCGGATGAGAGAGCTGATATTTATATTAGATATCTTTTACGGATTGGGAGTCCTTAACGACACGTGGTGATAGAGCATATAGAAACTACTTTCTTCTCGGTAATGTAAGTCTCATTTTATTTTTCTATATGCTTTTCGATTTTTTTTTAATTTGTTAATTCTTTTTTCATTTTAATTGTTTAGTCCAAATCGAAGTCAAGAAATGATCTACATTTTCACAAAAGATGTGCAAGGCTTCATGAATAGAATTACAGTAGATAATCGATCGGTCATCAATAATCAATTTAAAGCTTTGGGCCTCTACCATGTTAGAAACCCTTTCGGATTTCATTGGGAAGTACAATCTACAAACAGAATACCAGATGCAATCTTAGCTGCAGCACCACATTTTGTATTTATGTAAGATATTTATGACTTTTGTATTTATGTAAGGCCTTTTGCATTTTAAAGAAAAGGCCTTGTTTAATGTAATATTCAGCTCATACTTCATTTTTTCATTTGTTTTTTATCCTATTTGTTTTTCTTTGACCATTTTGTTTTTACATTCTTTTTACTATATACCTTATTTTCCTTCATCAATTGCAATTTTTTTTGTTCAGATTGTGGTGCCTAATATCTTATTCAAATTTTATTAATTTTGCAGATGGCTCAAGCAATACCATTCTCTGGCCACTATTTTATGTTGGTCGATTATAGACGTGGACAAACGCAACGCACTTTTGTACAACAAGCATTTGGTGCTATCCCTCTATTTGATGAATATAAAAGAGTTAGGGAATTTGAAACGGCACATTGACATTGACTGCCTATCTTCAATTTTCTAATACGGCCACTTTAATAGAAATACAGGAAGTTGAACCCCGACATAAACTGTGAGTCTTGTTATTTGTTTTTCCAAATTTAGATACGTTTGATTTTGATTTAAATTGAATTTTCTTTGATTTAATTTTTCAGTGATCGCGCAAGCAACGGGGCAATGTTCGTTTATTCAACGAATCCGATTGCCACATTAAACCAGGCTCTTGCTCGCCAAGCACAAGATATAGGGTCAACAACGATTGATAATACCATTATTCATCGTATTCGAGATTCAAATGGATTCATTTGTTACATTTGATCTAGAAATATGATACCTCATATACTAGTTCCTCGGGCGTTGCATGCACACTATATAATGTTTATTTGTCACCCGCATGTTCGGGATGCATTTAGGTTTTATAGGCGTTTCTATCGAGCTATCCCCATTAATCGGTTTTATGGGCCACTCGGTGTTAGTCGGGTTGCTGTAGGCCCGGATGAGAGAGCTGATATTTATATAAGATGTCTTTTATGGATTGGAAGTCCTTAACGACACATGGTGATAGAGCTTATAGAAACTACTTTCGTCCCGGTAATGTAAGTCTCATTTTATTTTTCTATATGCTTTTCGTTTTTTTTTTGTTTTAATTTGTTAATTCTTTTTTCATTTTAATTGTTTAGTCCAAATCGAAGTCAAGAAATGATCTACATTTTCAGAGAAGATGTGCAAGGCTTCATGAATAGAATTATAGAGGATAATCGATCAGTCATCAATAATCAATTTGAAGCTTTGGACCTCTACCATGTTAGAAACCCTTTCCGATTTCATTGGGAAATACAATCTACAAACAGAATACCAGATGCAATCTTAGCTGCAGCACCACATTTGCATTTATGTAAGATATTTATGACTTTTGTATTTATGTAAGGCCTTTTGTATTTTAAAAAAAAGGCATTGTTTAATGTAATATTTAGCTCATACTTCATTTTCTCATTTGTTTTTTATCCTATTTGTTTTTCTTTGACCATTTTGGTTTTACATTCTTTTTACTATATACCTTATTTTCCTTCATCAATTGCAATTTTTTTTGTTCAGATTGTGGTGCCTAATATGTTATTCAAAATTTATTAATTTTTGCAGATGGCTCAAGCAATACCATTCTCTGGCCACTATTTTATGTTGGTCGATTATAGATGTGGACAAACGCAAAACAATTTTGTACAACAAGCATTTGTCTATTTTATGAAGAGCTTAACTTTTATAAAGTTTGAGACTTGGAGACTTATTATATTTATTATCTATTTGAATACCATTTACTATTTATTTGAATGACCTGGTGTAATAGTAATGTATGCAACTAGAGACCTTATAAGTCCATTACATTTACAACTCCTTTGAGAGATATTGCTATTTGCTACACTACATCTAATGATAATGATACATTGACCATGAAAAACCCTTCAATAAGTTTAAACAAACTGATCCTTAATTTTTTTTCCCACTAAAATCAATGTTTGACACGAAATAAAATGAGTTATCATATTCTCTACCTGAAACAAAACACACTAGTAATATAGTGTTGGTCAAAAAAAAAACTAGTAATATAGTGATAATATTCTTAATAAGGATAATGCTATCATATAACTTTGTCGGATGACAATCTCATTGCTCTAATTAAAACCCAATGCCCCTTTCGCTTCGTTTCATCTCAAAGAGAGGAAGGAGATATGTAAACCTTTGAACAAAAATGAAAATAATATCGTGTGTTATGTTTGACAAGAATCTCACCCAATAAATTCTTTAACATAGAGTTAAACAAAGATAATAATAACTTAAGAAGAAATTGTAGCTAAAACAAGCCCTTCATACTTTTTAAAAGAATTAGTACTATTATTGAGGAAGAAACTCTAGCTACAATTACTGAGAAAGAGCTGATGGATATTATCATAATCAGTTTATAGTTGTTAATGATTGTTTGCATAGATATAAGTTTATGGCTAAGTGGAAGTTCTTTTTTTATGTTGATGAGTATATTTATGTGCCTCCTAAGAGTACTATTAAAACTGTGCTTGATTCTCTTTCTAAATACTCTCAGTCCACTATTGAACAAATGGCTATGAGTAGCAAGATTTGCCTCTCTCATGATTATGGCAAAACATACAGGTACAATTTTTGCATTCCCTCATTCAAATTACTTTCTTTTATGCTTTTTTATCTGTTTTGATTCTTGAAATAATAATGGATCTTGAGTGGTTGAATACTGTTTTTTTTTATGTAGGAATTGAGGAGACAAATAATTGTATTGTTGTGGTGTCCATGCGTTTGGAATTATTAGCCCATTCCAATGTTATTGATTTTGCTTTTCATAGAGTACCATGACAGGTTGAAGTGGGGTCATGTTTGACCTTTGTTATAGTGTTAATTTGCTTGGTAATAGAACCAAGTTAAATAATAATAAGTGAATAACTATATAAAACAGAAATTTAGATCAACTTGTTTAAGATTCTTTCAACCTATGTTGCAAGTTTAGAACCTTTCTTCGTTCATAAGATAAAGATAGTTGCACAATGTTCAAAATCATGTGAATTCCAACAATTGAAAAATTTCATTGAGTCTGCTGCTTAGAATTGATGAAGATCCTTCTCATGATTATTTTGACTTATTTTTCATCGGGTATTTTTTTTTATATGCAATATTAGTGGGAGTGAGGGAATGTTAGTTTCCGGGGTTTGAACTCGGGACCTCCTTCTTGCACTTTTTTTGTGCACTCCTTCGATATCTCTTAGCTCGCCAACTGAACTACCTACTTGGGATTAGAACCCATAATGTTATGACCTAACTGCAGTTTTGGTCTTCCTATTTATTAAATTTGCAATTTTCACTTTATTTTTTCCCACAGTTTTAGTCCCCATTAAGTTCTCATCCAATTTTTGACGTAAAAGTTGACAAGGCATTAAGGTGTTAATGTGACAGTCGTATGTCGTGCTAATGTACCATTCCAAAATTTCAGCCTAATAATATTGGTTTCATTAATCAATATTAGTGACAAATATTTGTCACATGTGTTTTAAATATTACTCAATTTAAATAGTCATTAATCCTTCTTATTTTTTTAGATAGTAGGTTTCTAGTAGTCTTCAAAAATTATAATTATCAATGGCAATAATTAATCTCGTGTTTTTTATATATCAGTGCAGTTATCCCGTGTTTTTTTATATATCAGTCCAGTTATCTCATAGTTCAATTGATTATTTTAGTTGATTTGTAGATTATAATGGATAGTAAAAGTTAGATAGTAGATTATCAATAAGAAATATTTGTTTTAAATATTAATTCGTAGTTTAAATAGTCATTAAGTATTCTTGTTTTTAAATAGTAGGTTTGTCGTAGTAATCTTCAAAAAATTTAATTATCAATGACAAATATTAATCTCGTGTATTTTTATATATTAGTGCAGTTATCCCGTGTTTTTTAATATATCGGTGCAGTTATCTCGTAGTTTCCATTATTTATTTTAGTTGATTAGTAGATTATAGTAGATAGTAAAAGAGAGATAATAGATTATCAATAAGAAATATTTGTTTTAATATTAATCAGTAGTTTAAATAGTCATTAAGTCTTCTTGTTTTTTAGGTAGTAGGTTTGTCGTAGTAATCTTCAAAAAAAATAATATCAATGGCAAATATTAATCCTGTGTTTTTCTATATATCAGTGCAGTTATCCCGTGTTTTTTTTTATATATCATTGCAGTTATCTCATAGTTTCAATTGATTATTTTAGTTGATTAGTAGATTATAGTAAATAGTAAAAGATAAATAATATGTTATGAATAAGAGGTAATAGTAGATTATCAATAAGAGTGTAAACATATTTTGGAGAGAAAAATTAAAATTTTAAGGTGATAACTTTTTCTAAAAAGGTGATAGTTTTTTTTGTTTTTAAGTGTGACTCATTTACATTTTTCTAGGTAATTTTAGTAGAGTAGTGTTTGTATATATTTAGAAATTTAGTTAAAAAAACTAAAGTAAAGTGATAAGAGAAAGAAAAGAATTGTTTAGGGATAGAAAAAAGTTTTGCGTGAGAAATATTTATTTATGAATAGTTAAACATGAGAGTGTGAATGGGTTTGAGAGAGAAATATTAAAATTTTGAGGAGATAAGGGAAAAGAAAGAAAGAAAAAAAAGAGAGAGGAGATGAGAGAGAGTACGTTGGAGAGAGAGAGAGAGGAGAAGAGAAAAATAAAGGTGAAGAAAGAGAAAATGTTGGAGAGAGAGAAAAGAGAGAAGAGAACATGGGAGAGAGAGGAGGGGACATAAAGAGAGAAAACGTGATAAAAAAGAGAAGAAAGAGAAAAAAATAAGATAAAAAACATTTTTTGTCTTTTAGTTACACATTTACATTTTTATCCTCAATTATTTTAGGCGTCATATTAGATTTGATCCCCTAGATGAGTTACACTTCATGTCCTTTTTGGTATTCTTCTTCTTTGTATTTTATAAGGGGTTTCTATGGAAATCTTGGTGTCTCAAATATCACACATGCTGAAATTATGGGGATTTTTCATGGCATGGTGATGTGTTGGGTTGGAGTCTTGGAGATGGGTTCTAGGAGAGTTAGTTTTTTTGATAGTGGTTACATTTTTTTTTTTATAATTGTTAGTGGTTACATTTTTATTTGATAGATTATAGTAAATAGTAAATTCTAAATCATTTGATATTAATTTTATTATTTTATTTAAATTATTAAAATAAGTTACTTTGAAAGTTTTTTTTTGACACAATTATTTTGAAAATTTTGTTAGTAGTTAAAATTTTGTTAGTAGTTAAAATGACTGGTTATAGTAATTTTAATAGATAGATTATAACAAATCAATTATATTATTGTTTTAGTAATTTTTTTATTATTTTTATTATAATAATATTTTTTTCAGACTGCACACCGAGTGCGGCAGTGTTTTTTTGACCCGTACATTTGAATTAGTTTTTTTAAGTCAGTCTTCAGTCACTTTATTTACTCACATTTCAATCACTTTTTTTATCAGATTTCAGTTAACTATTTTTTTGTTCTTTTTTTTTTTGCAGACATGACTGACGCATGCGCCAGCACTGATGCGTAAAAGCTGATTTTTTTGTTTTTTAGCAAACATATTATTATTTTACTCTTAAAATTGGACACGCGGCAATCTTGTAAAATGTCTAAAAATACCATTTTGCTAGTATATTGCTTTATTATATAAACTAGCACTATACTCGTGCATACGCACGGGTACAGTCGTGTTCTTTGAATGATTCATTGAGAATGAATGTTATAAGAGGAGAAATAAAGTAAAATGTAAAAGTTATTAAGAATGACACTATTCTGCGTAATAGACGAACAGTAAATAATAAATAAGTTCGATTAATTGGGAATGAAATGATGGTGACAAATAGCATTTCCAAAATAATGTCATAATGGAACAATGTAAATTAAAATTGATGGAAATAGGTATGCACCAATAACACATATAGATTGGCATATAAGTAGACTCTGAACATTACAGATTGGCATATAAAGATCAAGTCCTCTGTAAAGAAAGAACATTATAGATTCTGAAACACTTCCTTGAAAACCACATTTGTTGTTGATTTGAGTGGTTTTTTGTTTCCATCATGAATAAGGACTTTTAATCCTTGCTTGCTTTGGACTCTTGAAAGAGCGACATATAATTGCCCATGACTAAATACTGATCTAGGCAAGTATAAACCAACACTTGCCAATGATTGGCCTTGTGATTTGTTTATAGTCATAGCATATGAGACAATAATTGGAAATTGCCTTCTATTTAATTTGAATGGCCAAGGTGATTGAGAAGGAGACATTCTCATTCTTGGAATATATATAATTTTTCCAATGTTGCTCCCTGTAATGATCTTAGCCTCAATGACATTGTTAGCAAGTCTTGTAACCATGAGTCTAGTACCATTGCATAACCCCTCAGATTGATCTATATTTCTCAAAAGCATTATAGGAGTACCAACTTTAAGCTTAATTCTATGATTTGGAAGACCAGAAGTTCTTAAAGTATTTAAAAACTCTGGTGTCAACACATGGGATGCTTCAGCTTCATAAAGATCAGAATTGTCAATAGAATCAGAGCTTAAGTATTCTCTCTCTTCACCTATATATGCAAAATATATATGAAGTAAATCCTTTTTTAATTATTATTAGTTAATCATAGAGACAATAAGCATAATTAAAGTTTTGGAAATCAGACTTATACCTGGAATGAACTTGAAAACATATTCATTGATTTCATCAACAATCTCAATGGTGGAAGCTAGAATTGCCCTTGTCTTTAAGAAGTTTTCATTCTTGTATTCATTCTTCAGATTTGGATAGGTGGCGGTGACTATAGCCTCAATAGGATCAGAATAATTTGTTATCAAATGCTCTTCTGGTATATCTATATTTGCATACCCATCATTTGGTTCACAAATTTTTCCATCACCCACGTCCAATATCCATTTGCTGAATTTTTTCAGTTCTTCACCATTCTCATTAACTGATCCACTTTGCAACCTCA